>JAHRHZ010000023.1:37067008-37201137 GCA_024137785.1 Ginglymostoma cirratum | reverse complement strand
TGGGTTCCCTCTCAGGAAGGCCAATTCACCGCCTGTGGCAGTGACTGAGGGAACAAGAGTAACCGAGGCTGTCGAGGCAAGTGACATCATTTCACTGATATACTTTCACGTATATCCCGAGGTCTTACAAAGGACTCTCATTTTCTCAGATGTAATGTTCCTAGCTTAAGTGCCAGGCAATGAGACTATTCTTTTTAATCAAGATTGAGCCTGTCGTCTGCTGAAGCTTTCATGTGGGTGTCCTTCCCTTTTGTATCAGTAATTTATACTAGCAGCATCTCAGACAGTTCCAGTTGGCCCCACCTCAACCTTTATCACCAGCAGAGCGTGTTTCTGAGCATGGTATCATCGGCACATTTTCAGCGACTTACACTTTGCATTGGTGCCTATCTAGTTTTTCTTGCCATTTTCCAAACCATCTGGGCCTATAATTTAAGAAATGTATCAAATATTTTGAAGAGTTCTAATTGACAGAACAGGTGCCTCGAATTTAGAATGAGAGTTTAAGAGAAGATTTAGAGCCATGGTACATTAAGATCTGATGCATGGTTGGAGTATTGGGCAAGTAGGTTATTGTAGGATCGTACAAGGCTGTATAATGTTACGATTCAAATTAGGGCTTTAGACTATTTAGGTTTGTTAGGGGTTGTTAGGTTTAGGCTTTTGGGGTTGGGAGCTATTAGGCTAAGGGTTAAATTTACTTCAGATATAGGATTGGGGACTGAAACAGTTCAGTTTAGATCGCAACATATGAGTTACACATAGACTTAGATGAGCTAATCTTAGGACCTTTTGCTGGTTGATTCAACATACTAGTTGAATCAAGTTTAATAAAGCCTTAAGGACGATATCAGGTCAAGGATGTTTGTGGGCATTATAAATCACAGGATTGTTAGAGTGCAGAAAGAAGCTGTTTGAACCATCTTGACTGAACCATCTCTCCAAATGAACATTATAATTTTGTGCGGTTCCGATGCTTTTTCCCTGGAGCCCTGTACATTGTTTTTATTCAAATAATCATCTGAAGACTTCTTGAAGGCGTTGAGCTAATCTGCCTCGAGCACATTTCCAGACAACAACTATTAGCTATCCGGTAAAGAGTTATCACGTCCCGTTTGCATCTTTAGCAAATTACTTTAAATCTGCGCCCCCCCCAACCACCACCACCACCAATGGCCATTCTCAGTCCATTTATGAGCAGGAGTGGTTCTCCCTATTTACGTTACCAAGACTCGTCTTGATTTTGTCAACTTTAACTAAATCTCCTCTTAGCCTTCTCCTTTTCAAGGAGAACAGCGCAACATCTTCAATCTATCCTCCTAACTGAAGACTCTTAACCCGGGACCCATTATTGTAAATTGTTTCTGCACTCTAATGTATTCATAACATTCCTCAAGTGTGGCACTAAGAATTGTACACAAGCCTCCAAATACATTAACTACTGTCTAAAAATGTTCAGCAGAACCTCTTTGCTCTTGTACTCTATGATCCTATTAATAAAGTCCAGGATACCAAATGCTAGGGCTTACCAAAGTTGTTACTGACACTTGAGGGGTTCTGAACTGAGACTTTGGGGTCAAACGCTCCAAGACAGCAATGACTGACCTCTGCTCCTCCTCCACCATTCACTGAGGGCTCGTGATTGGTTTCAAATCTTGAAATGGGGTCACAGTGCTGGGGAAAATGCCTGGGAAATAGTGGTGTATACTTTAAGAGATTTATGTACATATCCACCCGGGTTCCTCTTCTGCTGCACATCTGCTGAAGCAGAATAGTAGCCTTTAGATTACACTGTCTCTCCTTGTTCTATGTGCCAAAATATTATCACCTCACAACTCTGCGCATTGAACTCTATCTGCCACTATCACTCACTCCACCGAAGTGTCAATGTCTTTTTGAAGTTCTGCACTATTTTCCTCACAGTTTACAATGCTTCCAAGTTTTATATCATCCGTAACCTTTGAAATTGTCCCCTGTAAACCAAGGTATGGATCGTTAAACTGCATCAGGAAAAGCAAGTGTCCCATAATAGATCCCTGGGAATTCGACAAACATTCCTTCAGCCTAAAAAAAATCATTAACTATTGCACTGTTTTCTATCACTTGGCCAATTTTATATCCGTGTTGTTATTCTTTTTATTGCATGAGCTCTAAGTTTGCTCACACGTCCATTATGCAGCACTGTATCATGTGCCCTTTGGAATTAAATTCATGCACACAACGTTATCAGAGTTGTCCTCATCAACTTTTTCTGCTATCTCTTCGAAAATCTCCAGCAAGTTAGTTACCCATGAGTTTCCCTTAAGAAATCCAATGCCACGCTTCTAACCGAACAATTGTCCATGTGACTATTAATTTTATCCAAAATTATAGTTGGAAGGATGTCACTGTGGGATATCCATCAATAACCACAAACGTTGCAGGGAGGTGGCTCTTGAACAGGTTTAAACCCACACTGGTTGACCTCCTGTTCTCTCCAAACTGCCAAAATAAAAGCTTCTTGATTGGATCAGTATTCTAGTCCGGAATCAGCTCTCCAAGGGGAAAATGACACATGATGCTCATGGGAGATTCGAGAAGGAAAAGCTGACTCTTTTTCATGTCGAGTGTAATCAGTGGAAAATTTTCATCCTATACTCAAAGTTAAGCTTTAAAAGGTTTATGGTCGATTTGAAAATGTTTATGCATTCTGTCTCTGCTAAATAAAGAGCTTACTTTTTTGGCGTGACACCACATTGCCATCTACTGGGTCTGCTTGGTATCTGTATATTTGTGTAAAAAACTGCCGTTCTAATATGTTAATTTTAAAAGTTCCATTTTATTTCCTGCACTACTATGTTTAAGGATGATGTGAAAAATCAGTATGTCCCTTCTGCTGAGCGTGGATTGGCATGGTGGCTCAGTAGTTAGCAGTGCTGCCTCACAGCGCCAGGAATCTGGGTTCGATTCCATACTCAGGCGACCATCTGTGTGGACTTTGCATATTCTCCCCATGTCTGTGCGGGTATGCTCCGCTTTCCTCCCACAGTCCAAAGATGTGCAGGCTAGGTGGGTTGGCCATGCTAAATTGCCCATAGTGTTCGGAGATGCGTTGGTTAGGTGAATTATAGGGGAACGGGTATGGATGGGATGCCTGAAGATTGGTGTGGACTTGTTGGGCTGAAGGGCCTGTTTTCATACTATAGGGATTCTATGATCTTCCACTTGGGTGGGTGTCCTAAGCTTGAAAGTTACCCAAAGAGGTAGGATGGTGCAAATGGCCTCTTTCTCTGCAGAGATCTTTATGATTACATTCACAACAACAACAAAAACAAAGTTGCTGGAAAAGCTCAGCAGGTCTGGCAGCATCTGTGGAGGAGAAAACAGAGTTAACGTTTCGGGTCCGGTGACCCTTCCTCAGAAGGGTTGTAGAGTGTGATGGGGCAAATTTGAACCTGTCCTTCAAAAGGGAATTGGATAATGGCCTGAAAAGAATAAAATGCAGGGTTGCAGGAAGAATAAGGGATGCGAGTTGAGCTGAATTGCTCTTGCACTGCGCCATTGTAGATTGATTGCAGTACTCAGCCGATCGATGATTAACAAGACAATTCAAAGAGTCATTTATTTATCAGATTTCCATGCAATGGAGCAATAGATTGTAAATGCGGCCCTATGTATTCCCATTGAAATCACATTGTCATGTTAACTGAAGAGACTTTGGTCTTTGATGCTTAATTAATTTTTGATTACAGACAGGTTTCTGCGTATCTGCGCTCAATGTATTAGGTGCTATCATTGAGGGTCTTCTGCCGCAATTCTAGGGTCACTCTCTCTAACTAGAGGTCCTAAGGTTCAAGTCTCACCTGTTCTGAATGTGTCCCGTAATATGCCTGAACAGGGTGATTAAATGTATCCATAAGAAGTTGCTATGTTCATTCAGCCTTTGGCAGTCGGGTTTCCCTGCACTGAGCTCTCACTAGTGTCAAACAAAAGGCATCAAAAGCATCTCTCACGTTTCCTGCAACACATCCCTCACATCCTCTCCCCACAATAACAGCAGAAACAGCATCCCCTCACATACCACCCCACCAACCTCCGGATCCAACGCATCATCCTCCGACACTTCCGCCATCTGCAATCAGACCCCACCACCAAAGACATTTTTCCCTCCCCACCCTGATCTGCCTTCTGGAGGGACCACTCTCTCCGTGACTTCCTTGTCCACTCCACACTCCCCTCCAGCCCCACCACACCCGGCACTTTTCCCTGCAACCGCAGGAAGTGCTACACCTGCCCCTACACCTTCCCCCTCACCCCCATCCCAGGCACCAAGAAAACCTTCCACGTCAAACAGATGTTCACCTGCACATCTGCTGATGTGGTATATTGTATCCGCTGTTCCCGTTGCAGCCTCCTCTACATCGGGGAAACCAAGCGGAAGCTTGGAGACCGCTTTGTGGAACACCTACGCTCGGTTCACGACAAACGACTGCACCTCGCAGTCGCGAACCACTTCAACTACCCCTCCCACTCCTTGGACGACATGTCCATCCTGGGCCTCCTGCAGTGCCACAGCAATGCCATCCGAAGGTTGCAGGAACAGCACCTCATATTTCGCTTGGGAACCCTGCAGCTCAATGGTATCAATGTGGACTTCACAAGCTCCAAAATCTCCCCACCCCCGACCTCATCCCAAAACCAGCCCGGCTCGTACCCGCCTCCCTAACCTTTCTATCCTTTCTCCCACTTATCCGCTTCTCCCACCTCAACCCCCATCCCCACCTCCTACCTACCAGTCTCATCCCTACCTCCTTGACCTGTCCGTCTTTCCTTGACTGACCAGGCCCCATCCTAGATAACAAGCATGGGGCTGGATGAACACAGCTCATCTCCACCTCCCTAACCTGTTTTCCCTCTCACCCCAAGCCACACCCCCATCTCCTGTCTACTAACATCATCCCGCCCCCTTGACCTGTCCGTCCTCCCTGGACTGACCTATCTCCTCCCTACCCCCCTACGTACACTCACCTTTACTGGCTCCATCCCCGCCTCTTCGACTTGTCTGCCTCCTCTCCACCTATCCTCTCCTCTATCCATCCTCTATCCGCCTCCCCCTCTCTCCCTATTTATTTCAGAACCATCTTCCCCTCCCCCATTTCTGATGAAGGGTTTAGGCCCGAAACGTCAAGTTTTCCTGCTCCTATGATGCTGCTTGACCTGCTGTGTTCATCCAGCCCCATGCTTGTTATCTCGGATTCTCCAGCATCTGCAGTACCTTTTATCTCTGATACAACAGGCCCCATCCTAACTCCCCACCTACACTCACCTTTACTGGCTCCATCCCCGCATCCTTGACCTGTCCGTCTCCCCTCCACCTATCTGCTCCTTTATCCATCTTCCATCTGCCTCCCCCTCTGTGTCTATTTATTTCAGAGTCCCCTTCCCCTCCCCATTTCTGAAGAAGGGTCCAGACCCGAAATGTCAGCTTTCCTGCTCCTCTGATGCTGCTTGGCCTCCTGTGTTCATCCAGCTCTACACCTTGTTACCTCGGCATCAAATACTAGTGTTGGGACCACTGACAAGGTGTGGAGGAATGCTACAGTGAGGTTCATATTTGCACTCAAATTAAAATGGAAATAGAGCATTAGGATGCTGAAGGGAAAATTCAACTGTTACATATGCTCAGTGTTCCCTCCAATTAGCTCTTGGTTTTAAAGGAAAGATAAATTTACAGGACACCAAGTGACCTCAAACTGCTTTGTAACCAATGAACAAATATGGCAGTGTGGTCTCACTTGTGATATCGGAAAATGCAGAAGATAATTTGCGCTCATGAATATGAGAATGAAAAGATTATTTTCTTTTTGTTTGCAGGAGGTTAATTGAGGGATTCCAGCAAAATTTCCTTGCTTTTCCTCCAAATAGTTACAGAATCTTTTAAGACTAGGAAAAAGAGAGAAAAAAGAAAACTCATTCCTATTCCCTGTGCCCTATTCAATTCCTTGTAAATTTCCATGCCAGTGTGTAACAGCAAGAGCATTATGGTGAATATTTATAAATCATTGGCCACACTTCAGTATTGCATCCATTTCTAGGCAACTCACTTTAGAAAGTATATTGAGACCTTACAGAAGTTGCAGAGCAGATTTACTACAATGATGCCATGAAATAAGCTTATGAAGAGAGGCAGAAGAATCACAGGAATTTACAACACAGGGGAATGCCATTCGTTTCATCATGACAGTGCTGGTACTCTGAAAAAGCAATCCCATCTAATGCATGGTACCTCTGCTTTCTATCCATAACCCTGGAAGTACATCTTCTCCTGCATCCACACAATTTACTTTTTAAATTATCTATGGATTCAGCTTCCACTACCCCTTCCAGACAAACATTTCAAATCTCAACAATTCTAAATGTAAAGATTCCTGTTCAGATTCCTCTAGATCTTTATCCAATGATTATCCAAAGATCTACAACCTCTGCTCCTGAGGGACTTGTTTTCCTCTAATCACTCGATTAAAACATTTCACCAACTTAAAAATCTTTTAGGTCACTTTTAACTTTCTATTCTAAGGACTTCTCCAGTTAAGTTAAGTCCTGATGATCTTTTCAGTAACCATTTTCAGTCTGTGGGATATGGGCATCACCGGCTAGGCTGGCATTTGTTAACCATCCTTAATTACCTTTGAGAAGGAAAGATGTGCTGCCTTCTTGAACTGCTGCGGCCCAGGTAGTGTCAGACACCCACAATGCTGTAAGAAAGTGAGCTCCAGAGTTTAACCCAGCAGCAGCAAAGGAACAGTGATACATAGTTGCCCAGGCAACAAGGTGGCTCAGTGGTTAGCACTGTTGCCTCACAGCACCAGGGACCTGGGTTTGATTCCAGCCTCAGGTGACTGCTTTTGTGGAGTTTGCATGTTCTCCCCGTGGCTGCATGGGTTTCCTCCATGTGTTCTAGTTCCGGCCCACAATCCAGAGATGCAGAGTTTTGGTGGATTGGCCTTGTTAAACTGTCCTATTGCATCCAGGGCTGTACAGGCTAGCTGGGTTAGCCACCCAGGCTGTGCAGTAAATGTGATGTTGTGGGTATGGATGGAATGCTTTTCAGAGGATCGGTGTGGGCCTGATGGGCCATATAGAGTCCCTACAGTGCAGAAAGATGCTATGATTCTACCAAGATGGTGAGTGCCTTGGATGGCTACTAGCAGGTGATGATGTTTCCATGTGTCTGCTGCCCTTGTCCCTTAAAGTAGCAGTGGTCATGGGCTTAGACACTGCCATTGAAGAAAACATTAAAAAATGGAATTAGGAGTAGAGCTCTGTCCCTTGTGCCCGCTTCATCATTCAATAAGATCATAGCCGATCCATTTGTGTTTCCAAGTCCCCACTCCCGTCTACTCCCTATCATCTTTGGTTCATTTGCCTAACAAAAATCAATCTCCATCTCAAAATTATTCAATTGTCCTGCAAAGACTTAACAAAGTTGATCCTATAAGCAGTGAGACTGAAGAATTAATAATGGAAAATAAGGAAATGGCTGATGAATTGAACGGGTATTTTGCATCAGTCTTCTCTATAGAGGATACATGCAACATTTCAGATGCATCAAAAAATCAGGAAATGGAAAGGAGAGAGGATGGAACTCAGAAAAATCAAAATCACCAAACAATTGATTCTGAATAAACAAATGCATGGGTTCTGACAGACTTTATCCTAAGATTTTAAACGAAGTGATTATGTGACAGTTGATGTATTGGTCTTAATTTTCCAAAGTTTCTCTGAGTCAGAAATGGTCCCTTTAGCTTGGAAATTAGTAAGTGTAACTCTTTTTTTAATGTAAAAATGGAGAGAGACAGAAGTGGTGTAATTACAGACCAGTCATCTTGACATCTGTCACAGGGAATTTTTTTGAAGCTATTAGTAAAGAGGTTATCACAGGCACATAAATAAGTTCAAGGTCATCAGGCATAATCAAACTAGTTTTGTGCAAGGGAAGTGATGTTTGGCCAAATTATTGAAGTTCTTTGCAGAGGTACCACATGTTGTGGATAAAAGGGGATGTGGTGGATGGTAGCGTATTAGATTTCCAGAAGGCATTTGATAAAGATCCACATCAAAACGTATTGCAGAAAATAACAGCTTATGATGTAGGGGGTAGTGTTTTGGCATGGATAGAAGATTGGCTTGCTAACAGGAAGTGACAAGTTATCATAGCTGAGTAGGTTTCAGGTTGGCTAGATGAAACGAGAGGTGTGCCTGAGGGATCAATGCTGGGACTTCAACTGTTTACAATTTATATTAATAACGTGGTTGAAGGGACGATTGCCGAACTTGCTGATGACACAAAGATAGGTCGGAAAGTGAGCAGTGAAGGGCGCATGAGGAAGCCTCGAAAAGATAGGGACAGGGTAAGTGAGTGGGCAAAACCGTGTCAGGTAGAATTTAGCACAGCACAATGGGAAATTGTCCATTTTGGGGAGGAAGAATAAAAAAAAAATCACTTTATCTACATGTTGAGAGATTACAGGGCTGTGAGACATTGAGAGACCTGTGTGTCCTAGTGCATATATCACAAAATACCATTATGTATGTGCAGTAAGTAATTAGGAAAACAAATAGGATGTTATCAGCTATTACAGGTGGAATTGAATATAAAGGTAGGAAGGTTACGCTTCCAGTTCTATCGGGCATTTATGAGACTGTATCTGCAATACTGATCCCCTTATTTAGGGCAGAATATCAATAGATTGGAGACAGTTCAAAGAAGTTCCATTAGAATAATGCCTGGAATGAGGCAGTTGTCTAATGAAGAAAGATTGGATAGACTAGGCTTGTACCTACTGGTGTATAAAGTAGTAAGAGGCAACTGGTCTTAGCAGTGTAAACTTAGAGAGGATGTGTCCTCTTTATTTGAGAACCTGGCAGGGATCATTATTTAAAAATCAGGGGTTATCAATTTAAAACAGAGATTAAGCCATTTTTATTTTCTGTCAAAGTTTCACTAGTCTTTAGTTTATCCTGTACCACAAGTCACTAGATAGACTCAAGACAAGGGAGGATTGGTGGCAGTGAAGTACCTCATACAATCCTTACCCAGTGCCACATGCTGGTACAGGTGGCAAATACAACAGGGTACCCGGAAAGGTCTTCCAGAAAAATAAAACCCACCAGTGCTACAGCAGATGGACAATCTACTTTATAGTGAAGAAGCAAATTGACCCCAGGCAGTTTGTACAGCCATTAGGTTGCTGGTAATATGGCACTTGGACATGCTGGCACTGTGTTGGCACTCTGTGGGTAATCTGTTAGTGTAAAGTGCTGTTCCAGAAAGCCATGGTGATAAACAGTGGGTGGAATTTAACAGAGCCTACCAGAGTGGATTTAATGGCTGTGTGCCAGGGAGGTTTATGAGGAAGCACAAAAATTCAATTTCCAGCATCAGGATGTAAACTGACTCAACATGAGCTGCTTAAAGTTAATTATCCCTGGACCCACCAGGGTTTAGTGGTAGCTCAGAGATTTAACACATCTTGCGCACGAAGTCTGCCCAGCAAACCTGTTGGGTTTGTGAGTGGTGTTCTGGGCGGAGGTCCTTTTGTTGACAGACCCACTAACTGATTGAGTAACCTGGCATTGGGATGACTATGATCTGCTAATTGCCATCCTCTCTACTCTTGCATCTGACCCATCCCTCTTCTCCTTCATTGCAGGTGACCCCTCCTCAGTGACCCTAAACCAAGACCACTTACCTGCCTCCAGAGGACCAGCAACATTCCCTGACAAAGTCCACAATGCCATACCAGCAGAAGCCATGGTGCCCAGTTCTGCCATTGGCACTGGAGAGCTCTAATTGGCTGGCAGCTCTTGGGGATAGTATTTCTGCCCAACTGGTGCCACTTGAAATCAACGCTTATCTGTTTAATATCTGATTTCACTGAAATAGCATCTAGCCTCCACAGCCACTGTGTATGATGGGCTCTCACTGCTTTTGTAACCAGTGAAGGGGGGTCTGCCCTCCCCACAGACACTAAATGCCTTTTCCCCTAGAGCGGATAAATAATCATTCTCAAGCATTTACATTTCACACTGCTCTCTTGTCATCTAATTCATTGCACCTATGTTATATTCATAGAGATACATTTTTCTCACTCTGGGCTTAGTCGCCTTCATTGCAGTTAATATTATCCCTTAACTAACTTAAATCAATGGTTGTCAATGTATCACTAATGCATAAAAGCAATTTTACAACATGCTTTCTTTAAACTGTCTGCAATTCCTTAACTATGAAGCAAAACACTTACATCATGGCATATTATTATCAACTAATAGAATCTGATACTCCTTGCTTCTCCACACACCAGTCTTATCCCTGTTACTGGTCAGAGATTAAATGGGACTTCCACATCTATCAGCAAAAAAGAGGGAAATTACCCAGGAAAAAAATTCACGCACGATATCTAGCAGAAAGGTTTGGACCTCCTTTGGCAGTAAGAACAGACTACGTCACGGCTGTGGAATTGAGCATTTCAAAAGAACAAAAGAAGGAAAGACAAATAACTGTAAAATGGAGCAAAAACTCAAAACAAAATAGAAATTCACATTAGTATTACAACTGAGCAAGCTCATAATGGCCCTGGCACCTTCCCATTTAAAAGCCCCATGTCACCACTGCCTGTATTCTTCTGCAGTTGGCTGCGAGCACACCAGTGCAGTGTAGTGACTGCAGTTAGCAGTTTGAAGTCCTGGCCTGGGGAAAGTTGACAGAAGCCATTGTTTGCAACCCGCCGGGTAAAGATTGTGCCGTTTGCAAGTTTATCTCGACTTTCATCTACAGCTGCTATTGGATGTATTTGTCATCGCACTATCTTGATCAAATGTGTTAAGTCAACCCAAATGCTAATGGATCTGTTTAGTTTAGAAACTGACACTGTAATTAAACAACACACATTCAGCAGTGTGAGATTTGAAATACTCCTTTTTGGAGCATGATCTCAATCTCAGTTTGTACTTTGTTTTTATGTGAGGGTGGGACCATCCTGGGTGAGAAGAAGCAGATGGGTTTTGCATTTGCCTTCAGTATGATGTGATACACTCTGTTCAGTTTCCCCAGGTCTTTAAAGAGTGTTGTTTTAGTTTATTTACTGGCTCCTGACTAACAACTATGTTCAATTTATGGTTGAAGTTCAGAGCTATGCGGGTTCTTCTTCTGAGCAGTGAACATGGCTGACTGTAGTTAACAGCAGCATTTCAAAAATTGCTTTGGAGATAGTAGGAACTGCTGATGCTGGAAAATCTGAGATAACAAGGTGTAGAGCTGGATGAACACAGCAGGTCAAGCAGCATCAGAGAAGCAGGAAAGCTGGACGTTTTGGGTCTGGACCCTTCTTCAGAAATTTCTGATGCTGCTTGACCTGCTGTGTTCATCCAGCTCTATACCTTATTATCTCAAAAATTGCTTAGTTTTTGTGTCTTAGTGTGTCTGATGCTGACTTTTGATCTTGAGCCTGATCCCTCCAGGGGTGTATATTTGGGCAGATGAAAGTTGAAGGGCACAGTTCCTCAGCCATTTAAGACTGTGTGCCAGAACAGTGACCCCAGCTCCTGTGTTCAACTTAAAGTATGTGAGATGGCCATTGACAGCAAACTTAGCACCCAATGGTAACTCACCTAGTAAGTGACTTTTCCAAGAAAGAACATTTGCTGTGGGCATTTATCTTTAAAAGTAGTTACCTCCAGTTTTCTTAATAGGTTTTTTTTTTAAAAAAAGAACAGGTTCTGTTGTAACTGCCATTCTGCTTTTCTGTGAATTGGGTAAGTCCTAATTTTCCTCGTGGACCTTCTTTGCGCCATCTTGGGAAGTTTGCAAAATAGCAGTTAGCGCCTTTTCTACAAGTGTCTCCCACTACTGCCATGGTGTGTTTTTAATTCTGCACCCTGTATGACTACCCTCTCCTTGTTCAGCCTGTCTGCAGCCCTGTATTGTCTGGGAATGGGTTAGGCGAAGACTCTTTATTCACCTGGGTCAAAGCATGCTTCCTGCAAGCTATCTGTGTTGGTCAGCAGACAAGCCCAGCAAACAGGTTGGTCTCAGAGTCCTTCATCTGTTGCACTCTCCTGATGCTGAGCTGCTTTCTGGTTTTCTACATAGCTAGGTTGCTAGACCGGCTTGTCTTTCACCCATAGCACTGCATTGGTGCTGGTGTTCACTTTGGATCCTGCATGTGACTTGCTTCAGGTTATGTGGGCCTTGTCATTATTGCCACCATGAAGTAAGATCAGGCCTACAATCTAGTGAGTCAACAAGTCTTGTTAAATATAGATATATATCTAAGGGATAGTATGAGAGGACACTGCTGGAACTCCACAGACCCAAATCCCAGTTCCATGTGATCTAACATCATTGTGTCATAGCTCCTTATGCACACGCTTGGTAACTATTCCTACAGTAAAGGTAGAGTTAACGCTTTATTCTTCAGTTGTCATGTTTTTAACGGGATTTTCTCATCTGCATGTTTTGAGTGTTTCACATTATGGTACAGTGTACAATACAAAACGTTTAATTTCCTCCCTATGGTTCTGGATTTTTTTTCTGTGCAAGGTAAGCAAGTAATTTAATTCCTATTCATTTAGCCTGTTCTACAGAGGTGTGGTATAAAGATAACAATCTCTCCGTCAACGTCAGCAAAAAGAAGGAGCTGGTCATTGTCTTCAGGAACCGGCGTGGAGGGCACACCCCCTGTCTGTGTCAATTGTGCCAAGGTGGAGATGGTCGACAGCATCAAGTTCCTGGGAGTGATGATCACCAACAATCTGTCCTGGTCCACCCGTTTTTGTGAAAGTCAAGAAAGCAAAGCAATCCCTCCACTTCCTCAGGAGGCTATGAAATTCTGCATGTCCATAAAACTCTTGCCAATTTTGACAGATGTTTCATGGAAGGCATTCTATCTGGATGCAGCATGGCTTGGTACAGCAACTGCTCTGCCCAGGACCATAAGAAACTACAGAGAGTTGTGAACACAGCCAAGTCCATCATGCAAGCTAACCTTCCATCCATTTACGCCATCTATACTTCTCGCTGCCTTGGTAATTATACCCTGGTTATAATCTCTTCCAACTTCGTCCACCAGGCAGAAAATACAAAAGCTTAAACACACGTACCAACAGATTCACGAACAACTTCCTCCCTGCTGTTAAAGCAAAAAACAAAGTACAAGGAAACTTACAGCACAGGAACTGGCCCTTCGGCCCTCCAAGCCTGCACCAACATGCTGCCCATCACAACTAAAGCCCCCTACCCTTCCGAGGACCGTATCTCTCTATTCCCATCCTATTCATATATTTGTCAAGACGTTAAAAGTCTCTATAGTATCTGGTCCCACTACCTCCCCTGGCAGCAAGTTCCAGGCACTCACCACCCTCTGTGTGAAAACCTGCCTTGAACATCACTTTTAAACCTTACCCCTTGCACCTTAAACTTATGGCAGCTGGTAACTGACTCTTCCACCCTGGGAAAAAGATTCTGACTGTCCAGTCTGTTCATGACATTCATAATCTTGTAGACTTCTATCAGGTCACCCCTCAACCACCATTGTTCCAGTGAGAACAACACAAGTTTCTCCAACCTCTTCTCATAGCTAATGCCCTCTATACCAGGCAATATCCTGATAAATCTTTTCTGTGCCGTCCCCAAAGCCACCACATCCTTCTGGTAGTGTGGCAACTGGAATTGAACACAATATTCCGAATGCGGCCTAACTAAGCTTCTATAAAGCTGCAACATTACCTGCCAATTTTTAAACTCAATGCCCTGGCAGATGAAGGCAAGCATGCCATATGCCTTTTTGACTACATTCTCCACCTGCATTGTCACTTTCAGTGACCTATGTACCTGTACACCCAGACCCCTCTGCCTACCAGTACTCTTAAGGGTTCTGCCATTGATTGTATATTTTCCATCTGGATTAGACCATTCAAAATGCATTACCTCACATTTTTCTGGATTAAACTCCATGTGCCATCTCACTGCCCAAGTCACCACCTGATCTATATCCAGCTGTATCCTTTGATGGTCCTCATTGCTATCTGCAATTCCACCAAAGTTTGGGTCATCGGCAAACTTGCTAATCAGGCCAGTTCCATTTTCCTCCAAATCATTTATATATACTATAAACAGCAAAGGTCCCAACAGTGATCCCTGAGAAATGCCACTCAACACAGCCCTGCATTCAGAAATGTTCTGTTCCATTGCTACCCTCTGTCTTCCATGACCGAGCCAGTTATTTTATCCATCTTGCAAGCTCACCTCTGACTCTGTGTGACTTTACCTTCTGTCTCAGCCTGCCATGAGGGACCTTGTCAAAGGCCTTACTGAAGCTTATGTAGACAACATCCATTGCTTCAGTCTTATTAGACTTCTGAATGGACCTCTCAAATTTTGTGGACCTTTCAAACTTGCTGTTTGTGCATCTTCTCTGCAGCTGTAATATTGTGTTGCTCACCTTGTTCAACTACCCTCGTGCACTTTGTTTGGTATGATCTGCCTGTGCTGCATGCAAAACAAAACTATTCACTGTACCTAGGTACATGTGAAAATAATAAATCAAATCAAATCATAGATCGTTACATATCCCAGAGCATTCTCTACAAACTGCAGCTTTTTATCTGCCCAATCAGTCCTCTGTCCTAAGTTCTCTAAATTTGAAAATCTTCACTACAAATAGAAAGTTGGATCCTGAACATAAGAGAAGCAATGTGCAGTAAATATTTTGAAGCATTAATTTAGGTCTTCCTTGTATGTTCATAGCAAAGTCTATAGAAGGTAAATTCTATCTTGACATGTTTTTAAATTGGAGCAATATTAACTTTTAGCTCTTGACTGTGTATGTGTTAGCTATGTTCAGTTAGTCAACAGGAATTAAAAGTTGTTATAAAAGAATGGACTGAAACAGTCTTTAACTGATATTCTGCAGGGAATGTTTTCTTCTTAGCTGCAGCCTTGAAGAGGAACCTTTAGCTCGTCCCACATTTTTAAATGATTATAGTAATGTGAGATCTAGACTTTTGTGAGTGAACAGCAACAAGATTTATTGAACATAAAATATACAGAAGTTGGTAAGAGAGAACATTTTGTCTGGAGCTTTATGGACCTGGGCTCCAGATCTGTGTGATTTGCTGTCACCTTGACATAACTCTTTTCACAAATGTTTGGCAGCTATCCTTAGAGTAAAGGTATAATGTTCTTCACTCTACATTTTTTTCCCAAGTTCTTTCATGGTTGCTGTTTATGCATTCCATTAACATTTAATCACCAACTTTTACTTTCACTCCATTTCCCTCCAAACCCCACAAGTCTCTTACTTTACAGGCTAATTTCCAATAGCAATGCCTGTACACTTAGAGGATGTGTGGGATGAATGTGCACACTTATCATTTCCTGGAAAAGCTAATCAATTGATAATGTGGAATAACAAGCATGGGGCTGGATGAACACAGCAGGTCAAGCAGCATCATAGGAGCTATCTCTGATAATGTGGAATGGTAGCTTCAGACGACAGCTGGTTCTTTTGCCGTGAAACTTATAAAGACTTGAAAATAGCGACAGTGAAGGCCAATTGAGGAAAACCTGGTTCAAAGGTGAGTGCTCCAGGACAATCACAACCGCTTGAGATGGTAGAAAGAGAATGGGAGCTTTGGTCTCTTTTTCTTTTTTTTTTCCCCTTTCTGATCTAGTTATGAGTCCAATTGACGAAGAAAAGGAGGAAGGCTGTTATGAGCTGATTCTTCAGGTGAGAAAATGTAGACTTCTCCACTCCTCCGAGGGTAGGCTTTTCTCTTTCTGTAAATAGTAGTATTGCTTGCATCAGTGTGAGACTGCTGAGGCACTGAGAATGATATCGCTTACAGCTGCAGTCTGCAATACTGCAGGTTGCTGTCATCTGTATTTAATACTTTGTGCTGCCACTATCTCTCTTTGAGCTTGTGGTTGTAACATTGGTCGGGGTGGGTTCTGCCAGGAATTCCTGCACACTTGTGGGCAATGTGTTTTGTGAGTTCTCATTTCTTCTCCATCTCTGTGGGTACTTTCAATTTCTGTAAAGTTTTACTCACTGTAGCCAATTGATTTATCCATGTTACATTCTGCATATTCTGCTATGGATCTTCTTCTGCGCCATTTTGACTTCTACTTGGGCTTTCCCATTCAATAATTTACTGCCCGAATGAGCCTCAAAGTCCATCACTTACCAACACCATCACTGAGATTCGCTTTCAGGTATTTCCCTTAACATATGGGCTCAGATCTCTGGGCTAGCCTCATGGTTTCTTCCTGTAACACTGTACTGTAGCTGGGTTGCACTTTGGACACTTATGACCCTGTGCCCCTGATTCTGTGGCTCGAGCACTCCTGCCACCACATAGTAATGTGATATCTGCACTCTTGTGAATGAAGAGCAACAAGCTTTATTGACCATAATGACAGAAGATTGTATGAGAAGATATCTTATCTGAGGCTCTCTAGATGTTGTGGGTTAACCAATACCAAATGGACTGCTGTGGTTTAAGAAAGCAGCTTACCCCACTACCTTCTGAAAAGTGTTCGGGGATGGGCATTAAATCTTGGTCTTAGTGACAAGGCCCACATCCAATGAATTAATAAGAAAGACCATAGGCTCCAGTTACATGTGATCTGATGTCACTGAGACATTGTTCCTTTGGCACATGTTCAGTAGCTATCCGAGGCAGATGTCTCTTTACTGGCAGTGGCAAATAAACCTACATCATAAGTGAACCCCATCCCAAAATATAGGCTCAAAATCAGGATGGCATACTGAGGAATTTCCTCCAAATTATTTATTCCACAAATTAACTTGGATTTTGAATCTTTGTTTTGCCATTGACTTTAAGATCCGGACGAATAAACTTTGATTTACGAAGTAACTTGTAGTGCAAGGGACTGCAGGAAAAGAAATCATGAATGAAGCATTTGCCAATCCTTATTTCAAATGCAAATTGAAAACTTTCAGCATTTCAATTAACCTACCTTCAAGTGCTTTTGGATTTTCCTATTATGTGGTCTGTGTTAGAGCTTTTGGTTATACTTTCATGAAGATAGTCCTGTATCAGAGTTTTGGCACTGTTTTTACCATGTGAGTTAGTTTCTCCATGTTATAATTATTAACCTTTCTTCAAATTACCACAACAGATTCATAAAACTAAAGAGGTAGAAGTTACTGACCGTTTTGGAACTTGCAACTAATGTCAGTAAATGCCGTTCAGCGATTTAAAATGAATCATAATATTTCAAATAGCCATGTTTCCTCTGCCCTCTCCTTCATTTTCTCTCCTCACTTCTCATGAAGATAGTGTCTAGCAAGGGTTCAAATAGTATTTGTTGATGATCTTCGACTTGTCTGCCTCCTCTCCACCTATCCTCTCCCCTATCCATCCTCTATCCGCCTCCCCCTCTCTCCCTATTTATTTCAGAACCCTCTTCCCCTCCCCCATTTCTGATGAAGGGTTTAGGCCCAAAACGTCAAGTTTTCCTGCTCCTATGATGCTGCTTGGCCTGCTGTGTTCATCCAGCCCCACGCTTGTTATCTCAGATTCTCCAGCATCTGCAGTACCGTTTATCTTTGTTGATGATTCATGTCTGAGTTAAAACCATGCTGTCAAAAGGATGGGCCACAGAACAGGTTTATTTGACTTGCAAGTTGCTATGCCTACGGGTCAATTTTGTGCTAACATGGTGCCAACTCCTTAACCCTTTTCAATCCAACGAGCATGTATCCACTTTGGGGTGAGCAGTACTTAGTGTGGGAATGATAACAAATGTGTGTATGAGAAAAAGAGATACAGGGTAGGGATGGATGTGAGGTTGGGTGGTCTGCGGTTGGCAAGGGTCAGCAGATTGTTAATTAGAGATTGTGTACAATGGGAGAATGGGGTCAAGATGGAGATGAGAAAACAAAGAATGGAGGATTGGGGTTCAACCACGGGAGAAAGAAAAACAGGGAATTGGAGGATTGAGCACTGAGGAATGGTTTGAGGAGGTGGTGGTTAAGAGAGGACTGTGGAGTGGCCACCATTGTCAGCATTCAGCACAGAGAGGCTGTGTGGGGAGCACCACAAAAACAGGAATGAAGCCTGGGATCCTCACTATGCACAACCAGTGAAAGATTATCTTTGCTGTTGTGCAAATGGGTAATGAGGGGATGGAGACAGAGCATTCTCACTGTGTTCTGGAAGCAGCATACTCTAATTGTACATTGTGAGATCTATCTCCATGCTCATGTCAGGCTAGATGAAGACGGTAGAACTACACAGTTCAGCTAAATTCTCTCTCCCACAACTCCTTTCTCATGAGAACAAAACTCACTGACCCTAAGACTTGCATCTTGCAGAGTTTGTAACAAGCATGTAATCACAGCAAGGCGTCCAGCTGAACAATGAGGTTTGAGGGGAAGTTTGACTGTTCTAGCAACAGGGATTCTTTCTCTAAATTGCAAACATATTATTCCAAAGAAATCATGTTTTGAAAAACATCTCAGCTTCCTGTATTCTTGTTTTTAATTATTTGGAATGAGAACAAAGTGAATTGAATATCATTGTCACAAAATTGGTGGTGAACGGATTTGGGTTTTAACTCTTGTGCAATTTAATCCCTCACAACTTGCTTTGAAAATGCCATCAGCCTTGGTTACAGCAGTTGTCTTATTCAGTTCAGGTGTAAAAGTGTTTTAAGTTATGTAATAAAAATCTCAATCCTGCAGTTAGAGCAAGTTATTGTAGTGTGTTAGTGTAACAGCACACTCCACATGTAACCCTTTTCCTGTTTTAGTTTGACTTGGAGAAGTATGGGAAATGAAATGATATCTAGAACAGGCTAACCTGAAGTAACAAGGTCCTTAATCCAGAAAGTGATGAAAGCGGAAATATCTACAAATAATTAACATAGGAATGCTGAAGTTGAAGTCTGTACTTTGTAAGTAAAATGCTAATTTATCAGTGACTTGTGATTTTTCATGATTGTGGTGTAATCACAGAGGGACAGCCATCTGTCTTGAAGAGGCAGGGGTGTAAATACCTCACTGCATTAACATGCTTCTTTTTTAACTGCTGTGGGGAATGATTTGTTGACTCACCAGCCTCCACTGCCTGTATGATCACTTCACTGAAATAAAAATGCATTCCAGAAATTAAAATTAATAGGTCTGTAATGCCCAAAACTGTCAACTCTAATAACCACATCAATAAGCTTTCATACACCTCAGCATACAACTCAGCAGGACCAGAAATATCACTGGAAGTTTGCCACACACAAAAACATTATAATTGGCAAAGGTTGAACCATCATAAATCCAGCAAGATTCCCATTGGATTTAAGAGTTCAGCCTTTTGCATCAGAGGGGAGACAAGAGCAAATGAGAGTTTTACAGGTAGACAGTCAGGAAAGAGATTGCCCTGAGAATCCTCAACATTGACCCTAAAGTCCAGGAAATCTCATGGGATCAGGTCAAACATGGGCAAGGAAACCTCCTGCTGATCACCACCTACTGCACACCCTCACCCCCACCTTATCTTATGAATCAGTAGTCGTCCATGTTGAACACCCCTTGGAAGAGGCTCTGAGGGTGGCAAGGGCACAGAGTGACATCTTGGTGCAACTGAGTCACTCTTGGCAGTTCCACATGATCACTGAGCTATCCGAGTCCTAAGGGCGATGGTCAGATTTGTGTCAAAGTGGAAAAACTGGGAAAGAAATTTACTTCTTTTAAAATTAACTCACAATTCATTTGTTGCCCATCCCTAATTTTCCAGATAGCAGTTACGAGTCAATCACATTACTGTGGGTCTAGAGTAGGTAAAGATGCCAGTTTCCTTCCCTAAAGGACATTATTGAACCTGATGGGTTTTTCCCTCAACAATTGATTACAGATCTATGGTCATCATTAGACTCTTAATTCCAGATATTTATTGAATTCAAATTCCACCATCTGCAGTGGCAGGATTTGAACCCAGGTCCTCAGAGCACTACCTGAATCTCTAGATTAATACTCCAGCAATAATACCATTAGGCCACTGTCTTCCCATTGGGGAATGTTTGTGGAGCTGCCTCCTCATCCTCCCCAATCTACTTGTCACAAGTGCATCCATCCATGACAGTATCAGTAGGAATGACCACTACACAATCCTTGTGAAGATGATGTATTGAGGATACTTTCCATTGTGTTGTGTGGCACTATCATTGAAGTAAATGGGGCAAACTTTGAATAGATCTGTCCGCTCAAGACTGGTTATTGTCAAGGTGTAGTAGGCCATCAGCAGCAGCAAAATTGTATTTCACCACCATTTGTAACTCCATGGCTCAGCACATCCCCACTCCACTCTTACAATCAAGCTGCTTCAATAAGTGCAAGGGTTTATGACAGGAGCAGCACCAGAAATACCTAAAAATGAGGTATCAACCTGGCATAGCCACAGCAAAGGACAACTTATGTGGCAAAGGGTGGAAACAGGGAGTAATTGACAGGGCAAAGCAATTCCACAAACATCACAGATCTCTGCTCTGTAATTCTGCCACACATTGAAATGAATGGTAATGGAAAATTCGACAATTAACAGGAGGCAGTGGCTTCACAAAATAGCCCTATCCTTGATGAAGGGCAAGCCCAGCACAATGTTTTAAACAATAAGGCTGAAGAGTTTGCAGCTATCTTGAGCCAGATGTGCTGGATGAATATCCATTTCAACTTCCTCCTGAGTTCCCCACCATTGGAGATGCCAATCTCCAACCTGTGCAATTCATTCCACAAGAGATGGCTAAAGCACTAGACACTGCAAAGCTTCTGTGTCCTCACAATATTCCAGCAATAGTATTGAAATCTTCTGCTCCAGAGATAGCTATGCCCCAAACCAGTCTGTTCCAGTACAATTAAAACACTGGCATCTACATTTGTTGAAATATGCCCAGAATAATTGTACTGTCCTTAAAAAGTAGGACAATTCTAACATGGCCTATTTCCGACCTATCTGTCTACCCTTGATCATCATTAAAGTGATGAAAGGGGTCATCGACTGTGCTATGAAGTGGTACTTGCAAGGAATAACCTGATCATTCATACCCAGTTTGAGATCTGCCAGCACAACTCTGCTCCTGACCTCAATAAAGCCTTCATCCAAATATACAAAAGAGCTGAATTCCAAAGGTGACATGAGAGTAATTGTCCTTAACCTCAAGGCAGCATTTCACCAAATGTGGTATCGTGGAACCTGAGCAAAACTAGAGTCAATGAGAATCAGGAATAAACTCTCTGTTGGTTGGAGTCAAAGCTAGCACAAAGGAAGATATTTGTAGTTGTTGGAGGTTAGATCATCTCAGCCCAGGATACTTCTGCTGCAGTTCCAAAGGTAGTGTCCTATGTCCTAAAGAAATGTTATTGAGGCTTTTCATCTTGCATTCATCAGGACAAATGCAATACTTCAAACAATAACGCCAATTTATTATAAAAGGTTGGCAAGTTGGCATTGATTGGTTGAGGCATTGTTATGGAGGAAACAATGGCGAACTACTGGCTCTGCAAGTTCTGGGATAATTCAAAAAAGGCAGCAGTTTGAATATATTCCATTGTCTGCAAAGAAGACTCCGTGTAAGAAGCTATGCTACTTTAAATAAGCATATATAAGCAAACTATGACAGCATGCTGTCTCAGTGGTTAGCACCAGGGATCTGGGTTCAATTCTAGTCTTTGTAAGGTTTGCAGGTACTCCCCTGCGTGGGTTTCTGAGTGCTCTGGTTTCCTCGCACAGTCCAAAGATGTGCACTTTGGGTGAATTCACCATGCTAAATTGTCCCATAGAGTCCAGGGATGTGTAGGTTAGGTGAATTAGCCACATGTAAATGCAGGGTTATGGGTCCCCAAGGGATGCTGTTCAGAGGGTTGATGCAGACTTGATAGGTCAAATGACCTACATCTGCCCTGTAGGGATTCTATGATTCATAAATGTGCCACTTCGCAAGGTTCATCGAATATCTTAGATAGGTTGTTAATGTAGTTTTTGACACAATCAGGATTGTTCAGCAAATGCTGTCCAATCAAATTTAACAGTAAACTTTTATGTTTCCAGTTTTGCATATGTGAGCTCATTGAGTATGGTCCATAGTTTCCCTTTTAGATTACAAGCAATGAACAGGCAATTGTTAGGAAGTATGGCATACGTAACTGGCATTGCATTAACATTGTACCCTCATGCCCATCAGACTTCCCAAAACACTTTGCAGCAATAACATACTTTAAAGCATAGTCACTGATGTAATATAGAAAACACATTATAAGTTTGTGTTATAATGAGTTGCCACAAACAAAAATGTGACAATGACTAGATACTCTGTTGTTGTGATGTTGACTGAATACATATTGACCATAAATTCAGAGATAATTCCTCATCTCTTCTTCAAAATTATGGAATCTTTCAATAGATCAGACTGAACCTTCCCTAATGTCGCACCTGAAAGATGACACTTCCAACAATGCAGTGCTTCTGCAATACTAGAGGTGTACTCACATGCTAATGTTGAACTTGAACCTAACATTCTGAACTCCTGAGGAAGAGTGTTACCAACTACCACTGTGCAAGTTCATTCTCCTCTTTACTCTTCTAACATTTGTACAGAACAATTTACTACATTCTGGAGGTTATAATGATGCTGACAATCCACAGGTCACCACCAAGCTCCTGTCTGTCTGTCAAGAGTCTCATGAAACCTACTGAAAAATGGCTCAGATACCAGGTATCAGTTGTTTTCAAGATATTAGAGGCAGCCTGTAAGAGATATAATACCCCTCTTGGTAGTTTGCAGCATCCATTTGAAATCTAAAATATATTCTCCCTTTTCTTCAAATGTCCAAGCTGTCCTATTTTCCTGGAACTCATCGGACAGGTTCCACTTCTACTCATTCAGAGGCTGCAAAGCAATGGGATCTGATGGGTGACTGTCCTTGTTTCTGCTAGAGAATTTAAATAGGGGCCATTATATCCAGTAGTCTTTATTATGTGAACGATTATTAATGATTGTCTAAGCAATGTTGAAATGCTAATGTAAATATTTTTATCATTTGCTTGTTGTTTGTGTTCCATCAGTCTTCGAGGACCAATTTCTTCATAATTTTCAGTTTCGGTGCTTAATTTGACTGTCAGTGTCATTTGGTTACATTAGTACAGCTTCCCTTCTCATTTAGTTATGTTCTTCTTTATATTTTAAATAATATTATTCATAAACTTTACTGACTTTTGAATTACAGTTTAAACAACTTCCAGAGTTCCTATCAAACTCAATCTTTTCTCCCATCCTTGTTTTCCAAGGATTGAGCCATACACTTTCATGAGATTGATCCACATTTATGTGCACCATGCTGTCGTGGTTTGCCATTGCTTTTTGCAAGATAGCCGACAAGGAAACTTTGCCAGCAGGTGTATTGGAAAGAAGTTGCAGGCTGATTGTTGACCTGTTTGGCCATGTTATGAATGCACCTTCCATGTCCAATAATTCAAACTTGGGACTTCTGGTCCAGCGGTTTGTATGCTACCACATCTCCAAAAAACCTCTTGGAAGGGATTAGCTTTCCTTGATTGTTGATGGGGATGTTTCCCATGATGTGGATTTGACTAAAGTAAATTGCATATTACAAATAAGTCAGGGAGTCAATACTGCACTGCAGTAGGCTATTTGGTTTAAGGAGTTAATCCTGAATGTGACATATAAACTTTTAATGAATATATGATCTTAGGTTGTTTAAAATGATTTATCAAATGTCCCCATTTGGTAAATTACTGATTTTGATCAAGCCAGTAAGTGGAAGCCTGAGTAAAGATAAAGTTCTTTACCTCACTGGAAGGAGAGAAAGGCAGAACTGTAGCACATATTCTGCATGTTTAGAAGATAAAATATGTCATAACTACCACGTATGGTCCTGTTTTCTTTAAACCTGTTCTACAATCAAAATCCTGATATTTGCCATTAATTACAGTAAAGGGTGAGCTAAAGGACTTTTTAGATTGTTAAAATGTATTCATTATAATGCTGTTCATAATGATTGTTCACTCCACACAAATTCTTTGGGAGTGATGTAATGTTTGCTTTTGCTCTTCACATATTCCTCTTCTGCAGGAACATTTGGTTGAGAGAGGACAATAATTTGGACATGGAAAGGGTGGTGATGGTGATAACTTAGAAGCCCAGGTACTTGAGCCAACTTACAGTAATAGGACTGTGGATTTTGATAATAATCAAAGAACAAAGAACATTACAGCAATTGAAGTTTCAGTGGGGCAGTATTTTAGGAACAGTGACTGTAATTCAGTAAATTTTAAGTTACTTATAGATAAGGACAAGGGAAGTCCTTGGGTAAAAGTATTAAATTGGGAGAAGGATAACCAGAATATTAGGCAGGAACTGAGGAATGTAGATGGGGTGGCTGTTTGAGAGTAAATCCACTTCTGGCATGTGGGAATCTTTTAAAAACAGTTCAAGACCAACATATTCCTGTGAAAATGAAGGATGAAGATGGCAAGTTTCAGGAACCTTGGATGACAAGAGAAATTGAGATGGTAGTCAAAAGAAAAAGTAGGCTGCTCACATTCCCCTTTCAGAATATCCTATGCCTGCTCAGAGACATCATTGATCCTAGCACCAGGAAGGCAATACACTATCCTGGAGTCTTGCTCATGGCTACAGAAACATCTATCTGTGCCCTTGACTATAGAATTCTCTACCACTGCTGCTCACTTGCACTTCCACCCTGCCTGTTGTACAATAGTGCCAGTTGTGGTGTCACTGATCTGGCTGTTGTTGCTTTCCCCTGAGAGGCCATCACCCTAACAATATCCAAAATGCCATACCTGTTTGAAAGGGGAATGGCCACAGGGGAGTCCTGGACTACCTGCCCATGCTTACTTGCCTTATTTGTGGTCACCCAACTCTTCTGTGTCTATGTAGCCCTTAATGGTTGTGTGATCAGCTCGGTAAACGTGCTATCCACAACATTCTTAATGTCGTGGATACTAGATAGTGAGTCCATCCACATCTCCGGCTCTATGCAGCAAATCAGGAGCTGCAGCTGAACACACTTCCACACTTTCTAAGCGTGAGGTGTCTGTTTCCACTTTCATGTGTTTTTGACAATGTTCCATTTCCAATATAGTCATTGTTTGCTTCTGTAGGTTACATTATACATTTGGATATTTGTTAGACTCAATCTCTCTCTTGATTGTCCTATCATTCAACTTAAAGGAGGTGAAATTTTTCTTGGGTGGGTGTGGCAGTAGATCAGCCATCCCACTGTATAGCCCATATTGACTTCAAGGTCAATTTATGTCTCAGATTTGTGTTATGATCTACAATAATGAACAAGATGCTGCGTCAAGCAATTCTTTTGATACTTTAGCCAAAATACTTAATGAATTCTAATAACTCAGCACATCAAATACCAAATATAATTTTTAAAAAGATTTATTTTTTGCCTTTTAGTTTACAAATAATATGAGTAGCAATGACTTTAAGGTTGTGCAGGTATTACTATCAGACATCTTTAATGTAACGATATTATTCTAACCAAATAATGGGCAACTCATGAGACAGCTGTAAGTAGACTATGCTGAACAATTGACAGAAACAAATCATCATTTTATGAAGCTAAAGTTCATCTTTTGGTCCATCAACTGCATCATCTGTCGTATTTGATTTTCCATCATGTTTCTGTAAAAGGAATAATAAAGACACTAAGATTTTTGTCTGTAATATACATATTAGAATATGAAATTTACTTATTTTGGTACGGATTTTCCTCCATGATCCTGCCTAAAATTAGTGCAGCAAAAACTGAAGGGTAGCTTTGGGACATGATGTCAGCTGTCACCTCACAGCTAACTAAGAGTTTATTTCTCCCTTTCCCTCCAGGATGACTGTTACTTCCTTCTGCCTTGCACATCCGAATGCACAGAGACAGAAAGAGAGCATGTCCCTAGTTGCTGCCCGATGTTTTGTTTACTTGTGCCTGTGGTCCTGCCAACTCCTAGGGCCACCATGAAGAAGCTAGTACTAGATGCTGGAAATGGTTCTGAGATGCTCAGGATATTCCAAAGTGTTTTGCAGTTAATGAAGTCCTTTTAGACTGTAGTCACTGTTGTAATGTAGGAAATGTAACAATTTGTGCACTTTAAAGTCCACAAGCGACAATCAGAATAATGTCTGGATTCAGTTTAGGCGTTTGGTTGAAAGACAAATATTTGTTTGGATGCTGAGGAAAATTCCCCACTTTTCCATCAAACAGTCCTATGGAGTCTGTTACAACCATCTAAGAGGACAAATGGGGCAAGAGCTTAAAGATTTACATAAAATATGGAACATCCAAGGACATACAGGTTGGGCAGATTGGCCATGCTGAACTGCTTTATAGTGTCCAGGGATGTGTTGGCTAGATGGATTAGCCGTGGGAAATGTGGGGTCATCAGATGCTCTTCGGAGGGTTGGTGCAAATTTAATGGACCAAATGGCCTTTTTCCACACTGTAGATTCTATGAGAGCATCTGAATCTGTAGCATTCTGGCAATCCTGGGTTGCTCAAGTCTTTGGTGTGGAACTTGAATTCACAACTTTGACATGGAAACATTTTTTTTAAATGAACTAACCAAATTAATTAAAAGGATATAAAGCCCGTTGTGTAAAAATATATGTTACATAAATCATTTTTCATTGTATTATGAGGCAGTATATTGGTAAAACATAAGCAAAATATTTTAGATAGTGGAGATCTGAAATAAAAATCAGAAAAGTTCTGGAGAAGCGCAGCAGGGTCTGGCAGTATATGTGGAGAGAGACACAGGGCTAACTTTGAGTGCAAAGTGACAAATCATTCTTTTAAGAAGTCATATTGGAGTCAATGTTAACCTCTGTTTTCTCTCCACGGACACTGCCAAACTCTGTTGAGTCTCTCCAGAACGTTCTGTTTTTTTTTCTAATATATGCTTATCTTACAGCTTTAAGCACTCTTAAATAAAATGAACTGTCGCTGGCATAGTTGAAAACCTTACCTTTGACTTTCCTTGTTTATCCAAAAATTTAGAAAATGCTTCTAGAGTCTGAGCGCTAGTGTAGTGTACAATCTGTGTGAAAGTAAGTGTTAAACATTAGCCTTGTAATGAAGGCAATAATTTGGAAAACAAAGGATCTTAAAGATAACAAACCTTTCTATCTGATCCAGGGGGAAAATACTTAAAACTTGGATACTCCTCAATTATAACTGAATCAATGTCATTCGCAGTGATGTCTACCTTAGCAATAACAATATTTTCGGAGTCCTTATATTTCTCACCCAGTTGATCCCAGATAGAATTAATGTGTTTGCATCTCTGTGACCATGGTGCGCCTTTAAGGTAGAAAAAGAATGTTATTAAGTTAAATTATGTTACAGAATGCAGAAGAAGAGATGGTTTAGTAATGCAACTTCTATTAGTTTCACTTTCTACTGGTTGCAGAAATGGTTTCCTGAGCATGGAATAGTGTAGAATGATGCTGGTTAATCTCTATGATTCAGTTGGTCAAATAATACCTAAGTAAACTACACCCCAGGAAGATCTTGGCCTGTTCTGAGTTTGCTAATCTCAACTAGGTTGCCAACACTGTTCAATAATTCACTGGAAGTCCATGTCTGAGAGCCATGAGGGAGGACAGCATGTGGCTTTGTCTCACTAAATCAATTATTCTGTCGGTCGGTATCGTACATATTTTTGGCTGATGTTCTGGGTGGCAACTGTTACCAATGAGAAGTTAGCATCATAGGAGAGAAAACCAATGAGACTGAAGGGAAAAAAATGCTTATCAGGAGCTTGAAATCAGGAATTCCTGGACTAACTATGAGTATATTCAAGTGGGAAAAAATTCAGCTTGACCAGGAGCTCAAAATTGGGATTAGTGGATTGTTGGTTTGTTACACACCCAGTTTACCTTGCCATTAACTTTAAATATTTGTAATGGATGGCTGATTTATCACCACTGTTTTATACCACGGTGCATCAAAGTGGAGATGGGACAAATCAATGAATCAGTTTAATATACTGTCACTAACTGTGTCTAGACTGTGTTTATATTCAGCTCTCAGTCACTTTGATGATGTTTTCTGACAGAACAGTAATACTATATAGACACAATTAGTTCTTAAAAATACTTACAAAATAGCACAAAGACACGTTTTGAGGTATTGAATACAACTTCATCAAAGTTTGATCCAACTAGTACTTTGACAGGATTCTTGTTCCAATCTTCTGGAAGATCTTCACTGTACTGTTGAGGCTGATATATAAAGTAAAATTATTATGGACTAGCTCTCTCATAATTCAATGCTGCATAAAGATTAGAAACTCCCTTCATTTTCCCCTGATCACTGATATTTGAGGTTGTAGAAAATAGAAGACAACCTCACGACTCTCCTGTGGCACCCTTTACAGAGTATCCAAACTGGATCAAAGGAAGTCGATTGGAGGTAACTTCCCCTTTTAGTCAGGTCAACACCCATACTCCTGAGGGAAGGAGGCAAGCTCACAAAGTTTGGGAATCATTGTAAATTTCTCCCTCATGTGAGGAAATTTTCTAACTTGCTCGATAAGCTTTCACAAAGTCATCATAATGCATTAAATTATTTTTACTTTAGTGTTTGTTCAATGCAATGTTTGGAATGTACATGTTTATTCAATATGTTATCTGGAAGCGCAAGTTGAAGTCATGAATAACTAATCTAAAGGCAGCCAGTTAACTAGCTCAGTTTAGGACATCCAGGGGTGGATTCCTGGGCATGTTCTTACAATGATGTGAGCAACGCTGTCCTGGAGAGCAAATCAGAGTTTGAAATTCATTGGCTGGAGATTGATATGCGATCACACATTCAGACAGGGTGCAACTAGTGTCAGGCTTGAAAAAACACCATGTCAAGATGAGAAATGAGAAGGAGCATTCATAAACATCGACTGCTATGCTGCGAAGACTTGTATGAAGCTGTCTTTTTGTCAATTGAAGTCCAAGAATATTTGCGCATCTAAGTGTGTTTTGTTTACTGGAGAGAAAGCCTTTTTTTTTGAGGAGATGAATTTCCTAAATGACCAATGGAAATAAATGAAGGACAAGTTTTCACTTTTCTAAATTCTTTTTGTTTTGGTTGTTAGCATTTCTGGCTGGCCAGCATTTATTGCTAATCCCTAGTTGCCATGGAGAAGGTGGTGGTGAGCTGCCTTCTTGAAGTGCTGCAGTCCCTCTGTTGTAGGTTCTTCAACAATGCCCTTAGGGAGGGAATTCCAGGATTTTGATCAAGTGACAGTGAAGGAATGGTGATATATTTCCAAGTCAGGTTGGCTTGGAGGGGTACTTGCAGGTGCCGGTGTTCTCATATATCTGCTTCCTTAGCCTTCAAGGTGAAAATGGTTGTGGGTTCGGAAGGTGCTGTCTGAGTGTCTTAGGTGGATTTTTGCAGTGCATCTTTAAGACAGTACACACTGCTGCTACTAGGCATCAATGGTGGAGGGAGTGGACGCTCATAGATGTGGTGCCATTCAAGCAGGCTGCTTTGCCCTGGAGGGTGTCAAGCTTCTTGAGTGTTATTGGAGCTGCACTCATTCAGGCAAGTGGGGAGTGTTCCCTCACACTCCTGACCTGTGCCTTGCAGATGGTGGACAGGCTGTGCGGAGCTAGGAAGTGAGTTACTTGCTGCAGTTTCTTGGCCCTCACCTGCACTTGTAGCCACTGTTTATGTGGTGAGTCCAGTTGAGTTTCTGGTCAATGGTAACCACCAGGATGTTGACAGTGGGGGATTCAGTGATGGTAACACCACTGAATGTCAGGGCGGTGGTTGTGTTGTCCCTTATTGGTGATGATATAGCTTTGGTGGATTTCTGCAGTGCATCTTATAGGTAGTACACATTGTTGCTATAGAGCATTAGTGGTAGAGGGAGTGGAAGCTTGTGGATGTGGTGCCAATCAAGCGGGCTGCTTTGTGCTAGATGGTGTCGAGCTTCATGAGTTTTGGTGGAGGTGCACCCATCCAGGCAAAGTAAGGAGTATTCCATCACACTCCCAACTAATGCCTTTTAGATGATGGACAGGTTTTGGGGAATCAAGAGGTGGGTTACTTGCGTTTTTAAAACATATACTGTAAGAAACAAATTTAAATCAGCATGGTTCAATTATTTGTTAACTAGCAACTGATACAAACAAAATAAAAGTATGTTTTGAATTAATTAACTTGCAGAACATTAATACGTTTTATGAAAATCTTGTAATTTTGCCTTGCTTCTGGTAGATATAAAATTAAAGGGTCAGTCACATAGCCACACTCTCCAGCAGATGTTCAACTGCCTCTGCCAAACCAGGATGAAACCTCAGATGTCCTTCAACAATTATTCCACAGGCTCCAGGTTTTTGGAATTACAACTATCACCAGAAAGGTACACTTTGATGAATCCCTTTCTCCCTCAGTTCAGAATTCCAGAGATTCCTGTATTCAGCCACTTTAAATGGTTGAGTTGGCTTTGCTAAAGCTGTTTCTGTTACAAACAGCTTTACTGCTCCTTATCATTTCTTACGGAACAGACAAAGCCAGATCCTGGAGGAGTATCAATTTTCTTCCCGCCTATGTCTCAGTACCAGCTGTTTTTTGCTCAGTGCATTATTGTAAATGGTGCTAAAACTAAAACTCAATGAGTTTGCAGTTGGATTTTCTCTGTGGCACTCTGAAATACATAGGCACTTCCCCAAACTAAGGTGTTTATCTGGAGTTCCAATCACACTCTTCCTAGAATTCTCATTCACTTGGGATTTAAAGGAATATTTTAAAACAACAGTCCTGCAAGTTCAGCATTCATATACACAATTTGTTATCATGTGAATTGAAACAGTGAAGTGCTATAATAGAGATAATTAAAACCAATAAGTAAAAGCAAGATGTACCCACGGAAAAGTGAAAACTGATTTCCTGGTTTAGCTGACAATTACAATCTACTTATTTAGCCATCAAATTTGTAAACCTTCAGTAATCTAAGTTTTACTTGGATTAATTGTGCATGAGAACACAGCATTGCATTGCTGTTTAAAATAAGTCACATAGTATATAATGTCATTTAGTGAATGCATTGCTTCACATTACAGAAGAAAAGATGCAAGCAGTAAAATACACTAAGTTCCATGGTAAAACATCTCTTCACTTGCATTGTAATAGTGGTTATTGCCAATGCAAAACATGAAGTCTTTGTTCTAGATTCAGGACAGTTTTGACACCAATCTCAAGATGGGCAGTATCATTCAGCGGAGTTACTTCCTCCACAAACCGTTATTCCCCTGCATGTCACATCAGTCAGATATGCCTGGGGATCCTCAGGCATCTATACAAAAAGCAGACCTCTTGCAATGTCTAACTCCAATGGCAGAATTTTACCAGCCTCTGAGCAGTGAGAATTTAAAAATTTCACTCTCAATGTCAAGAAAAACAAATTCCAATTTTCTCCTTTCAACAACTAGATGAGAATCTCACTAGTAAGCAGTAACAACCTTATTTCTATGCAGTTGCACCTCATCATTATTATTAGTTGATCTTGCCTTATTTCTACACAGTTCATGCAGGAACTTGAATGTCTGAGTGGTAACCTGACAGATGCAGCTCACCAGTTGATCCTCTGAGCCATCATGTTCATCCTCATTCACCAACATCACATGGCACATTCCATGGGCGGGTGACCAGCTGCAGCCCATATCCACAGAAGTCAGTGTCAGCAAACACCAGCCTTACCTTTTCATCACGGCCGATCTTGGACTAACTCAGAAGACACTTCACTACTGCACTGGAGAACTCACTGATATCTTACATTTTAATGTTCCTGTCAGGTCTCAGTGCGTGCAGGGATATGTACCATTCTCATGCTTCTGCATTGGATGCATCTCGGGACTCTTAGCTTGCTTTCGTAGTGCTCATTCATTTTATGCCAATTTTGGACATTCACAGGATCCCTGTCTTGCATTATTTGTTAGGGCAGACATTTAGTTTGCCAATGCTGAACAAGAATGGACATGTTACTTTACAGCACCTATGTGCTATATCAATGTCACAGCATGGAGCAGCAGCTCACGCAGAATAGTGCATTCAATCAAATGAGCACATCTGAAACTCTACAGGGAGTACTCCTCTGTCAAAAGAAAAACAGGTGGGGGAGTTGCTATGGTCAGTCGGTCTGTCTCATCACCCACCACACTTAGTCAAGGGCATCTTCTGATCTCAGTCCTCAGCAAACATCAAGGTAGGTTCAGCAAGAGATAATCTATACTGTTCTGGGGAATGTAGCAAACCCAAGTGTGGGAAATGGCACCATTACACTGGAAGGCAGAGGGGATAATGATTGTGAGCTGCAGTCAACTCCAAATATACGGTGGTCTCTGATCTATCTGAGGTTTTGGGGGACTGTGGGAGGGAATGTTTCACGAATCACCATTACACTACCGAAAGGAGAAATTGCGTGAGATGAAAGTGCCTTGAAGAGCTGTTAGTGGGGTGCAGGAACATGAAGGGTGCTGAGGTGTACCACGTAAATGATCAGGAAGCTCAGAGGGGAGGAAAGCTTGGTAAGTAGCCACTGTGTGATAATACTGCGTTCACTAGTAACAGTGCTGGAACATTAACCTTGGTGGGAGATGCATGCAATGACAGGATTACAGTGAGTGTGAGGTAGTGGAGACAAGATGGCGGCACTAATCCTTCTTAAGCACGCAGTCATTGACCTTCTTTCTACATTTCCTAGTGTTGCTTCTCACCTCAATGACCCAGGCAGCTATCTCATTCTGTGCTGGCAGTGCCTGATGCCGTGACTTCCCTTGGCAGGAAAAAGGACAACCCTCCTCTCCACCACCTAATCCACCAAGACCTTCAGTTCTCTGTTTGTGAGCTGAGGTGCCAAATTCCTTTCCTGAGCCATCTCTATAATAATGGTCAAGCATCAGTTCATGGCTTGCAGCATTTGAATTGGTGTACAGCTAGGGGTTAAATATGGTGCCAAAATGCCACAAGGATGCAGCACTAGCAATGAAGTAGTGCTGTGGAATCTAGACACATAATTAATGAAGTGAACTGTGGAAGATTGCAGGAGAAAAGTTACCATGGCCCACAGCAGGAATCCTTCCATGAAACTCCCCAAAAATGTCTCCGCCGAAACGTGAGAAGACTCAGCTCCATGCTTTTTGTTCTTATCCCATTTAGAAACAGAATCTTCTGAGGCATGACTAAAGGATTCCAACAACTCAATCATATGCAACAGTTATGTTAAAACAACACCGTGGAGGCTGTGTTAACCTTCAGGTTAGCACATAAACTGCATCCCAAGTCCAACAGTGTTTGGATGAAAATGTCAAGATTTAATGTATCCGTAGAATTGAGCCTTACAACAAACAATACAGAATGATCATGCTCACACTGGTACAGGGTCCTCCTCAGCAGAGGATAATAATATAATAATGGCACAAAACAATGCCAATGCCAAAAGTACAGGAGAAGTATCTCTCATTTCACTCTGAAGTGCCTCTCATGTGTATCCCGGTTTTGTGCCTGTGGCTACCATCTGTGGCTGCTTCTGGTCTCCTGACAATGGAAACTCCAAATCAATCTCCAAAACCCGATGTAAACAGGTGTATAGATAAAACCTTCTGCTGAGATAAGCAGTCAGCTGAATCATAGGTGAGACCTTTCAGGAGATTTCCAAACTTCATTTTGAAATATTTGGTTTTCCAACTAATACCAGCAATGCGAAATAATTGTTTATCAGCTCAAATGTTGGTCCTCAGTTACAGCCTGTTAACCCCCTATAGCCGCTTGCTGTGACTGTTCAGTTCCTATTCTCTCTCAGTCATCGACCTCATCCACACCCTTTCCTTCCTGCACCCTTTAGCTGTTGTCACTGTTACTTCACAAACCGTAGTATCACAGATAACAAGGTGTGGAGCTGGATAAACACAACAGGCCAAGCAGCATCAGAGGAGCAGGAAGGCTGACGTTTCGGGCCTAGACCCTTCTTCAGAAATGGGGGAGGGGAAGGGGGTTCTGAAATAAATAGAGAGCGAGGGGGAGGCGGATAGAGGATGGATAGAGGAGAGGATAGGTGGAGAGGAGGCAGACAAGTTGAAGAGGCGGGGATGGAGCCAGTAAAGGTGAGTGTAGGTGGGGAGTTAGGGAGGGGATAGGTCAGTCCAGGGAGGACGGACGTGTCAAGGGGGCGGGATGAGATTAGTAGGTAGGAGATGGGGGTGGGGCTTGAGGTGGGAGGAAGGGATAGGTGGGAGGAAGGACAGGTTAGGGAGGCGGGGACAAGCTGGACTGGTTTTGGGATGCGGTTGGGGGAGGGGAGATTTTGAAGCTTGTGAAATCCACATTGATACCATTGGGCTGCAGGGTTCCCAAGCGAAATGTAAGGTGCTGTTCCTGCAGCCTTCAGGTAGCATCGTTGTGGCACTGCAGGAGGCCCAGGATGGACATGACGTCTGCGGAATGGGAGGGGGAGTTGAAATGGTTCACAACTGGGAGGTGCAGTTGTTTAATGTGAACTGAGCGCAGGTGTTCTGCAAAGTGGTCCGCAAGCCTCCACTTGGTTTCCCCGATGTAGAGGAGGCCACAACGGGAACAGCGGATGCAGTATACCACATTAGCAGATGTGCAGGTGAACACCTGCTTGATGTGGAAGGTCTTCTTGGGGCCTGGGATGGAGGTGAGGGGGGAGGTGTAGGGGCAGGTGTAGCACTTCCTGCAGTTGCAGGGAAAAGCGCTGGGTGTGGTGGGGCTGGAGGGGAGTGTGGAGCTGACAAGGGAGTCATGGAGAGAGTGGTCCCTCTGGAAAGCAGAGAAGGGTGGGGAGGGAAAGATGTTTTTGGTAGTGGGGTCGGATTGCAGACGGCGGAAGTGTCGGAGGATGATGCATTGGATCCGGAGGTTGGTGGGGTGGTACATGGGGACGAGGGGGATTCTGTTTTGGTTGTTATTGCGGGGAGGGGGTGTGAGGGATGAGTTGCGGTAAATACAGGAGACATGGTCGAGGGCATTCTCGACCACTGTTGGGGGGAAGTTGCGGTCCTTGAAAAACAAGGACATCTGAGATGTTCGGGAGTGCAATGCCTTATCCTGGGAGCAAATACGGCGGAGGCGAAGGAATGGGAACAGGGGATGGCATTTTTGGCAGGAAGGTGGGTGCGAGGAGATGTATTCTAGATAGCTGTGCGAGTCGGTGGCTTGAAATGGATATCGGTTTCCAGATGGTTGCCAGAGATGGAAACAGAGAGGTCCAGGAAGGAGAGAGAGGTATCAGAGATGGTCCAGGTGAACATAAAGTTGGGGGGGAAGGCGTTGGTGAAGTGGATGAATTGTTCGAGCTCCTTGTGGCAGCACGAGGCGATGCCGATACAGTCATCAATGTAATGGAGGAAGAGGTGGGGTTTAGGGCCAGTGTAGCTACGGAAGAGGGATTGTTCCACGTATCCTACAAAGCGGCATGCATAGCTTGGGCCCATGCAGGTACCCATGGCCACCCCCTTTGTCTGTAGGAAGTGGCAGGAATTGAAGGAGAAGTTGAAGGAGAAGGCCGAGTTTGGCTAAGCGGATGAGGGTGTCAGTGGAGGGGGACTGGTCGGGCCTGCGGGACAGGAAGAAGAGGAGGGCCTTTAGGCTATCTGCATGGGGAATGCAGGTGTATAGGGACTGGATGTCCATGGTAAAGGTGAGGTGTTGGAGACCGGGGAATTGGAAGTTTTGGAGGAGGTGGAGGGAGTGGGTGGTGTCACGGATGTAGGTAGGGACTTCCTGGACCAAGGGGGAGAAAATGGAGTCGAGATAAGTGGAGATAAGTTCGGGCAGGAGCAGGTGAAGACTATGGGTCAACCAAGGGAAGTCAGGTTTGTGGATTTTGGGAAGGAGATAGAAGCGGGCGGTGCGGGGTTGGGGAACGATGAGGTTGGAGGCTGTGGGTGGGAGGTCACCTGAAGTGATGAGGTTGTGGATGGTTTGGGAGATGATGTTTTGGTGCTCAGGGATGGGGTCATGATCAAGGAGGTGGTAGGAGGAGGTGTCAGAGAGTTGGCGCCTGGCCTCAGCAATGTAGAGGTCAGTGCACCATACTACAACTGTGCCTCCCTTGTCTGCGGGTTTTATGGTGAGATTAGGGTTGGAGCGGAGGGAGCGGAGGGCTGCACGTTCTGTGGAGTAGAGGTTGGAGTGGGTGAGAAGGGTGGAGAGGTTGAGGCGATTGACGTCTCGACGGCAGTTGGAGATGAAGACGTCAAGGGAGGGTAGGAGGCCTTGGGGTGGTGTCCAGGAGGAGGGGGTGTATTGGAGGCGGGAGAAGGAGTCAGTAGAGGGAGGTCTAGGCTCATGGTTAAAGAAGTAACCGCGGAGGCAGAGGCAGCAGAAAAACTGTTCAACATCCAAGCGTGAGTGGTATTCGTTGATGTTAGGGTGGAGGGGGTCAAAGGTGAGCCCTTTACTGAGGACTAACACCTCGTCTCCTACCTACTAGCCTCATCCCACCCCCTTGACCTGTCCGTCCTCCCTGGATTGACCTATCCCCTCCCTACCTCCCCACCTACTCACCTTTACTGGCTCCATCCCCGCCTCTTTGACCTGTCTGTCTCCTCCCCACCTATCTTCTCCTCTATCCATCTTCTATCCGCCTCCCCCCCTCCCTATTTATTTCAGAACCCACTTCTCCTCCCCCATTTCTGAAGAAGGGTCTAGGTCCGAAATGTCAGCCTTCCTGCTCCTCTGATGCTGTTTGGCCTGCTGTGTTCATCCAGCTCTATGCCTTATTATCTCGGATTCTCCAGCATTTGCAGTTCCTATTATCTCTGTAGTATCACATGCTTGTCTCTATTGCACAGCACACCAATAAAACCAGACAATCTCCCACCTGTCGAGCATCTCTGACAACATGCAAAGTTTGGAACTGCTGTGTTCTACCTCTGTATCACTGAAAGCTCATTGATGGGAGGTATGTGATGTCCTGAACCACGTTCATACCCTCTTTGCAGGAACTAACCATTCTATCATCACCTGGGAACAGGTGAAAACCTGTGGTTTTCCTTAAAGCTATCATTTTCACGACATGAAAACTATACATTTGCGTATAATTTTGTGTCAATGGTTCTGGTTATTTAGCTATTCAATGTGATTTTTCAATTTTTTGATGAGCACATCGTGATGTCTGAAATGGCCACATGAATTTGGTTGGTGGAATGTAGTTATTTGTGTTAAAGCTGCCAGGATCTCACACCAGATCCTGACACTGATACACTCACCAGCATGTCAACATCAGCTGTCTGTGACATCAATAATGCAGCAATAAATTCCAGGCTGACTACTCCATGCCAAGTCTCCTGTCATTGCCTAGAAGGAACTTGTCCTACGTAGCTGCCAACTGCAAGCTCATTCACACAAAGTCCAACTCTTAATGTGCATTAACCCACATTTTCTTTCCCCCAGAGGAGGTCGAGGAGCGTGAGAAAATAATGTACTTCATTAGTAATGCAGTAAAACACTTCCAAACATTCACACATAGCCACAAGAATAGATTAGATCAAAGTAGCACATTTTAGTGTTAAATTTGAAGAGCTGAATAGATATAATATTTAAGGAGAAGCAATTTTCCTTTAAGCTAATATATGTCCTTTTGACAAAGAGTACTTCATAGATTCACTGTCAGTACCATTTAATCACATGATACCTTTTCCTTTCCATTAAGGTAAGCCTGGCAGAAATTTTTCACATTCTCAGTTGTGACTTGGTCTGCTCGCATTCTGTATCTCACATTCTCTGTTGTATTAATCAGGCGAACAGCAGGTACGTCCATGTCCCGAATCTGGAAAAACTCTCTCAAGCGGCCATTCATACTTTCGTCAGTGTCAACCAAGATAAAGATTATCTGAGAAGTTTAGCAAAGAAAGACTTGAAAAACAAGAAAAAATCATAGGAATATGATATTATTTGAAATAAGAAAATAAGTTTTTATTTGCAAATTAAGATTGCCTCACTTAGTTCATGTTAAAAATACAATATTGTATGTCCAGTTAATGACAAGGAAAGTTCTGATTAAAAAAGAAATGTAGGCATTGCTTTATTGTATCTTATAAACTAATTGAGTTCATGCCCTGGTAATTAATTAGGATGCACTATTCAAGCATTATAGAATAGGTTATAGCATTATTCACAACGCTTTTTGATGCTGATTGTAATACATGATTGAAATTTGTCAAGTAGTCCCATAATTTTCATTTGCTAGAGAGAAAAAATGTTAGTGCCACACCAAATGTTAAAATAGCAGGGATGTCACTCCTAGAAGTATTTCTGATCAATGTACGACGTGAAATAAAGCAGGTGTAGATTTTCTTTCATTAATCTGCTCAGAATGTTATTACACAGCTCAAGGTAAGTAGGACTTAAACATAGGCCTCCTAGCTCAGAGGTAGGGACACTATCAAAGCTCAATAAGTGTTCCGTACTCCAAATGCATCATAATTTAGATACTTTATCTTGAACAGCATAATCTTTTAATTGCCTTGGATTTAATTGAGCCAAGCCCACTTTAATGTTAATAAGATTGCAGATTGATGAATCTGTTCAAGTGTGAGTTAACAAGAAAGGATTAAGATAAGGAATATTCATCGTGTCTTGTTTCAAAGCTGGATCACAAGGCTAAGCTTGCAGACAAAATATTATATTTGGTAGGCGATTGCTTTGTGCCCTTTGTTGGTGAGAGTGTTTGAGGTGTAACATCATTAACTATTTTTAATTGTACTTCTGGATGTAATATGATCCCATTTGACTGGACACTTGACGTCAAAGGAAATTTGAGTGAATAAAAATTGAATGTTAGTACCAGTGTTATTCCAAGATTAGGATCAGATGAATCTAACTATGGAGAATGGCGTGCATTTAAAAGTATAAAGATTCAATTCAAAATGTTAAAAAAAAGCAGAGGAAGAAGGAAAGCAGGTTGCTACTTTGGCGTAATTATGGAGAAATCTTATTTAAGTTTCTATTGTTTCTAACAATACTTCAGGAGTAGTTAGAGGAAAGGATAAATTAAAGTCTTTGCAGATTCAATTTCTTTTTGTAACTTCAGCATCTGCTTAATCATGTCTTACATCATTTTGGGTATTTATAGATGAACATAAATATATATATTCAGCACCTGGAAGCTGTGGTTGGAATTTAATAAAATGTCAATTTAGAGGTCGTCCCAGGATACAAGGGTATGATTAATCCAGCACGCAGGATAGAGCTGGTGTTAAGTAATCATGTACTTCTGTAAATGCAAATTTCAGATTAAATTGCAATTTCCAAGGACTGAATGTATTGAATAAGAAAAGCTACAATTATAAACGCAGAACCATAATTTCACACCCAGACTTTAAAAATGCTTTATTAATTTGTGTCTTTGCCTCTTTAAGCTTTATTTGATAATTAGTGTGAGTAGAGCAGGCAGAAGAGCAAACCTGAGCCCTGAGGTCAGCAGCAGCAGCTTTAAAGTTTTCATATATCTCATTAAACTCCTTCGATGTCTTGTCTACAAATAGCAGAAGGTGACTGTCAATGCCAACATTAAAGATTTTGCTTGAAGTCTGAAAAATAATTTTTAGATACAGAATCTTTCAAAATGGAATCATTTATAAATAAAAATGCAAATGAAATCATTACTTTTCAGTTTCTATTTAAAGCAGAATTCTAAAGCACTCTGATTTTTGGGGCTCTAATCTAAGGTCAACTTGTGGGCACTGAGGAAAATTTAGATATAGTATATTCATAATCTCCAAAAATGACTAAATTCCAGTCGGTTTCATTGTGAGTCGAAAATCTTTGTGCTGAGAAAGGATATCAGTCGTTTCTACAATTCTGAGGTGATGTCCTACAGGTTATAAACAGCAACAATATTTTGTGACCAAAACATTTAGCTGAAACACTCTAATCGCAAATAAGATAATTTAACATTGTTATGAAGAGTTGTTTTAGGGCCCAAATTCTCCCATGTCCTCGCCCCCTACCTCACACACCAGGCCTTGTTACCACACAGCCTGCCATTGCACACAGCCTGTTGTTAGTCACTAATAGTCCCCATTGACAACTATTTACCCTCCCAGCCTGAACTTTATCAACTCTTTGTCCGTCCAACTGCTCTTCTCTCTCTTTAGGCTTTACCCTGTCGTTTACTCTTTACCCCATCCACCTCCCCTTTTCTCTGCATATGAACTGACATTTTCCCAGCCACCATCAGTTCTGAGGAAGAGTCACCAGACCCAAAACGTTAACTCTGTTTTTCCCTTCTTAGGTGCTGCCATTCCTGCTGCGCTTTTCCAGCAACTTTGGGTACAGAGAAATATCGCTAGGTTTAGTAAGTGGGCTAAACATTGGCAAATGGAGTATAGTGTGGGAAAATATGAAGTTGTTCATTTTGGAAGGGAGAAACTGCAGAAATCTGCAACACAAAGGGACTTGGAGTATTTGTGCTTGAAACACAGAAAACTAGCATCCAGGTACAGCAGGTATTCCGGAAGACTAATCGAATTTTTGGCCCTTATTTCAAGGGCATTGGAGTACAAAAGTAGCGATGTCTTAGTGCAATTGTGCAAGGTGCTGGTGAGGCCACATCTGGGACTGGGCTGGGAAGTGTTTCAAAGAGGCCAGTAGGACGGATACATGGGCAAAAAGAACCTGAGGGGTAACTTTTTCACGAAGAGAGTGGTGTATGTATAGTGGCCTGATTCCCAATCTAGCATCCCTGTCCCCTGGACCATAAACCGGAAGAACAGGTAGCCATTTGTAAGGTTGGTTTGGCTTGATTCTATGCCCCAGATTTGGGAATGAAATACTTATAAAATAAAATAATCTTGACACCCCCTCCCAAATAAATCAGCATCTGAAAACCATTTGAAATTGTTAATTATAATTCATTAAAGTAGAAACATTCTGAATTTACCATTTGGTTATACTCTGTGACTAAACGCAATGCATTGACTTTGATGAACTTGGTAAGATTGCCTTTCTCCAGCCTACTGCCATTTACAATTTCGAAGTCCAAACGTTCTTCTTCAAACTATAATGCAGAGAAACAGATAAGCATTACCCATCATCTCCACTTCCACAACAGTATTAATGACCCTGATAACCTGTCCTACACATATGTACGCTCTCCCACACATTAGAACACATATAAAAATGCCAATTTTATTTTTTTTACCAAAGATGTTGTACTTCTACTTAAAACTGTACAGCAAACACAGAAGGCTGTGGAGGCTGGGTCACTGAGTACTTTCAAGCAAGACATTGATAAATGTTTAGATATTGAAGGAGCAAGTGGTATGGAGTAAAAGCAGGAAAGTGCCATTGAGCTAGAGGATCAACTATGATCTTATTGGTGGAGCAGGCTCCAAGGTCCAAATGGCCTCCTCCTGTTCCTAGTTTTTATATTTCTAAAGTTTTATGTTTTGTTTTCTTCTCAACCTTTCTGAGAATGTCTGATCACGGAGGTCAGAAGACTTGTAATTATCAGGAGTACAATTTCAGGTTGCACCGATTCACAATGCTGGTGGCATAAGCACATTTTCAGTGATGCTGTGCTAAACGGTGAAATAACATCATCAGCTGTATGTACCAGTTGTCAAATGTTCAGCCTGCATCCCAAGGTTTGCAGGACAATAATTAAAATATTGCACTATCGGTACCAATCAGAGACTAAACAGCACAGTACCTTTAAATGTTACAAATATATCCATTGACATTTGTTACCTACCTTTCTGAACAGAATTATTGTGTCCATAGAGATGCCATATTTAACAAAATGCTTTGCGCTATTTGTGACACCAAATGGAAGATCAGGAATGTCTTTTGCAGTTTCATAAAAAGTTTTAGTGTTAATTCCTTTAAGATCCTGTTAAAAAACAATGTTTGTTCAATATTGTTAACAAAAAGGCATCTGATCAGAGTAACAGGGAAAATCTACTACGAAAGCTGAAAAATTGCAAAATAAATTCCTTTTAATCACACCAACTATATAATACGGATTATAAGTGTAACTTTAAATAAACTACTTTTGAATGTAAAGTAGGGTTGCCAAATTCTTTTATTATTATTCCAATAATAGCAAGTGTTCCTGGCAAGATCAATATTTGTTGCCTGTCATTGATAAGTTGTATTCTTGTACTGCTGCTGTCCATATGGTGTATATACATCCACAGTGCTCTTAGGAAAGGAGTTCAGGATTTTGACCTAGCATCAGTGAAGGAACAATTATGTGGTTATTTTCCCTTTTCACTAAGATCCCAAATGCCCTCTAGATGGCTGTTTGCTCATATTGTTTCCATCTTGTATTTCCACAATGGGAACAAAATGTTGTGATAGTTAAACTGGCCCAATCAAGTTTAAATAGTGGATGCCATTCACAGGCCTGGCACAGCAATTTCTGGGCTATTATGTTGTGGTATTAAACATCCTGCTTCAAAGGTAAGTGGAACATTCTCCGAAATCTCTCAAACCAAGTATACATTCAGAAGTAGAAATACCCCAAATGTAGTTCTAATTATGGGAAGTGAATGCAGTAGCCATTTTACAGACAGACTTGATGCACCACCAGTGAAATTAGACTTTTTTTACTTGATGGAGGAACTTTTTTGAACATTAGTAGGTGCTCTTTAGTATCTGCAGAAAGCCCAAAAATTTCCATAATGCCTAAAGTCATAGGAACATAGGAACATAGGAATAGAGAAAACAATTCATCTCCTTGAGACTGCCCGAACATTGAATGACATCAGGGCTGATTGGTACCTCAATTCTATTTCTCTACATTTATTCTATATCCTTTTCTACCCTTACATATCAAAAACCAATTGACATGATTTTTGAAAATCCTAATTGCCCCAGAATGTAATGGTTTGAGAGAGAAAATTCCAAACTTGTACAACCTTTTCTGTTGTCAGGTGTCTGTGTTCCTGTACAGTCTAAATGTTTCTCTCCCCTCATTCTTGATTCCTTCATCAGAGTAATTGTTTTGTCTGCAGTTATCAGGTCATGTGAATTTTGGCAATGAAACCAGTTTTTAACAATTCACCACCAAATAAAATGTAGAATTTTTTTTGTTAAATATCAACTGAAAAAAAAATCTGATTGTAATACCCCATATAAACTCTGAATTCATTTTTATTTGGTCCTTTTTTTGTTCTGGGGATTGTGGTTGACAGCATGTTGTCAGGCTTTGCTACTGTAATCTCTCTTACTGACCACAACTTCAGCAGGTCAGACACACTCAGCATCAAAATCCTTAAGTTGCAGTCTGTTCACTCAATATTTTGTCATATGCAACTCACCCCCACCCCAACTGAGAGGTGGTAATCACAATCTCAAAGTGAAGTTCAACTTCCTTGCTTTTGCATAGTCTGTTGAAACCTCTTAAAAAAAGTCACACCTTGCTCAGTCAGGCTAACTGGGATCTAACAGTGAGGTGATTAGCAAGAAGGCTGTAGACAGTTGTAGCTACCACGACTCGGTGATAGAGATAAAATTCTTGCTAAAAAGATTGCCAAGTCTCCCAGTGAGATACATTTCATGAGATTAGCAGTGAATATCCTTTCTTTGCAGTTGACCACAAAATCCAAGTCTACAATAGAAAGCTAATTCATATAAACAAATACATCCTCCTTCATTCCTCTATCTGCTTTCTTCTTCTTTCTCTTGTCATGTTTTTACAGTTTTTAAGTGTTCTCTGTCATGTTTTCCATCACTTGCTCTCAATGTTTTTTGATCTCTTCTTCTCCTCTTTCTGTGTGATTTGCACTTGCCTATCCCTATGTTAAATGTTATTTCTTTCTATTAATTGTTTTATTTCTTTCTTTTTAGTTTATTCACAGGATGTGTGTGCCATGGGCTAAGCCATTCCTAAATGCCCACAGGTAGTTGAAAGTCAACCAGATTGCTATGGGTCTAGAGTCTCATGTAAACCAGACCAGGTAAGGGCAGCAGTTTCCTCCCCTAAATGACATTAGTGAGCCAGTTGGATTTTTCCAACAATCAACAATGGACTCATGGTCATCATTGGACTCTTATTTTGAGATTCTTAATTGAATGTGCCATAATGGGATTCAAACCATGACCTGAGAATATTACCTGGGTCTCTGGACTAACAGTACAGAGAGAATACTATTAGGCCATCACCTCCCCCAGTTGCCCCAGAATGCAATGTCTTTTAAGAGAAAATTCAAAACTATTGCTCTTTCTGTCAGTTTTTTTTTGTTTTCATTCTTTCAATCTTCAAGCATGCAATTGCCTCCTACCCAGCTACCCCTCAACTTTAAGGGTTAATTTCTAATAATTGGGAGTATCTCAATTCTTCCTCTTGAAAAAACCTCCTTTAGTGCGTTGTGTCTGGCTCTGGCATTACCCATTCTGCCTCACAGCTGTATCTGCATCATGTTTACTTTTGATCCTCCAGTCAACTACTTGTAAAGAATTTCATTGTTGTATTAATAATGCAGATAATTTCCTGCAATTCTATATCAAGTATACAAATCACAAATAGATTTAAATCTTAGCATTCTGTCATTATTATCAGTGATTTAAAGCTGCATAAGTTACTGCCACATTGCATCACCTACTCCAGAGAAACTTTCAAGCCATTTTTTTGAGGACATTATCTGAATGTATGGTAGGCATGTGAAAATTACACAAAGAGAGTTCAATAAACAGTCTTTTCAAGTTTCAATCAACTAACAGCTACAAATGGATAATAAATATGTAGATATTTTTCAAATGATTAAATAAGCTAAAAGAAAAGATAATTATAGCATTCAGTTTGACAGTTTCTATTTATGCGATAAAAGGGGTTTACCTTAAAGAAACCAACAACCACTACATCTTCAGAGGCAATAAAGGTTTCAATATGAGTTATATTGAGCAGACGGGTAGCACTTGGACCAATCCTTCTCCTTAACCAGGTAGCAATGGAAGATGCAGATCTTACTCCTAGAAGAAAAGATTCCAAATTAATTGATATTCATATATAATCTTACAAAGATGAGGAAGTATTCATGCAATTTCAAATTTTGAAACTAATGCTGTATCACATGGCACAGGATTTTCCAGTTGGATTCCAGGTTCCCAAAGTGATGGGGAATGCTGGGCTGGCTGTTGAGAGGACAGTTTAACTCTTTTGGAGGCTGGTGCTCAGGAGGACAGGAGGACAGCACCAGATGTAGGCCTACAATCACTCCCTGCTGACCTAAGTGTATGTTCAATGAAAAGTTAAAGGCTTTCCCTTCACAATGCAGGCCTACTTTTTTTTACTTTTTAAATCAAATCGTTAGAAAGGTTCCTGAAAGAGCATCTTCATGTTGAAGTCCCCTCTCAGTCTTTTACTCTTTACAGCAGCCACTGATTGGCACTCCAGCTTCAAGATCTCACCTACCATCCTTATTTTAACAGGGAATCTGTCTCCATGCCAATTAAGGAGGCGGCATGGTCAAAATCCCAAAGTGTGGTCAGCTTCTGGAGTGGGTGCAGGACTGGGAAACAGAGCCCGCTCCTACTTCCCAGCCCCACAATGAAACCCACAGCCAATGGGTTTGTACTATTCTGGAATAGAAGCCTTTAAGGTCATTATAGAACAAAGTTGTATTTCATTAATAATTGAATACTGTGCTCCATTTGGGAACATAATGTGAGATTTATTACACAATATTCAGAGTATTAGAAGCTTTGAAGGGCATTCCAAATTTGCAATTAAGACTGGCCATTTAGTCAAGCAAGTCTATTCTAGTGTTTATGCTCCAAATGTGTCTCCTCCCACAACTCTTCATCTCACCATGACAAGATATCTTTATGCTCTTTTTTATTCTCATGACATTATCTATCTTCCCCTGTTGTGCTTCCAAGCATCGTGAATCAATCATTCCATGTTGGAGCAAGTTTCTTATTCTCAACACTCTCTGGGTAAAGAAGCTCCTCCTGAATTCCTTCTTATATTTGCTAGTAACTCTTTGTTTATGGATCCTAGTTTTGAACACCTCAGATAAATCATTAGTCCATTATCTGTACAGACAGGATTACTTATCGATCATTTTATAGATCATTCATTCTCATTCTTTAGGATAGTATTGTTTCTTCATTTTCGAATGTGAGAGTAAAATTTTAAAATGTCTGTCCTGATGAATACAAGAGCACTATTCAAAGGAGACCTGGATTGTTTATTGTCACTTTGACCCAGTTTAGAAATAGCACCCAAAGCAGTTTAACTATTTATTGCTTAAATTGTGGGATCATGCTACTATTGGTGTATTAGCCTCCTTTACAACAGTGAGTACTCAAGACAATGACTCATTGGTGCGGTAAGGTGCTACATGAAAAGTAAGTTCATATTTTCTTTGTATTGATGGAGTGCGAAGTATTACATATCTTAGTTTAATAATAAGAGTCTTCCGTTATTTAGCACAGAATATAAAAGATAGAGAAGGTTTATTGGAGGAATGTCTGAGCATTTGTTCCTCAATAGCAACCTGTACAGTTTAGAGGGTTTTTTCTTTCTCCTTTTACGAAAAGTTTCAGAACTGGAAAGTCTTGAATTCCAAATTCTTTTGCAAGATCTTTTTCTGTTGAAACATCAACCTTGCTGAGTTTAACCTGTTTTTCACTCTTCAGTTGTGCTGCAGCCTTCTCAAATTCTGTCAGCAAAGCAAGTGAAGCCCCAGACAAGGGGGCATCTGCAACACAAGGCAAGAGAAGAACACGAATGAAAAAGCATTAACACACAAGTTAAAGGAAAATACTTCCCCAATTTGCTGTAAAATGAAATATAACACATTGTTTCTTGGAGACCACATTTCACTAATATGTTGAATTCCAAACAGGGCTTCTTAATACGCATATGAATCATTCTTTTTAGAACATAATTAAGTTACTATAAAGGTTCTTTGATTGCATTCTTTAGGATACTTCCCCAGCAAATCATTGCATCTTTGCAGATAAATTGATCTATTTGATCAAAGCTTGGTCAGCTCTAGTTTTCCCTGTGTGGGCAATTTTGAGGTTACAGTGATCGGTTCACACGATATCATCCCTCATGAAATACTTCTACGTCTAGCAGATTATGTAACAAATTAAAAGAAAACTACATAGCCAGAATGTCAAGAAGTCTTTCCAAAACTTATACTGTTATATTTTATGATTAATATGGATTAATATTAATCATGTGGATTAACTTCCTTAATTTATATGCTTTACTTTTTCTGGTAGAAATATTCACAGGCCCTCCCATTTTGCCAACTGTTTACCAAAGGTCAGTTGAGTTGTGCCAAAATTACTCAGCTCCTGACCGACTCACAGCCCTGATCCAGATATAGATACCCAGCTAAAGCCCAAGGGAAAGCTGAGAGTATTGCTGCAATGAAAGACTTGTTGCCAAAGCTGTTGGCCTTGTACTCATCTGGACAAATGCAAGGATACCAAATTTCAAACCATTACTACAAGAAAATCAATCAAATTACCCGGGAAAGGCAAAGCGTCTTGAACATTTGAGCAACAAGTTAAGCAAGCTATTTCATGCAGTTATTATGCAATGACCATGTGAATGGTACTTTCCATTAACACCATGCTGATATCAGTCCAAAAGATATTCTGCCAACCACACAATTGAGTAACATTATGGATAAAATTCACGGCTGTGTGATGTCATACGTGGAGGCAGAATGTACTGACTGAATCTAATTGCAATTCCCTTCGGTTGTACATTGTAGACAGAATACAGACTGTACACAATCAGCTCACACTTGCAGAACCCAAAAATTGTTGGAGGTGATTTCATTCATTGCTACACATAACTACACAACTGATTTAAGAGACAAAAACAGAAATTGCTGGAAGGGTCCCTTCAGAAGTGTCACTGGACCTGAAATGTGAACTCTGCTTTCTCTCCATAGATGCTGCCAGACCTGCTATGTTGTCTCAGCAATTTCTGATTTTGTTTCTGCTTTCTGGTATCTGCAGTTCTTTGTTGTTTTTCAATCAGTTTAAGAAAATCATTTGAGCTTGTGATGTGACTAAAACAGAAATTGCTGGCAAAACTCAGCAGGTCAAGCAGCATCTGTGCAGAGAAAGCACAGTTAACGTTTCAAGTTCAGCAAATTCCGTTTTGATCAGTCATCAGACTTGAAACATTAACTCTACTTACCCCACACAGATGCTCCCAAACCTGCTAACTTTCTCCAGCAGTTTGTGCTTTTGTTTCTGATCTCCAGCATTCACAGTTCTTTGTTTTATTTTTGGGCTTGAAATGTGGTTCATTTATGTTTGCTAGAAGCAACATTCAATTCATTCTCTGCAAGCAACTGCCAGAGAGCTGGGTGATTTTATAGTTCCCCATTGCTCTCAGCATGGCAATGCCTTAGTCAATCAGAATTGATCTGTAAATCAGTCAATACCTGCTTCTCCCTTTTAAAGGGAGGAGTGCAAAAGCAATCAAACTAATTCAGATGGCTAATGCACAGCCACCAGCTTCTATACATTTATCTATTTCTTTGGTCCCAGGGTACATATGCTGAGCCAGTGTCTTCCTTCCCTGCAGATCACCATTTTGACGGGATGCACTAGGATGGGAAGCCGATGATGACAAAGAGACAATGAGACTAAACCAGCACCTTGTAAACTGTGATGATTTGGAGAAAAATGAAGACGTTTTCCAGTTTTCAGGGGTTGAAAATTCCAAAGATCAACAACCCTTTCTGGGAAGAAATTCTCCAGCATCCCCGGCTTATTTTGAAACAGTGTCCCCTGTTTCCAGACTGTCCCATGAGGGAAATCATCCTTTGAGCAAATACTGTGTCAAGCTTCCAAAAAAGTCTTATGTTTTAATAAAATGACTTCTTATTCTTTTAAGTCATATGTCATATTCGTGTTGTTTCGTATCTGTATTGCAGTAAACAATATAGTCAATTGTATAGTGCTGGTATTGCAAGACATTGATGCAACAAATTGTATTGAATTACTGTTGGAGTGGACAGAATTAGCATATTCTAAGCACTTGCTGACTGCACTCTGTTGCCATCTTCTGGTCACGAGGTAATGCACTGTAATCCTGTTAGCAATAAGTAAAGGGAGGATTCTAATGACCAGCCTACTCCCTGGACGGTGGCAGGAATGCAATATAACAAGTCACCCTCAAGGGAGTGCCTGTTGTCTTCCCTACATCCCACTATTATGTTGATATGGGAAGTGTATAGGATGGGCCAAAGGGCTAAATGTTAATGATGATATCCAACAGCTGCATGCGAAAATAGATTGTATAGAATGGGAAAATAGGCTGGGAAAGTTAACGATGATATTCGACAAGCTGCATGACCTTGAATGAGTCCTGTGGACACTCCTTTATGGGCGAAGATGACACCTGCAGCTTGTTTCTCTGTAGCTGTTTTCTGTGCTAGCTGTTTGTTACAATGTATAGGAGAGAGACAGAGAGTTTCGTTCCAAGAATTGGATTTCACCTCCAACCTGGATTGTGAACGATGCCAGGAAAAAGCTCAGCCTCCAGACCTGCCATTGATCGAGGGGTCCCCGATGATCAGAAGGGCATGAAGCTTATTGTTTTTGCACTCTCTTTCTCATTTTTTTTATTTACTTAATAAACAATTCTTTTTTGTCTTTTATTATTATTCAATAAATGTTCACATTTAAGCAATTTGCTGTTGTTGAGCTGTCTCTTAACTACCTTTAACCAAATCCAAAAAGAACCGCTTAGATATGGAATACCTGGAATGGTAGGCCTAACATACGATGAATGGCTGAGGATCCTGGGATTGTATTCATTAGAGTTTAGAAGGTTGAGGGGAGATCTAATAGAAACTTACGAGATAATGCATGGCTTAGAAAGGGTGGACGCTAGGAAGTTGTTTCCGTTAGGCGGGGAGACTAGGACCCGTGGGCACAGCCTTAGAATTAGAGGGGGTCAATTTAGAACGGAAATGAGAAGACATTTCTTCAGCCAGAGAGTGGTGGGCCTGTGGAATTCATTGCCACGGAGCGCAGTGGAGGCCGGGACGTTAAATGTCTTCAAGGCAGAGATTGATAAATTCTTGATCTCGCAAGGAATCAAGGGCTACGGGGAGAGTGCGGGTAAGTGGAGTTGAAATGCCCATCAGCCATGATTAAATGGCAGAATGGACTCGATGGGCCGAATGGCCTTACTTCCACTCCTATATCTTATCGTCTTATGGTCTTATATGCTCTGTGATCCAAGATAGGCAGTATCAAGGACTACCTTACCACCTGGAGGCCAACTGAGGCCCTTAAGTTGAATAGACAGACAAAAATGACAAAAATGACAAATCAATTGAGCACATAACAAAAACAGTATAATAATTGTGCAGCACTTCGATCTTCATTAGGCTGGACCAACTGAATTGTTGAGGATGATTTAGAACTGGAATTTGTTTATTTTGTGACAATTTCCTGGAGTAAGACATTATGGAACTAAGTTGGGATCAAGCTATTTTTAGTCTGCTATTATGTAACAAGGTGGAGATAATTAGTGATGTTATTGTAAAAATTTCTGGTGAACTGGTGATCATAACACAGTTGAATTCTGTTAAGTTTGAGAATAAATGATGCCAATCACACATCAGAATCTTAAATTTAAACAAAGTGACATTGATGTAAGGGACGAACTAGCTAAAGTGAATTAGATAACTGGAACGGGTGTAGGCCATTTAGCCCATCAAACCTAACCCACCATTTAGTATGATTATGGCTGATTTAATACTTCTATGCCTTTTACCCACACCATTCCCAAAACTCTTTATGCTGTTGATGATCAAACACTTATCAACATCTACTTCAAACTTACGTGTCTGCGTGGGTTTCCTCTGAGTGCTCTGGTTTCCTCCCACAGTCCAATAATGTGCAGGCTAGGTTGATTGGCCATGCTAAATTGCCCATAGTGGTCAGGGATGTGTGGATTAGGCGGATGGGTCTGGGTGGGATGCTCTGAGGGTCGGAGTGGACTTGTTGGGCTGAAGGGCCTGTTTCCACACTGCAGGGATTCTATGATCTATAAAATCTGGCTCATTACTAAATCCAGTATTGCTTGTTACCCTTTTTGCATCTAAGACATATTGCAATGGGAAACTATTCCAGACACACCCCTTGCATTCACTACCTTTCTGACAGGTGCTTGTTTGCCTCTCGCAATCTATGCTAACATTTAAATCCTCCCATTAATACTCCTCTGCCATCGCAAAACACTTGCCTATTTTCTGCAATTATATGATCTTGCACTTCAGAGCCAATACCTGGATGCTTTCTCTTAATTATGTCCTACCTCAGCATTGAAGTGATTTTGTTTCTAATCAGTAAAGTAACTCCAACTCTTTCTGCCATGTTTCCTACTCATCCTCTAAATGTTATATCCCAGCATATTTAGTTCCCAGTCTCAAACATTCTGCAACCATGTTCCAGTAACTGTTACTATGTCATAATTTCCAATTTGAACTTATGTCTGGAGCTTTCTTAGCTGTAGCTCAAACAATTATGTGACAACATATTACTCCTAGTGCCTGAGTCCTTATATTATTAGATTTTTGTATGACACCTTGTAAAATGCCTTTTGGAAATCCACTACATCTACCGGATCCCTTTATTTAAACTACTAGTTACATCCTCAAAGATTAATAAATTGTTGGATGTGACTGCTTTTGTAAAACTATGTTTACTTATTCTGATTATTCTCTGATTTTCTATTCATTGCTAAAACTATCCTTATAATAGATTTTAACATTTTCCTGACAACAGGTATCAGACTAACTGATATCTAGCTCACTGTTTAATTCCTCCCCCCTTTAAAAGGGAGTGCACTAGTTGACATCTTCCAATCTTCTATGACTCCAGAATAAAGGAAATTTTGGAAAAAATTAGAACGCAAGAACTCCACACAGTCACCCAAAGGTGGAATTGAACCAGGGATCCTAGTACTGAGGGGCAGTAGGGCTAACCACTGAGCCACCATGCCACCCTTTATTTATTTGGGAATCCAATTGTGCAGACCTTTTCTCAAATAATGAACATAACCTGATTGAGTTCAATGTGGTGTTTGAAACCAAAAAGCATGAATCAGCTACTAGAATTTTAAATTTTGATAAGGCCAATTTTAATGGTTTGAGATAAACACTGTTCACTGTAAACTGGAAAAATCTGCTAATGGGTATAACAACTTAAGAACAGTGGAGGATGTTTGAAGGAACATTAATGCAATACAGAACCGATTTATAACCATGAGAGAGAAAAACTCCACTTCACAGAGAAAAAAAAGAGCCAAGGGCAACGAAAGAGATAAGGGATGTCATAAAACTAAAAGAAAGGGCTTACGAAAATGCAAAAAGCAGCGCAATCCAGCTGCATGAGAAAGATGAATAGAAACAGCAACCAGAAACAAAGCAGCTTATCAGAGCTACTAAAGGGGATTATGAAAGGAAACTCGCAAGGTTTTTCAAAATCAATAAGAAGAAATCTTATATCACATTATGAGAAAGTTGGTGACCAGGAACAATGCTGGCTCACTAAAGGCTAAAAGTGGAGATATTGCCCATGGCTGGATAGTAGGTTCAGTGGCAGGCAATGGAAACTAGGGATAATGGGTAGGTACTCAACTTAGTAGAATGTGACCAGTGGTGCCCCACAAGGATCTGTGTTTGGGCCTCAATTATTCACATTATTTATTAACAGCTTGGATAATGGCATAGAAAGTGATATACCTAAATGTGCTGATAACACAAAGTTAGGTGCCATTGTAGACAGTGTAGATAACAGCATAAAATTACAGAGGGATATTGATAGATTAGATGAATGAGTAAAACTGCAGCAGATGGAGTTCAATGTAAACAAGTACAAAGTTATCCTTTTTGAAACAAAAGTGGATAGATCAGGATACTTTCAGATGGTATGAAGATAGACACAGTAGATATCCAAATTAGGAGGTTCAGGTGCATACATCTTTAAAATGCCACATCAGGTGCAGAAAATATTCAAGAAAGCGAATGGAAATCTGGGTTTTATATCAAGAGGACTGGAGTGTAAGTGTGTAGCAGCTGTGCTGCAGTTATACAAAACCCTGGATGGACGCCTTTATAGTACTGAGAGCAGATCTGGGTACCACGAATCCAGAAGGATATATTGGCCTAGGAGGGAATACGATGTAGGTTTACAAGAATGATACATGGACTTCGAGGGTTAAGTTGTGAGGAAAGTTTATACAAATTAAAGCTGTTTTCTTTAGAATTTAGCAGGTTAAGGGGTGATCTGATTGAAGTCTTCAAGATGTCTGTAAGAACAGACAAGGTAGATAAAGATAAAGTATTTCCATTCGTTGGAGAGTCTAGAACTAGGGGACTCAGCCTGAGAATTGTAACTAGTGAGGAGGATACAGAGAGACAGCCAAGAGATTGTGTCATATTAAATAAATAAGCAACAAGGTGACAAATGGAATATAATGTGAGGAAGTACCTAGGATTAGAAAAGCAGAACATTTTATAAAAGAAACTTATAATATTCAAAGAAACTTATAGTCTTTAAAGAAACTGGATCTGCTCACGGAAGGAAATCAGGAAGTTAGTGGCGTCATAGAGGTAATGTCACTGGAGTATTAATCCAAAGACACAGGTCAATACTCTGGGGATATGGGTTCAATATCTACCCTGGCAGGTGGTGAAACTTTAATCAGTTACTGAACCTGGAATGGAACAGCTAGTCCAATGGTGGGTATGTAACCAGTGTTGATTTTCATAAATCTCATCTGGTTCACTAATGTCCTCTAAGTAAGGAAATTGGCTATCCTTACCTAGCCTTGCCTACAACTGATTCCAGACCCACAATAATGTGATTGACTTTTAAATGACTTAGCAAGCCATTCAGTTGTATTATAAAGTCTAAGAAAGGAAATGTATCCAGACTCAAAAACAGTTGTCAACCCTGAAAAGTCTTCCTTAAGAGCATATGGGCAACCTGTGTTGAAATTGGCAGCACTGTCAAGCAACTAGTCACAGTCATATCACAGAATCATACTTTTCAGACAATTCCCAGACAGCCCCATCTCCAACCCTGGGTATCTCCTGTCCCACCAGCAGGATAGACCCAGCAGGGATAGCAGTAGATTGGTTTACAGTTGGGAGAAAGTTGCCTCGGAGTCCTAAACATTGAGTCCTATCCTGCGAGATTTAACAGCATCAGGTCAAACACTTGTGAGGAAATCTCTTGCCAATAACATCTTACTGCCTGAATCTGTGATCCTCAAACTTGAATGTCAAATGAAAGAAGCACTGAGGGTGGCCAGCATATGAAATGTTATCATCGATATCCATCACCAACAGTAGTTGGTAGCACTACCATTGATAGAGCTGGACAAATCCTAAAGGACAAAGCTACCAGACTGAGTGTGCAGAAGCTGGTAAGGGAACCAAAACAGGGGAAAAAGCTACTGATTTTATCCTAGTCAATGTACTTGTTGCAGATGCAACCATCCATGACAATATGGGTAGGATGATTACTGCACAGTCCTTGTGGAGTGAAGTCTTATCTTCATACTGATGATACCCTCCATCGTGTTGTTTGACAGTACCATCACGCTAAATGGGATAGAACTCAACCAGATCAAACAACTCAAAATTGAGTGTCCATGGGATGAAATGGGTCATTATCAGCAGGAGAACTAAAATCAATCATAACCTATAAGGTCATAGCCTGGCATAATTCTCACTGCCATTGCCATCAAACATTGGACCATTCCCGCTCAATGAAAATTACAGGAGACCATGCCAGGAATTGCAGCAGGTGTTCCTAAATGTGAAGTTATAACTCAAGATCCAAACTGCAGCACCAGCAAGTGATAGACAGGGCAAGGCAACCCAATATCTAATGGAACAGATCTAAGATCTGCAGGCTACCACATCCAATAATGAGAGGTGATGGGCAATTAAACAAAATACAGAAGGATGCTCCACAAATAGGCCCACTTTTAATGATGGCATAGCACAGAACATCAGTGCAAAAGATAAGGCTGAAGCATTTGCATCCATCTTCAGTAAAAAGTACACAGTAGGAGATCTATCTTGATCTGTTCCAGCATCACCGACATCAGTATTCAACCAATTCAATTCATTTCACTTGCTATCAAGAAATGCATGAAGAAGCTAAATATTGCAAGGGTTCTTGAGTAGATTTGTATTTCAGGTTGTGGATGCTGTGGTTAGTACGCTCGCCGAGCTGGTTCGTTAGTTCGCAGATGTTTCGTTACCCTGCTGGGTAATGATATTACTGATGTACTGCAAGGGCTACGGGCCGTGACAAAGTCCTAGCCATAGCACTAAAGATTTGTACTCAAAACTAGCCAGGCAATTACCCAACAGCCTACAGTACTGACATCTATCAGATAATGTGAAAATTTGCCCAGGTTTGTCCTGCCCATAAAAAGCAGGACAAATCCATGTCCATCCAATTACCACCATCAGTCTATCCTTGATCTTCAGCAATGTGATGGAAGGAGTCATCGACAGTGCTACCAACTGTCACTTTCAAAGGAATAACCTACTCACTTTCAGTGACTTCCACATTCACTTTCACATCAGAAAAATTTTCTGATGAAGGGTCTAGGCCCGAAACGTCAAGTTTTCCTGCTCCTATGATGCTGCTTGGCCTGCTGTGTTCATCCAGCCCCACGCCTTGACATCAGGGCAGCGTTTGACTGAGTGTGGCATCAAGGAGACTAGCAAAGCTCAACAAAAAGCAATCAAGTAAAAATCACTGCCAGATGGTGACATTCTTCGCATGAAGAAAGATGGTTGTGGTTGTGAAGTTCATAGCTGTACAGCATGGCAACAGACCCTTTGGTCAAACACATCCATGCCAACCAGATATCCTAAAATAATCTATTCCCATTTGCCAGCATTTGGCCCATATCCCTCTAAATCCTTCCTGCTCATGTACCTATCCAGATGCCTTTAAAATGTTGTAATTGTGCCAGTCTCCACCACTTCCTCTAGCAACTCATTCCATACATGCACCATCTTCTGACTGAAAAAATTTCCCCTTAAGCCCCTTTCAAATTTTTCATCTCTTACCTTAAGCCTATGCCTGGGGAAAAACCTTGGTTATTCATCCTATTCATGCCCTTCATGATTTTGTAAATTTCTATAAGATCACCCCTCAGCCTCCAATATTCCAGGGAAAATAGCCCCAGCCTCTTCAGCCTCTCCCTATAGCTCAAATCCTCCAACTCTGGTAATATTCTTGTAAATCTTTGCTGAATCCTTTCTAGTTTCAAAAAGGTCAATCATCTTAGCCCAAGACATCACTGCAGAAGTTCCTCAGGATAGGTCTAACTACCTATATCAATGCCCTTCCTTTAATCATAAGATCAGAAGTGGGGATATTGGCTGATGCTCGCACAGTATGCAGTACCATTTGCAATTCCTCAATAATGAATCACTCTGAGTCCATATGCAGAAAGACTTGGAAAACATCCAAGCTTGGGCTGATAATTGGCAAGCAATATTCCTGCCATGCAATATTCAGGCAATGACTACCTCAGACAAGAGAGAATTTAACTACTTTCCCGTGTTACATAATGGTAGTACCATCACTGCATATGGCAAGTATTGAAGTTATGAGGGGTACCATTCGTCCAGAAACTGAATTACGGCTCCAAGAGTGGGCCAGAAGCTAGGAATGCCAAGGTGAGTAACTCACTTCCTCTCTCCTCTGTGTCTGTCCTCTACCAACAAGAGATGTCAGGAGTATTGTTTTGGTGTTAGGGAGGTTTTATAGCATGGAAAGAGGCCTTTCAGCCCATTATGTCCACACTTTTCATCAGATATCCATCTATTCTAATCCTATTTTCCAGCACTTGTCTGAATAGTTGCAGCTTCAGCAATAATCGAGAAGCTTGGCCACAATCAGAACAAATCAGCCCCGACTGGCACTCCATTCACCGCCTTCAACATTCACCCCCTTCACCACTGATTCACAAGAGCAGCAGTATATACCATCTATAGGAAGCACAGCAATATCTCATTAAGACTCCTCCAACAGCAACTTCTAAACCCGCAATCTACTACTTAGAAAGACAAGAGCAGCAGATTCAAGTGAACACCACCATCTGAAAGTTCCCGTCAAAGCCACACACCATTGTAACTTGGAAATACGTTGCAATTCTTTCACTGTCACTAGGTCAAAATCCGGAATCCCCTTCTTAACAATATGGAGCATATTAATATCTTAAGCATTGAAACTTTTCATATAAACAGTTCATCACTGCCCTTTCAAGGGCACTAGTAAGTGGACAAGAAATGCTGGCCATCATTGATCAAATAAAAAAACATTCGGTAAGCAATTAGGAAGGTAAATAACTTCCTTGGCCTTTATTGAAAGGGGTTTAGGGTACTGAAATAAATATGTCTTGCAATAATAACAACAACAATTATTCAAAATAATCTGCAGCTCAGGCAACAGCTGTGGAGAGAGAAACTTAATATTTTGAGTCTGATATGAGACTTTTTCAAAACTGTTTCTTATGATTTTAGAGGGCTTTGATTAGAGTACATTTGATGTGCTATGTGCATTCTTGGTCTCCATATTTAAGGAAGGACATAATTGCCTTGAAGATAGAATGGAGAATGTCCTCTAGATTGGTCTGTGGGATAGGAGAGTTGTTCTGTGGTGAGAAACTGAATAAATTAAGCTATATGCGCTGGAGTTTAGAAGAACAAGAGATGACCTCATTGAAACTTTCAGCATAATAAAAGGATAAAAGGATTTAACAGGATAGACACTGAAAGGTGGGGCATGGTGACTCAGTGGTTAGCACTGCTGCCTCCCAGCGCCAGGGACACAGGTTTGATCCCAGCCTCAGGCGACTGTCTGTGAGGAGTTTGCACATTCTCCCTGTGACAGCGTGGGTTTTCTCTATATGCTCCAGTTTTTGCCCAGAGTCCAAAGATGTCCAGGTTAGGTTAAGTTGCCCATAGTGTCTAGGGTGGGAAATGTAGGGATGGTGTAAGGGGTGGGTCTCGGAGGAATGCTCCTCAGAGGGTTGGTGTGGATTTGATGGGCTGAATGGCCTGCTTCCACACTGTAGGGATTCTACAGTTGTTCCCATGACTAGGGAATCTAGAACATGGGCACAGCCTTATGTTAAGATGTTGATTATTTAAGACTGAGATAAGGAGAAATTCATTCAAACAATAGATTATGAATCTCCCCAGAGGGTAGGGAATACAAATGCTTCATCTTCAATTACATTTAAGGCTGAGCTATATAAAGTTTGGTTTTTCAGAAAATCAAGGGATATGGGGTGTGAGCAAGAGTTGAAGTCAAAGAGCAAACGTGACCATACTGAATAGTGGAACAGACTAAAAAAATTGTCTAATCGACTCTTGCTCCTACCTCTTGTGTTGAGATTCATTGGTACTTTTGAAAAAGATTAAAATAAATATTTGTAGTTCAATTGGGAAAGAATGAGGAGGGGGAGAGAGTAGGAATTAGTGGATTACTCTTTCAAAGGCCAAATGACTTGTGTTCTTTCATTCTGTGATTCTCTGAATCCCATTAACATTAATGTGATAAAAAGTTTTTTTCTCAAATTGTAATATATGACAATTAGATTTAATCATCTCTGTGTATTACTGTGGTAAAGAAGGAATGCAGTTACATAAAGGAACTGAAACTGGGTTCATTTCTAACCAGTCACTGATTCCTATTGCTTGTGGAGAAAGATTCAATCTGAGAGAGCTTCAGTTTTGATTGAATTTTTACTGTCAGCTTTTCATCTTAAACATTTATAATGGAAAATGAACATGCTGTGTATTCTAATGGATGCTCAGATATCAATAACCCCAGAAATACTGTTGGCCTGGATTTTCAAGACTGCAATTAACCAGTTGTCATCTGAGTACAAGACAGCGAAGAGGGAAGCAGAAGACGCAAGCAAAGAAGTGACAACATGGTACAAATGACACAAGACCTGGATGAGAGCAAAGATGTCAGAATATGCATTAGTTTTGGATGCCACAATCTTAGATAGGATATATTCTTCTCAGCAGGAGAGAAGTCCAGATTTAGCGGAATGATATCTAGCTTCTAAGAGTTAAATTACAAGGAGAGGTTGCAGAAAAAGGTTGTAACCTCTGGAATTTAAAAGATTAATGAGTTATTTGATTAAAGTTTTCAGGATGTTACGGGGAACTGCTGGATTGGACAGAGAGAAACAATCTCTATCAGTTGGAGAGTCTACAGCCAGGGGACATAGTTTAAACATTAGAGGCAGACATTTCAGGAACAAAGATGGGAAACACTTTTATGAGCAAAAATTATTCAAAGTTTGGAACACTTTCCCACAAACTACAATTGATGCCAAGTCAATTGTTAATTTTAAATCTGAGGTTGATAGATTTTTGTTAACCAAAGGTATTAAGTAATGTGAGACCAACTGGAGTTAGGTTGCAGGTTAGCCATTATCTCAATAAATAGCAGAACAGGCCAGAGGGCCCTAATTACTGATATTTCTTCCTGTGTTCCTATGACAATTCGCTACAATTAATCACATCAAATACAATTGCAGAGAAGTAATTTCAACGAATAACGAGTGAGCCAATTTCAAGTTAAGTAGTTACGTAACTGACAGCAATATGAGACATAACCTTTTCAATATAGTTTCCTCTGCTGCTTGGGTAAACTTAGTGAAATGTTTTACTCGCTTTATATACTTATTGAGATGGGAATGCTACATCTGGTGCTAATTGATAAAGAAGTGTCTTAGCAGGGTGTTAATTGATTTTTTTAAAATTATGTTTCCAAATTACATCAAGAAACATATAATGGCATTTACAGATTATGTTAGGTAGAAGTGGAAATATTTCAACTGTCCTTGAAGGTCTTTCATTTCCTGGCAATCATAGGTCGCATGGTTTTACAACAGGTGATTAACAGGTGCTCAGTAAGTGCTGAAAATCAACTGCAACAGAACAATTACTGCTTTAAATTTAAGTTTGGAGTTTAGCAGTATGGATTTCAGCATGACTATAACCAATCTGATAAATATTCGCACTTAAAATTAGAAGTTATGCTCTTAATTCTTTCGAACATTTAAAGACACCAAACATGTTCTACTTAGCTTCAAGTTGAATAAACTTACAGAAGTTCACAAGGAGGAATTTGCTTTCTTTCAAAGCTCTGTCAAAATTATCTTTGTTCAGCACGAGGACACTTTGATCTTCTTTAATCTTGGGCTTTTTGACTTTTTGCATTTTGGTGTCATTTCTTTCCTTTTCATCCTTCGCATTGTGCTCAGCCCAGACCGAAGATAAAAATGTTGGTAAAAGAATCACAAAAACTGAAATTCGCATGTTGTGGCTGGAAGCAAGTCAGAGCTGAAATTTCAATCACTCTTCATGTTCCACTGGCACGGACATCATTTTTCATAAAATCTCAAGATAGCCAAAACAAATAGCTCGTGCGCTGTGCAGCTCTTTTTTTACAAATAGCTTGATAAACTATCGACAACCAACCTCTTTAAACTATGATGAAACACTATAGTTTGACCTTGTCATGGAAACAAGGTCACATCTGCTACAAAACCAATTCTAAATTTGTTTCCTATTCACAACACTTACTATACTGGCCCCATAGCCAAGAGATGGCCATCTTATTGTAAAATCAATTCTTAGATTATTGTCTATTGACAGCTTAGTACAAATACTACATATCCCTGGAGTTTAAAGAATCGTTTTTTTCTGTTAGGTGATTTTGTCGCATTTCAAGTATTTGTTTTCTGTGGGGTGACCATATCACATGCTGGAATTTAATACTGCACTTGTTAAACTGGTGAAGTTTTCTTGATAAAGACAAAAAATAAACAAGCCACAAGAGCTCATGCTAATATATCAGTTCCGAATGGTTAGTGTTGGAGATATTCAAAGCCCTTGTAGCACAACCAACTGCCATTAAATCTGATCAAGTCAAATCAGAGGGAATACAATATTTCAGCCAGTTTTACATGGCCATTTAAAACTAAGTCTGGTGCATAATTCTGAATCAAAAATTAATTTCACAATTGTTTCTGTGTAAATAATGCACTATTAAGGGAAGCATCTATCAATTTGGAAAGCTGGTGACATTACTAGACATTCACATGATGTTCAATTTGTAAAATGTCATGCTTTAAGATGGGAGAGATAAAAGGTACTGCAGATGCTGGAGAATCCGAGATAACAAGCATGGGGCTGGATGAACACAGCAGGTCATTCCTGCTCCTATGATGCTGCTTGACCTGCTGTGTTCATCCAGCCCCACGCTTTAAGATGGTATCCCTCCTTTGTACATTTATCGTTCAATAAAAGGCTTTGGCTACCAAGATCAACTCCCCATCCATCTCTGAGCATACATATAATAGATAGAGATATCAGAAATCAGCCATTAATTTCTAAAGGGGCTAGAATGTTTCCAGTTAACAATATAACAAGCATCATGTATGGAAGAGTCGCTTGCTTTATTGATCTTGGCACAAAAAGTGATGCCCGATGTCCATGTCGGAAATAGGCGTTAGAAACTTAAGAAATACAAATTAAGTGGCTACTAAATATTTTTTGCCCTTTCTGTTGAATTGACCCGACCAAGACAGCACTGGACTGGTGGTGTTTAGGAAAAGGAGGTTTCCATGCAGCCTAAACTGTAGTTCTTAAAAGAACTATAATGAGCGACAAAAAAGGCACGTTTTTAAAAACAGTTTCCGAATGGAGAATTTGACAGAAACAATCTGATTATCCTGGATGTAAACCAAAGTCTCTGCTATCATTCTCTGCTCAGCTGTTGTCTCTTCAATCTGCCTACCCTCATCACATCTCAGTTACCACATTGTTCCTGATTGTCTATCCTCCTTTATTGAATCAAGTTCAAAGATGATGAATTGAGAGAGTTTTAAAGATGGGAGTGATGAAAGAAGGCAACAGGTTTTACAGACATTTTTTAAAATTTATTCATGAGACGTGGACATTGTTGACCAGCATTGATTGTCCATCCCTAACTGCCCAGCTGGTAGTTACAAGTTAACTTCATTGCTGTGGGTCTGGAGTCACCTGTAGGCCAGACCAGATAAGGCCAACAGATTTCCTTCCCAACAGGACTACAGCGAATCAGATGGGCTTTTACGCCAGTCGACAATGGTTACATGGTCGCCATTAGGTCAGGTTTCTAGTCCAGATTTTTAGTGAATTCAAATTTCACCAACTGCTCTGGTGGGATTCAAAACCATCTCCTGACTTCTGAAGACTTTTTCCACAGATGCTGCCAGGCCTGCTGAATTTCTCCAGCAATTTCTGTTTTTGTCTCCAGAATATTGGCCTGAGGTTCTGAATTGCTCATCCAGTGACATCACCAAGATGCCACCACAACTAGAGACTCATGGGAACAAACCCTACAGTCAATGGAAGCAGTAACTGAAGGCGATTATGGTGAGGAGTTGTAAAGGTCAGAGCTTAGGAAGCCTAGGGATTCTAGGAAAATTCTAGGGAGAGTGCTCCTGCTTCTCGTGACCCACAAGGAACATTAAGAAATTATCTTGCCCTTTTCTGACCAGTTGAGATCTCTCACTGTGACTGCTGCCTCACCTGATTTGAAGCAAATATTACTTTGGAATTCTAGATCAGCTTTTAGTGGTTGCCTCGTGTCTGGCTTGATACATTGTCATAAAAATTGTAGTGACCCCGAGCATGCCTAATACATGTAGGCTATTATAATTTTCACATTGTAACATGTCCCACATTCCATTCCCACTGAACAAAAAGCTTGAAATCTTGGCCCAAAAATGGGCAGGTTGCTTAGCAACTTTCTCTAAACTGTGAGAAATCTAACTTACTTAAGCCATACTCCTATATGCTATATCATTTAATTAAATTAGAAGGATAAAAAATTAAGAGTTGTTGTATTATAAAATAGATACCAATTACCAATGAGAAGTCAAGTATCTAGAGGTATTATCACATATTTCAAAGTGTAGTCTTAGTGACGTTTGAATGAGACAGGAGTGGAATCTTCCGGCCTAAGGACGACACAGGGCAATGGTGACTCAGTTGAGAAAATATGGTGAGAACAAGATAATTAGATTCTTGACATCGAGCAAGAAAATGCTGATTTTCCACTCAAGATGTTAATGGTGAGGAGAAAAGGTTGTTGGTGAGAACAGGTAGTCCTATTTACCTGCTTTTCCATGTTATAATTACTTGCTCTTCCCTCATGTACTTTTGTATGAAGATTGCTATTTTACCAAGTAGTAGAGAGAAACTAGACAGTGACAATTCTTGATATGAAAGATTGAGGGGTTCCAGCTCACTGCTTGCTCCTCTGACCCTCCATCTAGACCAGCAGTCCCCACCATCTCAGGGCACACTCCATTGGCAGCAACCACCAGCAGCCCCTCTGCAGAGGTTGGACACATTACAACTTCATGACATTCTCATGGCCTGTCTCTGACTCAGTTATGAAATAGTTCATCACTTCTATACTGCGCTTCATAGCTCATCGACATCTTTCATCGTAAATCTGCTGCCAGGCCATTTTACATGCAGGGGCTGGCATCCATCCCATAGAACAGGGTACATCTCAGGGCTCTCAGCTTGCTCTCTTAGCACGCACTCAGTTTGAGCTTACATAGATGCTCACGATATTTCTGCCTTACCTTATCATGCCTTTTTCTGCTATGCTGCCTCATTCTGAATTTACAGCTTCATTGTACTTTAGTCTTTCCTTGCCTTGCCTTGCAGACTTGAAGCCAGGCTACCAGCAGCGATCAGTCAAATGGGCAGAGAGGTTGCTCTGTGCCATTGTGCTAATTCAGTGTCATCCCTATAGGTTGTACCAACTGCATACAAAGCAAAAACACTGAACAGGCTCTGCGAAAGTGGCCAGGTCTCAAAATCTAAGAGGACCAGACCTCAGTCAAAGGGCCCTGTTGCCAGTCAGGGACTCTGCATAACAGTCAGTCTAAGGTATCATCTGATCTCAGTCCAGGGGCTTGGACATGGTCAGTCTGCAACTTTCAGAGGTCAACATCAGAGGTTCCTTATCATAACAGTCAAGGGGCTAGGCCATGGTCACTGAAAGCCACGGGGAAGAAGTTACTGGGGCCAGTATTGTTATGAGCAAGTTGTGAGGAAATCAGTTGTGGGGATTCGAGACAGCATGCTGAGATGCAGACGGGACAACGATTGTGAGACAAGGCAATTCAACATAGAAAGGTGGGAGATGATAGAGGTGGGTGAGGTCAGAAATAGTCAACATCACCCTGGCTTCAAAGGGGAGGAGGAAACAGCATCTCATGATGGTTGGCCTGGCAAAGCTGCAGTGAAAGGAATAGGCAGGTAATGTGGGGAGATAAACACTTAAATCAAGAGTTTGGTGGGAGTGTAATGAAGTTCAGAACTGATGGGGTTGCACAGAGTTAAAGAAAGAAAGAAATATGAAGGTCTGATGGTAGGTTGGTACTTTAGATTAACAGGGTCAGTCTGTGACATATCCTGTCAAGCGTGGCCTGTGTTGCTTCCCTTCCTCATTCATATTGCAAATACACATGGAAATAAAATAAATAGCTGGCATTACAACTGGCCAGAGCAGAGTGAGGGGCATTTTTCTGGCTGAGAATGCAGGCTCTACTTTTGAGTGATGTTAAAGCCCTTCAATGGGCAATTGCATTGATTAGACACCAACACAGAGTTCAGGTTCAAACTATTTGTAATCATGGAATTCTGCATGTGACACGTGTACTGTGACCAACAATGTGAAGTACAAAGAAAAACAGAAATTGCTGGAAAACTAATTCTGAGGAAAGGTCACTCGACGTGAAACGTTAACTCTGATTTCTCTCCACAGATGCTGCCAGATCTGCTGAGCTTTTCCAGCAATTTCTGTTTTTATTTCTGATTTAGAGCATCCGCAGTTCTTTCGGTTTTTGTGTGGAATACAAATCCTGGTCACAAGCAGTCTTTGACCATGACAATAGTCATTACAAATTCATCATAGTCATCTCTGTGAAGCAGCAGTAATCAGAGGTGATCTCGAAAGTGTCACGTGTGGGCTAAAATTCACAAAGCCAGTCCAAGATTTCATTGGCTGCGCAAGGGAAGGGCACAGATCTGATGTCTTATGACCTTGGACTGTGCGCGTTTGACAACATGCTTTTATATGTAGGGCTGCCTTTTGAGGACAATGTGGGAGCATGAGAGAACAAGCCTTCAGTATTCATATGGCACCTATGACTTGTGCTGCATGCATTACAATATGCCAGATCTCCGTGTAGAGGCATCCCATGGTCCTCCCTTTCAGAGTCCATGTGTCCCATTGTAGCAAGTAATGCACGAAACTGTTATTAGGACCTGTATTGTTTCCAGTGTTCCCCACAGAAATAAATTGGAAGTGTAGCCAGGCTACAGCTGTTGTTAGAGATAGTAAGAACTGACGATGCTGGATTCAGAGATAACACAGTGTGGAGCTGGAGGAACACAGCAGGCCAGGCAGCATCAGAGGAGCAGGAAAGTTGACGTTTCGGGCCAGGACCCTTCTTCAGAAATGGGGTAGGGGGAAGAGAGCTCTGATATAAATAGAGAGAGGAGGGGTGGGGTTGGGGAAGTTAGGTGGGATGATGATAGGTGAGTGCAGGTGGGCAGTGGTGGCGATTGGTCAGTGAGGTGGGAGGAGCGGATAGGTGGGAGAGAAGATGGACAGGTTGTGTCAGGTTGTGTCAGATCAAGGAGGTAAGTTGTGGATGTATATTTCCCTCCGCACCCTTATCTGCCTTTCATAGGGACCACTCTCTCTGCAACTCCCTTGTCCACTCCACACTCCCCACTAACCCCACCACCCCGGGCACCTTTCCCTGCAACTACAGGAAGTGCTACACCTGCCCCTACACATCCTCCATCACCTCCATCCACGGACCCAAAAATACCTCCCGCATCAGACAGGTGTTCACCTGCACATCCGCCAATGTGGTCTATTGCATCTGCTGCTCCGGATGTGGCCTCCTCTACATTGGTGAGACCAAGCAAAGGCTTGGAGATGGCTTTGTAGAGCACCTGAGCTCTGTTCGTGACCATTGACGACCCCTTCCAGTTGTGAACCATTTCAACTCCCCCTTCCACTCCCTGGACAACATGTCCATCCTGGGCCTCCTCCAGTGTCACAATGATGCCACCCAGAAACTGAAGGAGCAGCACCTCATATTCCGCCTTGGGAGCTTACAACCCAATGCTCTCAATGTGGACTTTACCAGTTTCAAAATCTCCCCATCCCCAGGCTCATCACATGACCAATCCTCCCTCTAATCTCCATCTCCTTGATCTGACACAACCGGACACAACCTGCCCATCTTCTCTCCCACCTATCCGCTCCTCCCACCTCACTGACCAATCGCCACCACTGCCCACCTGCACTCACCTATCATCATCCCACCTAACTTCCCCAACCCCACCCCTCCTCTCTCTATTTATATCAGAGCTCTCTTCCCCCTACCCCATTTCTGAAGAAGGGTCCTGGCCCGAAACGTCAACTTTCCTGCTCCTCTGATGCTGCCTGGCCTGCTGTGTGCATCCAGCTCCACACTGTGTTGCAGCTGGGGTTATCCTCACTGTACAAGAATGGTGCCAAGACATTGAGGAGGAACAGATGCACCAGCAAACCAGGACCAGCAGCAACTGCCAAACAATCTCCATGTGAGGAGATCACAGTTATTGGACATCTCAGGACGTGCAGGAAGTACAGGAGTCCGAGAGTTTATTGTCCTCAATGCCATTTCCTCCAAACAAACGAGAAGCATTGTCACTGCAGGCTGAGGATATCCTGGAACATCATCACAGAACTGTGTCACCTGCTGGAGGGGGACCTGGGATCTGAAGCACTGGATATCCCATGGTGACTGATTTTTTGTGCAACTTCTACTTCCAAGGATCCACTGGGGAACTGTGCAGGATGTCTCAAGTGTCAACCCTTAGAAATATCAAGCTGTTACCAATGCAATCTGTGCCGGAACACATGTTTCAGCCTGCTTGCATAGTATTAACGTCAGTGCTGCAGCTTGGGCTGTAGGCTTTGCAACATAACTGGATTCCCAGCATGTACATGTCATCTCTGATTATCCCCACCACATCTTAGAGGTCTGCACCAAACACAATGGAAGACACTGTGAAGCCTATATCCTTGAGAACTTGCAGCTCCTGCTTCGTTTCAAGGATTGGAAGTCTTACAAGGATGGTTGCTGGGTGACAAGGACTACTTGTGCAATTATGGCAGTTGGCTCTGCTATATGAATCCCTGACAGAGACTTAGTGTAGATAGAATACAGCCCATTCTTCTAACAAGAGAAGACAATATGCCTTCTGATGATGTGTCTAATTCTTGGATTGGTCTGCAGTCCAGTCCAGACAGAGTGTGCTACTCAATCCTAGTATGCTGTGCTTCTGCACAACTAGAACACGCAAAGAGTGGATCTGATGGGTGCTGAAGAGCTGGGAGAGTAGCAGCAGTCTTCCAAAGTTGAAGATGATGACAATGAGCTAGAGGAATATCAACTTCTGCTTAATAGAGCAGTGCAGCATTAATCATAACAGACAGGAATTATTGATAAAAACCAAAAGAACTGCGTATATTGTAAATCAGGAATAAAAACAGAAGTAGTTCGAAAAGCTCAGCAGGTCTGGCAGCATCTGTGAAGAAAAATATCAGAGTTAACGTTTCGGGCCAAGTGACCCTTCCTCATGACTTATTGATCCCAATTTCCAATAGATGTAAGCTGTGTGATGCAAAATGTGTGATCTATATACATTTTAATACCATTTATTTTATCACTTGGGTTTTGAGCAGCATGTGGATTTTGGTCTGTGATCTGAGGACCTTTAATGCTTACCTTGTCAATATCTCTGGAGCCTTTTTTTTTGTTACACCAGTATGAGAGAGATAGTTTCTGGTGTGGATGGGAATTAGTTTGCATGGTTTTATGATTGGATGGAGTAAGCTTGAAAAACATTATCTAGCTTTCAGTTTAGAAGAATGAGCATTTTTTTGCTTTGCTTAGGTAAAAGACCCATAGCTTGGAAAGCTCTGATTTCAGTTTACAGAATTCCTGGTTGGAGTTAGATGTAAGAACACAGTTTTTCCTGAAGAAGGGAGACAGTTCAGAACAGTTAGGAAATAAGCTACCTGAGTGTAAGGGTTTTAGTTGGAAAGTTCCAGATCAGGAATGTTTGTTCGGTACCGTGAAGGGGTTACTTGAAGTTGAGAAAATCTAAGCTCCATTGTGCAATGAATCAAGAAAGAGACCATCAAGCTCTTGAAACTTCAGACTGAATGAAAAAATCAAGTCAAACCCACAGGTGTGATAAAGAAAGGGATTCTCTCTGGCATTTGAGCACTATAAAATGATGGTGCTCGGATAAATGAGGTACATTTTACTGCGGATTTCAAAATCTTTCTAATTATGTTAAATGCATGTAGCTTCGTTTATTCTATTTGATCTTTGTTTCTTTTGCAGAATAAACTTCTGTTTTATTGTTAATGACCTGCATCATTATGTGCTCATGTTTCAGTGAAAGATCACCTTGTCAAATAAAACCAAAACCAAATCTGATCTATCAAGCTAGATTTCAGACTGTGATTTAATTTGTCTGGTAATATTACTGGCTGGGTTCATAATAACTGTATGAGGTCATCATTCATGGACTGTAAAGTTATTGCTCAAATGACAAGCAGTTGCTATTTATTCTGAGAAGCAAATGCAACTTTTCTGTTTGTTTTTATTCCTCTACTTTTCCTATTGTCCAATGGGAGTGAACATTATCAACTGTTTGAAGCTTTTAAACACCTTGTGCTCCCATATTTGACAATGATGCTGGGCACTTGGAAAAGGTTAGCACTCATTGAGACAGTGTTCTAACATGGTAAGGGCTAAGGCCAAGTAGCTTCATTCGGTATCTGCAGCTACTATGATAATCAATCAGTTAGGTGATGTTGTAAAGATTGCCTGGGCGTAGATAGCAAGACAAAGCTAATGGTCTGGAGTGCCCATAACAAATCACATTTAAAATCACATCCCAATAACCAAAATTTGAGGAGAGCCAGTTAGGTCATCATACGTTCTTCCTATCCAATTTTCTTCTATTCAACCAGCCCAGTAGGTGCAGCGCATTCAAACACATGAACATCAAAACCAATTCTACAGTCTTAGAGAGTAAATTGTTTATTACTTAGAAAAGACTTTGCTTCATGTTAATGGTAAAAAAAATCCTTTTTCCCAATTTTTTTGTTGTGTTACAATGTATTGTGCTATGGACAACCAATTTATTAGAATAATAGTTTCCCAACTTGAAATGATCAACCTTGGTGAAACATTTGTTATTATCAAAGCCATGATACAGTTTTGTACCTAGCAATGTATCAAGATATACAATTGAATCTTGAAAGACAGAAACTACAATTCATCCTTCTTAGCATCACTGGTAGCATCCTCGCCTGTTGTATGGTGCACTGTTGTTTCGTTGGTCTTCCCATTAAGAATATCATCAATATCCTACAATATTTAGAAGAAAATATTAATCATTGGAACAATGTGTATTTGAGGAGAGAAAACAAGCCTCAAGAAAATCACTGCTGATTGATTATAAAATATACTGACCAGTTCATCATTATTATCTGTTTCATCTTCTTGAGGTAATTTGCCACCATTGTCCAAAAATTTTGAAAATGTTTCCAGATCCCTTGCTCCTTCATAGTCAATCATCTGCAAAATAAGTAACATGCAATTTTTGGAATTTATTACAAAATACTAAAATATAAAAAGAGATGACCATGTAGCATTTTAGGATTTAATACAGTATTCAGTGAAAATATGAAATAATCTTAGTCGACAAATTGATTCCTTTGTACTAAAGTCTGCAGTAAGAGACCAATCCTATCGCCATCTGATACACACAGATCATTGCAAAGTCAAGTTGGTTGTGCTACTGGATACATTTATTCCCAGAGTGATCTTCAGATTATGAGAGGCCAGAGTTCCATCAAAGCCTATTTGATAATTCCAATGGGAGGCCTAGTCCATTTTGAAGACTGTTAGCAACTGACCCCTCTGGCTTACTGTAACATTTGACAATCTAGTTCAACCTCCAGGTCAGTAAATGGTGATGTGGGATAGGGCATCTATTCTCGTGAGTGCAGGAGCATTATGGAGGTAGACGCCTGCTTCTCTTGGCACTTCAACAACAAATTAAACATGTCTGCTGGCTTTTAACCAACTAACTGTCAGCTGATACTTGCCAAAGTATTCATAATGCAAACTCCTCCAATTTGCATATGACAACAGCAATCAAGATCATATTGATGTTTTTCATCTTAAAATGGCTTCTCCCTGACTTAGTTAGGTATTTCAGATGGCTAGCAATTAAACTGGTGAAAGGCCTTGTTGGCAGGAGCAGATCAATCAATCATTCTCAATATTTTTGGCAACTGTCCCATTCCTACTCCATGGAAAAAGATTAGCTGTTAATTACTAATTCTTGTCATGGGGCTGAACCCCATTATCTTTGAATATATAATTTCCAAAACTGTCAGTTGGTTGGAACATTTGAAAATTGGACTGAGACTAGAGAGACTGCTTAAAAATGCAGGACCACCTTCCAAGGTGCAGGTGCAAAAACAAGCAAATTGCTCTTGTGGGGATGCAAAAAGAGATATTTCCTACAATCTGAACACTCATCAAAACCCATCACAGTCTCAGGGAGATATCAACAAATTCTGCACATTAAAATTTGTCCTTTGTTCCTTGCTAAAAGTTTTCTCTGCAGCTTTTTCTATGGAAACCAGGTGCCAATGTTTCCAGAAAATTAAGAGATCAGTTTACCTTAATCTCCTTTCTAAGAAGCTGTCATTACCACCCCTGAAATATTGGTTCCAGCGTGTATTTCCAGGAGATTCTCGGGGTTGAGTTGCCATCTTATTAATGTTTAGTACTTTGAATTAGTTAATTACTTCCTGAGACTATTTTTTACTCATGCATTGTTTCAGCAGTGCAGATGATTTTGTTTTTGCCACAGTAATTTTATTAAAGAAATAACTAACAAAAATGATTTGACATATATAAGGGATAATTTCCCATTCTTTCTCATTATTGGGCCTTTAAAATCAAAGTAATCACTGGGCGAGATTGTTCAACCATTGATGTGAATGGTTGGATACTCATACATATAGCCCACGTTGCCATAATGTGTTGATGACAGGCAGGAGGCAGTCAAAATAGTTTCCCCAGTTGTCTTCAGAATGTGAACATGAACAGACCTTTCTTCCTGATCCAGCAGGGAAATATTTTATCGTCGGAAATCCTTGCACTTTAACAGATTCAACCTCATTAACAGTGGCATCCATTTTAGCAATTAAGACATTTTCATGATCCTTGTACTTCTCACCCAGCTGGTCCCAGATAGGAGCCAATTCTTTACAATGGCCACACCAGGGAGCATCTGTAAGACAAAATTACAGCACCGATTGTCAACAACTGTGATCTCTTCATCATACTGGACTGATCATGTTGTATGAAAGTGTGAGGCCTATCATATAGGAAGGAGATCTGTGTGACAAAGTGTGTTAATTAGCGACCGTTCTTCAATAATGGTTATTAGTATTCAGTCGCCATGAGCTGGAATTATACATGAAGAGTGATTCCCCACACCCAGCATCAATTTGGCCTCCTCTTGGATGCCTTCACTCACTTTTGTTTTTTCAGGCAATAGCTATTTAATTCATATGAAGAGGAATTTCAGTTTGTATCTAGAAGCAAGTCCTGCATCAGCGAGTTGCTGACCAATTGGGAGCCAGCAGGCACCATCAGTGATCAATGTTGGCACTGCAGGAGGCACTGGATAAAGAGGAACCATGGAATGCCATCAAGCCGAGGTAAGTCCAGTATCGCATTGGGGAGGGGTTGGCAGGCCTACTGAAGTATATTGCGGGAGAGGCATATTGGACAGGAATGGGAGAAGGATAGATGCAGGAAGGCACACTTGTTGGGATGGGCGTGGGGGAGTTCAGTTTGCACAAGTTGCCCAGGAAAGAGGCATCTTCCCCTCCACCTTTCTCTGACCGGCATTCCCAGAGGATCAAACCTGCCGGACCACAGTTGCATGTAGACCTTTGCCGCTGCCTGTTAAGTGGGAAAGGTGGATTAAGTTCTTAATTACACATTGATTGCTCATTTAAGAGCCTCATTTCAGGGTTGAAGGGAATCAACATTTCTAAATGAGAGACAAGAATGAAACCGAACATGCAGACATGAATCTGCAGGCACACGATGGAGGAGTCCAACATGTGGCCCTTAGTTTGGTGTCTGCTGGTATAGAGGTGGGAGCAATCAGGTGTTTCTGTTTGTTACCTCATGGCATCATCCCAGTCCAACATGCTGTCTAGTGCTAAAGGCAAACTTGAGGCTTACCAATGACCAGCACTAGCATTGGTTATGTCAGCCCAGCATACATTTTAACAATGTGTTCTTCCAGCAAATGGTACAGCTCTGTAGCTATTTCAGGGTTAACAATTGCTAGCCCCTTGGCCAATCAGACAGTTGATCATTCTTGCCCGCTGTAGTAATTTAAATTTGAGAAGTATAACTGGCATATCTCGGAATAATAATAATCTGGAAATAGCGGTGGTGGGGTAGCCAATGGCCTAGCGGTATCATTGTTAGACTATTAATTCAGAGAGCCAGGGAGTGTTCTGGTGACCTGGGTTCAAATTTTGCCTCGGCAGATGATGGAATTTGAATTCAATAACAAATCTGGCATTAAGAGTCTAATATTGACCATGATTCCATTGCCAATTGTTGTCATAACTCATCTAGTTCAATTATGTCCTTTAGGGAGGGAAACTGCCAACCTTACCTGGTCTGGCCTACATGTGGCTCCATATCCAACAGCAATGTGGTACCCAATTAAGGATGGGGTATAAATGCTAGCCTAGCCAGCGATGCCCACATCCCATAAATGAATCAAAACAAAGGTCAGCAATTGTTGACATATTGTATCTCTGCCATTATGTCTGTTCTCATAACCTTCCATGGTGAAGGAAGTCTTTACATTTTGTGTTTACTTGCTAGAGTGAAGTGTTTGCACCTCTGTCTGCAAGCGGAAACAGTTGAATGCCAGAAGATGGCCACAGAAGCCCTCTGCTACAGACAAGCCTAATTGTTGAACTTGAGTCTTCCAAAAGCTGAGCTAGTGGATTCCCACCTAGGAATCTTAATGAGTGCAGCATTGTCCTGACAGAGGAAAATAAGCTTGGTAAACAATTCATGTGTAAGGTCAGAGAGAATCCATGCCAGCAGAAAACGAACATAAAGAAGGTTAAAACAGTCCAATCTTATTTCTGTGGCTTTTAAATGAATCTCTGGAGGATTTCACAGTTCTGGTACCCCTGATACTCAGTGAAAATTAATTTTATTTCCAGAGAGAACATTCAACATCCACAAACGTGCAGACCCTTGTCATCCCATATATCCAAATGTAAATAATAAATCCCGCTATTTCAAACAGGAGCTTCTTGCTTCTCTCTCCATTATCCTTGACACATGGGTTTGTACAGACTCAGCCTTCAGTCCACCAATTCATTTTATCCATTACCCACAATGACTTGACATGGATATTTTGCAAAATGGGAACAATTGGGAACAAGGTGACATAGAGATAATGTCACTGGACTAATAATCCACAGGCTAATGCCCTGGGGACACAGGGTCAAATTGCACCATGGCAGAATTTAAAGTCAATGAATTAAAAATCTGAATATAGAATTAGTCTCAGTAGCTATAACCTTAAAGGCAATTGTTGAATATCATAAAAAAATCTACCTGGTTTACTAACATCATTTAGGGAAAGAAACCTACTTTCCCAACTGGTCTGGCCTTTAGGCCCACCACAATCTAATTGACTCTTAACTACATTCTGAAATCAGTTCAAGGGCAATTAGAATGAGTAACAAAAGCTGGTCTCAACAGCAATAAGCACGTCCTATAAGAACATCAAGAAAAATGCCATAAAAATCAACCTCATTGAGTACAGATGATTAAGCTTTATTTCCCAACCAATGACAAAGTGCAGAATAACTGGAATTTTGGCAGATTGTTGGACAAAGTTTATTGCCTTAACGGATCCATACATCAGAGATGCTTCAGCAAAGCTTTTGTTACACAACTGTGATATTTTGGTTATCCCTACATTTGTTTTGTATGCAAGCTGTCATTCTTTTAAGAATCAATGGGATGGTCAATATCAATTGTAATTAGATGGGCTGCTTTCAATGCAAATTATGGAATTGTGCATCACTTTCTAAACTGAATTTTTCGATTCCTGGTATCATGGTGATACCTCAGTAATAACCCAACGAAGCCAACAGGCTCTAATGATGCAGGCTAATGGAATTGCAATGCCACTTAATTTCATAGCACAAAGACAGAGATTCAATGTCTCACTCAACATCAGAAGATGCTAGAAGGCTTAAAGTTAATGGGGAGAAGAAAAGGCCAATGTCCAAAAAAGGAATTTCTTTTCTGGCCATTGCGCAAGATGAGATGACAGATTTTGTAGGAAAAGATGGAATCATTTATTTAAAACTAATTGGAGTTTCCAATTTTAACTAGAATAAAACAAGAGACATCTTTTGGATTTCTATTCTTTTTCTAAAGCACATTTGTTCTTATCATTATTGGGGATCTGGGTGTCACTAGCAAGACCAATTATTGTGAATCCCTAACTGACTTTGAGAATGTGGTGATTTTTAACTGCTGGTAAACAAATACAGACAGGAATTCCTGCAATTTTGAACCAGCGACAGTGAAGATACGGTGATAGATGTTCAAATCAGGATGTTGTGCGACTTAGGGGAGAACGTAGATATGTTGGAGGTCCCATGCACTTGCAGCCTTTACTGTTTATTTGGGAAGAGGCTGAAAGCTGAGAAGAAGCCTGAGCAAGTTGCTCCTCCTGTGCATTATGAATGTAGAATGCACTGCAGTTACGTTGCATCAATGGTACAGGGCATGGATGTTTAAAATGGTATGCTGTTCTAAATTAACCCTTTTGTATTACTGTGTGCTGACTTATGGTTTCTAAAATATATGATGGAAAAAGGTTGAAAAATCAAGAGCTGGCAGAAGGAACATGGTATTAAGGAATGGGAGTAGAGCTTCTGGTCCTTCAAGCTTAATTCACCATTCAACAGGATCAAGGCTGGTCTGGTTGTGGTCTCAGCTCTACTTTGCTGCTCATAACCCTAACCTTCCTTGCCTATGGAGCATTTATCTATCTCAGCCTTAAACAAATGTCATGACGTGAACCTCACTATCTTCTGAGTAAGAGAATTCCACTCCCTATCAATCCTCTGAAGGAGAAAAAAATGGTCCTCAGAAAGGGAGACCTTGGCTGAATTTCACCAAAACTCAGCTAAGAGTCAATTTTGGGGAGGATCATGGAGTGTTTCTCTCCATGACATCCTGCTGAATTGTAGCACACAATTTTATACTGTTCACCTCATTAAGTATACACCACACCTCGACAGCCGAGGTTCACAATATCGTGCGCTCACCAGCAGCAGCAGATCCCTGCTGAGACCTCAGGGATACCCACCACTAGTGCTTTATTTAAAGCCCACCTCTGCATCGAGTCAATTGCTTCCAGCTACAAACAGCCCTTCATAGTACATGTAGTGGGAGGGAAATAATAAAGAAAAGTTTGAGGACAATGGTAGCACTAATTACCTTTAATTGCAAATAGAATCACACAATTGTAAATGTATTGCTTCTTTCCATTATCACCTGAATGATTGATTCTCATTTTAACTGCAGCTAGAAGATTTAAAGCTACACAGGCTAATCATCCTTAGCTCCATGGTGGAACCCTATCTTAGGTGGTACTCATCTTTTCCTAATTCCCAGCACTACACAACCTCTTGTCATTGTTTAATGTGAGAGCGTCGCATGCTCGCAAATACTTACAGGTCAAGGTGAGAGGAAATCAGCTCCAGCCCTTGAGCAACCAATGAGATTTTGGGATAAAAAGGTGTAGAGCTGGATGAACACAGCAGGCCAAGCAGCATCACCTTTTTATCGCAGATTCTCCAGCATCGGCAGTTCCCACTATCTCTGAATGAGATTTTGGATTGTCTTTGTGAGTTGTGGCCTCATAGATGACATTTCTGTGATTATTTCTGTTTCACAGAGATGACTATGATGAACTTGTGATGGCCAATGACACGGTCAAGATTGCTTGTGACCCAGCATTTATATCCCACACAATTGGACTGTGCGTGCATTTTGCATGTGGGATACCATGATTACAAATATTTCAAACTGTATTCTGAAAGTGCCTGATTGATACAGTTATGCCTTCAAGAGCATCACATTGCTCACAAATAGAGACTGTATGCTCAGGCAGAATAAATCCACTTATTCTACCCATTTAAGGTATGGGGCCAGCCATTGTACATTTCCAGTGCAATTTGAAATTCAGATAGGGATGGAAAGCAACCAGAACTGTGCTTCACAAAGTAAGGTGCAACATTTTTTCTCCACCTGCATTCTACAGCCCACCATCCCTACAATCCCCTGCTCCAACTATAGCATTAACGCTGACCCCTTCACACTTCACTTCAGCTCTGATGAAGAGTCATTTAGACTCGAAATGTTAGCTTGCTGTCTCTCCAAGGAATGCTGTCTGACCTGCAGTGATCTCCTGCATTTGTTATTTTCAGTCCTCTCTATCTAGCAAATCCATCAGTTTCGAAATTCCACTTGTTCCTACCCAATTTTTTTTATTTAGTCACAGAATGAAATTGTTGTTATGGAGCAGCATACCATTCAGCCTATCATGTCTGCACAGGCTTTCTGAAAGTTTTGACTTATTGCCCATGTGCCTTTTTCCCTTAACCCTGAATACTTTCCTATTTAAGGGATCATCTAATGCCCTATTGAATGTCTCATTCGAATTGGCCTCCACCACACTCCCAGGCATTGTATTCCATCTCCTAACTGCATGCTGTCTGAAAACATTTTATTTTTAATCACCTTGCATTTTTTTTTTTAGCGAAACTCTTTAAACATGTGCCCTCTTGTTCTTGATCCTTTTATGAATGGGAACAATTTCTCCCTACCCACTCTGTCTGGGCCCATCATGATTTTGAAAACTTCGATTAACTCTTCTCTTGGCTTTTCTCTCTCCAAAGAAAATAATCCTTACTTTTCCAATCTATCATCATAGCTGAAGTTTTTCATTCCTGGAATCATTCTTGAAAAGCTCTATTGCACACTGCTCTATGTTTCTTCCCTTCCTAAAATATGTACCCAGAGCACAATACTCCAGCTGAGATCTAACTAGTGTATTATATAAATTCAACCTAATCTCTTTTCTCATGTACTTTAAGCACCTTGTACTGAAGCCTAGATTGCTGCATGCTTCATTAAAAGCTCTCCCTGCCTGTCCAGCCACCTTTAATGACTTAAGCAACTATACACCCATACACTCTTTACTCCGGCATACCCTTTAACATCCTACCCATTATTGGTGGTTGTTTAACCTGAGGGTCATCACATCTTAACTGTGGGGAGGAGGTTGAGGATGAGAGTTCTTTCATAGTAACATCAACTAGTGCAGGAATTGAGCCCATGTTGTTAGTATCACTCTGCGTCACAAATCAGTCATCAGGCCAACTGGGCTAACTGACCTTAGGTTAGTTACTGTGGATTGACCATTATCACTTCTACCATCATTCTAAAATCTAATGATACGATGATTTCTGTCTTATTAATGAGACCCCATTGACATTTGATCTACTTGGCCCACCTCATTTCAAAGGACCAAATCTGGCAGTATCTCCTTTCCTATTGGACCAAGTACATTCTGCTGTAAGAAATTCTCCTGGACTTAATGTAGGGATGCTTGATCATCTGTGCCCTTAACGTGACCACTATTCCAGTCTAAATTTGGGCATTTGAAGACCCCTATTATAACTATCCTGTTGATGGATACACATCTCTGTAATTTCCCTGCAGATTTGTTCCTCTATATCCTTTCCATTAATGTGTGGCCTATAGATTAGACTGACAAATGTGACTGCACTCTGTTTATTTCTTAGATCAAACCAAATCAATTCTGTTCTTGAAGTCTCCAAATGTCCTCTTTCTCTACTGCTGCAATGATGCCTCCGATCCACCTTTTATTCCTACCTTGTCTTTTCTGAACACATCATACCTAGTAACATTTAAAACCCAGGCCTTTACTTCCTTAAGCCATGCCTCTATTATTGCACAACATCTCCCAACCTTATACCCTGCTCTTCAGCCCCACACCTTAGCCATGTCAATTACCATGCTGCACTGTGCCTCCATCAAAGCCAGAGTGGTGAAGAAACCTCCCTCCTGCTGTAACCTGAATCCTCCAATGCGCTATTGTTTCCCACCCTAACATATTGAGTTGAGTCCCTTCATGATTATCACCCATGCATTCCAGAATGCTGCCTCCGAACCCCATAATTGATTACTCAATCTTTCGATCACAGGCCCCTGATAAACCCCTGGACTCAGTAGCCCCCCAGCCCCCTGACTAACTTGGAACGACAGTCCAGCCAACGAGTAACTGACACAACAAATTAACACCCTCTTCTCATTATATATTGAGTGATATCCCTTTTGTTCATCTGTTTCTTGTGTCCTAGTTCTGATGAGTGGAAGACAAAAAAACTTCAACTTCTGGTCTCCTTTTAACAATATTTAAGTTCTGAACTGCTGAGCATTTATTTCTTACTTTTTTTGATACTTCATTCTTTGATACTTCTTAAAGTTTCTTAAAGTCTCTAACCTATCACTTAACTTTGCAAGTTTGTAAGGTGTTTCAATTTAACACATTCCTTACCTTTCTAATAAAGTATGGATGGTGCATCCTTCTGTAAGAGCCTTTCTTTCTGACAGGGATAAATCATTGCTGACTTATTAATTATCACCTTAAATGTCTGTCACTGCAACTCTAGTGACCTACCTTTTAAGCTAGTCTCCCAAATTATTCAGCTTATCCGGCACTGCCTACATACCCTCAGAGTTACCTACATTTAGGTTTAAAACACTTGTTATGGATGCCCACTTCTCCTTTCAAACTGAACATGAAATTCTGTCATATTTCTCATCTAGACCAACCAATGAAATTCGAGCTGCAGTCTACCCCTTCAAGGAAAAATTAAGGATGCGCAACAGTGCTAGAAGTAGGAACGCTTTGTGAGGCAGTATTTAACAAGCTTTAAAACATATCTTTACCACTATGTTTGTTTAGAATACTCTAAGTACATGTAGCAATTGTAATGCTATATTCAAGCAAAATACAAATTCCAATAAAAAAACACATTCTTTGTTTGGAAAAGCAATTATTTTGAATGAATTTAGGGCACATCTCATGATATTCTATATGCAAAAACAATTCTACATTTCAAGTAGATAGAATTGATGGTCCAAAAATATATCTGCAAATGTACATTCAGTACTTACAGAACTCAACAAGCACGTTCTTAGTCTCATCAAAAGCAACTTTTTCAAAGTTCTTTCCAACCAGAACTTTCACAGGACTTTTGTCCCAGTCCTCTGGAATGTCTTCACTCTTTAGGTAAGGCTAAAATGATTAAGGAAACTTTCAGTACAAAAGATAAAGAGGGAATAGATTTTAAACTGATGACAACCAATTTTAGTAAATGACTGACTAATTTAGCTTCTGAAGCCTACTCTAATTTCATCAACTTACTGCTGTAGATGTAATAGTTTACTGCTGAAATTTGATTTGACTGAACTGAAATGTAATTTATGAACAAAATCTTCAAATTATCCATATCGAAGATATGGAAGTTAACATCTTGCAATGTTCTGGGTAGAAATACTTAATCTTTCAATTTCTGTCAAAAGTGAAATATTAACCAGAAATCTAATAATGTAGAGAGTACCTCAAGTTTTCCGTCAAGACTATCCTGACAGAAGGCTTTCACATTTTCTGTGGTAATTTCATCAAATGGAAACTTGTATTTCTTAATACTGTTGATGTTAATTAATCTTATTGTTGGTGCATCGTCTTTCTTCACAGAGAAGTACCCCAGCACATGTTCAATGTCACCATTCATTTCAATAGAAACAAAAAGGATCTGAGAAAAAGAGAAAAGAAATGTTTGGCATGGAGACTAATATTCAAAGGACTGGTTCGTAGCGTGATTTTTCTTCAGAATCACAGCATGAGGAAACAATTGCCCTTCTTACTTTCACTTTTTTCTTTTTTGTCATTCTCTAGTTTAGCAAACTAAGAAATGTTGATAGCTTGAACTAAATAGAAGTTAGTGGTAAGTGTTAGTGTTTGACATTCTGGGTGATCGAAACTCTATCGCATGCAATAAGCACGATTAACATCATCCGACCATACGAACATATCAGTCAGAGAGATCCCCATGCCCGATATAGACACCCCCACCCCTATCCCTTGTGCATGAACACAGTTAGCAGATCTTCAGATTTAGATACAAAAATATATCTTTGAAATGGCTTGAATTTAAAACCAGTAAAAGCTTCGTGGAGTTATAAACATTTCAGAATGAAGATAAGGGGAAACATTTCAATTTAAACATTTGTAAATGGTTTATTGGGAAATAGTTGTGGGGTTTGAATGATAGGATTCTATACCTTGCCTCTGAAGGAAGCTGCAGCATCTCTAAAGTTCTTCAGGAGTTGGTTATGCTCCGTAATTGTTTTGTTGATGAACAACAGGATGTGGTTGTCAACTTTAGCATCAAATATTTTAGCGTTATTCTGCAATTTAAACATTGTGAATGACAGCTTGATAAAATATTAACTGTAGAATGCAATATAAAGTTTTTTTTCTAGTGAAAAGACAATCAATATTAATAGAAAAGCATGTGTTGCAAAAGATCCTTCAATATTCATTCTATGAATTCAAAGATGCACATTAAAACATCACCTTCCCCAATTCTTCATAGTGCTAAATCTTACAAAAAAGCAAAAACACATTGACTTATCAAAAGATGAAATATTATTCCTCAAGCTTGCATTGAGATCAAGTGGAAGACCACAGTAAGCTGAAAACAGAGAGAGGTCAGAGTGAGTGCAATGTGGAGAATTAAAATGGTGGACAATCAGACGTTCAAAGTCATGTTAATACCAAAGCAATTATGCAATCCGACTTGATCTCTCCAACATACAGCAGGTTTCCTTGGGTACAGTGAGTGCTAAATTGGAAGAGTTCAAGGAAATCACAGTTTTACCTGGTAGGATTGTTTGGAACCTTGGATGTTGAGAAGAGAAGAGGCAAAAGGGTCAGTATTGAATCTCCTGCTATTTTGGTAGGCATTTTGCAGCCATCCAAATTTAACATTGAGTTCAATAATTTTAAACTACAAATGCTGACTTTTTTTTTCATTTCTTTATATGTTTCTGTTTTATTCTTTTCTTTCTCTTTCACAGAACTGTTTTTCACTATTCTACCATTTGCAGCCTCTCCAGACCTATCTTTTGATTCATTACTTGTTTAGTAATGTCCTTTAACACAGAAGCAGGATAGTAAATGATTTCATTAAAAATGATTGCGGAATCTGTAATTGTTTTTAAGAATATTTGAAAGTGAGGTTAGTTTACATCAATTGTAAAAAGATAAACTTTAATTTTCTTTGATAATAAAAAAATCCATGTGACCTGATTTTCCTTGACCTGGAAGCAGTACCAACACAAGGGAAGTTAGGCAGGAAACTCTGCAGACATAACAGAAATCTGCAGACAAATGAAGAAACAAATAGGAACATTTTTCAAGATGGTGTGGGTGTGTGTATGTGTGTGCGCGCATGCACACGCACACGCATGTGCATGTGTTTTTATTATTGTTATTGTTATATTTGAATAGGACAGAAAGTCAAAGATGCAGTTAGGCAGAGATTATGAATTTACTGCTATCACTTCAGATTTGCCAGATCCAACCAATCCATTTTGTGGGATTTATCAACATGGTGGAGTAAAGGAGTGTGTGGGGTGATCAGTGACATTAAGATTATCGAGGTGGAGGTTCTGCAGGGGTGAGCTATTCCAGTGATGATCATCTCCAGTGATTATAAATTGAATATGGTTGCCAGTAAAAAGGGTTCATGGCCGAATCGACTGAATGAGAAATTATGAGTTCTTATGTTCTGGGCTATGCGAGAGAATTTTGAAAGTGTAAGTGGTGCCACGTGTCTGTAGGGAATGATACTTATGGTTGTATTGGCATATTTTGTTGTATCAACTATTTGAAATGAAATATACCTCTTTATTTGAACTTCATTTGCTTGTTAACTCCCATTTATTTTACGTTGGTTTCCATAAAATGGAATCTTGTTGATCATTTTTTTCGTTTAGGAGTCATTCAGTAAATTTGGTTTTCAGTTTGTGACAGAACAATTACTATTCCCTTTGACTTTGCACCACCAGCTGTTTTGGTAAATAATCATTATTGCTTCCATTTTATCACAGACCTGCTCTTCTGTTATTTCACCATCTTTTCATCTGATTAAAATCTATCATATTTTTAACTTTTTCCCTATTCTGATGAATGCTCACCAACCTGCAGTGTTATCTCTGTCTCTGCCTCTACTGATGTCTGACAGGAGTCTATCGCCTTCTGCAGATTCAACACTTTGCATATTAAACACCATTGCTGAGACTTTCTAATGTTTTATTCAAAGTTTTGTGCTCCATGTCATAATGTACAGGATGGCCCACACTACCATCAATAGGAAATCCCGACACATCACGTACCTATAAAGCCCCTTAAGTGGTCATCAGGTACACCATTTCCTGGGACAGTGGTGTTCTTCCCTACCTGAAGCCTCCAAGAGGTCATTGTGAGCAGCTGCACTGCCTCAGAAGTAAAGGCTGCTGACTGATTAGTAACCCTGAAATCCTTGAGTAGCAGTCAAGGTAGATGAGGAAGGATTGTGTGGTGGCGGGTTCAAAGGCTAGGGCTGGAGATTGGCTTTCGTTGGGCTAAATTTGGGGAAGAGTGAGTCAACCCAACACCTCACCCTCCTCTATACACCCAAAACCAGCAGAGAGGCCATTCTAATGTGATAGCTCAGGTTGGCTGCTGTTCTTTTCTGCCTGAATCACTTATTTTTTTCTGATTTGGTATAATTGGCAGACTTGCATTGTAGATCAGGAACATTTAGAACCAATGAGTTCCAAAGAAGTGAAATGTCATTAGTCTTCTTCTCTATATAGACCTTGTTCATTCTGCTGGACATTTTCAGCATTTTCACTTTTATTTCAGATTTCCAGCAGCTGCAGTATTTGCTTCGCATATTATCCTTTATTTCAGAAACAAAATGACTAAAGCTTTATACTGCATACCTCTTTGGTGAATTCAGTTACAAGGTGCATTTCATTAACTCTGATAAATTTATTCAGATCCTCCTTCGTCAAACCAGTTTCAGCTTCAATTTCAAAATCAGCTCGCCGATCATCAAACTGCAGGAGTAACATGTTAAAAGTTTGAATCAGTCATAGAATTCACTATTGATGTAATACAATCCCATACACAAAAAACAGTTACTTAATTTTCTGGAAGTTGTATTTCTACACAATTTAGGTATGTAGGCTCTTCACCCACTTTGGAACATCAGCAAATAACAAACACTTTCAGTGATCAGCACAGTCTCAAAACTAGGAGCATAGAGTGGGAACGGGAGTTGAACTCTCAAGCCATTGATCCTGTTCTGTTATTCAATGGCTAATCTGTGACCTAATTAGATATGCCTGCCTTATCCTCAATACTTTTGGTTAACAGAAATCTCAGTATCTTCAGACCTCCACTGTTTCTAGATCAGATCACATTAGGTCCCAAGTGCATCCACAAAATGGTGCCACAGCTTGAAGGTGAACACACAGCCAGGATAAAGTCAAGTGTGCCAGACCAGGTTAAATAACTTAGACCACAACATCATAAGTGGGATTGGAAGAGCAACAAATATCAAACCATCGTTTTCTTTTTCGGGTGCAATTTGAACAGCTAGTTTTGAAAAAAGCAGCAGTTGAGGTTATTATGTGTCCAATCAAACACAGCCATGAACAAGATCTGAAATTACTAGAAAAACTCAGCAGGTCTGGCAGCATCAGTGGGGACAAAGCAGAGTTAAGATTTAGGACGCAGTGACCCTTCTACAGCACTGACTGTAGCTCGGAAAACATTGGTAAAAGGCTAAAGAAGGGTACAGGAAGGGGAAAGGAGTAAATGATAGGTGGAGATGGAGCCCACAGCAACAATGAAAGTTTTGACAGTAGACAAGAAAAAAGATTGGAACAGACAGAAGTAGAACTTCAAGGTGGCTTGAAGAAGTGTCACTGGGTCTGAAACATTAACTCTGCTTTTTCTTCACAGATGCTGCCAGAGCTGCTGAGTTTTCCAACAAATTTCTGTTTTTGTTTCAGGTTTCCAGCATCCGCAGTTCTTTATCTTGTTTTTTCAAATACAGCCATGCTTTATTTCAGAATATTTAAATAAATTTAGCATACATTATCTACAAATTGATATCCTGTGAGTTTGCCAAGTGAAATTCGGGCCAAAGTTAAATTCAATCAGAATGCAAGATTGGAATTAAACAACAATTCACATTTATACTGCCCCTTTAACATTGTAAAATGTCCCAAAGCACTTCACAGAAGCAATTTTCAAGTAAAATATGCCAACCAGTCAAATGATGAGATATTATTTATATTCATTCATGACACACGTGTATACTGTCATTTGTTGTCCAACCATAATCACCTTGGAGAAAGTGCTGTTAGGGATGGATTGGAGTTAATGTATTGTCATGGGTAGAGAAATGTTAACAGACAGGAAATAAGGAGTAGGAATAAACTGGTCTTTTTCTGAATGGCAGATTGTGACTACAGGGATCAGTGCTTGCACCCCAGCTATTCACAATACAGATTAACAATTTAGATGAGGGAAATAAAGGTAACATCTCCAAATAACATAAAGCTGGGTAAAAAGGGAAACTGTGAAGAGAATGCAGCGATGCTGCAGTGTGACTCGGACAAATTGAACGGGTGGACAGGTGAAGTACATTGCGATTAAATGTGATGTTATCTATTTTAATAGCAAAAAGAAACAGGAAAGCAGGTTATTGTCTGAATAGTAATTGATTGGGAAAGAGGAAGGTGCAATGAGACTTAAGCATCCTTGTGTACCATTCACTGAAAGGAAGTATGCAGTTACAACAGGTAGTGAAGGTGGCAAATGGTATGTTGGCCTTCACAGCGAGATGATCCAAATACAGGAGCAGAAGCATCTTACTGCAATTATACAGGGCCTTGGTGACAGCCCACCTGGAGTGTGCAGTTTTGGTCTCCTTATCAGGATGTCTGAACATTGATGTTTCTAAGAAGGAGTTAGATATAATTCTTCATCCTAAAGGGTGAAAGGGTTTCGAGAGAAAGCAGTAATATCAAACTGAATTAGATGATCAACCATGATCATATTGAATGGTGAAGCATGCTTAAAAGGCTGAATGGCCCACTCTTGCTCCAATTTTGTATCTTTCTATGTTTCCAGGACTTTTACCCAGCAATAGTGAAGGAGCAGTGATATAGTTCCAGAATGATATGTGGCAACATTCAGGTGGTGGCATTCCAAAGCATCTGCTGCCCTTTTCCTTTTAGTTGGTAAATGTCACAAGTTTGGAAGGTGCTGTGAAGAAAGATTGGCTGAGTTTTTGCAGTGCCTCTTACGGATGGTACACATTGATGCTGCTTTGTTCAGCGGTGGAAGGTGAGGGATGAAGATGGTGGATGGCTTTTCAGTCAAATGGCCTGCTTTTTCCCGGATGTTGGCAAGCTTCTTGAGTGTTGTTGGAGCTACACTTCAGCCTTTATTGCTCTTCCTATGTGTCTCTCTTCCCATTTGAATGACTTAATCAAGTCAGCCACATGTTCTGCCCTTCTCTTTATTTCTCTATCACTCATTTTACCCTTGGTCCTCCCTCCACTCCTCCCAACTCCACTCATAATCTTCAACAGACACAAACACTATCAGCGCCAATTTGTTTCCTTACTCCTCAGTTTTTCTCTCATCCTCTCTTCACATCTATTTTGCTTGTATGCCTTCAAAATTCATATTTTTTAAAGAAATCTAATTAGACACACCGTATTTTTTCATGTTTTCTATATTTCTTCCTTCAATGTACAAATGCATCCAATAATTATCAATTGTTATGTCTTACTGGGTAGCACACAGGAAATAAAATGCTTCTGTTGCCACATTGTCACAAAATTTAAAGGTTATATAAAAGTGCACAAAATTGCCCAATTTACCTGTCCTCTAGAAACAAGTTTGACAGAAAATGTGGTCCTGGTTTCTGAACTTAACAACGATTAGTATTTATTATAATTAAATAGATTCTCGCTACAGACAATCATGAACTGCCAACATGTACACTCCAATGATTAAAACTGTAACCCATTTCTAAAACTCCCCCTATACATACTGCCAGAAAAACAAAAAAAAGGGTGCTAAGGATGGAAGGGAAGACTGCAAAGATGATTCAATGGTCCCTGTCCACAGAGCTTGATGGATTGAACATTTGGCGTGTCAAATGCTGCTGCTCCTTGCTCTTTGTTCTCCAGGTTCTTTCACTTGCTTGCAGGTGGCGCTGGGCAACTAGCTCATACTTAATAAAGCTTACAACTCATCGGTTAAGAGCCACAGCTTATAGCAATGGATGAGGGGATGTAAAATGGCCTGCTGTGGTGTGAGGTTTTTGTAATGCAGAGCAGAGGACAGCTCGTTCCTTTTCCGCGCTCCAACGGCTTCTCGTGAAATATTCACACCCCCAAGCTGTTCAACTATCAGGGAGCCAATCATATCATTGCTGTCAGGCAGAAGATCTTTATCATCAACAACTAGTCTGCAGTCCACAGACCAATTTGCTACTTGCTGTTGACTGAATCTCCATTCATATGAACCCCTTGGCTGTAGCTAACCTGCAACTAGACTGCCCCCACTGCTTGAACAAACAGCAGTGTGACTGGTACTAATAATGAATGTCAGGGAACTTGCTTTGAAAATGTTCAGCAATCCTTAATTTTTAGAGCAACTTGTCTCATTTCAGTCCACAATCAAAAGCACATAAATAATAAGATAGAGTTTCACACAATTTACTTTTTTATATTTTAATTTAATAGTTAAGATGCATTGTTTTAATATGCATTTTTATTTCAACTGAAACCAGCATTAAAAATAATTCTCTCCTTTTTCCCTAGTCACTTCCTCTCTCTTTCCAAACTTGATACACTTTCTGACATTTATAGAATACTAAAGTTACAATACATTGGTGATCAGTGCAGGATCAAGGGCCTTAAGAAGACTGATACCGAAGATTTAAACTGTGTGACTGAAGACTGAATTACTTTATTGATTGCTGCAAAAGGGGCATTGTTGAATTCCATGTTGTCCTGCAGAAGAGAAATTCTCTACAAAGTTAGGTAGAGAATCATATTAATTTTATTTTGAATGTGGCCAATGCAAAACCTCCCTCCCTTTATGGAAAAGTATTTAGTTTGATGTTGTCAGTCCTATCCTCAGAACAGCATTCCTGTTTCATTTCAGAGACATGAATCATCTTTGTTGATAATATATTCATCCAGTAACCTTCCTGTGCAAATCACCCCTCTGCAGCCAAGACTGAGATCACACAATCCACTGTGATGGTCAACAGGTCAGAACTTATTTCCCTCCACTCTGTGACTTACATCTGCTTCTGAACAAAATTAGTTTAGGTCAGTAATATGTTCTGCTCAGGACTCCTCAATGTGATTTTAATCTATAAATGTTGGAGCTATGGCTCTTTTCAAAAGTAATTTAGAAGCATGACTGAAAACAAAACAAAATTCCGCAATTTAGATTGCTTACATCCTTGTTATTGCACGTCAAAAACTTTACTAAATATTTTGTGCACTGACCAAAAAACCAGGGGATACTGCTTCAGAGCTTGTGCAATTAGATGGGGAGAAGCTAATAAACCGGGAAAGACTTGGTTTATTAACTGACTGTATAATTGGTTTAATTTGGGATGTGACTGATAAATAGGCACTCTACTTTTGAATCAAGGATGTGTTTGTTGAATGCTAATCGTTTTTCCAAATAAAGTGGCTGTATTAGACAAAGTGTGTGCGACTTACCTTTTTGAACAATGTTATGGTATTCTTTGATATGCCATATTTTTCCAAAGCCTCTGCATCGTTGGTGATAGCAAATGGTATTTCGACCATATCATTTGCTGTCTCTGTAAATGTTTTCACATCATCATTTTCAAGGTCCTCAATAAAGAAATGTAAAGTCAGTTCTGTAAAATATTCCAGCATATGAATAACAATGTAAAAGGAACAAGTCTGAATAACTATACATTTATTGCGCAAGATTTCTGTGCAAATGAAACAATTACCTTGAAAAAGCCAACAATGACAACCTCAGCTGAGCCAATGTACTTTTCAACTTCAGCTATACTGTCCAGGAATGTATAACTAGGACCAGTTCTTCTTTTTAGCCAGCTGATAATGCCTTTGGCATTTCTTTTCCCTGGAAGAAGATAAAGCATCAACTGAGCATTAATATGTCTCGTGACCCAAGTAATCCAAAATTATCAATGCATATATCTCAGGTCAACATTTGTTGTTATGTTGTATTTTAAGCCTCTTAAATAAAATGACTTCTTTTACTGATTATTCTGAGTAGAAGTCAGTTTCTGAAAAAATAATTTGCAAGAAATCAACTTTGTGATAGGTTAGTTTTTAATGGGGATGGATAAAGTGACATTTGAGATTTGATTTCTTGGAAAAGTTGCACTACAAATGAACAGCTGCTAGCAAAGGCTTAGATGAAAGAAAGAACACCAAAATCGGGAAAGGACAATTGAAATTTCTTAGTCACATCATAAAGACGTATGATTTAGAAAATCTTTTGCTGATGGAAAAGTTGATAGGTAAAGAGATTGAAATTGACAAATGAATGGCTGTTATAAAGAGCAGTGCAAACTGGAAGAATGTATTATCAACAAAGATGATTCATGTCTCTGAAATGAAACAGAAATGCTCTTCTGAGGATAGGATTGACAACCCCAAACACGTCAGTTTCCTGAACTTCTCATACTATAAAATAAATAATAGTTTATCCAGGATGCTGTTCCCGGTCTACTCTACCCTATATTTGTAAAGTGCCAATGATATTCCAGGGAGAATATCCATGGCTGTAGCAATCATTTTTGCTTCAACTAACGGAAATGCACCCTCTCTTAATGCAATCATATAGATTATCATGGAAGCATTGGAAGATGTTAGATGATTAGGATGTATGGAAGAGCACCAAATAAAAGAAGACTGGTTAGTCTCAATGAAGGGAGATCTCCACTGAGAGTCTTAAAAGGGGTTTGAGCATGTTTAAGTGACCAGCTGTAGTAGAGTTAATTGAAACAGTTAATAACTAAGTCAAGAAAACATGAAAGAGGTCACCTCTTCCAAAACAAAACGGGCACTCAAAGCTTCATAAATTTCACCTCAAAGAAATGGTGTCATGCAAGATTCAGGGTAGTTCTTCCTGTAAATTGTAGTATATGCTATCACCCACTACTAAAAACAATTAATGTAACCGTAGAAATTGTGATTCCAATCATAGAGCAAATGGACTAAGGGTAAAATAAAAAAATTCATTCAGTGCACACCCTTTGCTCACTTTATCTATTGTGATACTCCCCTTACCCATAACTATCTTTACATTTAGCATTCTCGTCGTTCATCAGATCTGAATCCAGTAAGTATATCAGTAAGTATATGATATTACCTGTGTAATCAATGGGAGCTTTCCTGTCACCCTCCTTAAAAAACTTTAATGTTGGATAGCTATTGATACCAAATTCTGAACCAAGTTCCCTCTCTTCGATGACGTCAACCTTGGCAAGTTTAAATTCAGAAGATTCATTCTTCAGCTGTCCCGCAGCACTGGCATATTCTGGTGCCAAATTTTTACAGTGTCCACACCAAGGGGCATCTTTTGGGAGGACATGTAGAAATATTTACCACAAGATAAACAATTAACTAAAATGTTACACATCAGCTAATAAACTCTCAGCCTTCAAAAACGGTTTGTAACTTTTTTTTCAGTTGAACGCTCCACCATAGAAAACAAAGAGAGCAAATACAACAATGTAAAACATTTATTCCTACTGTAAAAATGAAACAGAAATCATAACCCAATTAATATCTTTTCTTTAAAAATAATGTAGCTTGGCTAGAGAATAATATTGTTTGTTTGCTCAGAATTATTGTATGCACTACTTTGGCTGGCAGGCCATTGTAACAATGTAAGAAACAATAGCTGGCTGTGAACCCTTTTGCTGAATTTCTAGTGTTTGTAATTAAAACCGGATTGCATGTTAGTTTTGCTTTCTGCATTATGGATTGCTGCTAGGCAGTTAGTATGAAGGGTTTCTAAAGCATAATGAGATACTGTAGGATCACCACAGATGTTTCTGCTACTAAATGTAATGGGTTGCAATCACAGCAGGTAGCACTGAATTGCAGTTGTGATAGCTCAAGTTCTTACTTTTATACCATAATAACAAGGCAGAATCTTTCAGAAGCTGCTAGAACAAGTACAGTATATTACTGTAGTTTTTATTATTTAAGAATATTATTTAAGCAATTAATGATACCTCCTAGGAACTCTGGAAACTTGGGCCTCATCCTCAAGGGTGCAAATGATTCCAATTATAGTTATGTATAGATAAAGTAAAAGCTTTAGATTCCATTTATAATTAATCAATGATACATTTGGTTCTGACACAATTTTTTCAAATAGTGAAAATTTTGCTTTTATTAATTGGCTAAATGTACAATTAAATATGAAGCTCGGCAGTAAGACGCTGTGGCACTGTGATAGTGTCCAGAAAGTTTGCATTTAAGACCAACCTGCTGCTGCAATGTATTATCACATATCAGAGCATGTCAGGTTGACTAAAATAAGTTTGGAAGTACGAGTTGTCCCATTTTGTTGTACAACCTTGTATTGATATTTGCAAGTACGTGACTTGAAAAGAAAGGTCTCTTTTCGTTTTGACTTTCAAGCAAACGAATGAACTTGCCTACTTACAAAATTCCACCAGGAGATACTTGTTCTCTTTTAGTGCTCTCTGGAAGTTGTGCTTGTTCAGCACTAAAACGTCCTGGTCTTCAGTAATCTCATCTGAAAAGGCTTCTTCGGCATCTTGCTTTGTCTCCTCCTCTACCTCCGTTTCCCCAGCCTTCACAGTAGAAATGAAGGCGAGGACTAACATTAGGACACAGCACTTCATCATGTTGTTCAGAAGGACTGCACCCTGCCTGGAAACAGTGCTGATAAAGCCAAGGCCAGGGTGACGCCTGCCTGACAACACCTCGTGGAATATTATTACTGGTTTGTACGTATAACAGAACAACCTACTGATGGATTACCATTGACCTGTGGAGTTACAATACGTTGATTCTTTACAGTATAGGATCACTGCTCAGAATAATGACAAAATCGTAGTGATGAAAAGTCATCTGAGCTGGGTCGTAATTTTACTAGTGTTATACTGCTGAAATAATTCCATTAATAAGACTTTGTCCTCCTGAGTTTATAAAGTGTTAGTATTTCATTACATTCATCATAACTTAGTCACTATTTTAAATTATTTAAACATCAGTTACAAGTGGACTGGTTTGTCATTTACTATATGTAATTGGCAATAATTCTGATCAGATCAGCACTTGCTGTTTGTAGTCCCTAATCATTTGACTTCATGTATTATGAGTAATATAAACATGCAATATGGAAAGTGATAGCTTGTGACAGAAGCGGTAGATCATACAAATCTAGGAATAAATCAGCATATTTTAGATAGAGGGTACAAAAATAATAAAGTGACAAAACTAAAGGTTCTGTATCTGAAAGCAAATAGCATCAGAACAAAACAACTCAATGGTAGACATCATGGAGATATGACTGCAGGGTAACATAAATTGGAAGCTGAATGTTGAAGGGTAAATGACACTTTGGAACTAAATGAAGCTGGAAAATGTTTTAGGTGGCTTTGTTAATTGATGATGGTTATAGCACATAGACGGGGACAATTCAAGTTTAGAAATCAGAATGTAGAAGCAATTTAGGTAGAGACGAGAAGCAATAAAGGCAAGATGTCACTTGTGGGAGCGGTGTACTGCCCAACAACAGTAGCCACATGGTAGAATGGAGTACTATGGAAGAAATAACGGACCATCTGTGGACAGAGAAACTTAGTATTTTGAGCCAAATGTGACTCTTCTTTGAAAGAAGTGGCTGGAAAAGTGATAGCTTTTATGCTGTTGAAAAAGAAATGGGAAGGAGGAACAAGCGCAACAGATGGGAAGTTCCCAGAACAAAAGCCAAATAGGCTGCTAATGGTAACAGATCAAAAATATAGATGAAAAGTAGAGTTGAAATGCAGAAAATAGATTAGCTGTGATCAAAATGGAGGATAAAGTTCATGGCCTGGAGTTGTTGCACTCAGTGTTGACTCCTAAAGGTTGTAAAGTGCACATGAATTCTGTTTCTCTTTCCAGCGATGTTGCCAGACCTGCTCCCATTCTCTACTAATTGCTACTTTTAATTCAGATCTCCAGCATTTGTAATATTTTTATTTTTATTGAGGAATGAGAGCTTGTCAGAAAGGTTCGCCAGTAATAATGGAGGATTTTAATCAGAATATAGACTGGAAAAATCAGATGGGGCAGATTGTCAAAATGAGGAATTCATTGGAATGTTTTAAGGATATTTTCTTAGAACATCACATTATGGAGCCAACCAGAGAGCAGGAAGTACTAGACTTTGCATTGTGCAATTAAATAATAACCTCACAGTGAAGGCATCCTTAGGTAGTCATGATCATAATATAGTTGAATTATATTCAGTTTGAGAGAGGGAAGAGTGGATCCAAGACAAGTGTTTTGATCTTAGGCAGCGCAGCTATAACGTCATGAAAGCAGAGGGAGCTAATTACGTTCATGAGCAGGTCAATAGAAATGCAGTGCCAGATATTTAGGGGGATACCAAAAAATACAGAATTGACACATTCCAATGAGAAAGAAACGTCCTAAGTTGAGGGCCTATCATATATAAATAAAATGATTATATAATAGTGCAAAGATGGATAACAGGTCAGAAAATTGAAAGTCCCAAGAGTAGAATGTAGTGAGCTAGGCACAAACTAAAAAGCAGGACCTATAAGCAAGTAATCTCAGGATTGTTCCCATTGCCACATACTAGAGTATAGAAATATGAAGATTGAGCAAATGAATATGTACCTAAAGGATGGGATCTGTATATTCATGGGAGAGGGTCTCTGATCAGAAGACTATGATGCAGAATCTTTTTGTGTGGAGCTGTGAAACAAAGGGCAGTAAAAATGGTAATAGTGGTTTAGAGGCCTCCAAGAAATAGTGGTAACATCAAGCATGGTATAAATCTGGAAATTTAAGATGCATGTAGCAAGAAGGATGTAGTAAAAATGGATGATTTCAATCTACATGGTAAATCTAATGGACGCCAATGATGTGAAGGATGAATTCCTGGAATGTATATGAGATCATTTGCTGGAGCAATATATTGAGCAACCAACTAGAACACAGACTATTTAAGATCTATATTTTACAGCAAGAAAAGCTTAATTAAGAATCTTGTTGCGAAAGAACCTTTCGAGAGTAGACCAGAAGATGATACAATTTTCCATTAAGCTTGAAAAGATGTAATTCAATCTGAAACTAGGATCTCAATCCAAAAACATAGGCAATTACAAGGTTATGGAAAGGAAGTTGGCTGTGATGGATTGGAGAAATATATTAAAAGATTTGAGAGTAGAGAAGCAATGGCTAATCTTTAAAGAATGATTATTTGGTTTTAAAAATAAACATACATTCCTTTTAGGCAAAAATACCCAACAGGAAAAACAAGAGAGCCATGGTTAAAAAGAAAAATTAAAGATAATATGAGTTCAAAGGAGGAGGCTTATGCAGTAGCAAAAAAAAATGTTGTAAGACTGAGGCTTGGAAGAATTTTAGAATTCCGCTAAAGAGGACCAAGAAATTGAAAAGGAAAGAGTGAATAGGATGTTAATGGAAAATAACAAAAAAAAACCATAATAAACAGATTGTAGAAGCTCCTGTAAGTATGTAAAAAGAAAGCAAAGACAAAGGTGGATCAGTTACAGGTAGAGATATGAGAATTTCTAACAGGAAATACAGAATGACAAAGAACAAAATAAAATATTTTGGGCCTGTCTTCACAGGGGAAATCACAAGACATTTTTTTCTGAAATAGTTAAAATCGAAAGATCTAAGGAAAGTGTAGAATTGAAAGACATTAGAGTTCATAAAAAAAAGTATTGGAGAGATTAATGGGACTGAAAGCTGACCAAACACCAGCACCTGATAACCTTCACCTTAGATAATTGAAAAAGCTGCTATAGACCATGTTGATGCATTTGTGATTATACTTCAAAATTGTATGAATACTGCAATGGTGCCTGCAAATTGGAAGATCACAAATATAACCACACAAGCTGAGTGCTAGTTTTACAGAAAGTGAGTCCGAGGAATTAGTCGTAAAAAATATGGAGATGCATTAAACGAGTATTTTGTTTCATTCTTCACTATGGATGACACAAGTAACATACCAGAAATAGCTGTAAATTAGGAAATGGAAGAGAGGAAGAGAGGAACTCAGGAATATTATAATTACCAGGGAAGTGTTCCTGAACAATTTGGTAGAGCTGCAACTAACAAGTTCCTGGTTCCTGGTGGACTGATAGGGCCTTTTAAGAAAGTGAAACACAAACAGAAGTTGCTGGAAAAGCTCAGCAGGTCTGGCGGCATCTGTGAAGAGAAATCAGAGTTAACATTCCGGGTCTGGAGGCCCTTCCTCAGAACTGATGATAGCTAGGAAATTGAAGGTTTATATGCAGAAGATAGGGTTGGGGGAGGGGGTCAGGAGAAAATGATAGATGGAGATAGAGCCCAAAGAGAGAGAAGAACAGTTTTACAGACAAAGGAGTGGATAACAATGTGGCTAGGTGGGTCAATAACTGTTAATAGAGACTGTTAATGACTAACAATAGGTAGTTTGTAATGCAGACTAAATGATAACTAGGCCTGGTGCGTGGGGTAGGGGGCTGATACATAGGAGAGTTCAGGCCCTAAAATTATTGAACTCGATATTGAGTTCAGTGGGCTGCAAGGTCCCCAAGTGGAAAATGAGGTGTTGTCCTTTCAGCTTGCACTGAGCTTCACTGGAAGCCAGAGACAGAGATGTTGGCCAGGGAACATGGTGCTGGAAGCTCAGGGTCATTTTGCAGGCAGCACTTAGATGTTCTGTGAGGTGCTCACCCAGTCTACGTTTTGTTTCCCCAGAATAGAGGAGATCACATTGTGAGCAGCAAATGCAGTAGGACTAGATTGTGGGAAGTGCAGGTGAAGTGTTGTTTCACCTGGATGGTATGTTTGGGCCCTTGGTTACTGGGGAGGGAGAAGGTAAATGGGCAGGTATTACATCTTTGGCAGTTGCAGGGGAAGGTGCCGTGGGGCTGTGGGGGGTGTTGGGAGTGAAGGAAGAGTGGACCAGGGTGTCCTGAAGGGAATGGTCCCTGTGGAAGGTGGACAAGGGAGGGGAAGAGAATATGTGATATAACAAGGTGTGGGGCTGGATGAACACAGCAGGCCAAGCAGCATCACAGGAGCAGGAAAGCTTGACGTTTCGGGCCGAGACCCTTCATCAGAAATGGCTAACAATAGGTCCATCTAGCCAGCCTGTCCCGAATCCCATATGATTTTAGTTTTTGTACCAATCTGCCACGTGGGACTTCATCAAATGCCTTACTAAAGCCCATATAAACCATATCTACAGCCCTTCCCTCATCAATCATCTTTGATACTTCTTCAAAAAATTCAATCAAGTTGGTTAGACATGACCTTTCCCATACAAAACCATGTTGCCTGTCAATAACTAGTCCACTTTCTTTCAAATGTGCATATATCTTGTCCCTCAGTATCTTCTCCAAGAGCTTCCCCACCACAGACTTCAGGCTCACTGGACTATAATTTCCTAAATTATCCCTGCTTCCTTTCTTAAACAAGGGAGCAACATTGGCTAATCTCCAGACCTCTGGAACCTCGCCTGTGATCAAAGAAGATGTGAAGATATCTGCTAATGCCCCAATTATTTCTTCCCTTGCCTCGCGCATTAACCTGGGATAGATCCCATTTGGCCCTGGGTACTTGTCTACCTTAATGCAACTTAGGATACCCAAAACTTCCTCCTTTTAATATATTGACATTCTCTAGCGTATTCACACACTCATCCCTGACCTCAACATCAGTCATGTTCTTCTCCTCGATAAATACCAAACAAAGTACTCATTAAGAATGTCTCCCACTTGCTGGGCTCCATGCATAACTTCCCTCCTTTGTCCTTGAGTGGGCCTATTCTTTCCCTTGCTACCCTCTTTCTTGTAACATATGCATAAAAAGCCTTGGGATTCTTCTTGACCCTGTTTGCTAAAGATATTTCATGGCCCCCTTTAGCCTTCCTAATTCTGCCTTCAAGTTCCTTCCTAATTCCTCTATACTCCTCAAGCGCTTCATCAATTTGTAGTTTCTTAGGCCTATCAAATGCTTCTGTTTTCATTTTGACTAAGCTTACAATTTCCCTTGTCATCCATGGCTCCTGAATCCTGCCATTCCCTCAGTTTTGCAGGGACATGCACGTCCTGCACTTTAATCAACTGGTCTTTAAAAGCCTCTCACACGCCAGGCATAGATTTGCCCTCAAATAACTGCTCCCAATCCACATTCCCCAGTTCCTGTACATTTTGGATATAATTGGCCCTTGCCCAATTAAGCAGCCTCACCTGAGGACCACTCTAGTCCTTGCTCATGACTACTCAAAATCTTATGGAGTTATGATCACTAAGCCCAAAATGCTATCCTACTGAAACATTGATCACCTGTCCTGGCTCATTCCCTAGTACCAAGTCTAGTATGGCCTCCTCTCTGGTTGAATTGTCAACATACTGTCTCAAAAAGCCCTCCTGGACATATCTAACAAATTGCTCTCCATCTGAGCCCTTGGCTCTAAGGGAATCCCAGTCAATAAGAGTAAAGTTGAAGTTACCCACCATAACTACACTGCTTTTTCACGTCTTTCCAGTATCTGACTACATATCTGCTCCTCTGTCTCCCGTGGGCAGTTGGGAGGTCTATAGAAAACTCCCAGCATTGTAATTTCACCCTTCCTGCTCCTGAGCTCCACCCATAATGCCTCACTGCAAGATCCCTCCCATGTGTCCTCCCTAACACAGCTGTGATGTGATCCCTAATCAGCAGCACAAGTCCCCCCACCCCTTTTGTTTCCCTTTCTGTCCTGTCTAAAACAGCGAGATACGGGAATGTTAAGGTGCCAATCCTGTCTGTTCTTTAACCATGTCTCTGTAATGGCAATGACATCTTAACGCATGCATTAATCCATGTTTGTATTTCATCTGTCTTACCTGTTATACTTCTTGCATTGAAGTAAATGCACTCCAGACCTTCAGTCTCTCTGAGCCCCAAAACCTCCCTGTGCCTGCTCTTCCTCTGTGCTATGCATATCTCTGTCTCTTCTTTGTCCCCAGTCCCTGCACTTACTGGCCTGTTGTTCTGGTTCCCATCCCCCTGCCGCACTAGTTTAAACCCACCTGAAAAGCTCTAGCAAATCTCCCGTCCAGGATATGGGTGCCCCTCCAGTTCAGGTGCAACCTGTCCTTTTTGTACAGATCCCACCTTCCCCAGAAGACATCCCAATGATCCATTTATCTAAAGCCCTCCCTCCCTCACCAGCTCTATAGTTGTGTGTACAACAGTACTCTCTCTCTGTTCCTAACCTCACTAGCACATGGCACAGGTAGTCCTGCATTTTAGCTCCCTACCTAACTCCCTGAATTGTACTCACAGGACTTCTTCCTTCTTGCTACCTATGTCATTTGTGCCAATGTGGACAATGACTTCTGTCTGTTTTCCCTCCTGTTTCCAACATGTCCAGTACCCGCTCAGAGACATCCAGGACCCTGGCACCAGTGAGGCAACACACATTCCTAGAGGCATCATAGGAGCAGGAAAGCTTGACGTTTCAGGCCTAGACCATTTCTGATGAAGGGTCTAGGCCCGAAACGTCAAGCTTTCCTGCTCCTATGATGCTGTTTGACCTGCTGTGTTCATCCAGCCCCATAGCTTGTTATCTCGGATTCTCCAGCATCTGCAGTACCTTTTATCTCTGACACATTCCTAGAGTCTTATTTGCAGACACAGAAATGCCAGTCTGTGCCCCTGATTATCGAATCACCAACTACTATCGCTCACCTGGACTTTGCCGGACCCTGCTCTACAGCAGAACCAGTTGTAGTGCCGCAGTCCAGGCTGCAACATGTACCATCTCTTGAGAGGCTATCCCCTCCAACAGTATCCAAAACGGTATACCTGTTTGAGAGGGAAATATCCACAGGAGACTACCTGCCTGCCTCTCCTGGCAGTCGTCCATCTACCTGTCTGGACCTGTGGTGTGACCACCTCCCTAACGCTAGTGTCTATCACTCTCTCTACCCCCTGTATGCACCGCAGTGTGCCCAGCTGCTTCTCAAATTGAACCACACAGTCTGTGAGCAGCTGCATCTGGTCACACTTCCTGCAGATATAGTTGTCAGGGACATAGACTGCTCCCTGATCTCCCCCATCTGGCATACCACTGCCCTAACTGCCATCTCTGCCCTCGTACACTTAAAAAAGTGATAAGAATCTTACCTAGTCTATCCTCCTCACCATAGATAATAGGAACTGCAGATGCTGGAGAATCCGAAATAACAAGGTGTAGAGCTGGATGAACACAGCAGGCCAAACAGCATCATAGGAGCAGGAAATCTTGACGTTTCGGGCCTAGACCCGTCATCAGAAATGGAGGAGTCGCAGGGAGAAACGCTTCTGAAGGATCTCAGTGTTCTGAGTGTAGATATTGTCACGGCTGGGGCCAAATTGGGAAGGCCTGAATGTGGACTGTGGTCCATTGGGGATGATCTGGTTCCATAGGCAGGTACTAGGAAAGGTGATGTGGCTGTAGTACCTGGTTTACTTCAGGACATGGTCGAGCAGTTTCAAGGCTGAAGAGGTTATGAGAGAGTTGCAGTGGGAGAGAGATCCCCTGAGGTTTGTCTGGAGGAAGGAGGGTAACTTCTTCAGGGTAGGCATCCTTAGAAGAGGCTTCGCAGTGGGGTTAAAATTATATCAGAGATAATAGGAACTGCAGGTGCTGGAGAATCTGAAATAACAAGGTGTAGAGCTGGATGAACATAGCAGGCCAAACAGCGTCATAGGAGCAGGATCTTGACATTTCGGCCTAGACCCTTCATCAGAAATGGGTCTAAGCCCGAAATGTCAAGGTTTCCTGCTCCTATGATCCTGTTTGCCCTGCTGTGCTCATCCAGCTCTACACCTTGTTATCTCTGTCCTCCTCACCATGCCTGTTTCTTTATTTAGAGGATTTGAGGGGGGGCAGGGGAAACACTATATCAATGTAACACAGTGTGGAGCTGGATGAACACAGCAGGCCAGGCAGCATCAGAGGAGCAGGAAAGCTGACATTTCAGGTCAAACCACTATACTAATGTAGTGTTTCAGGTTTAACCACTCCTTGACACCACTTCCTCTGCGATATACAGACCAGTCATGGTGACTGCACTGATGTCTATGCCACCATCTGATTCAATGCTGTTCTTTGCATTGATCACTGAGCATGCCCAGTCACAAACCACTCCCCAGTCATAGTGACTGCAGTGCCATTTCCTCTGATTCAGTCTTTTTTTGGAAATCAGTGCTGAGATTCTCAAAGAATCCCTACAGTGTGGAAGCAGGCCATTCAGCCCATTGGGTCCACACTGACCCTCCAAAGATTACCCTACCTGGACACACCCCCTACTCTATCCCTGTAAGCCTGCATTTCCCATGGCCAATCCACCTAACCTGCATATCTTTGGACTGTGTGAAGAAACCAGAGGACTGGAGGAAACCCACACAGATGCAGCCAGAATGCACAAACTCCACACAGTCACCCAAGGGTAGGATCGAACACAGAACCCTAGCATTGTGAGGCAGCATACTAACCACTGAGCCACCGTGCCATCTCTGAGTTATTGGAGTTCTTTGAAGAAGCAACATGTGCTGTAGATTAATGAGATTTCATCTGTGTATTAATATTTCCAGAAGGCATTCAATAGGATATGGCATCAATGATTACTGCAGGAAAATAAAAGCTTATGGTGTAAGGGATAAAATATTGGCATGGATAGCAGATTAAAAAGAATACAGATGGGTTAAGCAAGTAGACAAAGGTCTAGAAAACTGAGTATAATGTGGGTGAATGTGAAGTTGTTAATTTTGGCAGGTAGAATAGAATCTTAAGTAGTGAGAAATTGCAGAACTCTGCTATGTGTAGGGATGCAAGAATCCCTAGAGCAAGAATCGCAAAAGGTTAGTCTGCAGATACACCAAGTAATTAGGAAAGCTAATAGAATGTTGTCATTTATTGCAAGGAGAATTGAATATTAAAATAGGGATGCTATGCTTCAGTTATACAACGTCAGAAATCACTCAACACCAGGTTATAGTCCAACAGTTTAATTTAAAATCACAAGCTTTTGGAGCGCTGCTTCTTCAACAGGTGGGCATCACCTGACAAGGGAGCAGTGCTTTGAAAGCTTGTGATTTTAAATAAACCTGTTAGACTATAACCAGGCATTGTGTGACTTCTGACTTTGCCCACCCCAGTTCTACACTGGCATTGTCGGTTATATAAGATGTTGACGAGACAACATCTGGAATATCATGCGCAGTTTCAGTCTTTTATTTTAAGAAAGGATGTAAATATTTGGAAGCAGTTCAGGGGAGAGTTACTAGACTACAATAGAAATGTTGTTTTATCAGAAAAAATCAGACAAGCTAGGTTTATATCCACTGGAGTTGAGAAGTGGAAGAGGCAACTTGAGTGAATATAATATCTATATTTATATAAGGGGGCTTGACAAAGTGGGTATGGAAAGGATGTTCCCTCTTTTTGGGGATCTAGAACTCAGGCCACAGTTTAAAGAGAAGGCATTGCCTATTCAAGACAAGAATTCTTTTTCTCATAGAGGATTTTGAGGGTTTGGAACGTCCTGCCTCAGAAGGGGAAGGAAGCAGAACTTTTGCATATGTTTCAGGCAGAGGCAGATAGATCCTTGATTACAATGGAGTGAAATGTTTTCGGAGGTTGGTGGGAATGTGGAGTAGTCAGATCATAATCTTACTGAATGTTGAAGCAGGCTAGAGCAGACCACTCTTTACCCTAATTCATCTGTTCACATTTCAAAGATTGCTTCATGGGTTTAAATTAAACAACGTTTGACCTAATGAGTGAGTCACTGTGATGAAGTTGTATCCGGTGTGTAATTAGACCTTCATACAGGTGTGAGAATCTAAAAACTTTATCCGTATGTGCAAGTGTTTTGATTTGGATTGTTTGTACATTTCAACATACAGCAAACAAACCGTGGGAACTTTAACTCTTCAACAGTTGCAATGTTTCATGTGGCAATTATTAATAAATTCAATATATCCACCCTATTTGCTGACGCTGCAGTCATTGGAGTCATAGAAACATTTCTTAGTGATATTGCCAAATGTTGAACCAAATCAGGAATGATGTTACTAAAATGATGGTTAAACACTTACAGTTTGTTAAAATTCATAATGATTATCACTATCACTGACCAGAGTGAATGTTCAAACTAGCATAAAGAAGCAAATCAAACAGCATATTAGTTTAAGTTATTCAATCATAGTTTATAATTTTAGTTGTTTTAAGTTTTACTCCGTAATGTGTTTAGTTTAACGTGATTTATTTTTAGTTTTAAAACCTGGAAGAACTATTCATTCACTTACTGACCAGCTACATTGTTATAATGTTGTAAATTGTTAAACTGTCATTCAATTTGTAAACAAAGCTTTTTAAATAAAATTTTTGACAGAATTCACATGCCAAACAGGCAACCTATTACAGTTAGTTCTGCACGAAGTTACTTGTCATTACCTATTAAAATATTCTTGAAATTATTGACTTGTAAAGTGAGAGAATGGCATTCAAATATGGTGCAGTTGCAGCTCAGCTTTTTTTTTATTATTCATTAACAGGATGAGGGCGTCACTGGCTAGGCAGCATTTATTGCCCATCAGGTAGTTGAGAGTCAACCATATTGCTGTGGATCTGGGGTCGCATGTAGGCCAGACCAGGCAAGTATGGCAGTTTCCTTCCCAAAAGGACATTTAGTGAACCAGATGGGTTTTCCCCCAACAATCGACAACGGATTCATGGTCATCTTTAGATTTTTAATTCCAGATTTTTTATTGAATTCAAATTCCACCATCTGCCGTGGCAGGATTTGAACCCAGGTCCTCAGAATGTTATCCGGGTCTCTGGATTAACAGTCCAGTGATAATAACACGAGGTTATTGCCTCCCCTACTTTCAAGAGGTTTATTTCAGTAAGATTATGGATTCTTTTTTCACCTACAAAAGTAAAGATTCTATTGCAGTGAACATCAATGACATTTTAAAAAACTTACTCCACTGAAATTTAGTGATATGAAAATGATGCTCCCATATAATGTAATATCATGAAGCAAACTTTGCAGCTTAGCAAATGGAAATGAAGCACTTAACCTTTGACAGCTAATATAGCTCACAGCGTGTGGCAAATAAATGTAAACCATTGTGTGCCAAAATTAAGACAGATGTCCATTTCAAAGAAAATGGATATAGTAAAATTATATATTGAGTTTTCTTCACACCACTGATTTCTAACGTCTCTTTTTCAATACAATAGTGAAACTGACAGTACAACAGAATAAAACCTGAAAGAGCTGCAGATTCTGTAAATCAGGAACAAAAACAGAAGTTGCTGGAATAGCTCAGCAGATCTGGCAGCGTCTGTGAAGAAAAATCAGAATTAACATTTCGGGTCCAGTGACCCTTCCTCAGAACTCAAGAACAGTTCTTAGGAAGGGTTACTGGACTGGAAATGTTAACTCTGATTTTCCTTTACAGATGCTGCTGGACCTGCTGAGCTTTTCCAGCAACTTCTGTTTTTGCTCCTGACAGTATAACAGATTTTCCTCAAATACGAGGGATAACAAGCAATGAAAAAGTACCTCAACTAAGATTACCAGCAGCTTCAGGGAATCCTTTCTTCATTCTGTAAACAATGTCTCACTTAGCTGGTGAAACATTTATCCATTTAAAACCGCCACAAGCCATTGTTTAATAATTGAAGAAATGGTGACATTGTGGCAGTCTCACTGGGCTGGTGACCTGGAGGCCCAGAATAATGCTCTGGGCATATAGTTCCAAATCCCACCACAGTAGGTGGTGGAGTTTAAATTCAATTCATACAATGTGAAATTGTAAGCTAGTTTCCATAATGATGACCATAAAACCCATCTAGTTCATAACTGCTCTATAAGGAAGGGAATTTGCTGTCCTTCCCTGGACGAGCATACAACTCCCCTCTGCGATGATCCAGCAAATCACTCAGCTCAACAACAGTTCGGGATGGGCATTAATTGATGACCTTGCTAGTGGTGCCCACATCCCATTAAAGAATAAGTGAAAAAAAGTATTGTATTGATTATTACAGTTATCTCTCAGACCCAGGAGAGATGGGTCTCTCTCTCTCTCTCTCGTGGTCTACGAATTGAAGTGCAAGATGAGATTCGTGCTAAAATATTCAGCCATGCATAAATATTAGATTATACAAAAATGCCAAGATTCCACATGGTGAGTCGCATTGCGATTATGTCAATCTGAAGTGTGTTGTATCTCGTGATTCAAAAGGGAATTAGATGATTATTTGAAAAAGATCAACATCTACAATTACGTGGAGAAGCAGAATGACAATAGTTGAGAACCTCATTTGGAGAGCTGGCTGAAACACAATGGGATGAATGGAATCCTTCTGCATTGAAATAATTCTGAGAGTGTTGTCATTGTTTGGAGCAAATTTGCTTGTTGTAATGTCAGTAACATAAATCCTGCAAGAAAACCAAACTGACCAATATGTTAGAATGCATGGAGATTGGAAAACTTTCTTTAAAAAAACAGTTTTTGTTGAAGGTTTTATTAGTAGTCTGGGGGTGCAATCAGAAGAAAATAGTTTGATTGTCAGCTATCTTGACTGGATGTCTCATGATTGTTTTGTGCCAGTTTACCAGAATGTCTGACATCTCTATGACTGGCAGAAATAGGATAAGAAGGCAGCTGAGACAGAAAGGAAGATGTTACTATTGCACAGAGTCTTCTCTGCAAATCCTGCTAAATTAAATCCAGCAGAAAAGAGAGACAGTGTTGTGTGTATTTTTGGTAGGAAATTTAGCGAAAAGGTCAAATACAGGAAAGCGCTGAGGTCCACTTCTCCCCACAACTGAGGTTAAAGCTGAAAAAAAGTTGACCAGATCAACCAAATAAAATAACTCTCTCTCTCCCTTTTATACCCTGTGCAAAACTGACCACTTTGCAATTTTTGCATTTCTGATGAAGGGTCTAGGCCCGAAATGTCAAGCTTTCCTGCTCCTATGATGCTGCTTGGCCTGCTGTGTTCATCCAGCTCCATACCTTGTTATCTCACTTTGCAATTTACTCAGTTTGGCAGCTATCATGACCAGTGTTAAACTCTCCCTGGAATTATTGCTGGAGATTCGTCTGCTTGTGGTGGTCTTTTGCACTGAAACATGGTTAAACTTTGGACACTGCAACAGAAAGACTTTCTACATACAAAGTCTTCCATTACTTGCCACTTCAAATGAGTCTGATAGAATATTGCAAACTTCCTAGATTGCAAAAGGGCTAAGTTTGAAGAAACAATTTTAACACAAAACCTGTAAGCCTACAAATACAAATATTTTTGTAACTGCCATTTGAAGGCATGTTAGTGGTGGTTTAAACTCCTGCAGGTGTCCAAGGTGTTAATTAGCTGTTGACTCATATGAATCTTATTCTCTTGAGATTTAATGATGTTTGAATTAAAAATCAATTTTCATTCTTGTTCTCTGAATTTTTCATTTTTGGGAAACCTTCACTCCCCTCTCTTGTACCCACCAAACCAATTTTCAGCAAGAGCTTAAACTGGAAACTGAACAACATCCTCAGCTCCTTCAACTTCTATTATCTGAAAGGACAAGGGCCAAAGATATATGGTAACACCACCACCTGCAAATGCCCCTCTAGGTTACTCACATTCCTGACTTGGAAACATATCATCATCCCATCATTGCCATTAGGTCAAAATCCTGGAACTCCCTCCCTAACAGCATTATATGTGTAAGGTATGAGAGTCTATGAGTGGGGATGAGGAGCACAGGGAACAAGAGGAGGAGGAGTAATGGAAGAATGAGAGTTTGCGAGTCTGACAGTCACCAAAACACCGATTCACAAAAGTCTGCCTCCCTGGAACAAAAGCAAGGTTAACAGGCGCTTTATAAATGAGATAGTTTTACCTAGTCTGGAAGATTCACTACTGCAACTTCCCAAATCTATGTGAAAATCAGGCCCTATGCTGCTACTTATAATGCTAGGGGTCCTTTATGCTGTTCTATACTGCTTTATCAATTCTCCTGCCGCCTACGAGATTCATGTATGCCAAGCTCTAGGTCTGTCTGCTCCGACACACCATGCCTCAAAGAATAGCTGTTAGTTTTTGTTGCATCTCCTCATTCTTCCCCCTAAAATATATCGCTTCACAGTTTTCTGCATTAAATTTCATTCTCCATGTGTTTGTCCTTTTTACCGGTCTTGCTCTGCTATCTGAGATTTGTTTCAATCTTCCTTCCTGTTGATTACATTTCCCAGTTTTGCTGACCACATTAGGTAGCCATTTACACAGTTTATGCCTCTACTATGGGAGAATCAAACTCAAATCTGCAAAATAGAGACCTTAGCACTTGTGGTCAGCATGTTCATATTTTTGCCATGCTTCCAGCTCATTCTGTGATAGAACAGCAGCTGATATACCATCCACACATGTATCAGAATTGGTAAATACATAATATTTCAGTTTCATTCCCCACTGCATGTGATGATAAACTTGCACTGGAGCTCACATACATTGAATTATCCAACCTCAGAATATAGCACAAATTTACCAGTCATCAGTACAACCAGGGACAGAATCCTACAGAAGCCTGATTGATGTGGGCTATGGCAGGAAATGTGGCAGGATTGAGTGAGACAACAAGTGAGGCCTATTCTGATGTTGGGGACACATTGCTGCATCTTTTAACTAAGATCTAGGGCATCAAGACTCTTGCTAGGCAGCAGCAAGTTACAAATTGAAAGGGATTATTTCTCATTGACAGCCTTATTAACTGCACATTTCACATTATTAATGTGCAGTTTTCTATCATACCATCTGCCATGAGCAAATTACAGGCTGGGAAATCTTGGCATGAAAGTCAGGAGCAGGTAGCTGCTGACTAAAGCTCACCACTTGATCATCCAAAGAACCGCCATATTGGACACATAGCACCAACATTTCTAGCCACTCTTCATGGAACTGACCACACGCTGAGAACAACCAGCGACATTGGCATCTGCAATGTAGCAACCTCGAAGTCCCTTTGTGGTACTTTGACACTTCCAGGATGCTCCTGCATATCAATGCTGCACCTTCCCCACCGGCTACCACTGTAATGTAGCTGCAAGGACACTATTCACTCAGGGACACAGTGAGCGCAGGGGTAGGACCAAGCTGCATCTCCAGGCTCTTTGCTCACTGTCATAGGGCTCACTCTGAGCCTACCTGGATGGCTTTTTTTCCTTTATTCATTCACGGGATGGGGGCGTCGCTGGCCAGGCAGCATTTATTGCCCATCTCTAATTGCCCAGAGGGCAGTTAAGACTCAAACACATCGCTGTGGGTCTGGAGTCAGACCAGGTAAGGATGGCAGTTTCCTTCCCTAAAGGACATTAGTGAACCAGATGGGTTTTTCCAACAATTGGCAATGGATTCACGGTCATCGTTAAACTCTTAATTCCAGATAATTATTGAATTCAAATTCCACCATCTGCCGTGGCAGGATTCGAACCTGGGTCCCCAGAACGTTATCTGGGATCTCTGGATTAACAGTCCAGCAATAATACGACTAGGTCATCACCTCCCCAAAGTCCTTGCAGCATCCTTGCCTTGCCTCTCAGCTGGAGAAACCAGGCCCACACTATAGCTCTAGTGTCAGGCTGCTCAGCACAGACACAAAGCCAGGAAGTCATGGTCAGGACCAAGCCTCAGACAAGCCTTCAGACAGAAGGTTCCAGCACAATGTGTCAAGAACAGCTTTTGATATCAATACAAGGGCTTGTACATGGTCAGTAAGTTGCTCAGGGCAATTAGAGTCAGGATGCTGTCTGTATAAGGAGTGAGGAGCTGAATATTGGGCAGCTCAAGTCTTTCTTGAGTCTTTCTGCTCTGTTGTGGCACATTTTCCTCCTGGGATGAGAGAGAGGCAGGTGTAGGTAGAGGAGATGTCCCAAACAAGTGAATGGGCAGGGCAGAGAGTATGCAAGGTCAGTGGTGTCAGGGGTTGAGGTGAGTGACAGTGAGTGAGGCAAGATGTTACGGGTAATAATGAGAGTGGTAATAGGAGGTGGGCAGGATAACAGAGTTAGAGTGTGTTTGAGGTATTGCAAATAAGATGGTGGCACTTGCACTGGTGGATTGGGGAAGGTCATTAATGCTCTTCCTGCATTGCTGTGCATTCCTCCATACAGCTTTGCCTGCACTGGCCCAGGTGGCAACATCAGATCAGGCTCACATGGTTTAGCTTTGTGATCTCTGCTGGTTCTGGCATTACAGGACATCCCACCTCTGCACCACCAGAACCTCCACGTCCCTGCTCATAAAACAGGGTGCCAATCTTTCCTTGTCTGCCATGTCCAGGGCAAATATCAGGGTCTGCACAGGACAGATTCAGACTGACAGTACTTATTCAAGAGTGAAACAGGCTTTTAAAGATGTCACAAGGGCTGATAGTCCATTGAGTGATATCTCGGTACTGGCAAGTTGTCCACGGTACGGCGTAGGTCATTAATGAGGCCAGTTTGGTAGGATATAGTGAGAAAACAGTTGATGCCATGAAAGGCAGGAGAGGGGGAGGCTTCGGAAGCAATGAGTTGAATTGCATTTATGCACTCTCCACTTTGCTGCACCTGTCAACAAGAGGCTCACACTAAATGATCACAGGAAAACCTGCCACTTACAGGACAGCCTTTGAGAGCCACAGGAGACGTGTACGAGTCCTGTTAAATTCCTGTCCCACCAGTGAATTACAATGGGCTCACCAATAATTGCCTTTGAATTTATCTTTTGTGAAGCCTAATTGACATTCCACTATCAGTAGGCAGGGTTCCCATATCAAGCCTTCCCATTCTACAAGCTGATTAGGGCCAGATTTCCTGCTGCCAGGAATCAGTAGGAGAGTATTCGTGTCCTAATTTGACCACCCCCAATCATCATGTCCACTCTCATCATGTCCATTCTGGCCAAGGTTTCATCCTGTATGCATTTATCAGATAAAACAGTCAGGTGAAGCCAATGGAAACAAATGAAACAGTGCATAAAAGAGAAGGCCAGCTTAACCTCCAACGCAGTTTTCTATCAGGTGCCAAAAGTGATAATTTACCATGAAATTTAAAATGTTACATTACAATTCATTACAATAGGACAAAATGGACAATAACTGAATCACATCTGTCGAACACACTTTGCCAAGCTAAAAACTACAGAAGATTTCTTAAGATTAGCCTTTGCCAAAGATTTTTTGTGTAGTTGCAAATGTGCTATTCATTGTGATCAAACAAAAAAGCAAAAGGATCAACTTTGAGTCCTGTTCATGCCCAAACTTTATTTGAAGCATCATCCCTTTAGATACAGGTCACAGAAAAAATAATAAACCCACAAGAAGACAGAATGTATGTAACTGGGTAAAACAGGTTGATAACACAATGAAACCTTGACTGCAGTTAACAAGGGTCCTTTAATTTTCAGATTTGAATCTTATAATATTTTCAGAACCTTGCTGTAATGTCACAAAGAGCTCTGAAATTAAAGAGGTCAATAGGGAGATGAATTTGTAAGTTACATACTTGATTCTCAGAGAGAGACACAACAGCAAAAGCTGGAATGTGAACTGCATTAGCTCCATTGTGTTATACTCCTCTGCGCTTTAACATACATTTTCATACTATTTAACATGCTGCCTTAACCACAATAATCACAGAAGAGCTACCTGAATGAATTGGACTTTGTGGAAGGCAAAATAAAGATAAAAGATATCACAACAAGGCAATAACATTTCAGTTTCTCCAATTTTGTACCTTAAGCAAAAGTTATTTGTGCGCACAGAGAAAAAAAACACATTTTGAAAGAAAAAAATTCGAAAGTTTCTAGACGTGAAGAATGTCTGACATTAGCAAATAAGTCTGTATTCAGAACTAGGGGATATTACGTGATAAAATACAGCTTCGATGTGAAAGCCTCAAAAAAAATAAAAAGACGGTAAGAAGCATTTACATAGTGCCTTTCACAACCTCAGGGCATCCCAATGTTCTTCACAGACACTGAAGTACTTTTAAAGTGTAATCGTTGCAGTTAATAGTAAAGGTGTTAATTGTATAGTTGCAAAGTGACTATTCAATTTGATTGTTTAATTTGTATTGCAAATTGATCAGGTATTTGTTTTTGCCATTTAATGTTTAAAATATTACTTTTTAACTACTTTTCAGATGGTTTTTCACCATGAAAATAAAATTCAACCCATTGTGGGAAAAAAAAAGAGAATCCAGAGCAGTTATCTGCATTTCTGATGAATTGTTACAGGTTGAAATGCCTTTCTTTTTTAGATGCCAATTAACTTGCTACGCACTTCCAGCATTTTTGTTTTTATTTCAAGTTTACATCTGCTAATATTTTATGATGAAGCAGAATTCATTATTCATAATTTCACTATTGACGTTTTGAATGTTATTACATAGCGTATTTTTAGCCGCTCACAGCAAGTTAATCTTTCTCATATCCGTGTTTGCATGTAACCAATTTTGAATAGTCATTGTTTTGATATAAATCTTCTTTTCACCATTTTAAACACCAGAACACACATAACTACCTAAAGCACTTGTACTAAAAACAACAGGTTTTGCAGACAAATAGTTACTTTTGCACATATAATGATGTACACAATTAGGAACAGTAATTAAAAAGCCTTAAAGTAACTTTGGTACCAAAGGACAGTAATCCTGCTGACTACTGGTTACTCATTTCAAAGTGAGCAGGTCCTAGTCCTTCCAATCTTTCTTTATATTGAGCTTCCACTCCCAGTGCAGGTGGTCACTTTTGTCATCATCTGTGATATGGGACTTCATGGTGTACATGCCCCTCACCATTATTCCTTTGGGTGCTTCTTCAATTGGACTTATAAACTCGTACTCATCTGCTCTAGGGCCATAGCTGCCAACCATATAGGTGTCCTTACTCGCTGTTTGGAATAAAGAATGAGAACAATTAAAAGATTTAGAAAGTAAAGCTCACAACCACTTAACCAAATCATACAATCCCTTAGTAACAATCCCTTCAGAACATGCTGCTGTAACTACCTGCCTGAAAGCATGTCTGATTAACAATGGTACAGGAAAGTTATAGTGAGTTACATGGCTGCCTTCAGGGCTTTTTTTCAGTGAATATAATTTTCAAGTAACTGGATGTGAATTACTTCCACATTACTTGCAGAAGCTAGAATTATAATGTATGCAAATAAAATCACTGTATAGAAACATAAGGTTTTTTTGTTCCAAGCGAGTTATTGCCCATGAAAAATATCATCAATAAGCGAAGAATAAGCACTTGCTCTTAATATTAATCATGGTTAACAAGAGCCACCAATTTGTTACGGGAAGTATCTATCCTGAGATCATTCACTGAAGGGTTTGAGCTTGTGATGGGAAAACTATGTTGCACTCCCATTAATCCTGTGAAAAGCATCCTAATTACTTCACATAAAACAAATATTAGGCATGACAGTGCAATAAACCTGTCAAGAACAGCGAAAAACTCTTTATTTCTTCTCTGGGTGGCAGAAATACCGAGGTAAAATTTGAACCTGTAATAGCCCAAATCTCAATACAGAAGCAGTTCCAAGTACAGTACATGAATGTATGGCATAGGCAAACTGGTCTATCTCCCCCTTACCTTGGAAGAAAGATATGTATAACTTCATAAGTTTTAGACTAGCAATTTAAGATATTATAAATTCACACCATATCATGCAACTCACCCTGCAAACGGCCTTTGCATGTAAAATGGACATACTTTAAGCCTGAAACAATTTCTCTGTTAACCTAAAAGATAAATCAATAATTCATTTGAATCTTAAGTTTCAACATTAAACTGATTACAATTTACAACAATGTCTTAAGCTCAAGACATTTATACAGTTACGTTCATAGTATGGCTGTGGTTCAATACCAACCGATCTCTCTTTGAATTCCCCATAGACTTGCACCTCCACGTGTCACCACTCACATCCTGTGGTAAGCTATTTAGCTTCCATTCGCCTAGAGTGATTTGGCTGAAATTGTGCAAGCTAAGTCCAAGATGGATACAAAACATGTGCCACCCATTCACAAAGGAGTTTAAAAACCATTGCTGTAAAATGTTTGGTATGCCAGAACATGGTCCTTAAGCAAAGCATATCTGGGATTATAGCCTTTGTCAAAGAGTTAGTAATGTTGCTTTCATGAAATCTAACATAGAAATCATTGTATAAAGAGAACTTCTCAAGAAAACTAACAACTTTTACATTATACATCACATGGACAAACATGCATTAGTACAAACATAAAATAACATAGGGAATAGTGGAGGAAAGAATGAGTTGACGAGGTATATGAATTTGTTAAATGTATCAAATGCAAAAATATATCTTTCATAGGAATGTACTCCCAAGGTCTTATAGAATATATGTACTGTTGAGATAATGTTCTTATCCAAAATATTCAAGCTCTGAAATAATATCAGAACCATTGACATGAAATCAGTTTTCAGAAATAGCACAATAAAGGCAACAATGAATCAGTCTGTTTTATTCCATGTAGAAAGCCAATTTCAAAGACATTAATCTTTTGCTGGAGTGATCAGTAAGCATCAAGCACAAGTAGTGCACAAGTAGGTTGATATTCAGCACCAAGTGACACAAAATTGAATGAAATAATAAAGGCCATACATAAAATAAAGATCAAATACTCTAAGGATTAAAATACCAGGAAACAATATTAATGCAGTAAAGTAATCAATGTTTGAATGACTAGGACAGAGCCATCATTAGATTGCTGTACTGTATTGTAATTCTATGAGAGGAAGGCATTAAATACACTGTAAACCAGTTCAATATAGCAGAATGCACAGGATGTCATTAAAACATCTCTTACTTTAAAGTTAATTTTCAATCTGTATTCTGCACCTTCCTTCAACACAAAGGTCTTCTTCTTTAGAGCTGCCAGGTCACCTGCAAAACAAATTGCATGACAGACCAGCTCATAATTTATTCCTTTTAACGGGGGACATGGTCAATATTAAACAGGACAATGCACATTATAAGAAAATAATAATGAACATGGAAAGCGGTCATATAATTGGTTCTTTTTGTTTCTCACCATCCGCTGATAAGGCATTTAGCTTCCATTTGTCCAGACTGACGTGACTGAAATCAAGAGTTTATGCACAGGCTGAGTACAAGATGGACAGAAATAACTGCTACCCTCCCAAGTCCCTGGCAAATGAATTTCAACTCAGATATGGCTGAGATGTTAGACTTTGGTAAGAAGTCAAGGAGGTCTCTTAGTAATCTTATTAGTTAGAAAATACAAACCTGAAAGAGATGGAAGAGGAAAGGATTGTGGACAAAAAATGCAAACAAATCATAGATTTAGTGATGCAGGCTAATAAAGTTGTAAAAGAAACAAAGTACCAGGGCTTTATCGTGGGATAGAATTGAAAATTTACGCTTAATATTTGGTAGACCTCAGTTTGGGCACTGTACACAATTGTACAAGAGAAAGGGTATAAGATGTACTGAAGAGGGTAGAAAAAAATTAAAAGAATGCTACCAGAAATGTAATGTTATACGTTTCAGGAGAGGATGTACAGGCTACATCTTCATTCTCTTGACAAGCCAAGTCTGTTGGATAACCTAGTGAAGGTCTGTAAAATTATCAAAGAATTTGCCACAGTCCATTAAGGTGGCTGAATAGGTATGTTCGGATCATGGTTAAAATGCAAGAAATTTTAAGAAGGAATTTAATATAGCTCAAACTTTAATTTATACTTTTAATGGTGATGAGATGTGGGGTGAGTAACCAGTCTGTTCATGGGAAGTGAGTTGGTTATTTAAATATTATAATGAGGCTACCTTAACAGTTATGCTATTTTTAATGTCCAATCAGATTTCTTGAAACCTTGGGAAATTTGGTAGTTTAAATGAGGTTAGAAGGGCTGCATGTGCCAGACATCTTTATGGCTCAGCTTGTGTGTCAGAAGGAGCAGGAATATTTCCATCAGGTGAAACAGGCTACTCAGCAAACACACCCCCACGATCTGTCTGCCAGCTCGGTCACCCCTGGACTCCAAATAATGCTCCCTGCCCAAACCCTGGTGCGACCAGACACTAATCCATGTACTATGATTAGGACATCCACCCAGGATCTCTCTCTGTCTCTTCCAATATTTTCTTGTACCCATCAACCCTGTGAAACAAGATTCTTTTTCCAAAAATTTTCCAGCCTGTCTTTGGAATCTGACTTAAAGGCACCATTAAAGGCAGTTCTCCCAAATATGAAATTTCTAAGGTCGTTATGCAGTTTGACATAGTCCCTTTAATTTAAGGTAAAATGCAGAGATGTAAGGGATCATATGATCTACTCTGAATTCTATCTGCAACAAGCTTTTATATCATTACAAGTTATGGAAACAAGAAGAACCCAAGTCACGAGACTTACTGAGAAGGTGCAAGATATTCACGCCTTTGTAAAATGACAAAGGCATCTGTGCTAACTTTGCTCAGAGACTGTTACTGTAAATTGTCTATTTAATTCCAAGCTAGAATAGAGTTGAAAGTCTAAAGGATAGCTATTTAACATTTCTGCCTGGATGCGGGGTCCATGTCATTCGTTCTATAGTAAAATTGAACTTTGACAATGGAATATTTTATAGCAAGTCACTGTAAAATTGAGTTATATAGTTTCCAAAGCTATCACTGCACCACACAGACCCAAATGAGTCTGAAATAATCTATAAGAGAGATAGCAGGAAATAAAGGCAATGGATCTGCATCTGCAGCAGAGAAACTACTGATTCTGTTGTTCATCAATTAGAACCTTGGGTGGGATTTCTGGTGTAACCCTCACAGTAAAAGTCAGTTCTAGATTAGAAATTACTGGACAGGGAAAGGAAAATGGAAACTGATCATTGGAAGCAGAGAATAGTTATGGATCAGTTTAGGGGCAACAGAGTGTCCACTTACTGGACAGCGTTTTTAAAATTATTCATCTCTACAAGGATTCAGACAAGTCAACTGCTGCTTAGCATTCAGGAGACTCATTCTTCCTGGTTTTCCTAAACTCAGAACATTAAAATGTATGGAATAGGAACAAAAGTAAGACATTCAACTCTTCAATGTTGCTCCACCATTCAATTAGATCACAGTTGATGAATTCTTTAGTATTTATTGAAATCTTCAATTTCTGGTTTGAATATGCTCAGCGACTAAGCCTCCATAGCCTTCTGTGGTGGACAATTCCAAACATTCACCACAATCTGAGCCACCGTCATCCCAGTCCTAAATGTTTGTCCCATATACTGAGACCATGTCTCCTAGTTCTAGAGCCCTCCCCCAAACCCAGAGAAATATCCTTCTTGCCTCTACTCTATCAAGCCCGGTAAAACAAATTGTATCTAAATGAGATTACCACTCATTGTTCTAAACCCTAGAAAACACAGGCCCAGTCTCCTTAGTGTCTCCTAATTAGACAATTTTGCTATTGCAGAAATTGATCTCATTGCACTCTTATATGGCAAATATACTGTATCCTTCCCTAGGTAAGGAAATCAAATCTGCATACAATACCCCAGATGCCACTAAGGCTCTGTGCAATTGTGACAAAACATCTTTACGCCCTGTATGCAAATCGACCCGTGAAAAAGGTTAATGTACCTGTGTCTTCCAAACTGCTTAACATACCTGGATATTTGGTTTCACTGACTCATGACCAAGAACATCCAGGTCCACTTTGACATCAACTCTTTCCAATCTCTGACCATTTGAGAAACGTTCTGCAATTCTGTTTTTCCCATTTTTCCACATTTTCTTTCATCACCTATGTTCTTGCCCATTCACTTAGGCTGTCCAACTCCCATGAAGTCACTTTGCATTACTGTATCAATTCATTTTCGCACCTAATTTTGTATCATCAGCTAACCATAAATATTATATTTGATCTACTCATCTAAGTCATTGATACAGATTATGAACAGCACAGCCCTGTGCAGAGTACATCTCCCAAATTTAGGGCAGAGTTTCCATTTTGTGGAAGAGTAAAACAAAAAGCCAATGTTGTAAGAATCACCAAGAAGTCACAGAGAATTCAGAAGAAACTCTTTAATTGAGAGAGCAGTGGGAATGTGGAACTCGCTACCACAACTGAGATTAATAGTGCAGAGGCATTGCAAAAACAGAAATTGCTGGAAAAACTCAATAGCTTTGGCAGCATCTGACAAGATAAAACAGAGTTAATATTTCCAGTCCAGTGAGCCTTCTTCAGAACTGAAGATGCAGATGCACTTATTGCAAGGGTGGATATGCTTTTGAGAGAGAAACAAATGAAGGGTTATACTGGTATAATCAGAGGAGGAAGAACAGGAGGAGGCTCAAATGAAACACCAGCATGGATTGGTTGGGTCAAATGTCTCGTTTCCATATGCTCCATCTAATTCTACATAATGTTATAGTTCATATATCTATCCAAGGCAGGCATCGAATATACCTTCATACAAATCTTACATATCATTTTTGAGGTGCATAACTGCTCAATAGATCCACTGGGAGGACTTTCATCAGCATACTCAGAGACAGAAAACTGCATGGTCATTTACATTCTGGGAAGGTTTACATTTTTAACATCCTGGAACTGATAATTAATAATTACGTTAGTTCACACTAATTTAGAAGTACAGTAAACTATTCAGAAGAAGTGCATAAATTTGTCAATTAATTGCTGCAATAAATTTACTTTTCTTTTCACCATGTCAGTAGTCATTTAAAGAACATGCTAAGATCAGGGAGCTGTGGTGTTGTGGAACTGGTATAACACAAACTCAATCCAGAACTGCAGTTTATAAGAATGCTGTATTAACTCGCTCTCCATCTGTTGCCAATGTATTTCAAATGAAAATAGTGAAAACAATTGTGCACTCCCAGCAGAAAAGGCTCACTGTTTGGGAAGACAGGACGTAGCTAGTGTTGCAGTGATTCCCCAAACATGGCACCCTGTGAGAGTGACCCTCCTCACTAAAACAGTGAATTACAAAATCATCCCAACTATTTGGAAGAAAATAAATGCAAAAGGCATACACATAATTGAGTGAATATAAATCAGGATATGGCACTGAAATCATGACCAACAATTTCTAACGAGACAAATATTTATGTCAGAAAATTATAGGACTACATTCCCTTTTGGGTGCAAACAGTTGAATAACACTACCAGAAATGAAGTTCTCAAATTCGAAATTCTGGTTTGTACATTCTAAATAAATTATTAGTGGAAATTTCAGTGCATCCATTTTCCACAAACTAATTTGTTATTGCCTTTAAGAATACAACAAATGTTTGAAGAGTGAATGATTTTCACAATAGTACCAAAATATTTGAATATTATATATCCAAGCAGATATGCACTTAATTTCACTGACATTGCCGCAATGAAAGACTTGCAGTAATCCAATGTAAATTTGTAGCTTGGAGAAAAAAATCTACTACAACAGAAGTGTCAGGAGGGATACAAGTGTTTTAAAACATACACACAGGTATAGAACTGAGCTCCAAAACTCCTTAGTGTCTGGGGAATTCATAGCACTTTAACCGGCCAGAAGTCACTTTGGTGAAAGATAAAGATGGGGAAAAGCTAGGAACCGTAGAGGTTAAGAGAGAATTGAAGGTTTGGATACACTGATTACAAACAGGCACAGAAGTCAATCAGAGACCAATGGAATATATACACATATATAGAGTGCTTTAGGAGACACGAGAAGAGCACTTAGCTAATTCAGTCCGTACTAGCGCTCAATAGAAGAAAACAGTCAGTCCCATTTCCCTGCTGTGTCCTTGTAACTGTGTAAGTTTATTTGCTGCAAGTCCCCATCCAATCTTCTGTTGAAATTATTGATTATCTTTATTTCCATCACTCTCATGGCAGCAAGTTGCAATCATTAGTCCTCCCTGTATAAAAAAGATTATCGTATTTTAACCTCTGTATTTCTTAATCTAAAGGTTTAAAACTATCCTTGCACCAACAGCTTATGGGAACAGCTTTGCTTTGTCTGTGTTGTCCAAAATTGTCATTATCCCGCACACTTCCATGAAATCTCCTTTCAATTTTATTTGCTCCAAGGAGAACAAGCCCAATTTCTTCAAACGAACCTTGGAGTTAAAATCCTCATGTCTTCGGAACTATTCAGGTAAATCTTCTCCACTCCCTTTCAAAAATCCTCACATCATTCTGAAAGTGTGGTGACCAGAAGCTGATTCAATACTCCAGTTGTGGCCTAGCTAGACCTTCTGGAAAGACTCTGTTTACTTGCTTTAGGGTTTATTGGACTGGAGTTGTGTGATCTCCAAAATGATAGACTCCAAACCTGGACATTCTGCTCCTGTTCCTGATAGATCCCATTTTCACCAGCAGTGGGGGATATGATACCACTATGTGGGAAATTCAAAGTTCACAGGGCCATATGAGCCCAATGCAACGTTCAAACAGATCACGTTTTTGCAGGGACGTTGACCATTTCCCAGAGTGTGGGCAATACAAATCTTTACAGAAGCTGTAAATTTTCATGAATACGGTCATAGAATCATAGAGATTTACAGCATGGAAACAGACCCTTCAATCTAACTCGTCCATGCCGACTAGATATCCCAAGTTAATCTAGTCCCATTTCCAAGTTTTTGGCCCATATCACTCTCAACCCTTCCTGTTCATACGTCCATCCAGATGCCACTCAAATATTATAATTGTACCAGCCTCCACCACTTCCTCTGGCAGCTCATTCCATACATGCACCACGATCTATATGAAAAAGTTGCCCTTAGGTCTCTTATAAATCTTTCCCCTCTCATCTTAAACCTACGCCATCTAGTTTTATATTACCCTACCCTGGGGAAAAGACCTTGACTATTCACCCTATCCATGCCCCTCCTGATTTTATAAACCTTTATGAAGTTGCCCCTCAGCCTCTAACACTCCAGGGAATATAGCCCCAGCCTATTCAGCCTCTCCCTATAGCTCAAACCCAAGACTCTCACAATATCCTCGTAAAACTTTTCTAAACCTTTTCAAGTTTCACAACATCTTTCCTAAAGCAGGGAGACCAGAATTAAATGCAGTATTCCAAAAGTGGCCTAACCAATGTCCTGTACAGCCGCAACCTGACCTCCCAACTCTTATACTCAGTACACTGACCAATAACAGCAAGGGTACTAAACAACATTTTCTCTACCCTGTCTATCTGCGATTCCATGTTCAAGGAACTATAAACTTGCATTACAAGGTCTCTTTGCTTAGAAACACTCCCCAGGACCCTATCATTAAGTGTACAAGTCCTGCCCTGATTTGCCTTACCAAAATGTAGCACCTCACATTTATCTAAATTAAACACAATCTGCCACTCCTTGGCCCATCAGTCCTTCTGATTAAGGTTCCATTGTACTCTGGGGCAACCTTCTTCACTGTCCACTACATCTCCTATTTTGGTGTCATCTGCAAACTCACTAGCCATACCTCCTTTATTCACATCCAAATCATTTATATAAATGACAAAAAGCAGCGGGTCCAGCACCAATCCTTGCAGCACACCACTGGTCACAGGTCTCCAGTCTGAAAAGCACCACTATCAACCGGTATATTATTCAAGTGGAAAACCCTTTAAACATTGAAAAAGTAATGCTTCCAGCTGCGTCTGAGTTGAGAAATATCCATTTTAGCTTTTTTAGCAGTTGTTTGGTGACATAGCCTTAACTGCGATCCTTGTAGCATTATTAACTGCTTGAGGGCTTTCCACAGCCTTTTGTTTTTACTAGGGAGGGAATTCAAAGACATCATTAACAGATTAGCTATTTTTGATGTGGGGTTATGAATACAAATGTTTTATTTTATTATGGATTAATTAGTTGAGGGGGTTTAAATGAGCTTACATGAATAAGTGATTTTTGAATAGTCTGTAATAGATATTCAGAACTTTATTTAATCTCATCTCAGTTTGGATCCTAAGTTCCCGATGGATACTCGATGAGTCGGCATGGAACGTTTAAAGGAAAAGAGTGGTGATTGGAGTGCACGAGTTGGCACTAAGTTAACATGAAGCCATAAGGGGCCATGGGTGGATGATAGATTATGAGTCGACATCAGTTGACATATAAGGTCATAGGGAGTGGATGGGTTGTGTGAAGGATTGTGAGAGTTTATGTCTAGACAACAACAGCCTAATGTTTAAGAAAATACTGGGAGAAGGTTCCAGAGAACCAAGGCCAGCCTTTCAAATAATCTGATCAGTATTCAGCCACCTCTGGAGCCACCTTCAACTAACATCCGGAGGTATGGATCAAACTCCATTCGACAATTGCCCTAAGAAAGAAGATTGAGTAACATTTTCCTGAGGCACTTGCTGAAAACATACAGAATTTTCTGGCTCTGTGTATCTGCTTCAGGAGGGACTATCCAGGCTAGTACCTCTGAGAAGCCCACAATCATATCTGCTTTGCTAATCACTCTCTCGATACTTCCAGCCACGGTCATAGATTGATGCATGTCCAGGTCCCTCTGTCCCTGCAAATCTCTTTGAATTTTGCCATTAATTCTGTGTCGCCTTTCCCAGTCCCTTTTGCAAAAATGCATCACCTCATATTTTTATGTATTAAATTACTAGTCTGTCCATTATGCTCACCCATCTATGGTTTTTGCAATGAATTTGTATCATCATTACTCTTTGCCACTCCTCCAGATTTGGTGTCATTAACTATGTTGAAACATTACTCTATATTCCAATATCCAAGTCACTAATATACATCACCATTGCATCAAAATATATCAACATTCTCTTGGGGAACAACACTGTCTACCTTCCTCCATTCTGAAAAATGACTGTTTACCATGACTTGCTGTTTTCTATCCTTTAACTCAGTAGTTTGTCTAAACTGACACTGACCCTTTTCCATGAGTCACAATTATATTAACCAGCCTTTTACGCAGTACTTTGTCAAATGCTTTCTTAAAACTCAAATAAACAACATCAATTGTTTCATTACTTCATTGTCACTTCATGAAATCAATCTTATCTTACTTTATCAGCTCAACCTCCTCCGTTACAGTAAAAGCACAATCCTGTGGATGCTGGAGATTGGAAGCAAAATAGTGATATGGGTTATGTTGAGATTTGTGGCAGAATTGGACAAGAAGGTCCATCTGGAAAGATCCATCTTGATGTTGGCAGCATGTCGCTCCATCTTTTATGCTTTTCACAACAAGCATGAATTTCTCACCAGGCAGCAGTGAGATGCCATTTAAGGGCAATTGTTATTTGTTAACTACTCTGTGGATGGGACAACCAACCTCATTAATATTCAGCTTCCAATCATCAAATAAGCTCAAAATCGAGCAAACTCGACAAGAAAACCTTAGTGGGTACCTTGCACATTCAGCTCGTCACTTGCTCTGAATGAACGCCACGGTGAATACAAGGTGCTAATATCTCAGGGCTTGCTCCATGGGCATCTGCCAAATGCACCCCATATCCATAGCCATTGGCATCCAACATATTCCAGCCAATGGTACATACACGTACAGGATGCTTCTACACTTCAGTGCTGCACCTCAAGATATACCAACAACTAGAACAAGGACATTCCACTAGACAGCTGAGACTGTACTGCCCTGACTGGCAACTTTGGACCAAGCTGAAATGGTTTTGTGCCATGCCGGCACTGCTGTTCCCAGAGGAAGAGGAAGAGGAAGCCCCTCTCTCAACCAACCATTCAGCAGAACCCCAGATCTCCAGGCCTGCACTGCAGGAAGCCAATTTCCCACTCTCTGCCTTCTCTGTGCAAATGTCAGAAGTTACATACGCACAGTATTTGTCTGGGACACAGTGGGTTTTTAAAGGTGGCATGCGTGCTAGAATTGCTGGTAATTCTGGGATATTCACTGAGTCATTAGTTATTTTGGGAATGGCATGTGGTAACATGAGACTGAAATCAGACATGAGGAGCACCATTAGGGTCAGTTGTTATGAGGCGAATTTAGTGAGATACAGGAAGAAAATGCAGACAGCTTCAAGCTGAAATCCCTCCAAAAACCTTGATGTAATTGAGACTCAGCCCAAAAGATGCAGTATTTAGTCCATTGACTCTGTTTCCCACACATACAGCGGGACTGCTGAATATCTCTCATTTTCTGAGATAACAAGGTGTAGAGCTAGATGAACACAACAGGCCAAGCAGCATCAGAGGAGCAGGAAGGCTGACGTTTCGAGCCTTCTAGGCCTGCTGTGTTCATCCAGCTCTACACCTTGTTACCTCAGATTCTCCAGCACCTGCAGTTCTTGCTATCTCTCGTTTTCTGTTTTCATTTCAACGCTCTCTGTTACTCATCCTGTCTGGAGCATTGGTTCATAAAATACTGTCTGCAAGGGTCCTCCAGATGTTCCACGGGTATGTTTACATTCGAGTCACTGATATGGCCTCAGGCATGGCCTTATGATATAGAACAGGCCAAATCCTTATCTTCACCACTCAAACGATGCTACCCAACCAGACAGTTACTATGCTGGTGGAATGAGTTGCAATATGTGCAAGCAACAACAGAACAGGTTTATAAGCAAAGCTTCATCTTACTGTAAAAATCGCACGACCATGAGACGGGATCTTCAACACATCAGGCTGAAAACAAAGAAAGAGGAACCACTGAAACGTGAAGCTCGCCATAACACGTCTACCATGTGCCTTCTGGATGTATGGAGTTGGGGTGGGGAATGAAAAGTCACTGCTACATTTATAGTGACAGCACCATTGTTAAGAATGTAGGAAAAGTTAATTTTTGAAATGTGAAAATTGCTATTAAATTCTTAAAAACACAAACTCTCACTTAAGCCAATATTGCGTGCCTTTGAGCCACAATGCACCTTAACTGATAGATGTAGACCCACACTGCCTAATCCTTTACAGGGAATTTCAGGAAATTTGCATGAACTGGTATTGAGGTACTAACAGAAATTTTCAGGACAATTCTCTTGGAATTGATACAAATGATTGAAGAAACGAATGCCTTTTGTCATTTCTGTGTTAATTGATTAAATGCACATTTTCTTCAGGCGATGAATAGCTGCTCTTAAAGAAGTTGGGGGGTTTGAGCTATGGGGAGAGCCTGAATAGTTTGGGGCTGTTTTCCCTGGAGTGTCGGAGGCTGAGGGGTGATCTTATAGAGGTCTTTAAAATCATGAGGGGCACGGACAGGGTAAATAGGCAAGGTCTTTTCCCTGGAATGGGGGGAGTCCAAAAATAGAGGGGCATAGGTTTCAGGTGAGTGGAGAAAGATTTAAAAAGGACCTAAGAGGCAATCTTTTCACACAGAGGTTGGTGCACGTATGGAGTGAGCTGCCAGAGGAAGTGATGGAAGTACAGTTATAGCATCTAGAAGGTATGTGGATGGGTACATGAATGGGAATGGTAGAGGGATATGGGCCAAATGCTGGCAAATGGGACTAGATCAATTTAGGATATCTGGTCAGCATGGACAAGTTGGACCAAAATGTCTGTTTCCATGCTGTGTATCTCTATGACTCTATGACTGAACCTCTCCATGTTGGAGCTACTCATTGATGTTTATCAAAAGCCAAACCATTCTTGTCATTGAAATGTATTGTAGTGGCAGAAGTGGGGGTGGTGTAGGATATACAGGTGGTCTTTTGTTCCAACTAAGGTGGCCTATGGTCAAAAAGGTATGAAAATCAATAAACTCAATGAGTAGAATGCCTGAGGATAGAAGCTAAGCTTCAACTCTGATCAGATCAAGTGGGTGTCACTGGCAAGGCCATAATTTATTGCCAAGCCCTAACTGCAGCATTTCAGTGTAGGTCTGGAGTCACATGTAGGCCAGATAGGTAAGTATGGCACATTTCCCTCCCAATAGGACATTAGTAAACCAGCAAGATGGTCATAATGTCACCATTACGAAGACCAGCTTTATATTCTAGACTAATTATTTGAATCCAAAATTGCCCAACTGCCATGGTTAGAATTGAAACCACATCCCCAGAGCATTATCCTGGATTACCAGTTCAGTCATATTACCACTATACCACCATCTCAGATCTATTACCTTTGGAAGGAGTGCAGCATATTAAATATTAAAATATTTAAAATATATATATTTACCAAAATGGGCGGTAGGGTGGCTCAGTGATTAGCACTGCTGCCTCACAGAGTCAGGGACCCAGGTTTGATTTCAAACTCGGGTGACTGTCTGTGTGCAGTTTGCACGATCTCCCTGTGTCTGTGTAGGTTTCTGCCATGTGCTCTGGTTTCCTCCCACAGCCCAAAGATGTGTAGGTTAGGTGCATTAGCCATTGGAAATGCAGGGACAGGGTAGGGGGATGAGTCTAGGTGGGACAGTCTTTGGAGGGTCGGTGTGGGCTTATTGAGCTGAATGTCCTGTTTCTATACTGTAGGGATTCTATACTTCTATGATAGCTGAACTCCAGGGTTAAAGTATGAGGGGAGATTAAACAAACAGCTTTTCATTCACCAGAGTTTATGAGGTTAATAAGTGATGCAAGTGAAGCTTTCAAGATACTAAGTTGAACAGACAGGTTAGATCAAGAGAACTCTATTCAGTCTTTAGAGAATCAAGGATATGATTTCATCATTTAAACATCAGAGCCAGATCTTTTGGATGTGAAAGGTGGAAATACTTATTTACTTGAAAGGTGGTCAAAGATTGGAAACCTCAACTTCAAGGAGTAATCAATACTAGATACGTTTTTAATCTTCAAACTGAGGTTGATAGGTGCTTGTCAATCAGAGCTATCTAAGAATGAGGGATGAAAAAGGGGAAGTGGAGTTAGATCATAGATTAGCCACTCTTGTGATACTACTTTAAAAGGGGCCATGCAAATGAGGAAAATAATGAAGATATAGAAAATACACCTTTGTCAGTACAGCTTGCAGCCATTGTGTGATCAATGTAGCTGTACTTTCCTATAACAGTAGTTGCTGAGCAATCCTGTATCTCATCTTCAAATAACCAAAGCTCATGTCCATTTACCAGTCCTGGTGTGTGAGTGGTAAATTTGTATAAGTAAACACAAAACCTCAACAGTCATGATCTCATTCAATGATAGAACAGGCTTGTGGGACTAAGTGGCTTACACCTGCTCACACATTCCTTTTCCAATGTTAACCTGGTATTTATTATTTTAAGCTTCATGGTGACAAAAAAGTTGAATGGATAAACAAAATTAGACATGTTTGATTGTAGTAATTCTAACTCAGAAGGAGTGAAACGCATAGATGAATAAATGGATGTTTCCATATAAGGAATTATCTCGCTTCCAAAGTTTTATTAAATTTTAAGAGAAATGAAACCTGCACACAAACAACATTGAGCCGGTATGGTTTCCTTTTGAAAAGAGCTGTGGTATTGAGAGCCATAATTCTGTGGCACTGTCTATATTGTGATAATCAGTTTATTTATCTCTCCCTCACACACATCCGTATAATATGCACTATCTCAGATCATGCTGTGCTCTTCCACGAAACATAAGTGCCACATCGATGAGTTAGTATTAAACTGTAATGTATATTTACAAGAACATTTCTTTTCCAGTCCTTTTAAAGCTAGGCAGCACTGTGTCCATCCATTTGCTAAGCTGTTTGGTAACCCCTCGCGTCCTCTGTCAACTATTAATCAGTTCTTAAATAAAAATGAAAAATACTGAAAATACACAGGAGTGTCTGTGAAGTGAGAAACAGAGTTAAAGTTTCAGGTCAACTACTTTTAACAAATTCATCAGTCTGAAAAGTTAACTCTGTTTCTCCCTCTCAAAGCTGCTGAGCATTTCCAGCATTTTACATTTTTATTTCAGATTTCCAGTAACCATAATATTTTGCTTTTGTATTAACCTGCTTTTTAACCCTCTAGCCTCTATTGCGGCATGTGCCTTATCCACCGAGCCCTGGCTTTCTGCTTTAGACCTCACTCTTTCCCAACCTCATCTCTGTCACCTCCCAGAATTCAGTTTGGCTTTTGCCAAAAAGTTCTTCATTTCCTCAGCCATCCTCTCGACTGCTTCCCACCGCTGAGCTAGAGATGCAAAATGGAGAAACTAGTGTTTTTAGGGCAAGAAAGTAAATAATACCTTAAACAGAAAAGGACAAGAGATAGAGAAAAAATGCAGAGACATAGGAATAAATGTTTAAAAAGCAGGAGAAGGGAAATCAGCAACTCGAAATGACAACTATTGATAAAAATAGAGAACGTATCTTCCAACAAAACAGGCAACAGTCATACGAAGATTTTTAAGACCTCAGGTAGCAATAGGTTGAAAATAAATATTTTGTCAATGCACAGAGAAGTAAAAACTATTTAAGAGTCAGTTCAAAGTTTAATCCATTTTAGTGCAGAACATTTAATAGAGCTGACATTATATTCAGTTAATTTTTGACCAAAGCCAAAATAAAACCTGACAGCTTGATTTGGCTGAGTTCAACACTGAACAGGATAAATATTAAAACAGTTATGTATTCAGTTAATAAAACAAAAACAACTATATTGAATCAGTTAGATTTGAGGGCAGGAAGACATGTTTTTATTACCAACAATTGATTCTCTGAACTGTACAATGAAAGCTTTTCATTTTCAGAGAGATTAAATGCAAGCATCTCCCTTGACAGCACCAACCTCATTTTAGACAATGACATGCTTCCTAAATAGATCACCAAAATGACAAAGTATATGCCAGATTCACTAAATGTATAAATAGGAGACGCTATCTGACACAATGGATTACACTTTTGCACATCTTTCTTTGGGACCTTGTTTAAATGTACCGCTCTATGTCAGTTAGCTGGTCAACCCTGACCATTTAAAATGTGATTTCTTAACTAAGACAAACATCAGAAAAATGACTCACTGAATGTACCTTGGTTTGGATAATCACAGCAGTTATTAGCAATTATAGGAACATGTTAACCTGGAATATTTTGTCAGTTTACTTTTAAGGGATTAGAATTTGGAGAACTTGGGCAGGACTCTCCCATGGGTAATTCACCTGATAATTATTTGGAAATTAGAAAATAATTAGAAATTATTAATAAGTTATAAATTAGAAAATAATAGCAATGTAAGAAATAGGAGCAGGGGTAGGCCATTCAGACCTTTGAGCCTACTCTCCCATTTGTTAAGATTGTCAGTGATCTTATATTTCAATACCATTTTCCTGCGTCATCCCTGTGTTCCTTGGTGCTTTCAATATGTAGAAGCTTATCAATCACAGTCTTGAACAAAGCAATTGAACCTCCATTGTTCTCTGGGACAGAGAATTCCAAGGATTATCCAGCCTCGGACTGAAGATATTTCTCCTCATGTCAGTCCAAAATTGCCTGTCCCTTACTCTGAGGCTGTCTCTCCTGGTTCTCCACTACTTCATCACAGCCCCTCCTTTCCCCCACCAAACCCACCCCCAAACCACCACCAGTCCTATTCCCCAACAATCAGCCTGTATCTTCAAAATGCTAGTGGAGACATCCTTCCTGCATCTACTCCATCCATCTCTGTAAGAATTTTCGACCTTTGAATGACATTGCTTCTCCTTCTAACCTGCAGAGAATATAGGCCCAAATATGTTTAATCTTTCCTTAGAGGATGATCTTGCCATCCCAGGAATCAATCTGGTGAATTTTCATTGCATTCCCTCAAGGGAAAGTATATCTGACCTTGGATAAGGAGGCCAAACAAAACAGTACTCAAAGTGTGGCATCACCCACTCTGTATATAATTATAGCAGAACATTTTTTATACCTATTCTTAAATCTTCTTTTACCAAGGGCCATTATCACATCAGACAATGTGAAAAACAGAACAGCCTAGAAAAAGCAATAGAAAAGTCATGTATGTATTTTGTATAGAACGTGAGATACGTTTTCCCTTAAATGATTTGACTATTACTTCAGCCTTCTCCTGAGTCTCTACTAATTTACATGAAAATACTGGGAAGCAATTGCAGTGGATGTTAATCTGATGCACGAAACAAACCAAATTCCCTAATGCTTAAACTGTAGATTAAATTCAACATGTGCATCATGGTACAACTCTTCTTTACACATTAAAATTGATCTAAGAGTTCATATATCAGACATTCCGCAATTGGGCAAATGTCTGTGTAGAGTTTGCACATTCTCCCCGTGTCTGCATGGGTTTCCTCCGGGCGCTCCGGTTTCCTCCCACAGTCCAAAGATGTGCAGGCTAAGTGGATTGGCCATGCTAAATTGCCCGTAGTGTTCAGGGATGTGTAGATTAGGTGGGTTATAGTGGGGTGGGATGCTCTGAGGGGTGATGTGAACTTGTTGGGCCAAAGAGCCTGTTTCCACACTGTAGGGATTCTATGATACAAAGTATTCCAAATTTGTGCAATTACATTTCTAAAACTTAAGGGAGAAAATTTTGATGAGGGCTATTTTAAAGTAATGGGTTTTGAACCATGATCTGCTATATACCTGTTCCTGTTGAGACAGGACCTCCTCAACTCTATGAATTGCATGCACGGTGCAGCACAACTTATCCTACCAGCTAGCTGCAGACATAATAAGGGGCTAGCAGCATGCGTGCGCTGCAGCTAGCCTCCAACACTTAAAGGCAGTCAGTCCCTCTTGAATGGAAATAGCACCGCACCAAAGGAGGCTGCTGCTGGCTGTAAGTGCTATAAAGGGAGGGAAATGGAGGGCCGGGGAAAACACAAGTCCCTGCAGTTCACTGGTATGGTCATGGAAGTATTGGTCAAGAAGGCGAATACGATGATGGATACCATGCTTCTGTCAGGGACTATGGAGTGCCCAGAATGCCTTCATGGGCCATCTTTCAAAGGGTACAGGAACAGATGGCCAGTGAGGTCAACTTTTGAAATCTGCCACCAACAACATGGAAGCAGTATCAGAAGATGTTTCATGACTTCACGCAGATCATCAAGGTCAGTGAATGTATCAGCAGATGGCATCCCATACCTACCTCACCATCACGTCTCACACTGTCACATTCTCATCACTCATCCAGCAGCACTCTCTGGCAATCAGCATTCGCACTAAACATTCCGATATTCCACCTCAGCCACACATGATGCCAATCTCATTTCTTGCTATCTCCACATACTTGTAGCTATTAAGCTATGGCAGGCATATCACTGAAACACAATGTACCACAATCACCAACTTACAGAAGCTTGTTGCTGATATTTGTTGTGGGATTTTAACAAAGGGGGTTTGTTGCTGTGTGTGCCTCAGAAGTGTGCTATTATGGAGAGTCACAATCAAGAGAATTTGTCCTATGGAAACTGGAGTTTGAGCAGAGGATTTTTCTCAGCCTGCCTGAAGAGGTCCAGGTTGCCTCCTGCCTGCTTCCTACTCTTTCTCCTCCCAAGGTGACCGCTGGATTCCTGGAGGCAAACAGCAAACCACCTTGAAACAGGATACCAACTCAAGCACAAACTGAACGGCTTCCTTAAGTGATCCACACATCAGAAACTTTGCTTCAATCCAGGGATCTGTTTCACGCTTTCCCTGTATTTTATTTTACGTCATCATATTGTGTTGTAGTATTTTGAAAGACAATTTCTATTTTATATATATAGTGTTCATTTAAAGTTGCCATTAAGAATAACACCATTAGATACAGCTGCAGTTGAGGCATGGAAAAGCCCTTTGAATAAAGACAACCATCGTTGTGGTTCATACACTTTCTATATTTTGGTTTGCCAATAGCTATCCCTAAGTCTCAAGAATCTTATAGTTGGATGGTGAACGTGAGTCATTTGACTTTTCTCCCAAACAGTCATTTTCTGGTAGAAAACACATCAGTAAAGACATCAAGACAATAGGACTGGCAACGTCTTGGCTTCTGCAAGGATAGTGGACATTCACCAATATACTGTACTATGAATGGCTGCAGACCACGTGGTTAATTAATTAAATGGTAGCCCTTGAGGTCCTGTACGTCTGCTGGTATACTAGGAGGACTGTAGAATCATGTATGTGTTGTTGATGATGATCTACACCATTGGGATTCCAGTAGCCTGACAAACAAATGTCCTTTCATCCTGCTTCTCTCTGCTGAGGTAGATATAGCTTATGGTACAGATGACCTCAGTCACCTCCCAAATTCATTAAAGGATGGTAAACTGGGACATTCTAGATATGTTGCAGCTATTGTCTGAAAGGATGGATTTGCATGCAAGTTTTTAGGTTGTGTAACACAGTTCTGGTGGAAGTCATGAACATTCTGTCACAACAGGTGCTGCTCCCAGGTTAGGTGGAAGCTTTCAAAAAGTTCATGCTGGATGTAATTCTCACAGATTTTCCTGCCTGTGGAGCTTCTTCACTATTTCCTGATCATGTAGCAGACCCAAAAGCACTATGATCCCTAAGTCAGGCAGAGATGGGACAGCAGATCATCTGATTTTTCCAAATACATGCAGCAGCTAACCACAAAGCCTCCAAAACCAAACCGCTGCATTTGCACAAACTTTGTCAGTTCGAAAGAAGTAAATCAAAAGCACCTCAACAATGGGATTGTTTTTGTGGCTTAATACTTGTTTTGTTGAGAGTGTCAGTACATGCATTTATTGGACCTGTGCAGGTTGAGCTTATGGAGTATGTTTTAAACATGGGACACACAGGAAATGGCCAGCAGGGTGACCTAGTACAATATATTGTTTCAGAGCTTCCATTATTCTGGGACCCCAGAAACACTGTCTAAATTCTATAGAAAGGCAAGCAAGATCAGTTTCAAATCAGTTTTGATTCCCTGTACATATATCTACTCAATTTGTCAGATTGTCCCACTTTTAGCACATTAAAAAGCTGAATCTTATGATTAGTTTCTTTGCCGTTATTTTTATTCATTGCTCTTCCCTTCAATTTTCTCTTTCTAGTGAAGATATTTTCTTGTACTACAAAAATACAATTTTTATTTCACTTGTGTCGCAACCAGATGAGATGGGGTAATGGCTCATCTGTTTTTTTTTCAATCCCCTTTCAGTCAGTTTCAAAAAAATCATAATTTTGTTTTCCTTTTTAGCATATAGCTATCACATTTCAAATAAATTTTGTTAACCAGAGCAAAAATTAAGGATGTCAAACTCCAAAGTTTTCTCAAGTGAGAGAAAGTGGAGGTTTATTACTCAAAAAATATGATGACACACTGACACAGGTAAATGGAAGTGAGGAGGAGTAACTGGTACAGATAGGGAGGAAAGCTTTCTTGGAGTATTTGAGTCGCAAGAGCGAGACTGAGTCCCAGTGGTTGAGCTGTTGCTGTATTTGCTCCTGAGGGGTGAATCTTACAGATATCTTTGGCAATTCAGTGAAGGATTGCTGTTTCAAGTTGCTTTTGCAGTGAGCAATTTTTGAGCTTTAAGTTGAGAGAATCTCTTTTCTTCTGAAAATATATTATATTCATAAATTTGTAAAAATATATTTCAATTTAAATTTTTATGTAATTTGTAATTTAATTCAACACGCATATTCCACTCATTATGATCGTTATAGACTTAATATTTTCAAACACATTCCACGACAGGAACACAGCACCAAGGACAAAAACATTTCAGATTAGAAGTTACAGAAACTTCAATAGATATAAAATTAGTCTCTACACATCATGCTCCACTCTGAGGTGCTTCAATGCATTTTCAATGCTCTTGCTTCTTTGTGAGGCTTGAGGTTGAGATTGAGAGAGAGATTCTTCCAGTTCTTGCTCATAAATCCATTTTTCCATGTCTCTGCTGCTCAGAAGCAATTGTTGATAAATGTCCATTCATGTATCGCTGAGACTGCTTATTATTTTCGCAAGCTCAGCAGACAACCTTTCATCTCAATGTGGATTGATGTGGCATATCACATTATAGAGACAAGGTAAGAGAGGACAATAGTAATATGGGAAATGAGGGTCATAGAATGGTAGGAAGGGATAGGGAGAAAAAATTCTTAGGAATCCACCAGCAGTCAAGACTAGGTGTTACAATGGTAACAAAATGACAAAACTGCATATTAATGGATGTAGCATTCATTACGAAGTAAGTGAATTGATAGAATACATTGAAATAGATAAATATGGTAGACATTACATAGACATGGGGCTGCAAGATAATGAGGATTGAGTCCTGAATATTGAGAGACACATGGCATTCAAGAAGAACAGAAAACTAGGTAAAATGGATGGGGAGTGCTGTTAATCAAGCATGACATTATTACAATAGTTAGAGATGACCTCGGTTCAGTAGATCAGGAGGTAGAATCAGTTCAGGTGGAGATAAGAAAAATTGGGAGGAAAGAACCCATTAATGGGATTGGTCTACAGGCCCTTAATAACAACCACAATAGGGAACAATATATAACACAAGGTATCGGCTACTTGTGATAGAGGAACAGCAGTAATCATGGGTAACTTCAGATATAAACTGGGAAAAGGAGATTGGCAGTAGTCACCTGGATGATGAGTTCATGGAATGCATTCAAGATAGTTTTTTAGATCAGTGCATTGTGGAACAGACCAGAGAGCAGGTTACACCAGATTTGGTATTGCCTAATGGCTCAACTTTTCCAGGTAGCTATTTTAGGTCAGCATTTGAACTTTATAAATCCATTTCAGTCTACAAAAGTCTCCAGTTTTAAAGTCAAATAAAGGAATTTCAATATTCATTGGTCATTCTCACTACAATCCACACTTGATTCTTGTTCTCCCCAGTTTTAAACTGTATTATTCAGAGGGACAAGAAAGTAAGCCAAAACAGTTTGAGACTCTATTTCACTGTACTCTCTTTCACACTTTGCCTAATTTAAAATAAATATATAGTAATACAATTTTATTCTATAACAACAACGCACATTTTCTGATTAAATGTACTCATAGTAATACTTATGATCTCTTCCCTCAGTTATGTTTTGAATGTTACATTCATGGGATGTGAGTGCCACTTGCTAGACCTGACCTTAATTACCTAGAGAGCAGTTTAGAATCAACCACATTGCTGTGGGTCTGGAGTCACAAGTAAACCAGACCAGGTAAGTAAAGCAGATTTCCTTCCATAAAGAACATTTGAGAACCAGATTTTTTTTTCCAATTATTGACTCTTTTAGTAGAAATGCATATTTATCTTTTTTCTTCGCAAACACTGACAAATCTGTTGTTTATATGCACAGTTTTCTGGCTAATCTACAAATATACTGGGTTCTGACTATTCACCATTCCCCTAAATCAATGTTCGTCTGTCTGAAAACTTTCTGAACTTGGTCAAGTACAACACCGAGCCCCGTGCTTGGAGCAGTGCTGTGAGAGATAGTCAACAGCCACAACTATGGACAAGCCTAACTCTGTCAAAACAAGGCAAGAATACATTTTGATTTGCAATGAGTACACACACAAGCTTAACAGGATTTAGTGTTGTCCCTCCTCTATTGCATCAATGTAAATCAGAAGCAGAGATACTTTGCACACCTACCAGTCAGGATATTTCCAGATTATGTAAAATAGTAATTGATTTGCCACAAATCCATTTTAAAATGATCAACTAGTGATTGATTACCTGTGGAAAACAGTACATTCTCTGAAATCGTTATTGTGAGAAGACAGTTTAGATAAAGTTGAATTTTTAACAGCTCGGATGACTTTTTTTATAATGATCTCCTTCAGCTTTGCACTTGCTCTTGTCGGATACCAAACAAGAAAATAAGCAATTACTGGAAACCATCATTCACAGCAACATCTGCTGCCAAATCCAATGAAACATAAATTCATTGTACCTCTAGATTCATTTCATTGCCATTTGACCTGACAATTCCAGTTCCAGGCACAGATTACATGATCTTTCTTTCAACTCATGAGCTCTTGTTAATTTTGCTAGCCACTAAGAAAGCTCCAAGTCAGAGATTGTAAAAAAATGACAGAACTTTTATTTAAATGGTGTTATGCACAACCATCAGGACAGAGCAAAGTCCTTTATTAATTACTTCTGAAGTGTGATCACTGTTGCTGGACAGATAACTGATTTCCACACAGCCAGTAATGTGGTAATGATCAGACAATCTGTTTCAGTGATAGTAGGAACTGCAGATGCTGGAGAATCTGAGGTAACAAGGTGTAGAGCTGGATGAACACAGCAGGCTAAGCAGCATCAGAGGAGCAGGAAAGCTGACGTTTCGGGCCTAGACCCTTCTTCAGAAATTCTTCATTTCTGA
>JAHRHZ010000023.1:36998087-37066608 GCA_024137785.1 Ginglymostoma cirratum | reverse complement strand
TCAGAAATGAAGAATTTCTGAAGAAGGGTCTAGGCCCGAAACGTCAGCTTTCCTGCTCCTCTGATGCTGCTTGGCCTGCTGTGTTCATCCAGCTCTACAATCTGTTTCAGTGATGTTGTTTCTGGGATAAATATTCATTGGGTGGCTTGAGAGAATTTCCTGCTTGTCTTAAATATAACATCAGGTGATTTTTAAATCCTTCAGGTGGCTGGATGAGGGTCAATTCAAAGGCTCATTTGAATAACAATGCACTGCAGCTTCAATCTAGATTTTGTGCTCAAGCTTCTGAATTGTCCCATGCTTGAATTATGGAATTTCCTTACAGTAACAGCCTATTTCCCAATGAGAACATCCAGTAATCAATTTAAATACAACACTTTAGATGTTTAGAAGAGCGAAGGAGCACAAAGTGATCCAAGGACAGAGAGGTTTTCGAACGAGTGCTAAATCAGGAAACTGCTGTGGGTGGAGTCCCTCTGGTGAGTAAATCTCAAGCGGTAATTTAGATTAACATTCAGGCTCCAATTTAGAACTTGGAAAGGGCAAGCTGTTAAGAAACTGAATTGGTGGCAGTGATGGTTATCTGTCAAACAGCTTAAAGTTGTTGCTTAAATAGATGCTAATTATTGTCGCAGAAAACAGATTTAGCAGTTGCAGCTTGGGTGTGAGCCTCATGCTCTCTATAAAAGTAGACAGGTTTTATTATCACACAAGTGAGGAAGTACAGAGTGACAGAGAAATAAAATACTTGTGAATGGAGTGCTAAGTCATGAATTTCCGTTCAGAGGCAGAAGGAGGAGCTGCTGTTCCAACTTTTTTCTGACCTGCAGTAGTTGTTGAGTGCACCTTCGTCTACAGGATTGGAGACTGTAACCTGCTGTAACTATAGCAAACTAAATTCATAACTAATTGACTAATTGAATAAATGAGGTTGCAAAGAGATGGTAGGGATGACAAAAACCAAAAAAATTGCAGATGCTGTAAAGCAGGAAGGAAAACAGAAGTTGCTGGAAAAGCTCAGCAGGACTGGCAGCTTCCGTGAAGAAAAAATCAGAGTTATCGTTTCGGGTCTGGTGACCCTTCTGTAGTTCTGAGGGAGGGTCACAGGACCAGAAATGTTAATTCTGGTTTTTTTCTTCACAGGTGCTGCCAGATCATGGAAGTCATGATGGTGTGCATTACTGCAACATGTAGAAAGACAACTTTATCTGTGGTAAATTTCTGCATTTTGAGCGACTTTTGCTGGGTTGGATTTAAGTTGCAGATATCATGGGGCATTAGTGAGGCACAGACTCACCTGAACACTTTACTTCAGTAGACTGTCTCACCCCTTAGATTAAGTGGAACTTTAAATTGGTTCAATGGTTGGGAATGACTGCAAGTCAGGCTGTTGTGGTGTTTCAGCACACAATGAATGAGGAGTCTTAGCCTTTATCATTGACCAACAGAGGTAAGGTAGTTGCTGCTTGTGTAGGTGTAAACAAGGACTCCAGTATGAAAAAAGCAAACTGCCCATGACACCATGCTGCAGTCTGCCATTTCATTAGGAAGAATGAAAAGGAATATGGTAGCGATAAGCAACAGCATAGTTAGGGGAATGGATTATGTTCGCTACAACCACACCAGGAGTTCTGATGGTTGTATTGCCTGCTGGGTTCCCTAGAGCAGGGTGAAGAACATCTCTTTGTGGATGGAGCCAAACACAGATTTTGAGGATAAGGATCCATCAGTCATGGTTCACATAGAAACAAACAACAAACTAGGAATTGTGTTCTGCCGAGCACGTTTGAGGACATAAGGTTCAAATTAAAGCACAGAGCCTCAAAGGTGATAATCCCCGCATTGTTACCTGAACCATGCCCCGGTTGGCACAGGATCAAACAAATCACAGAATTAAACATGTGGCTCAGAGAGTCATGTGAGAAAGAAGGGTTTTGATTGATGGTCTTTAATTGAGACATGCAACATTTTGAAGGAGCTTGAAGAGTAGACACCAAGAGATTGTTTACTCCACTGGGAAATTCAGAATATGGGCACATAGTCTCAGGATAAGAGGCAATCTTTTAAGAGGGAGCTGATGAGAATTTTTTTCATTCCATCATTCAATGCGATCACGACTGATCTTCAACATCGACTGCACTTGCTCTCTGATGCACCATAATCTCTTGGGTCCCTAAAAGACTAAAAAATCTATTTATCCCAGCCTTAAATACATTAAAAGCTGGAGCAGCCACAATCCTCTGGGGTAGAGAATTCCAAAGATTCATAATCCTTTGAATGAAGAATATTTGATTTGATAGGCAAACACGTTTAGCTGTCTTCTTGGATTTTTTTGTTGTTTTTGCAACCCAGTCATCCAGGCATTAAATTGGAGTGTGTGACTTTCCTGAGCTACAAATTTCAAAAGTACCTTGAGTTATCGGGAAATTCAAGACGTCTTTTTAATGTTCAGGTTATAATTATAATTGCAATGACTCGAAAGAGTGAACACAAGGATTAACCTATAATTTAAAGAACATCTCTAACATTAACATTACACAATGGCCAATGAAATACAGATAAGGGATATACAACATGCTGCTTTGTTATGAATTGATATTGTTCATGTCAATATTAAAAACAACGGCTCTCACTGTAACACTCAGTGGAGGAGAAATACCATAGCTTAAATTGTTACCTGTTAGATCCATGAAAATGGGCTCAGGTGCAGTCAGACAGACCAAGGTCATTCTTGTTACTTGAACATTGGGTGTTTTGGGATCTGCAAGATGTACATATTCATCAGAACAGGTTTAAGTCAGTGGTCTTTACAGACAGCTGATAATGCACAGTGTAATATTTTCAGCTTGCTTCATTCTTCAGTGAAATAGCTAAGCAACAGCATCAGCATATAAAAATAATTATTGCTCTTCTGACTAAACTGTTTCCTTGGACTGAAAATTAGGAGGAGTGCAGTGAAACTTTGGTGAAAATGCAAAATGAGTAAACCGGAGTCCCATTTTAAAATGATTTCCCTGAAAAGAAGATTAGTTGCAGTTAAAGTGAGCTGCCATCAATTAAATGCAACTCTCAAATTTTCATCTGTCCAATTTCACCTTGTATATAACTGTAGCTCAGATAAAATATCTTGGTTTATATTACTTTAGCCTTGATCTTCAAGGTAATATGAAAACACCATGCTATTTCCCTCATTTTTCTCCTAAATTCCAGACTATTGGTCTTATACATCATCAGAGTTGCAACTCAAATGTATTAATGTGCATTCTCTATACTGAGCAAGTATGGTAGTTGTAAAGCTTATGAAGGGTCTTACCAAGATTTCTTCATGTGTTCTTTCAATCAGATGTATTACAACTGCAGAAAATTAGTTTACACACTTACCTTCAGTTTTTACTGATATTCTACCAAAGCAGAAGTAGTTAACTGGGAGACGCCACAAGAAGGTTCCCAACAAAACACCCTCGGCATTGTACTTTATGAATATTGCCAACCCACCTAACTAAACCTGTCCCAATGGCAATTAGCTCATCACAAAAGAAAGTGCGTACCATTGCAATTTTTATGTTACTGTTCAAGAAATATTTCATCCCAGGTATGTTTGCATCCCATTCCGAAACTACCTTCAAACAAGGTCCTTTAACCTACTCAAAAGAGGCAACAGATAGCTTGAAGCAAAAAGAAATCAGATTAGTTTGGGGAAAGGATGAAAACAGGGGCTAAGTGTTAATAAGACATGACTGTTGGAAAGTTTGGTTTTATCCCACATTTCTGGGGCTATTTAATGAGTACCATGCCTGGAGACACGAGAACAGATACCTGACTAATTAAACACAATTTCCATGGAGCTGTACATGTTTTCCGGGAAAGAACTCTGGGAAGGATGTTGTTAAGGTGTTGGTAAAGTCCTGACAAAGTGCCCCCAAAAAACTTCTCATTTTGTTATATCTCAGAAGTTCTCTCCAAACATTACAGCTAATGAGCAGTGAAAGCTGAACATGACTGTAAGTGATCCTAGAAATCCTGAACAATGAATTCCTACCGGTCACTATTAAGAATTCATCAAGAGGGAGAGTGAGGTAGTTGTTTCTTAAGCTAGGGTACTGACTCTTAATAAAGGAAATTCCAATGGTGTGAGGTTGATTTCGATGGACTGGAAAGTGTTACAGAAAGGAATGACAGTGGATAGACAGTAGCAAACATTCAAAGAGTGAATGGGTGAGGTACAAACATTATTTATTCCTATCTGCTGGAAGAGTACAGAGAAAACAGTGGCCAAACCATGACTTATGAGGGAAATTAGAGATAGTATTAGTTGCAAACAGAGGCATACAAATTGGCAAGAAAAAGAACAATAGAACTGAGAATTGGGAGCAGTTTAGAAGTCAGAAAAGAAGAACTAAGGGATTGATCAAGAAGGGGAAATAGAGCATGACAGTAAGTTTGCAGGGAACACAAGAACTGACAGTAACAGTTTCTATAGGTATGTAAAGAGAAAAAAATTGATAAAATCTAACATAAATCCTGGGGAATTTATAATTGGGAACAAAGAAATGGTTGATGAAATAAATTCATTCTTTGCTTCTATCTTCACGAAGGAGAACACAAGTAACATACTAAAAAAGATGGGGAACACAAGGCTCAGACAAAAGGAGGAACTGAAGCAAATCTGTATTAGTAGAGAAATGGCAATGGAGAAGATGGGATTGAATGCTGATAAATAAATCCCCAGGGCCTGATAATCTATTCCCAGGGGATTTACAAAAGGGAAATCATGCTTGACCTATTTACTGGAATTCTTCAAGGATGTAACTAATGAAGTTAATCAGGAGGAGCCAGTGGATGTGCTTTATTTGGACTTTCAGAAGGCTTTCAACAAAGTCCCACATAAGAGATTAATGTGTAAAATTAAAACGGACATGTTTTAGGGTAATGTATTAAGATGGTAGAAAATTCATAGCAGACAGGAAACAAAGAGTAGGTGTAAATGGGTCCTTTTCTGAATGGCAGGCAGTCATTAGTGAGATATGACAGGCTCGGTACTGGGTGCCAGTTATTCACAATATATGTTAATGATTTAGGTGAGGGAACTGAATGTAATATCTAAATATTTGTAGATGGCACAAATGTGTATAGAAGGGTGAGTTATGAAGAGAATATAGAGATGTTGCAGTGTGATTTGGGCAGGCTGAGTGAATGGGTAAATGCATGGCAGAAGCAGTAATAATGTGGATAAATGTGAGGTTATCCACTTTCATTGCAAAAATGGGAAGGCAGATTATTATCTGAATGGCTGCAAATTGAGAGGGGTAAGTTTTCAATTAAACTTGAGTGTTTTCATGCACCATTCACTGAAAGTAAACATGCAGATGCAGCAGGCAGTAATGAAGGCGAACTATATGCTGGCCTTCATTGCAAGAGGATTCAAGTACAGGAACAAGAATGTCCTGCTGCAAGTATCAGGATATTGGTGAGGCTGGAATATTTTGTGCAGTTTTGCACAGGAACAGACCCTTCGTTTCAACTTGTCCATGCTGACCAATCATCCCAATCTGACCTAGTCCCATTTGTCAGCATTTGGACCACATCCCTCTAAACCTCTCATATTTTTATATTCATCCAGATGCCTTTTAAGTACTGTAATTATATCCACCTCCACCACCTCTGGCAGCTTTTGCCACACATGCAGCACACTCTGCATGAAAAAGTTACCCATCAGTCATGCCTAACAATTCTGTTAGAATCCTTTGTAGAGGTAACTAGCAAGTTAGACAAAGGAGAGACAGTGGGTGTAATCTGTTTGGATTTCTGGAAGGCTGTTGACAAGGTGCCACACACGACACTGCTAAATAAGGTAAGAGCCTATAATGTTAGGGACAAGGTACTGGCATGGATTAAGGATTAGCTGACTGGCAGAAGGCAGAGAGTAGGGATAAAGGTTTTTTTTCAGGATGGCAGACTAGTAGAATTCTACGCGGGTTAGTGTTGAGACCACCATTATACAGTAACAATCTAAATGAAGGAACTGAGGGCATTGTTGTTAAATTTACTGATGACACAAAGGTTGGTGGAGGGACAGGTAGTGTTGAGGAAGTGGAGAGGCTATAGAAGGACTTGGACATGCTTGGAGAATGGGCAAAGAATGGGCAGATGGAATTCATCATGGGAAAGGGTGAGGTTGTGCACTTTGGTAGGAAGAATAGAGGCTTGAACTATTTTCTAAATGAGGAAAGGCTTCAGAAATCTGAAAGCACAAAGGGATTTGGGAATCCTTGTTCAGAAATCTCTTAAGGTTAACATGCAAGTTCACTTGACAGTTAGGAAGGCAAATGCAATGTTAGCATTCATTTCAAGTGGGCTAGAATACAAAAGCAGACATATACTGCTAAGAGTCTGGCCAGAGTGCATTTGGAATATTGCAAGCAGTTTTGGGTCCTGTTTCTAAGGAAGCATGTGTTGACATTGGAGGGGCCATGAGAAAGGATGTTCTTACTATAGAGGGGATGCAGCAAAAGTTGACCAAATTGATTCCTGGGATGGCAGGATTGACATGTGAGAAGAGATTGTGTTGATTAGGATTGTATTCACTAGAATTCAGAAGAATGAGTGAGGATTGCATAGAAACCTATAACATTCTAACAGGACTAGATAGGTTCCTCGCAGGAAGGATGTTCCCAATAATGAGGGAGTCCAAAACCAGGGATCATAGCTTAAGGATAAAGGGTAAAACTTGTAGGATTGAGACGAGGAGAAATTTCTTCATCCAGAAAGTAGGAAGCCTTTGGAATTCATGACCACAGATAGTACTTGAAGCCAAAACATTGTGTTTTCAAGAAGGAGATAGATATAGTTCTTGTGGCTAAATGAGGGACAGAGAAGGGGGGCAGAATTAGGTTATTGAGCTCCATGATCAGCCATGACCATATTGAATGGCAGAGCAGGTTCAAGGAGTCAAAGGACTGACTCCTGTTCTGATCTTCGATGTTTCTATGAAAGGGTTGTTAATCAAAGCCATAGATAACAGAACAATGTTCAGAATCTTGAATGAATGCTTACAGATGGTTTGACAATGCGAGTCTTGATCTTTAGGACTACCATTTCTAATGCACACTCCAAATCTTTAATCAAGTTGCCACCTTGAACTAAAGTCAGGCTTTGCTGGCTTGGAGGCTCTTTCCAGTTAAAAATATTCGGGGATATTCATCCCCAAAGTTACACAAATGTAAAGATTAGGGGAGTGCAAATCCAGCAGAGGTGGGAAAGCTATAAAAAGCAATGAAGGAATATAAAGAAAGAAATAAGAAGTACAAGAAGGAATCTTAAAAAGACAGATACCATCAAAAGTTAAAGCAATATATTGAGAAAGAGTAGTATATATTTGAAATATATTGAGAAGGAGAATGTGGCCTATTAAAGATTGGTGCAGGTGGGACTATAATATGGAAGTTTTGTTACAGAAATACTTCTATCCGTTTTCACAGTGGAGGAATAGGGCAAATTAATCGTGTTAGGATCCCAGCTGATAGTAATATTGGACTAATCAGATCCCAATTTGTAACCTGGCTTGGTACATCAAAACAAGCGACAAAAATGCTATGTATGTATATAGGAAACAAAGAGGAAAATCTTAACGAAATAACAAAACAAAGTGCTGAATCTTCTCCCATTTTAGTTGTGTCATTTTTGTTGAATTTAATGCACCATTTCTCGGTGTGAAGCCTCACCAGTGACCATCCAAAACACAACTCATTAACTACTTACCAGGCCCCTGTGGTTCCCCACCTGTCCAATTTTAGCCCAATTCTCCCACTAAGCGTAGCTGGAGGTGTTTGATGCTGCTGGGATATCCCAGCATCCCTGGTGCTGGCGTCATATTTAAAATGTTGCTATGCAGCTGGTCAAACACTGTCAGTCCAGACCTACCCTGCACAGTCCCTGTGAATTATCCTAGAGATATCTGCTAGGTTAAATTAGTGCCATATGTTGTGGATGGGGACCTAGATATCCTGACAGAGTGGTGCAGAGAGAGGCTGACCTCTTCCCCTGCCCTCTTCCCCAGGACTGGCAGTGAAAGCCAGACACTGCCAATCTGAACTAAAGTTACCACCCGGGTCAGTGTGGTCTCAACCATCTGGAGAAACACTCGACAGTGTAGGAAAGAGGTCAATAATCTTCTCTTTTCTACTGGCTAAGTGCTACTCTCTCTGCTACGTTACACTTACCTTATCTTTGTTACGGCACCTTTTTCCCACCAACAGCCATGGTCCACCACTCTTAATACTGCCTGCAGCATTTTTCATCACTCACTGACACTCTCCTCAACCTTGATACCACTAACCCTGCAGTGCCTCTGTGCTGTCTACTCACTCGCCCCGGGCAGTTCATCCACCTTCCTTCAGCTGTGTCTGTGTTAACAGGTGTGCCATCCTCTTTCATTTCTCTCATTTCAGGAGAAAATCGTCCATAATGGGGGTGTGAGGTGGGGGGGTGGGGTAGTGGAGAGCCAGAATGGTGAAGGGGCAAGATATTTGTCCCTTTGCCCCTTACAAGGAGAGATTTGGGCCCTAGAACGTAAGACCGAGATTGGTCCCGTAGAGATGCAGGAACCTCCATGATTCAGAAACCAAGAAAGAAGAATTGGTCATTGCCGTATTGTTCTCTCATTGTCCCCCACCCTCTACTGTGAATTTCTTGTTAACATGCCTCAATGTTTAATCCTTGGTCACGGTGCTTTCGCTCTTTTGTCAGCGGGGTTGTTGTGGTCAAGAGAGCTCATTGTAGGACATCCCTTTGTCTCCTTCTCAGGAAGAGAGCAGGGAAGCTTTAGAGGAAGCACTGGCAAGGCTTCCTTTGGCACCTCTCACCAGCTCAGCTACTGAGACTTAGGTGGGTATCTTTTCGAGATTAGAGTCATGTGAACGTGCTGGTGAGCATTTCACTGCCACAACTCTGCATTTGGCGGGTGAGTAGTCCCAGGTCACTAGCACTCTGAACACTGTAGGAGACGAGGCACCCGCTCAGTCATTGGTAGGGGATGGCTTCATGGTGTCAGTTTATCAGGGACTTCATACAATTTCATAGTCAGCCATAAGAGAAACGGGCAGTTTTGTCAGAACTACTGGGCAAACGGACGCTGTTGGGATCCTGCTGCCTCAGGCATGAGGGCCGTCTGGCTGCATCCATCGTTGCATCGACAGCCATGGCCAAAACACTGACAGTATGATGGATATGTGCATGGACCTGCATTCCATCTCTCGAGCTATTGGTGCTCAGCACTAACAGTAAGGCAACAGGGAGATAAGGGACCAGGACTTCACTCTGAATGTTTCTTCCTCACAAGTAGACAGGACAGTAGGCACCGAGCCATAGAAGGAACTACTCACAGCACTATCCCCACCTCCACCCCCAAAGGCCTCCTCCCAGGACACTCTGAATGTGGTTGGTCCTTCTACCTCTCCCTGCCTGCCACCCTCAGTTCTGTGGGGCTTCAAGTCAAGGAGGGGGTCAGCAGACACTCAGCACATTAAACTAAAACACCCCTAAGATCACCAAATCTCCAAGGTATATGGGCTCCACCATACAGCAGCTTCCCTCCGCCTTCTCTACAGAACATTGGAAGGAAAGAAAGAAGACCTTATCAGGACACATGAGAGATACATCAATGTAAATAAGTCTCCGCTTTTGTAAATATATGTTCACTTTTCACCATCAGCTGTGTTTGTGAGTCTCTGTCTAGCCATCATTACAACACCGAAGGAACAGAGCCCACCTATCCTTCACACTATGTGTTAGTCAATGCTCCAAGGTGGGGCAAGAGCACCTCCTGCATCACACACAGACAATGGGCAAAAGGCTGGAGATTGCTACTTTGGTAAATCAGCTCGCAGGAGTCTTTCAGCTTCAGTGTAAGGGTGTCTATGTAATGCTGTTACCCTTTGAAGGGACTCACATTGCTTGAAGTCAAAGTCCCCTCCCTCACAGAATAAAGTACATTCCCCATCTACTCCCTGTGTGGTTGAATTTTTATATGCATTGCCTATTTATTACTAAGAGCATGATGGAAGGTAGCAGCGGTCACTCCTCAAACAGTGAGTCTCATGCTCCATGTCTCCACCTTGTGAACCCCCAAGTGTAAACATCTCTCACCTGGTAGCCTTTCCCTCAACCCCACAGGCTTTGCACTTCCCGAAGTCACCACCCAACAAGTCTATCTCTGTCTTCATCTGCCTATTTCACACTCCAAGCCGCAAGCATAGCAAGGAAACATACCAGGTATAACAGTGCGCTGTTTCCCCATGAAAGCTAGGGTGCTTACTGCCTACAGTCAATGACACCCTCACATGACTCCTTTCCCTACCATGCTCTATCATCTTCCCATTTTGTATCTGCGCCAAACTGGAAGGCATGTCAGAAGTACTGTGAGCCTTTAAGGTGCGGCTGAGGGGGCGAAACAATGAAATGCAACACAAGACAGGGGCGCCTGTCCCTGTGTACAATGTACTTATAACAGTATTTTAATGGGAGGTGCCAGTGTGCTCTGAAATGCACAATGAATGACAGAAGCATACTGTAAGGCATGTGTCAGTTGCCAGCACCCACAGATGGGAGGTGTGTGTGAGGTCATTGCCTTTCGTCTGTGCTCTAAAATGTTGGAGCCAGGTCTCCAAGCTGGAGGTCCAGAGGAGCAAGAGCAGGAGTAGTTAGTTACCCACTTTGACATTCATTGTCAGGAATCCTTGGCATCTTGTTTCTATGTGGGCAGCTGGAATAAATGGGAGCTTGCATATTAAAGATGTGAGCTTAGGTGGTACTAAGGGTAATAATGAGTGATAATCTCACGTAATAGCACTCTCACCGCTCACTATTTAGTCTCAATGTCCGAGATTTGGTTGGAAAATGTGACTTGTTGATTTTTCTCTTGAAATGCCTCTCTTGGCATCTTATATCTTACCATTTTCTTGCCATAGGCCACCTCATTCAAGGTCTGGGAAAAGTTTGCTCAAAGTTTCACATAGTGATCTCCAAACTGGATAGAGGTTATTTCATACTTGGCAAGGAATTTCAAAATTAATTTTAATATTTATTGTTATATAGCTCTCAGTGGGCCCCTCAACTATCCGCACTCATAATGTAGTTCTCTGAACAGTTTAAGAAGCACACTTCAATTTCCTTCACCAATCAATGTTCATGTGGAATGTTTGTAACAAACAGCCAAGTTAAAACATAGATGCAGCAAATTGTTGTACTAGTCTCATTGTGACATGCAAAACCTGATCATTAGGCTAACTTTTATGTTGCCCTAGAGGCTGGGGAGGCAGGGGCTGCCAATTAATTGGGGGAACAACAGCCTCAGCCCATTTAAGCCGGGTGAGAGGAGGGCCATTGTGTTGATACAACTGCAGTTATCATGAGTGCGACACCTGAAACAGACACCTTCAGAACCTGGACAAGTGTCAAGAAAGGTTTTTTGTATTTAACAGTAATTAACATCGCTTCATGGGATGAATTTTTCCCACTGTTCTCCAAACTGCCAACTGAAACCTTTGGGGGCATCTTTAGGATTTTCACGAACCTTCCACCAAAGTCACGGAGCCTGTTTAACAAAGCCCCATGTCAATTCTACCCGGTGCTTCCTGCAACTCGGTTATAACAACTGAGGAGGTGGGAAGAACTGAAATGGAAGACTGTATATTGCTTCTGGTTTCTTTTTCATCACCATGAATCATAGCTCCTTATACCTCTCTCCCTGCTCTCTTACCCCTTCCTCAACCATTCCACTCAAAATCTTAAAACTGGTCTTGACAGCTCTTCACCAGCCCTGCCCATCCCAATTCACTAGCCACGGATTTTCCTTTTGCAGTAAAAAGAAAAAGCAACAAACCAACAAATTTTCAACTGAAGATTAAACCAGAGGTTTGGGAGAGACTGTGCACGGAGAGAAGGTCAGTAGATTGACAGGAAGAATCCCTTACATTCAGCTACTTTTGATAATTCCAAATGAAACAAATCCAGCAAAAATATGGAGCTGTTACCTATTCACCAGATTGCTTTACACCTTAGGTGTCTGATTTCTCTCAGCATAATGCAGTGAAGATTCCAGGTTTGAATCAGAACAGATTTATTTAGAATATTTTAACATCTCAGAACTTATAGGATTTCCTATACACATGGTCTCATCCAGATCTCAGAACTTTCTATGGAAGTGTCTCTGCATAATTAGCTGTCTTGTTTCACCCAAGGGTTTAATCAAATCAAGTACAGGTATGTAGCTCAGAGAGACAATTAACAATTACAAACACCAACTGGGGCCATAACAATACTCAAACACAGATTAATTTGTTTTTTATTCATTCAGGGGATGATGGCATCACTTATTGCCCATCCCCGAGAGTCAAACACATTGCTGTAGATCTGGAGTCACATGTAGGCCAGACCAGGTAAGGATGTAGTTTTCTTCCCTAAAGGGCATTACTGAACCTGATGGGTTTTTCCCAACAACCAACAATGGATTCACGGTCTTAACTCTTAATTCCAGATTTTGTTTTTGTTTAACTCAAATTCCACTATCTGCCACAGCGAGATTCAAACCAGAGTCCTTAGAACATTATTTGGGTCTCTGGATCAACAGTCCACTGATAATGTCACTAGGCTATTGCCTCCTCAGTGCTTAATCAAACCATTGAACACCACAGGAGCAATCTTTTCTCTTTTCAAATCTTATATTTCCAGCAATTTCTGCAATCAAATCCAGGTTTCTAGTTATATTTTTCTCTGAGTGGATGTATTATTTTAATTAGTTGATACAGTTTACTTCATGTTTCCACAGGTTAATGTGCCCGTTTGTATCTTTTAACGCAGGCCTCACATTACTTTTGCTAATTGGGAGGCAACTAGTCTAACATTCAATTTGCATAACAGTGCATTTAGCATTTCAAGAAATGAATTAAGGATCTGGAAAGAATTCAAACTATTACTTCAAGGCTGTATACAGATAGGAAATCAAACTTTCATCCCTTTAACAGTCATATAACTGACTAGATAAGTATCAACCAGATACTAACCTATGTCTAGAGGCCCACAGCCGAGAAGAGCCTGCTTGTATTTATTCAAACTCTCATCATCATTGTCCATCTCCTGAATTTCTTTAAGTGTCTTCTGTGCTGGTGCTCTGTAGCCTGAGTCAACCAAGGCATCCTCTTCTACAGGATATAGCTCTGGATCCTTGTCTGCCATAATATCTGAGAAAAAATAGTACACAGACTTATTGCTAGTCAGCTTTCAGTTCAATAGTTGGTTTTTATTAATTGAAAAGAAAATTCCAATTACATACTGTCAATATCATCTGTCATAAGCTTTAAAATAACACATAAATTGTGTGTGAAAGGTTGAGAATAGTTTAATCCTCATGAACATGTGGGTTTATGCTATCTCAAGCACTTCTAGGTCAGAAATATCTAGTTCTAGAAACTTCTAGTTCTAGGTCGTACACCATTGCAGATCGGTGGAGATCTCCAAACTAAAGGAACAAAAAAAGTGATACCAGGCAAATTAATTCTACTTTAACTCTGCAAAATGGCAAAGCAGATCTTTTGCGCAAAGGTTTGATATCTCAAATGATTAGACAGTTGTTTTAATCTCACCCATGTGATAAGAAATGGGGTGCGGAGGTAGAATTTCAAATAGTGCTAAATAACCTACAGCCTCAATCATTCCCCCACTACTGTCTGCTACTGGTTTAACAGCTAGGTTTTAGACAGCATTGGCGGTGGTGTCGCAAGAGGGTGTCTATCATTAGCACCTAAATGTCAGGATCCAATCATGTATTTATGACCTTGGCATGATGGTTAATGCTTGCACTGAGTGCCAGAACCACTGGTGAAGTACGGTAGAAAATAATTAGATGCAAGTGCAAACTATGTGCAAGTATAAGACTGTAATGTATGTTATAAATATAAAATTAATTGTATGAACCAATTCTCTGCTCCAACTGTTGTTCTCACACTACAGAATCCTTGCGATCGTGGTGTTTGTGTTTCTGGATAAGTGCAGTCTATTAGATGGGATCCTATTTCACTAATTTGCCATTTCAGAATGCATTTAATACAATCCTGTGAAAGGAGGGGACAAGTGACACTGGCTGCAACAAGAAATTACTTGAATAAGAAAAACTGCACAAATGTTATAAAACTCATGCTTATTAACATTAACTAACTTTGCCGACTGCCATATTGATTTGATACTAAAGAGTTTAGATTTGATAGTTGAACAGTGCTAAGAGAAATATTGCTGTTTAAGTTGTTACATTAGCACTTTATAGACCCAAACAGTGAATATTTTTATCCCTGAGTGACAATTTATAAGTACCAAAAAGCAAAGCTCATTGACTTTCATCTCCAGTATCTTCCACACAACTTTGATATCATATTGGACTCATCAGTGGAGCAGTCCTTTCTAGCGCAAACAGCATGCCAATATTCATCAAACAAAGAAGGCTTTGTTGGCTTGGGAATGTGCATAGGACAGAAGATGGCTATATCCCCAGAATCATGTTATACATGGAGGTAGACCATGGCAAGAGACTGAGCAAGTGCTGAAGGATCTGCCTCAAGAATGCTGTCAAAAGATGACATGAAAGCGCTCTATATCAATCACAACAAGTAGGAAAATCTAACTGAGAATTGGTGTCAATAGCAACATTAATTGTAACAGATGCCAGCCTTGCTTAGTGGTAAGGGACAACCTGATGTGTAGCACTTGTATCAGATTTTGCCTTTCCAGAGAGGCAGCCATTGCTAAGCCATCAAACCAAGTGCAACAGGATGACTTCAATTGACTTCATCAGAGTTCTGAAACTGCATTTCATCAGCAATCACACATAAAAGACACATAGGAGCAAATAATTCTGTAAAATTAACTAATCATGTCTCCGATATTATGTAATATTTTGATGCCAAGAAATGTCAATTTATGAAACCTTCGTTTGACTACTGATTGGCTTCTCTAGGTTATTCTCTGTTGCAGACTGGATTTTGCAGTCATCATTAGTGACTTATGACATCTATCTACAACTTCACTGCACCCAAGTAATGCAGATTATCTCAAAGGCAAGGGACCACCAGGATGATTCCTGATCATGACACAGGAAGGTTGAAGCACAGGCCTAGGGTCACTTTACAGTCTGCCCCATATTCAGTTGGTAATCTCAGTATGTGGGAATGCGGTTGGACATTGAAGCATAACAGGGTTCCCACCATCGCACAATCCAATCTGCTTGCCAGTGTTGGAAGTGCCCTTCAGATGGTCATTTTGGCTGTCTGACATCACTCTGGCTTCTGAGGCAAAATACTGCTGTATTCAGACTTCATTCTGGACATGGGCACGATTTTTCCAATAGCTCAGTTTCATACCCCTCTGAAGAGTTGATGGGGAACACATCCCCACTGAACATGGCTGCCCCTCAGCCATTTAACACTTCGTGAGGCACTCATTGCCTCAACACTCTCCTCTCCACACCACCATCCGCCCCATCACATCCCCCCCGCCCCCACCACTTTATGAGGAGAGCATTGTCCCAGCTCTGTAGTCCCAATATGAGAGTTACAAGCAGTGGCCTATGCTGGGACAACAGGAAGAGCAAGTTATGGATGCTGGATGCTTAGGTAGGTCTGCCATATTGGCAAGGCCTGGGGTGCCAGGCCCCAGTGAGGTGGGGTGAAGGAAGAGGGACACCAGATTCAAGAGATCGGACGAGGATGAAAAGGGAGGTTTGACCTTGTAGGATATGTCTCTGATGAGCAGAGGATCACTAAAGCTGGTTCACTCTCCTGCCCAACACCAGCCTGCACAGTGAAAGCTGCCAGGCTACCCACCAAAAGTGGTCCTCCCCCTGACATGGGTCATATAGAGACAGAGGGTAAGATCAGATAGTTAAATGATAATTAATTGGGCACTTAAGGGCTTCAATGCATACAAGGGCAGATTTGCTGCCCAACATAATCACAGCTATACAGGAGACTGTTTAGGGCAAACAAATGACATAAGGGCCAGACATTGCATTTAACAAGCTCCCGAGCCTTCAAACTCATGGGCAGGGCTCTGTAACATTTTGGCTACAAGCCCATAATTCAGGCTATCACTTCGGTGCAGTGATGCAAGAATAGAGGATTGTCAAAGGTTATGAAAGGTTATAAGGTTCTGTGTCCTTTCACAGGTACACCCAAGAGATGCTTCAGCATGAATGGAAGAAGACCATAAACTTTGCCACGCTTTCTGGTCAACAATTATCTCTCAACCAATGCCAACAGCCCATGATATGGCCATTTATTCACTATAGTTTGTGGACATTAGGCATCATGTTTGCTACAATCCAAGGTGACTATCCTTCAGAGATACTTCATTGTCTGCAAAGCATTAAATCCTGAGGTCATGAAATATGCTCTGTTAGCATGTGTTTTTTATTTAAATTAATTTCTTACATCACTTTTTCTCCAAAAAAAATAGCCTGCACTTTCCATGTTTGGTTGGCTGCTCACTCAACATTGTAATTACTTACTGTTTCCAAGTCGGACTATCAGTAGTAATTTGCTGCAATTGTGTTGATTCAGTTTCATTAAATCAGACTCTGGGTGCAGTTTATGCTAATAGAGGTTTGATTTCTGAATGGAGGTCCTACAATTGATCCTGTGGCCTACATTAGCACAAACGTCTTGATGGCTCAGCGAGACATTAAAAGCAGGAAATACAAAAAGTAGGCCAAGCATCATAATACATTAAAGTGACAAATCATGTAGAAGTATTTGTATTCATGTTCCTGGGGATATTTGACAAATTATTTTGTTTGCAAATACAATCTGGTGCCAAGTCGCAGAAAAATACATTTGTGTGTGACGTGAATAGCGAAAAGGACAGGACCTTCCTCTGTGGATGCAACCCAGGGTTAAATTATAAAATGAACCCACGTTATGCTTGTTATGAGGTTATGGCTAAGTTTCATCCCAGCCTTATTAAAATACACCTGCATTTAAAGTTGCTGTTTAATCACCAAAGGAATCAAGGATTGTGTAGAAATGGCATGAAAGTAAGGATTGTCAGCTCAACCACGATCTCATTGAATGGTAGAGTATACTTGATGGGCTGAATGGACTACTTCTGCTCCTATATCTTACGGTTTTATGTCTTAACAGTAACAATCAAAGACTAGAAAGATACCACTACCTCTGTATGTACATTAGGCACAGCACACTTAGGACCTGGTCATCAGGGAGGCTTTTCACTTTTTAACATGCACCATGCTAAGGCCATTAATATGCTTTAAATGAAACAAAAAAGATACCATTCAGGATAAAGAAAAAAAACCAAATTCTTTTGCAGTAAAACACCATTAAAAAGCTGTCTTCCCTCTGTGCCTGAAACTCTGGTCACATAAGAGACCTTCCAAATAAGCCTAATTTGAGGATACTTGCTTATGACTGTTGAGGTGTGGCCAGGTATGTGGGCAGAAACTTGTTCAACAGAGCATTAGATGAATCGATGCAAAATGTCAAGGTGATTCAGGTACAATCTGGTTCATTGTATTACTCACTAAGACCCAACATTCAAAGATGCAAACTTTGAAGACTGAAGAATGCAATTAAATACAAATGATTGCAGATAAAATACACGTTGGGGAAGCAAAACATGAGAAATAGCCCTTTGCTGCCCTGATTTACAAAGTGTAAAATGGACTATTTCTTGTTTTGTGCTACACCCCATTGATATCACATTTGACATTAATAATATTGGAGAAATGGGATCAACCTCCCAGGAAAGACGTTGGAGAAAACTAATGTTAATCAATGGTGTGAAAGTTATATATCTTATTAATGGACAGAAATATAACAGCAATTTAAATAAAACACTAGAAGTCTGTCTCTATGTACTCCTCTTACATTAAGTAAATGCTTCAGGTTTTTAAGTGTTACTTTCAGCTTCACATCATTGACAACTTAACATTCCTATAACACCATTATATCCATTGCAAGGTTTCAGCGATGCATTGCAACGCAATCAACACTATTGCTAATGGTCTTTTTGATTTGGAGAATATCATTTTCTAGTTGAGTAAATTTATACATCTTAAATAGAGTATGCCTAACTTAGAAAACAATAATATTCTCATACAGCGTAAACAAAAAGTTCATTTTAAGTCAGTGATGCACTGTTAGGAACAGAATAGTTTATGCCTATCATAAATTTGTTTCTTGCAATATTTTGGGTCATAGATGATCAAATCCTTCTATTTTATTTAAATAAAATGTTACTAATGGCTCTTTTGTAAAAGTTATTTTGCCTCCTCTGAAATCTCTGTCACTGAAAATAGAGAAAGCCCAGACAGTTGCCTGTTAATTTATATTTCACAAAAGAGAAAACCAGATGTGCTTTCATTCCCTTGACAGACCAGATACTTCAACTATCACCCATGGGAGTCAGAATTTGCTATTACATCATGTTAGTAAACCAGGGTTGAATTTCTTTGTTTCAGAGGTAGTAGGAACTGCAGATGCTGGAGAATCTGAGATAACAAGATGCAGAGCTGGATGAACACAGCAGGCCAAGCAGCATCAGAGGAGCAGGAAGGCTGATGTTTCAGGCCTAGACCCTTCTACAGAAATTTCTTTGTGCTCCCTTCCCTGAAAGATGGATATTGATGAGGGCATGGGGGTTGTGGGGGGCGGAATCTGAAAATGACAACATCAGACAGTGCGTCAATTTTCATGTGCCAGGGCAGGGTAGGGAGGGGTGGAGTCCATATCCTCCTCCACACTGAGGCCAATTAAACTTGTTAGGGGGGAGATGGAATATTTAAAGGAGTACAGGTTTAAGCATCTGGCAATTTCAGGATAGCTGAGGGGACGGGAATAGACAATGGGGAACCAGTCAATGCTACCCTACGGCATCACCCATACTAAAGGCAGTGGAGCAAAGGACAATTGTTCTACAGACTCTGGAGCAGTCCTTACAGATTGGAGGACGGCAAACGTAAACCCACTATTTAAAGTGAAGGGAGAAAACACACAGGTCAGTTAGTCTAACATCAGTAGTAGAAAATGCTACAGTCTGTTATGAAAGATGTATTAACAGAAAATTTGCAAAAGATTAAAGGGATTGGAAAATGTCAGTGTGGGTTTATGAAAGAGAAATCATGCTTCATAAATCTATTGGAGTTTTTTGGGGATGTAACTAGTAGAATAGATAAGCAAGAAGTAGTGGATGTGGTGCATTTGGATTTTCAGAAATCCTTTTAATAAGTCCTGCATAAGAGATTAGTGGGCAAATTAAAGCTCATGGGATTGTGAGAAATATATTGGGATGGATCGAGAATTGGTTAACAAGCAGAAAACAGAGATTGTGAATAAATGGATATTTTCTGAATGGCAGCCAATGGCTAGTGCGATCCTGCAAGGATCAGTGCTTGAATGTTCATGATTTTTAAATGACCTGGATAGGGAAACAAAACGCAACATTTCCAAGTTTGCTGAAGACACAAGGCTTAGGATGGTGGGGGGTGGTGTTGCGGGGTGTAAGGAGGATGCAAATTCCTTCAAGATGATTTAGACGAGTTAAGTGAATGGGCATACACGTGGCAGAGGCAGTACAATGTGAGTAATTGTGAAGTTATACGCTTCAGTGGGAAAATCAGAAGGTTGTATTTTATTCAAGAGTGTTATTTAAATGGTGATATGTTGGGAAGTGTAGATATACTAAGGGATCTGAATGTTCTTGCACACTGGGCAATGAAAATGGACCGGTATGTGCAGCGAACAATTACGAAGGCAAATGATACATCAGCCTTCATTGCAAGAGGTTTTGAGTTCAGAAGTAGAGATGTCTCACTGTAATTATGTAGGATCTTGGTGAGACCACACCTAGAAAATTTCATGGAATTTTCAGTCTTCCTAAGAAAGGATGTACTTGTCATTGAGAGGGCACAGCAGAGATTCACGGGGTTAATACAAAGGTTGGCAGGACTGTTCTTTGAGGAGAGATTGGTTCAACTGGATCAAGTGTTTTTATTTACTCTCCTCAGTCTCACCTGATTGTAAAAAGTCTGAGAGTCTGATGGGAATCTTTTGCTTTACAAGGCCCTCACTTCATCCTCAAAGCTTCAAGACCATTCAAGAAACTATAGGTCTGTCACAAAAGGGATGGAGATAATTACAATTGTTAAAATTATAATAATTTAAATTGGGATCCACACTCTGATGTTAAGAAAACACTTCTTACGTACAAACATACTAATCGTAGCTAGTGAAGGGAACATATAAATTCTGTCCATGATGGGGACCTTGCTGTATGCCATTTGACTGTGGTTTTTCCCATATTATACTCATTACACCGCACAAAAGATTAATTCATGGCTGTGAAGTCCTTTGGGACATCTGGTGGTTTTGAAAGGTACTACACAAATGCAAACATTTTCTTCTGTCAAATCGAATTATGCGCTGCAAAATTCTAAAATTCTAGGAGTTATAAGGAGGGTCATTGAATTGCTTTTTGAGTGTTCCCTTCCTTCTCTGTGTCTCTGCAGGAGAAAATCCCAGTGATGGCATTTCCAATTATCTGTTTTTTGTAAAAGCATCGTATATTCCAGGAAAGAAGTTGTTGTTGTCAAAACACTGGGATGATAAAACACTGAAAAGTGTAATGCTCCCCCAGAGTTTAAAACAGATTTCATTTCAACTACAATTTGAGAAGCAGAGTAAAGCAGTTACAATAAAGATCTGAATCAAGTGTGAAACAAAATGTGAGAGGGCAGGTTTCAGAACCCACATGGGTCATTAGTTCAACACTGTCATTCTGCAGCCAGCTGACCAAGGGCCCATGTAGATCTCTGATAGGCATTTTAAATCCACCTGTAAGTAGCCGAAACATTCAGATAGTACAAACATTGGGAGAAGCTTTACCCATGCGGGTAAGCATATATGAGCAGAGATATCTTTTACCAGGCGTATTACTGAGATTTCAGCCATCCAGGATAAACAGAGTGTTACCATGTTTAAATCTTAACCGCAGATTCTGATTTGAAACAGTCAAAGTGAATAGTGCCTCAGAAACAACAGCAGAAAATGTGGTATCACTTTTAGGGCAACTGCATTCTAGACACTGAACAGTTAGAAAATGAAATGTTGCAGGATTCACATCCCAGGAATAATAATAACTAGGGAGTTAACGTGCAGATTAATTTTCCTATTGAATCCTCTAAATGATGGGCTGAATAATCTTCTTTTGCACTGTAACAATTCTGTGTTCCTGTGATTTAACCCTCAATACCCCAACCCATGAAATTGAAGCACAACCATTGTCATGCACTGAATGCCTGTAACTACACGTGATAGCCCTGCCTCAAACTGCACCATATGTTAATCAGAATAGACACTTTTGGAGGGCCATGCAGCTCTAATGTTGTGCCCAGAAGGTCTCGCTGCATCATTTCCTTTGGTAGCTTACAACAAACATCAACACCTTTTAAGTATAAATCTACATTACTAATGAAAAAAAACACACTATTTTCATTTAAGTTTCAGTTCAAGAAATACTTCTCATTGTTAAACTACTTCATCACAACTGCATCATGGTGGAATTTTATTTTCCAGAGACTTCACATGCCCCAGGTAATATGAGTGCAATCACCAATTAGCAAGGTCCAGTTGGAGAAAGCCATGATATAAGAATTTTCGGTGTTCAAGACTACCATTAGTTTCAAAACATATCTTTTTTGTATTAAGTGAATCTGATAGCTTAAACAAGGTTCCAAAAGGATCAGAGTTCAAACTGCTGAGAAAAAAGGACCCACATAAAATTCAGTAGTTTTGTTTTCACAGATACGCACAAGAGTTGGGAATATCGAGCTTTACTAAAATAAATGGAATTGGGATTAAGCATAAATCTTAAACTACCATCACGGTAGCCCATCACACGGCTGCAGCTGGTCACTAGATATATATCTTCTTATTCAATACATTAAGAAGTATCATCTCAAATGCTGGATGTATTGCTGAGAAACAGAAAGTTATTTCTCCTCTGCAAGATGCATATGGGTGTGGTTTACCAATGTTAATTTACACTTACATTTATAGCACATTACATCACTAAGTAACATTGGTATAATGCAACTTTACACCAAGAGCTAAATTAATAAGCGATTTGATCAGAAATGTGGAAAGAATTGGAATATTTTAACAGAGATATTGAGGAGAATCTGCTCAGTCAGCAGTGAAGAGTGCAGGCTTTGCTCTTACAGGAAATCCACGGTATAGCTCTTCAAACAAAGGATGGGCTTCTGGTTTTGAAATTTTAACAGCACAGAACAGTAATTTAAAAACTCTTGCCTCACCTTTGTAGCATACTGTCAACCACATAAGTTCCAGGAGCTGGCTGCCAAACTCACATACATCCAAACCCAGCATGGTAATCTGTCTGCAAGCAGCGTGGATGCTCACTCAAAAACAGGCACGATTAAAAAAACAATCAAAGCAAAATAATTTTTTTACACTGCACCCATAAAGTATATGAAGAGAAAAATATTTTAAAAGAAAAGTAATCCTGGATATGAGAAATTTCACATGCTATACATTGACTGCAATGGAACTGTAATGTAAAAATTCTATTCGTCTGCAGACGCTATTGATTTGCTAGCTGCCCTAATGCTATGCTGCTCTCAACTCCCATCAGTCATTATCTCGCAGATGTCTATGATCTCATCTCCCTCCCACCACATGCAGCACACACTTGAATACAAACACAATGCTTCCCCATGTAGAGAGAATATGTAATGCTCCTAATTCACTGACTGGTGTTTGTAATCCTGAGGTTTGTACAGCCCCGCTACGCTACCTGGGAGAAAACAATAATATATCTCTCCAGCAGTGTTAAAGGAGCAATGCAATAGTCCTCTCCCCACAGAAAAATTAAGAAATCTCATGTGTTTAGTCTATATTCCCCCATTTCCTGAACTCTGCCTCATATTTTAATCTTTCACACAAAAAGCAAGTGTAAAATTGTGATTAGGTCGATTTAATGAAACTAAGAATAACTTGCTCTTGTTAATGCCAAAGACAACCCTTACAAATATACTGAGACCATTGTTTTCATTTTCTCATTACCTCCCCTCCCCCATTACAATGCATCACCTGGTCACAACTGCATATGATTAAAAATAGTAATACATATACTTTTTAAAACCACATTAAATTTTCATACACCAAAATACTATTGTAAGCATTTTGCTGCCAGACATATTAAAGGCCCTCTAAACATGACAAATCTGCTACAAGTGAAATGATATTTCAAAGTATATTCTGCATAATTTATAGGCCCAACCATAAACAAGAATGCAGAACATTTTAAATTAGCTTCTCCCAGCTAGCGGACATCGCATTATGTGCATGTCAATGATAATTTCTTTACATTACAATTACAGCACCAGCAGCTTTTTTGTGGACTACTTCAGCAACATGACTTAAGCAGTTACACACTAGACTGGGCTCAACAAGGTTGAAAATTGCATGATTATAGACATCAATCATTCAAGCTCACTTGCTTTGGTTTGGTTTCTAATCAGAGCTCTTTCAAGCCACTTGATGAAGTAGGATGTGAGGGCTGGGATTTCCATCTCACAGGATGGAAAAAGTGACATCATCCTGCTCCTAGTGTATTTCTTCTTGCTAATCGGAGGCAGACTACTGGCAGTTTTGGAGCAGTTTCTAAGCAGTTGGCCCTCCCAACTGAAAAGGATCTGTGAAAATGAAGGATTCACATGTTTTATTGTGAGGTACATGCATTTCATTTCTCAGAATCAACCAGACTCGTAGATGTCCCCTTTCATCCAGCTATAAAACGGTTCCCTCTCAGGCCTTGATATTACCTTCACATGCTAACATCCCTGGGTGGGAAAGTGTCAGTGAGTAGGACTAAAGATTTAGGGACTGAATTCTCACTCTTGAGGCAAGTAGTGGGAGTTGGTTATTCCCTGGGTCAGCGTGCCCCACTTCAGGCAAGATGGGATTTTCATCGTCAGGGAGTAGCTGCTGGCTGCAGTCAGGCCGGTCGATGTTGGAGAATGTGCCGATGCAATCAAAGCGAGATCTTTAATAGGATAAAGTACGCGGACTTCATCACAGTAGCAATAAAAACAGAAAAGCCTTTCAGCCCTCATCCCATAGCCCTTAGCGCCCACACTCTCCCCAAAACCCATCCATCCCACAGCATGCTCTCCTCACAACCTATACAGTCCGTCACGGCTCCCATGTAAAATTTATGTCATTCAAACAACACCCATGATCCTTTATACTCCCACATCAGGCTATGCCCCTTCACTCACCCTACCTATGGTGCCTCATGACCCCAAATACTCAGCTTTGCTCTTCCACTCATTTCACATAACCCTTAAGCCTCCTATGCCAGGCTATGACAGTTACATGTCTATTCAGCCATTATGCACTTTATAGAATGAAACAACCCTATATTGACAGTTAAATCCATAAAAAAATTTTTAATAAACCATTGATAACTTTCTATTATGTGTTAAAAGCAATTCCTTCTTAATACGGGACAATAAAAGTGTTGATCATCCAAATCCTTTGAAGTTTCAACAGCCGAAATGGCACAGCACTTGAAACCACTAAAGCTTTTAAAAACAAATGTTGTAAAATTATTAACGAAGATCAGTCAGAGTTATCTATCAACCAGGGACTCAGGTTTTTCAAGAGAATAGTGATGTCTGATCTCTCACCAAAGCCTCATTATATATGCTTGGCTAAGACCCCAAACAACTATTACTCTCTTGAAATGGGGCAAGTCACTTCATTAACATATTTAATTTGTACTGGCGTACTGCGATCAGGAGGCTGACTTAAAAATCACTGCTCTTACAAAGGCTTCTTGCAGGGGTTAGGAATCTCAGCAGTGAAAGGGATTGAGGAGCAGCAGTTCCACAGGGCAGGCCTGATCTTGAAAGAAATGCACCATAAAACTCTCAGGTTTTTAGCTGTAGTTCTGTGAATCAAGAATGGCCTTGACAAAAACCTCAAATTCCCCACTTCTGACGGCCAGCTTCTCTTGTCTCCTCCTCTATATCATGGCCTCCCTCCTCCTTCTTCTTTGCAGCCTCCTCCCTCACAAACACCATTTGCCAACTGCTCCCAAATACATAAATTGTCTTTTCTGGGGATCATCCTCAGGTCTCCGAGCTATGGCCTCTTGCCATTAATTTTCCATTCCTTATATCTGACAAGCTATCAATTTGGATGACTGATCAGCGAGAAATGGGACAAAAATATAGTGAGGCCACAGCATTAAGTTTAATTGGAAATCTGCATTCTCAGCCTTGGGAGTTTCTTCAGCATTTCTGGCTTTGTCCATACCTTTCCTGCATCCTGTAAATGTCAGATCCCCCACGTATTGCATTGCTCCCTCTCTTTCCTCTTACCCCAATCCCCAACTTCCAGTCTCCTCTTCAACCAACAATGAATCTCCGAACAATTCAAGCATAGACCCTTCCTCTGAAATTTCTCAACCATCTTCCCCTCCCAGCCCACTTCAAGCTCCAGTCATCAATAAGATTTGTCTCCTGCTCCCTTCCGGGATTTCCTCCTTATTCAACTCTGGTTCATACAACTTCCCTTCCCGATTACCATGTTAATAATATTTACCATGCCAGCTAATACTTATTTTCTGCCCAGTATTTCACCATGATATGTGGCATGCTTGATCTTAAAACGGGTCTACTTGTTAACAGCTATATAAATACTCATATTCGAATCACACTACAAACTGTAATCAATATTGTAAATGGTCACATCATTTTATATCAAGTTCATTATAATGTTAGCACAAAAACATTCACAATTATTGAGTCCGATGTTAGCAGAAAGGTTCATCACACTGTATTTTCTGAAGGAATGCAGATGCTTTATTGATGGTGAATTAATGAATTTGGCAGCTGTGGCTATTGGAACATATATATTAAATATATCCCCAATGTGCCATGTTGGGATTTGAACCCAGGTCCCTGGAATGTTATCCAGATCTCTAGATTAACAGTCCAGCAATAATGCCACTAGGTCATTGCCTCCCCTTGGCTTATATAAAAACAGTATGGTAATAAAACCTCAAAGTTAATTGGGTGAAATTTAATCTTGTTGCAAACCATTTATCAGTGCAAAACAGATATCAAACCTTTCAGCATTTGGCTTCATATAGGTGTCAAGTTTTCTAATTCTAAAGCCCACCCATCAAATGAAGCAGAAATAGTCAGGAGCAAGCTATAGAATCAACATTAATGTCCAGTTTCTAGTCAGATATGGCTAGTAGGCCCAAGAGTCTTTTTGGGTTGTTTTGTGTATTAAAACTTCTCAAAGTATCTATGAATCTTCAGGATCTTTTTTACCAAGAGTGTATTGCTGGATCTGCTACTGGGGATATAAAATAAACCACAGCAGCACCAGAAAGGAATAGACGTGTAGATGCTGCGAGAAAGGGTTAAGAAAGGGAGCCCCACACAATGTGCATATTCAGGAACTGGAATTTGTTGTTGAGTCTGTGTAGGTTTACTATGTGAGACGTATTTCCTTCATAATGGCTGTGTTCCTTGTTGCAGGATCATCTGGAGTCTGCATCAGGTTTGTAAACAATTAGGGTGACGATATAGTCCTTAATCCCAGAACAGAGGCTCTTGGTTTGTAGAGGTGACTTAAGCATCTTTACTGTCTGGACGTGTCTTTGAATAAGATCCATTCAAGGTCGTTTGATCAGCCTATGCCCTGGAAAGTGATCAGTTCTAAGACATATACCTGGTGTAGAAAAACAGGCAGATCAGGGTGACAGCAAACCCACTAGATGCAAGTCAGAAAAATCATCGAGCAGAGATTCACTTGTATCATCCTTCCCCTTTCAAGTGAATCAAAATCAATTCCTCTCTTCAAGATTCTCACATTCTCACACATAAATGCACTCAAATCTCCTCCTTTTTCACTTCTTTCATGACTTGCGAGCATTACCGACATCACGTTCTTAACTGCCCTTGAGAAGATAATGTTGAGTTGCTTTCTCAAACTGCTGCAATTTATCTTGACTAGGGATCAGACCCTTTGGAAAGGGGTTTCCAGAATTTTGACCCAGTAACAGTGCAGGACGGGCGAAACATTTTCACGTCAGGGTAAGACTGCACTGAGAACAAAGGAAAAGGGAAGGAACGCAGAAAGACAGCAGGAATTGTCATTCAACTTTGCCAGCTGTCACAGGCCTGATCTGACCCTCATTTGCAAAGCCTAGTGTCTCTTGCTCTACTTGGGAAAGGACATGGAAGTATGTTGTCTGTTTTCATGTGTCTGCTTCTACTCCCTTGTATTCTGTACCTTCCAGTATCTACTCCTACAAGTAAACAAGGATTGCTTTAATGTTTTGAGGATTTGCATGTCAGGGTAGAGATGTGGGAGAGGTGTGATAAAGTAAATACAGTAATCATGAAGATGGTAACAAGTACAGAATGTGGCAGGACCAATAAAAGGAGGTGGAGTGAAACATGTTACAGTACTGAAGGAGAGTGAAGGCAAAGTGGAAAGGCATATTTTGCAAGCACTGGGGCTATAGGTGGCAGGACCCAGCAGAGTAACAGAATAAGGAGTTAGGAGTCTTATGTTAGCAACTATGGCCAGGTCAGCAAGCTTCTTCCTTCATTACAACCAATCCTGGCACTGATTTTGTCTGTCACTTTTGCCCTGCCTCCAAACTGGAGACTCTTTAACCATCACTGGACAAGCACTTTCCCCATTTTATGAAACGCATTTAATGGCTACTACTTTGATTTTTCAAAGTTTGTTTTGGTTTATTTTTCAAAATAACACTCAATATTGTGAGACAGAACAAAATCTTCCAAAGATATAAACTCTTTTAAGATAAAGTTATTTGTATAAATTGTAGCCAATTGCCTGTGGGCCATCGAGTTACTGTATCAGCATGCTTCATTACAAAATGGCTCTGTGCACCCACAACCAACCTCCTCCCACCACCCCCACCACCAGCAAACTTCCAACTACACCCCCAGTTGCCAGGTTGTTGACATTCACCACACTATCAAGAGTGGAAGTGAGCAAAAGCCAGTAACTTTCTCACATAACAAAGAGAAAAGAATGCAAAGCAACTTTACAATTTGCAGTAAACAGTTCTATATTGGAATTGGCAGGCTCATGGGAGGTAGTCATCTATACAATGCAAAGGAATCTGAAAAGAAAAATGTTTTAAAATAAGTGGATAAATAATTCAACATTGTGTCACAAATACTGCATTTGCATAACCGTTTTGTGTCAATGGAAGATGGTTTTGGTGGGTATGAATGCAACCTGATTCCCAGCTCACAAGACCATTATGCAACTAAAGCGTGACACATCCTCCAGGAGACTAACTGACAACATTCTGAAAGACTCAAAGAGTATAAACCTAGAACAAGACACATCAACAAATGGATTGCTAAAAATGAACACTCAATGTGTAAACATTTTTTGGTTCCTTGAATAAATATTTTAAAAGCTAAACCATTCTGCGATAGGAAACCTATCCATGCATTTTACCATCAAAATCAGACTCTGAGCATTAGGAACACTTTTTGGTATAAAGGAGTCAGTATACTTCTAAAAGAGCTAATTTTATTGTATCTAAACTCCAGTTTGTTCAAACAGTCATGCTGTTGTCATTAAACTTTAATGCAATAAATATTATAACATATTTGAATTCTGCATTTGAATATGTGCTCATTTTTAATCATTTTGTACAGTGCTTGGGCAATCTTTAAAAGCAGCATTGTAACAATTTGGAAATAGATGGAGAAATGTAGCCAGTCTGGCAGCATCTGTGGAGAGAAAGCAGAGCCAACGTTTCAAGTACAGTGACCGTTCTTCAGTTCTGACCTGCTGAGTTTCTCCAGCTATTTCTGTTTTTATTTCTGATTTTCAGCATCCACAGTTCTTTATTTATTGCAAGAATTCAGCAGTTTTGATATACACCACACCCATATATTGGAGGAAATATTGCTTGGTCTGCATTGTGTGCTAATGTTTCAGTGAGAGACCACTAGGTTAAAACCAAAGTAAATCAAAACACAATCTATTAAGCCTGGTTTCAGTCTAGGATCTGACTTGTCTGGTAATAACATCAGCTGGGATCATGCCAGTGTGCACAATGATTGGGATGGATACCAAGTGGGGAACTCTTCTTGGTGAAGAACGTAGCTGCAGCATCATAGAACAGGCTTTCAGGACAAAAGGCAAAGAGAAAGATGACTCTATTTGTTGTGTGCAGCTATCCATATCTTCTAAGTATGTGTTCAGTGCTTACGTGGTCTAGAGTGAACAAGGTGGTCCAAAAATTAACACTTTCTTGTCTAACAGTAATGATCTTGTAGATTGAGCAAGATGTAGGAAATTACATTTCTGGAACTATTGGCATGTTGTAAGAATAGGACCTATATTACTACAAAAACTGGTGAGAGAACATTAGGTTAAATTTCTTTCTCATAAGACTACTCTTTCTCCAAGTCCCCATGACATCATCACAGAGGATGGTAATTAATACACTTAATCATATGTTAACACTTTCAGACCCATATACAACTTCTTTTACTGAGGCTCCGAAAGCTTGTGTTTTCAAATAAACCTGTTGGACTATAATCTAGTGTTGTGTGATTTCTGAACTTTGTCCACCTCAGTCCAACACTGGCACCTCCACATCAAGCCTTTTCAGTTAACTATGATTGTTATTCCTTTTTAAGTATAATTACATTTACCACTACTCCACATCCTTCCAAGTCTCTGACTTTGTAAATACAGTTGAACCAGAAATTTTGCTATTCCCCCTGAACTACTTCTCTTTAGACTTGGAAAATTGTTAATTTTTTGGGATTGTCTTCATGGTGGACTCAGACCTGATGCCCGCTTCTGAACTGGTGAACCTTTAATCTCTCATATTTCTATCATGGAGGATGCCAGGGCTGCTAGAGCAGGCTTGTCTCTTTACAGTATCTTGAATCTTTAGACATTGTTCATCTCATCTTAGTGGTGTCTTCCATAACATGAGTTCCACATGTCTCCAATTTATACCAGTGGATTTTTGCTGTCAACCTGCCAATTGATTTGTGCAGTTTGATTAGTTTGGACTTTCTTGTTCACCCGCAGTGTTTGAACTATTCGTGAAACCAATTTGTTTAGTTCTTAAATTGTGTTACCTGAAGATTCCATCTTGCTTAATGTAAAATCTATTACAGTAAGGATTCTTCTTCGGAAAGAAAGGAGGTCAGATATTCTACCTGAAGTTCTCCCTTTCTAGTCAACACGGAATCATAATGCGTAACTCAGATTTATCACAATTAGTCATTCACTGTGTTGTGCTATAATCTGACTCAATTACGTTGTAGATGTTTCAGTGGGATTTGAGTGGGACATGCTGTTCTGTTGTTGCCTGTCTGCTTGCTTTTCTTTTTGGAGTTGCTTGGCACTTAGAATCAGAAGTCTCTTCAGTTTTTACAGCTGTGGAAAATAATTCTGCGAAATGAGTATAGTTACAGTTTTCCAACTCATTGATAGTATTCAACAAATTTCCTATTTCAATGTAATTAACCTCAGGGGATTTTGCTTTTTCCTTAGGTTCCGCCACAACCTTATGGCACTCTATAAAATTATCTGTCAATTGTACCTTGAAACTTTTGTCGTTAAACCCTTTCCAGGGTTTGAATCTGATTAAGATCAGTACATAAGTTTCAATTGTAGATTACTGGTTATGAAGTACATGTAGCTATCCTAATATTTGATGTACCCTATGTAGGAGAGTTGCTTGTGATTTACTTTTAACACTATATGCAATGCCCCGCGAGCCATGTAATTGATCACCTCTTGTCTATAAACAGTAATTTGTCGACCAAAGCTTGAGAACTGATAAAACTGTAATGCTTGCTCCCTTATTAATTGAAATTCATGAGATGCCCAAGCTTGCCAAAATGCTTTGTCTGGGTCGCTGATGTCTCTTACCAACTTTTGCATTTGTCTTCTACTGGAGACTGTTCTAGATCATTTACTTGATCAAGTAGATAGTTCTTTGATCTTTTGCTTTTCTGTAGCTGTGTCCTGCTTCAGCACATTTTTTACAAGTGATTGAATGTTACACAATAAAAGCATTCAGTTTCAGCAGCTGAGCATTGCTTGTGCCTATGAATTTTTTTGGTCCACATTACTGGCAAGGACTTGTAGTGTGTGTCCTAACCATTGCATTGTTTCATTACATGTGTCTTTTGTGATTAAATACTTTTTATCCATTCTAGAATTGAAGGTATTCTCATGATCTTTTGTGCTAAGTTTGATCTTCACCCCTTAGGACTGAGGGCGTTGCTTCTGACCCTGCTTCATTCCCCATCTGAATGGCTTCCTCAAGAGCCATTCATTGAACTATAATAAATCTGACAAAGACTTGTCAGTAATATTTACAACAATTTGCTTTCATTTGATTCTGATTTTAAATCATCATAGTCACATCTCTCCCCGTGACAGTAGATATCATTAATGAAATAATCTATGAATTCCCCTGGATATGTATTCTTCTGTTGGATCTTGCTTTTTCAAGCATTATATTAGCTCTGAAGCTGAAATAAATTTTAAAGATTTTCGGTGCCCCTTCAAATGCATTTGTTTCTTTTTTAACACTTTGATGACCAATAACAATTACTATTCTGTCAATTGTACACAGTATCCATTTGAAAATCTGTTCTATACCTCAAGAATTATTTTCTCTGGGATGTCCAATTTTGGGTTCTATTTGACCCATCACTGAAATTAAATCTTCCTGGTAATATTATTGTTGATGTCATGATTACTAAATATGATTATATATTTCCTCTTCTTTAAAGATTTTCATTTGACTGTCATGTCAATTCTCTCATACTATACTGCAGTGTTGAAAGGTTTTCCCTGTCTTGGTGGATTTAATGTAAGATCCCTATTATTTTATGGTAATTGATTGTCTCTTGTCTATAAACAGTAATTTGTCAACGAAAGTTTGAGATCTAATAATTCAACCTCTACAATTGTAATGCACATATTTCATCTTTCACAGAGGATTTCCCAAGAAAATATCCATGCAAGAACAGCATGCTTCAGTCCTTTATTTTGCCAAATGCGTGTGGGTTTCACCACAATGGTGGTAAATACGCTGGCTGTACCTGTAAGATGAAAGAGACAGAAGGCATCACAGGTTGGATGTGGTGTGCAATGGATGACACTGATAGCAGAGTTAATGTGAGAGTAGCAGAATGAAGTAGCATCCCCACAGGAGTGATCCCTGTTTTATCCTCGTATGGGACGAGGGCCTAACATACAGCATCGTTACACCTTTATAGGCTGACTCTGGCTTGTAATGGGCTGTCTCCTCCTGGAATGAGAGTAAAGGAGGAACTGAGTGAGATGAAAGTGGGTTGAACAGCCATTAGTACTGGTGCAGGTGGGAGAAAGCAGTGGAAAGGTGTGGAGGTCTTTTGAGATTGTGAGGAGGCAGTACAGGTTGTGGGGGTGTGCGGGGTGGTGCTGAGAGTGAGTGAGGGCAAATGTTGAAGGCAATAGTGTGAGTGGCAGAGCATGAGCCTTGGTCAGAGGTGGGTGCAGTAGCAGAGATAGAGTGAGTGTGAGTTGGAAAAGTAGATATTGGTACAGCAGAGAAGATCATTGACCTTTTAAAGCACTGCTGGCCATTCCTCCAGACTATGGGTGCAGCACTGATCTGGCTAGTGACCATGGTCCAGTATGCCCAGCTGTGGTGGCAACAGTCTGCCCATGAGGACCTCCAGGTACCTGCTGGAGAATCGCAATGCTATCTGCCCCTAGTCCAGAATGTTCAAGACAACTGAGCACGGCAGCTCCAGAATCCCAGTGCTCATCCAGGAGAACTACATGCTTTTAAAGATAGCACGATTGCTAAGGGTGCTGGTTTCTCAGCAGATATCTGCTGAGTGACAAGTTGTTGTGAAATGCATGGTACAATGAGGCCTGATAAGAAGTAGGCCACAGGGGTGGGTAGGTGATTAATGCACCAAGTTTGGTAAGATATAGTGAGAAAATCCACCAGATCTCACAGTGGAAAACCCTCCAAAACACTTGATCCAACATGGACTTAGCCAAAAAAAAAGATTTAGCGCTTTGATTTTGCTGTTGAAGCAACCTTGAGTCTCCATATATGTGCAACGCAACACAGAAATCAGGTATTTGCTGTGCAAGTTGCCCTGAATCCTCTTCACACTTGTAACTTACCAAGACATTTGACATTAAAGTACATATCATTACGTTAAGGCTGGTTGATTCAAGAGTGCTTTCATTTTAATGGTGTAGTCTTGATTACAGTCAAACAACCGCTCTGTGGAGTTTAATTCCTTCAAACTTTAATCATCTTTGGAGGTTTTACTGAAAACTAAAAGCTAAAGTACTTTTCTTCACATTTCATGTCTATTTTATCTTTATCTTAATCCCATCTTACTTCCCCTTTCCATTATGTGCTGCCTGCATACAATTTTAAATTGCATTAATTACTCAATTTACTTCCTGATTTCAACTCTGTGAGCATTAAGAAGGATCGTTCAATATTTTGACTTGTATGCAACACTTTTTATTGGAAACTCATACAAATGGATTCAACTGTATGTTGAAGTTCAACAAAATAATCTAAACTTAAGAAATTGCAATATTTCATATTAAAGATTCACTATGTATATGTCATTTACAAATTAATAGGGGGCAGCAAATTTAACTCCCCAAGATATTGGGATTTTGTAGCCAAACTGGTCTCCATGCTCATAAAAGCTGCTGATAGAATTCAAAGCTCTTAGCTCTGTTTTCTTTGAAAAACCAAATTACACAAGCAAACCTATGCCTCCAATATTTTGAAACTTGTAACTTTACATATGCTATGATCAGCAAAGTAGTTCATGAGATTGGTGAATTTTACTGACATATGTCGCGACAGAGGTTGACTACTACAGATGCAAGAAAGATGTTACTAGATTGTTTAACAGATAAAGAATTGGTGTATATTGATATAATTCAATTGAAGTGGGTCTACAGGCAAACCAGCAAGCTGAGGAGCATGGACTGACAGATAAATCTGGAGCCCACTGAGCCTGTTTGGTAGGCCCCAACAAGGAGTCTCAGGGATGGGTTCAACTGACTGAAGGGGTAAATGAGGGTGGTGTGTGTGAGTCTGAAATGGTTAATATTTGAGCAAGTGCATTGAGAATTCCCTACTGGTGGATTCATGAGCACTTGATCAGTGTAAGGGTGGAGTTTATTGGGGACAGACCTGTAGCTTTTTACAGTGACTGGAGGTCATATTCATGTAACCTGTAAATAGTTGCAGTAATGCAATAAAAATCATATTGTTTACTCAACAAGACTCTTCTAGTTATACCAGAAAGATGGATAGCTTAATCTACTCCGGATTACTTGAAGCCTTAAAGACCCCACAAACAAGCAGAGGCTGACCTAGTGTAGGAAGCAGTTCTGATGGGCCCAGTGTCCCACAATGGAGAACCCCTCCTCATGTCCAGCACCAGCCTATGCCACTAAAACTGTTGCATTTCCTGGCTTAAGAGATAACAAGGTATAGAGCTGGATGAACGCAGTAGGCCAAGCAGCATCAGAGGAGCAGGAAAGCTGATATTTCGCGTCTGGACCCTTCTTCAGAAATGGGGGAGGGGAAGGGGATTCTGAAATAAATAAACAGCGAGGGGGAGGCAAATGGAAGGTGGATAAAGGAGCAGATAGGTGGAGAAGAGACGGACAGGTCAAGGAGGCGGGGATGAGGCTGGTAGGTAGGGGATGGGGGTGGGGTCACGTCCATCCTGGGCTTCCTCCAGTGCCACAACAATGCCACCCGAAGGTTGCGGGAATAGCGCCTCATATTTCACTTGTGAACCCTGCAGCCCAGTGGTCTCAATGTGGATTTCACAAGCTTCAAAATCTCCCCACCTTTGACCTCATCCCAATACCAGCCCAGCTCATCCCTGCCTCCTTGACCTGTCCGTTATTTTTCCCACCTATCCGCTCCTCTCACCTCACTGACCTGCCCCACCCCCACCCACTACCTACCACCCTCATCCCCGCCTCCTTGACCTGTCCATCTTCCCTTGACTGACCAACCCCCATCCTAACTCCCCACCTACACTCACCTTTACTGGCTCAATCCCCGCCTCCTTGACCTGTCTGTGTCCTCTCCACCTATCTGCTCCTTTATCTATCTTCCATTCGCCTCCCCCCTCTGTCTATTTAGTTCAGAACCCCCTTTCCCTCCCCCATTTCTGAAGAAGGGTCTAGGCCCAAAACATCAGCCTTCCTGCTCCTCTGATGCTGTTTGGCCTGCTGTGTTCATCCAGCTCTACACCTTGTTATCTCACATTTCCTGGCTAGAGTGCGTGTCCTCCTTGCCTCAGATATAATATGTGGAATGGTGAACTACCCCTTAATTGATCAATTAGCAACTTAAGATCCTCAGCAGGTTCAATGGTAGCCAGGCCCCCATACCCTGCAAACTTGGGAACAGGGTAGTTGGGAGGATAGTTAGTGTAATGTAACATGCAAAAGATGATAGTGTAACTAATGATATTACACTGACATCAAGCAAGTTGAGAGCAGAGCAGAGAGATGAAAAGATGTAAAGAGAAAGGAGCTCCCAGATTCTATAGTAGAGAAATTATTCAGTAAATTGTAATGGATATATGTAAATAAACAGTGTGACAGTACTGAAAAAAGTGAGAGAGCTATACACTAGGATAAGGAAAAGGATGAACTACAGATGCTTGAGATCAAAAACAGATTTATTCTATTAAAGCCTGCAAACCCTAAGAGTCTATGTGCAGGCAGCCATCGTCTCGAGGTATTAAGGAGAAACATCTGACCGTGCTAGCAACAGAATTCACATGAAGTATGGCATAAATATTCCAAAGGGCAGGAAACAACCTCGGAAGACTTTGAAATGAAAACAGCACAGCAGAAAGACTCCAGTGAACAAGCACAGTTAATCGGAAGACTTTGAGTAAAGAAAGTTCAGGTACTCACATATGTCAGTGTGATGTAGTCATCCATAGGGGTGGAAGTTCCAGTAGCAACATGGGCATTGTCTCTGCAATTCAAAAACATGGAAAGTCCACAATGAGGCCAGAAAGAAGACTTCTGCATACATCTGTAACAACACAACAAGGCCTGCATGCAGAGTGACAGCACTTCTTTATACACTGTAGGGCCTATAACAGATGATGTTCTTATAAGACAAAACATGGAAGAAAGTACTCAACCTGTTGAACAAAGGAGTACAAACAGAACTCCTCATAATTTCATCAGTGTACCGTAGTCTTGTCAAGTCAGCTTGAAACAACATACTTTTACCAAATAAGACACAGACAGCAGACTTCAGCAGATATCCCCAGGCTACGAGTCAAAATTGCTGACTGCATTATATCACTTGAACGACCACATTTTAATCGTTCACTTTCAGAATTTTGTCAGCACCTGAAATCTTTTAGCGAGCAATGTCAAGAATTCTTGTAGGAAAGCGAGGAACTATTTATCACATGGACGATAACCTAGCGCACGGTCAGATAAAAAGGGAATGTGACCACAGAGTCACAGTACCGTTCAGAGCATTACAGAATGCAGACCTTACATACAACACGAAATATCAATTCTCAAGAATAACGATCATGTAATGAACAAAGTATCACTGTGGGTTTCAGAAAGATGAGGGCCATAATGGACATTCAGTAACTAAGGGAAATTCTGAGACATCTTGAACGAAGTGGGAAAGTCCTTTCTTAACTTTGGCAGTCTCAGTCAACCCATAAGGGAGCTTTCGAAGAAAGCCAACAACTGTACTGGAGTCAGGAATGGTATGCAGCTTTTTAGAAGAATAAGCAAAAACTATTCTGTATAAGTATGTTTGCTCACTATAGCCCAGAATTACTTACGATGTTAGCCATGGAATCATTGTTTACAGGACTAGGAGCAGTTCTCGCTGAGATACAAAATGTTGGAAGAAGGAAATCCCTATAATTCACATTGCCATTATGGCAGCTGGCGAAATTTGAGTTCAATAAAAGTCTGGCATAAAGAAAAGTAGCCTAATGGTAATCACAAAGCTATTTTCAATTGTTGTAAAAACCAATCTAGATCACAAAGATAACAAGGTGTGGAGCTGGATGAACACATCAGGCCAAGCAGCATCAGAGGAGCAGGAAAGCTGATGTTTCAGGTCCAGACTCTTCTTCCCGTCCAGACCTGAAATGTCAGTTTTCCTGCTCCTCTGATGCTGCTTGGCCTGCTGTGTTCATCCAGCACTATGCTTTGTTATCTCAGATTCTCCAGCATCGGCAGTTCCTACTGGTGTCTTTTCCGGAAGAAAATCTGCCATCCTTACCTGATCTACATGAGACTCTAGACCCACAGCAATATTGTTGATTCTTAACAGCCTGTTTGGGCAGTTGGAGATGGGCAACAAATGCTTACCTAGCTATTAATACCCACATTCCATTAATGAACAAAAAGAGGCTATATTTCAAAATGAATAAAAATTGTTATCTTGATGGTTCATGCCATTAAAGGAAAAGTGCAAACAGAACCATTGAAGGTCTCAAAATTTCTAGAAAAGCCTTGGAGAAGCTAGCATTAGGTTAGGTTTATTCAACTTCGGAGGAAGGTTTATTTAATCCTGACAGACTATTATTCAAGATAAAGTATTAAAGTTTCAAGATTTTATACAGCTAGAGCAGAGCCAATGATTAAAGCACCAAAACAAGTTATTGCAACACAGGGCCTCCCAGACAAAACAGTTTTGAAAAACAGACCTCAATTTGTGAATGAGGAATTTACGAAATTCACCATAGAGGCGAGTATCAATCAGAGGACAACATAGGAACTTCGGAACAGGAGTAGACCATTCAGTGCCTCAAGCCTGTCCCACCCTTCAATGCAATCCAGGCCAATCTGTGGCCTAACATCATATACTTTCCATGGACCCATATTCCTTAATACCTTTACTTAACAAAAAATTATCTATCTCAGATTTAAAATTAACAACTTATCCAGCATCCACTGCCATTTGTGGAAGAGAGTTTCAAACACCCTACGTATGTAGAAGTGCTTCCTAACATCTCTCCTAAATAGTCTAGTCCTAATTCTGAGCCTATGCCCCCTAGTTCTAGAATCCCCAACCAATGGAAATAGTTCATCTTTATCTATTCTGTTTTTCCTTGTTAATATTTTGAAGACTTCAATCAAGTTACCCTGGAGAAAGCATACAAATTTATATTGTCTCTCTTCATAACCTGAAGTCCAGGAACCAGGTTCTGATGAAGAGTCACCAGACTCAAAATTTTATCTCTATTTTCTTCCCACAGATGCTGCCAGAGCTGCTGAGTTTCTCCAGCAATTTCTGTTTTTGTGTCATTCTTGTATCCTATGTTGTACTTCCTAAGTCAATGTATCTTTCCTGAGGTATGGTGCCCAGGTCTGTTCACAGTGGGGTCTAACCAAGTTTTGTATAACTGCAGCATAAGTTCTGCATCCTTGTATTCCAATCCTCTAGATATGAAGACCAGTATTCCATTAGCTTTTTTTTGATTATCTTCTACACCTGTTCATGACATGCTAAAGATCTATGCGCATAAACCTCCAAATTTCTTTGGACATCAGGGCATTTAACTTCATACCATCTGAAGAGTACCCTTAACTACACTTTTTCGGTTCAAAACGGATAACCTCACATTTGTTTGCATTAAACTCCATCTGCCACAGTTTTGCCCATTCACTTAATCTATCAATGTCCCTTTGTAATTTTTTTCACTTCATCCTTGGTCAAATGAAGAAGCTGAGAGGGCAATGAAAATCAGAAAGTCATTAATTGTTATGAAAGAAATGAGGAGTAGTATTACTCAGATCAACAGCATGAAGTAATGGATATTCACCAGCAGAAATACATTTGGGGAGAAGATGAAAAACAGAAATATAATTCTTAAGGTGCAATCCCAGGCCAAACATGATGGTTCTGGACCATAAGAAGGTCAAGATAGGAAAACACATGCAACAGAAGTAAGCAACAGAAGAGATCAAACTTGACACACTGCCAATTTTGAAACCAGATCAGAAAGTCTGGGCAAAAGACAAGAAGGTGAAAGGCACTCGTCTGGGACAGGGGCACATTAGAAATGCGAGAGACCAAGAACAGTTATAACTTACTAAAATAAAGTAGCCAGTAAGAGTGTGTATGCAAATACTCAGCGCCAAGATGTAGTAAGAAGTTTCTAAGGATGGCTTGCAGCAGGCTTTGTATAAAACATAGCATAAGGCAGGTGGTTGGCATGGTGCCAGTTGGACTTTATGCCCCCTGCCCCATCCTCAAGCCTGCCAGTGTTGGATCATATAATCTAGCCCTTAGAAACTGGAATAAAGTGAAAAATCTGCAGTATCCTTAATTACTGAAGTAGGGAACTGAAACCCTGGATCAAAGTTGCCCTGCTGTTTCTTATTTTTGCTCTTGGCAATGCTATCACTATGGTAAGCATGACTGGAAGCTTACCTGAAGCATTAAGGAAAACTTGGCCACAACCACTCTGATGAAACACTGCTTCCTAAGGCACTAATGTTCAAACAAATTGAGATTTGATTGCCCCTGTCTATGTAGACACAGATTAGAAGGTAGTTAATGATGCAGTTAATTTTTGTTACAGTGGCCTGCTGAGATTACTACTGTCGTACACCTAGAGAAAAGAAATAAGATCTATTGCAAGGAATGAGACACGTACAAAATAAGAATCCAATCGAAGTTTATACCTCTTTGTGTTAATGTGTATGAACAGCTGGCCGCCAGCGGTCCATGCACGTTTAAAAAAGGTTGAGGTATATGGTGATATGGTGCTGGTCCTGAATTCCAGCTTCCACATTTCCCACCATTCTAAAAGCTCCATACCAAGTTATCCAACCCACAGCCTTTGAAAATAACATGGCTATTATCCCAGAGACATCTGTTTCCAATGATTTTGCACTGTTTTGTTTTGTCTTGCCGTGACAGAAAACTACATAGAAATTCACATTGTTAGGAAGAGATTTAGACACAAATCAGGACTATTATAGAGAAAATAGTGAGTGATCAACAGAATTACATCACGGACGAAAATTACTAAGGAACGAAAGTGCATTGCAGTTTTCCTGTGAAGTTTAAAGGTGCCTGAAGCTATCATAATCATGGAATGAAAACATTCCCAAAGGGAAAGCAACTGTCTATTTCTTTGCCGTATTTCTTTAACATTGTGTTATCGCTCTGTAAATGAAAATGGCTCAGTATAAAAACTGGCAGAAAATCTGGAGAGAGAAATCATTTCCAAAAATGTAGAGATTGTGCACAAAGTAAGTGGTACAGATTTGTCAGGACCTGTGATGTCCATATTTGGAACTATCTTTAATGTAGTTATATGTTATCTAAGTGTCAGCCTTCTGACACCACACCACTTTCAATCAAATTATTGTCAAAGGGCCTCTGCTATTGCTTTTCAGATTATTTTAAAATGAATGGATGCAATTTGATCAGACTAATGATTTTACCCACTTTGAGTTGGATTAATGTATTTTATATTTCTCATCTTTATCTTAAATGTGGCGACGTCATTTGAAAACTTACCTTTTGATACCTACATGATATATCTCCCTAGAAAATAGTGAAACAAAGTAATTGCTGACCATGTATGCCATGTTGTTATCACTCCCTGTGACTTTATACTGTCCATACCTTTCTCTCAACCCCAAAACACCTTCTAAAAAAATTGTGCCTGCAGACATCTTTACTGTTTTGTTTCATTGTCCTTGATACCTCAACGTCATGGTTCCTCCTTGCCAATCTGTTTTTTTTAATTCTGCCTCAACTCTTCCTATTCTCCATTGTCATGCTCTGCTCTGCTGTACTTTGCATGTGTCTCTTCCCTCTGCTTCAATGTTTCCCTTATGTCTTCATTCATTCATTTTTTTCTTATCAGTGTTTAGATGCTTACTGTTTTTAGCACAATTTCATTTATTTCCTGGACTCTATTGAATATCATTCTAAATGTTTCCCATGGCTGTTCTACATCATTGTTTGCCATCGTTGTTGTCTATTTTATTTTCACAAATTATTTTTTCAGTCCTTCAAATTCAGCTTTTCCACAGTTATTACCCTGGTCTTTGTCATACTTATGGTCCTCTGACTTATCGTTTTAACCATATTAAATTGCACCTACTGTTGTCTAGATCTTCTACAACTTATCCTTCCCTAATTTATTTCCCATTACTAAATCCAGTGTGAATCTTACCATAAGACCATAAGACATAGAAGCAGAAATTAGGCTATTTGGCCCATTGAGTCTGCTCCACCATTCAATATGGCTAATAACTTTCTCTACCCCATTTTCCTACTTTCTCCCTGTAGCCTTTGATCCCCTGTGGGGGCCAGGTCATTGAGTATATTTAAGGCAGAGATAGATATCAAGAACGTATCTTTCTCTGTCTTAAGTATACTCAATGACCTGGCCTCCACAGCCTTCTATGGCAATGAATTCCATAGATTCACCACTCTCTGGCTGAAGATGTTTTGCCTCATCTCTGCTCTAAAGGAAATGAAATAAATCCCTTTACTCTGAGGCTGTGCCCTTGGGCCCTAGTCTCTCCTGCCAATGGAAACATCTTCCCAATGTCCACTCTGTCCGGGCCATTCAATATTCTGTAAGTTTCAATTAGATCCCACTCCCCTATCCTTCTAAATTCCATTGAATATAGACTCAGAGTCCTCAGACATTCCTCATATGTTAAGCTTTTCATTCCTGGAATCATTGTCATGAACCTCCTCTGGACCTGGTCCAGGGCCAGTACATCGTTCCTGAGGTCTGGGGCCCAAAATTGCTCATAATACTCTAAATGCGGTCTGACCAGATCCTTATAAAGCCTCAGAAGTACATCTCTGCTTTTATATTCTGGCCCTGTCAAAATGAATGCCGACATTGTATTTGCCCTCCTAACTATTGACTCAACCTGCAAGATTACCTTAAAAGAATCCTGGACTAGAACTCTCAAGTCCCTTTGCACTTCAGATTTCTGAATTTTCTCCCCATTTAGAAGATAGTCTATTCTTACCAAAGTGCATGGCCTCACACTTTCCCACATTGTATTCCATCTGCCACTTTTTTGCCTACTCTCCTAGCCTGTCTAAATCCTTCTGCAGCCTCTCCACCTCCTCAATACTACCTGTCCCTCCATTTATCTTTGTCTTACATACTACATTGGAAAGAAGTTCAGAACATATTGTAGAAACTCTATTCCCCTTATCTCCTTTACTTTCCCTGTCTGAGCAATTAATTGAAATCCCCTGTGATCAGTATTCCAAGATTGTTTCTCATTTCCCTATTTTTGTGAATATATCTTCCACTTCACTTTCATTATTTGGTGGTCTGTAGACTGTCCACTCTTTGTGTGCTCGATCCATTCTTATTCTTTATCTCAATTCATGTAAATTCTATTTCTATCTTATGGCAATTTTTTCTACTGTCATGTTATTTGAAATAAGTACGCCTATTCTACCTCCCTCTTTTTCCCTCTCCATATTTTCTAACTATATTGTACCCTGTACTTTTTAATTCCCAATCCTGACTTTTCTGCATGTCTCATGAATCCACACTATATCTGAATAGTTACAACATACTAACTCAGTCCCCTTGTTTTATTACATACTACATGCATTGTTGTACAGTTTAATTTTTTTTAATAGTAACTCCATTCATCTTATCTGTAAGTATCTTTTTACATTTATCCTCCATTACTGTATTCATTCCCCGATCATTTATGTCCATCTTAGACAATCCATTCTATGTTCCTCTTTCCTGTTCCCTTTATATTTGAGATAATAAGGTGTGGAACTGGATGAACGCAGCAGGGCAGGCAGCATCAGAGGAGCAGGAAAGCTAATGTTTCGGGTCTGGACTCTTCTGCAGAAAAGGGCGAGGGGAAGGGGGCTCTGAAATAAAAAGAGAGGGGGGAGGCGGTGATAGAAGGTAGATAGAGGAGCAGATAGGTGGAGAGATGACAGACAGGTCAAGGAGGCGGAGATGAAGCTAGTAAAGTTGAGTAGGGAGTTGGGATAGGGGATGGTCAGTGAGGTGGGAGGGGCAGGTAGGTGGGAGGGAAGACGGACAGGTCAAGGAGGCGGGGATGAGGCTAGTAGGTAGGAAGTGCGGGTGGGGACTAGTCAGTGAGGTGGAAGGAGCAGATAGGTGGGAGAAAAGACGGACAGGTCAAGGAGGCGGAGACGAGAGGGTCTGTTCCTGGGATGAGGTTGGGGGTGGGGAGATTATGAAGCTTGTGAAGTCCACATTGAAACCATTGGGCTGTGGGGTTCCCAAGTGGAATTTGAGGTGCTGTTCCTCCAGCCTTCATGTGGCATCGTTGTGGCACTGGAGGAGGCCCAGGATGGACATGTCATCCAAGGAGTGGGAGGGGAAGCTGAAGTTGTTCGCGACTGGGAGGTGCAGTTGTTCGTTGTGAACCAAGTGTAGGTGTTCCACAAAGCGGTCTCCAAGCCTCCGCTTGGTTTCCCCACTGTAGAGGAGGCCACTTCGGGAACAGCAGATACAATATACCACATTAGCAGATGTGCAGGTGAACATCTGTTTAATATGGAAGGTTTTCTTAGGGCCTGGGATGGAGGTGAGGGGGGAGGTGTAGGGGCAGGTGTAGCATCTCCTGCGGTTGCAGGGAAAAGTGCCAGGGGTGGTGGGGCTAGTGGGGAGTGTGGAGAGGATGAGAGAGGCATGGACAAAGTGGTCCCTCCGTAAGGCAGATAATGGTGGGGAGGGAAATATATCCTCGGTAGTGGGGTCAGATTGCAGGTGGCGGAAGTGGCAGAGAATGATGCATTGAATCCGGAGGTAGATGGGGTGATACATGAGGACAAGGGGAATTCTGTCTTTGTCATTATTGTGGGGAGGGTGTGTGAGAGATGAGGTGTGGAAAACACGAGAGATGTGGTCGAGGCCATTTTCGAGGGGAAGTTGCGGTCCTTGAAAAACGAGGATATCTGGGATATCCGGGATTGGAATGTTTCACCTTAGGAGCAGATGTGGCGGAGGCGAAGGAATTAGGAATAGGGGATAGCATTCTTGCAGGAAGGTGGGTGAGAGGAGGTGTATTCTAGGTAGCTGTGGGAGTCGGTAGGCTTGAAATAGATATCGGTTTCCAGGTAGTTACCAGAGATGGAAACTGCGAGGTCCAGGAAGGAGAGAGTGGTATCGGAGATGGTCCAGGTGAAATTAAGGTTGGGGCGGAAGCTGTTAGTAAAGTGGATGAACTGTTCAAGCTCCTCGTGGGAGCACAAGGTGGCGCTGATACAGTCATCAATGTAACGGAGGAAGAGGTGGGGGATGGGGCCAGTGTAGCTGCAGAAGAGGGATTGTTCCACATAACCTACAAAGAGGCAGGCATAGCTTGGGCCCATGCAGGTATCCATGGCCACCTCCTGAAAGTGAAGTTGAAGGAGAAGTTGTTAAGGGTGAGGACAAGTTTGGTTAGGTGGACAAGGGTGTCAGTGGAGGGGGACTGGTCGGGCCTGCGGGACAGGAAGAAGCTTTTAGGCCATCTGCACGGGGAATGCAAGTATATAGGGACTGGACATCCATGGTGAAGATGAGATGTTGAGGGCTAGGGACTTGCAAGTTTTGGAGGAGGTGGAGCGCGTGGGTGGTGTCATGGATGCAGGTGGGGAGTTCCTGGACAGGGGGGGTAGAAAATGGAGTCAAGATAAGTGGAGATAAGTTCGGTGGGGCGGGAGCAGGCAGAGACAATGGGTGGACCAGGGCAGTCGGGTTTGTGGATTTTGGGAAGGAGATAGAAGCAGACGGTGCGGGGTGGGGAACAATGAGGTTGGAGGTGAGTGGGAGGTCACCTGAGGTGATGAGGTTATGAATGGTCTGGGAGATGATGTTTTGTTGGTCGGGGTGGGGTCATGATCAAGAGGGCAGTAGGAGGAGGTGTCAGAGAGCTGGCGCTTGGCCCCGGCGGTGTAGAGGTCAGTGCTCCATACTACAAGTGTGCCTCCCTTGTCCGCGCATTGTGTTGGGGTTGCAGTGAAGGGAGCACAGGGCTGCATGTTCTGCGGGGGAGAGGTTGGAGTTGGTGAGGGGGGTGGAGAGGTTGAGGCGATTGATGTCACGACAGCAGTTGGAGATGAAGCGGTCGAGGGAGGATAGGAGGCCTTGGGGTGGTGTCCAGGAGGAGAGGGTGTGTTGGAGGTGGGAGAAGGGGTCAGTAGAGGGGGGCGTTAGACTCGCGATTAAAGAAATAAGCGCCGGGGCGGAGACGGTGGAAAAGCTGTTCGATGTCCGGGGTGAGCAGTATTCGTTGATGTTCGGGTGGAGGGCGACAAAGGTGAGTCCTTTACTGAGGACTGACCGTTCACCCTCAGTGAGGGGGAGGCCTGGGGGGGATGGTGAAGACCCGGCAGGGCTGGGGGCCGGTGTTTACTCTAGAGATGCTGGCTGTGGGGACGGTGGTCGGAATGCTTTTTTTTCAATTTCTGTACCCACCTCCTATCATCTTATCAATTTAAGCCCTTGCCACCTCTTTACTTACCCTTTCGACCAGGTCACCAAGTCCATCTGCTTCTGGTGGAGCTCATTCCTTAAACACAGCTCCACCCTTTGCAAAGCTAGTTCAGATGCCCTTGCAAAAGAAGCCCTCTTTTCCTCCACTCTATTCCCAATAATTGTGTCAATTCTCCTGTTCCATTAGTTTCTGTCAATTTGCATGTGATGTTGGCAATATTCCAGAGGTTGTTACTCTCAAGGTCCTGCTTTTGAATTTACCTTTTAAAAGTTGATTCTCAACAAAGAACCTCCTCCCTAATCCTAGCTAAATTATATTACAATCCTCACAAAGACTGTTGATTAATAAACAGAGATTTAAATTTCCAATGACTGACTGCTAAGTATCTCCAGCACTTAAAGTTTCTATTTCAGATCCCTTGCTTTATTTTAATGTTTCGTCAACGTTGATCATCATTTGAATTTTACAGCAAAAGTCTTAAAAGGTAAAACTTGACACCACTGAGCGCTAATCTCCCTCAACTCTAATCTTTCCCTGACCTTCCCTTCTGTTTCACTGTCTCCTCTCCATCATTTGCAAAAGCATAGAAACTCTTTTTTGTTTAACTCTCCCCTCAGTTCCAAAGATGAGTCATTTTGGACTCAAATCTTTATTCTCTTTCTCTCTCCACAGATGACAGAAAACTCACTGAGTTTCTCCACAACTTTGTTTTTATTGACTAGACATTAGACGTAAGCAACTAATGCACATTTTTTAGGAAATATGACCCACCTCACTTCTTAACCTCACGGCTCATGACGGGCTGGACTAGTTGGAGATCACATGCCCCATTTTACCTTGAATTAAAAGAGGCAGTTTAAAACATAATTGTCTATATCATCCGGAGGTGATGACAATCCTTTGCTCTGACAACTAGATTTTCCCCTTCCTTTTCCAAGAACCCCTCTAGCCACCTCAACCTATCCCTTAATGTCCATAAACTCCCGTCTGCAATAGTCTTAACACATGGGGCTAGATTTTCCAGTGAGTGTCTGTGTCACGTAGATTGCCACTCTGGCCTGTCTTTTTCTTAAATGAAAGATGGGACTTTCAGATTTCTGAAAGGTTATTCTGTTCACAGCTCCCTCTGAAATCCAGAACCTTACTTCCATTTGGACAGTTGTTTCATAGCACAGAATTGTTCGGTTAAGGGCAAATCACATTCCCTTTTCCCAGCAGACAGCTGCCATACTGTGAAAATTAAAGACAACGAGACCATAAGAAACAGAAACTGGAGTAGGCCATTTGGCCCCTCAAGCCTGGTCCGCCATTCAATTGGATCATGACTGATTTAACATTCCTGATGCCTACTTTCCTATCCTTTCTCCATAACTTTTGATTCTTCTTCTGAACAAGATCTAACTCTATCTAACTCAACCTTAAATATATACAAGAACTCTGCCCCCACAGGACTCTGTGGCAAGGTGTTCCAAAGTCACTGAACCCCCTGAGAGAAGAAATTCCTCTTTATTTCAGGGTCAAAGTGGCATCGATTTATTCCCTCTGAGATCATGCCCTCTGGTCCTAGACTCTACCATGAGGGGAAAAACCCTGTCAGCGCCTACCCTGTCAAGCCCCTTAATAATCCTATATATTTCAATGAGATCCCCTTATCCTTCTAAACTCCAGTGAATAGAACCCCAAACTGTTTAACCTTTGGTCATAAGACAATCCCTCCATAACAGGGATCATTCTAATGAACCTTCACTGAACTGCCTCCAATGAAATGATGTCTTTCCTTAAATAAGGGGGCCAAAACTGCTCACAGAACTCCAGGTGAGATCTCAGCATCTTGTACAGTTGCAGTAAGACTTCCCTTCCTTTTTACTGCAATCCCCTTAAAACAAGGGCCAACATTCCATTAGCCTACCTGATTATTTGCTGTACTTGTGTGCTAGCTTTCTGAGTTGCAAGCACACATATCCTAAATCTCTTCGTGTCACAGCTTTCTATGGCTTTTCCCCCCTTAAATGATATTCTATTCTTTACTTCTCCCCTCTAAAATCAACAACTTCACATTTTCCCACATTATACTCCATTTGCCAACTTCTTTCCCATTTACTTAACCCATCAATCTATCTCAGTAAACTGTTTGTATTCCCTTGCAATGTGCATTTCTACCTAGGTTTGTGTTGCCAGCAAATTTAGCTATATTACATTCACTTCCTTTTTTCGAGTCATTATTATACACTGTAAACTGTTGCAGTCCCAGCACAGATCTCAGTGGAATCCCATTGGTTACAGGTCACTGGAAGTCCAGATACAACACATTTACGAGTTCCCTTCTATCCACTGTGGTTGAGACTTCCCGGACAAAACTATAATAAATTAATCAGACACAATTTCCATTTCATGAACGCATGCCGACTGTGCTTGATCAGCTTATGATTTTCCAAATGTTCTGTTAATTCTCCCTTCATAGTTCAGTTCAGAATTTTTCCGACAATAAATGTTAGGCTAATCGGTCCATAGTTACCCATTTTTTCCCTCCCTACCTGTTTGAATAGGGGCATCATGTTAGTAGTTTTCCAATCCTCTAGCATTTCTCCAGAAAACAAAGAATTTCGAAAATTACAATGAATGCACCCATTATCTTTGTAGCTACTTCTTTTAGGATTCTAGGTTGCAGACAGAGTCAGGAGACCTATCTGCCTTTAGCTGCATTAGTTTGTCTAATACCACTTATCTCATGATGGTGACGGTACTTAATTCCTCCCCTATATTTTTTAATATTAATGGGATGTTAGAAGTATCCTCCACTGTAAAATATCTGTTTAACTCCTCTCCCATTTCGTTGTACCCTGGAACTATCTCCCGAAATTAATTTTCTAAGGGGCCTATGTTCACTTTGGCTTTTCTCTTCCTTTTTATATATTTACAGAACCTCTTTTTTTGTATTCTTCATAAGTTTGTCCTTGTAGTTTGTTTTCTTTCTCGTTATTATATTTTTAGTCCTCCTTTGCTGGACTCTGACGTTATTCCAGTCTTTAGGGCTATCTCGGACTTTTGCTGCCTTATATGTTTGTTCATTCAACATTATAATCTCCCTAACAGCCTTGATTAGTGACAATTAGTTTATTCCTCTCTTACAACCGTTCCTACTTATTGGGAATATATTTTTGGTGAGAGCCATGAGTCACGTCCTTAAATGATTGCCATTGCTTGCTTACTGTCTTTCCTGCTGATCTATCCACTCAGTCCACTTTAGTTAACTTTATCCTCATTTTACTCTAATTCCTTTTATTTAAGGTAAACACAAGTTTCTCACTGGCAAACTGAATATTAAATTCCATCATGTTAAGATCACTACTTCCCAGGGGATCCTTTACTCAGAGGTAATTTATTAAATCTTCCCCATTACCCATTTCCGGGCCCAGAATAGCTTGTTTCTTGGTTGCCTCCATGACATGTTGCTCCAGGAAACTATGCTGATGCACTCTATAAATTCATTGTTTAACCATTCTTTCCAACTTGATTGATCCAAACAACATGTAGATTAAAGTCACCCATAATTATTGCTCTATGATTTTTACATGCTCCTATTACCTGTTGATTTATACTCTGTCCTACAGTGTGGCTACTGTTTGGGAGGTCAATACACAAATCTTTCATTGTTTTTATTTTTGTTTCTCATTTCTGGTTTGGAAATGCGAGCTGAAGTTAAGAAGTAAACTTTGAATAGAGGCTTGTTTTAAAAAAAGAGACGGAAAACAAACTGATAACTGTTTATGGGAACTGGCCTGGAAAGTTAATTCCAAATTAGTTATTGCTTTAAGAAAACAGCAGACACTTCTTTGGCATCAGAGTGCATCATGCTGAAGGACTGGAATCTGGTTGGATGTTGAATGTGCCATTAAGGCCAGAATGATGCTGACCATCCAATCACAGAGAATGTTGACAGAGAAAGAGAAACCATTGTTTTAACTAGTTTGATTTGTGTTTGAGCTGGATCCAAGAATGGATAAAGGGGTATAGGGTGCCAAGTAAGTAGGATGCCAGCTGGGAAGGGCACCAGCAAAGGAAAGATACAATACTAGGAACAGGATACCAGTTAGACAGTAGATAGGTTGACAAGTAAGTAGAATGCCAGCTGGGGACGGGTAGGATGACAGATGAGTCGGGTGCCAGCTAGAGAGGATGCCAACTGGGGAGGAGGAAGAGATACTGATGGATAGGATGCCAAGCAGGCAGCATGCCAGGCTGCAAGTGACAAGGAAAGTGGTACAGTATTCAGGGTAGTTAGGAGTAAGTGGGAAAATTCAGATCCAGCAGGAATTGGGGAGGCTGGATATTGGTTTTGGAAGGTTTATTTCCAGCAGGTTTGGTGGGGAGAGGGTGCTGGCTCTGAGGGTGGTCAGATCCAATGCGGGGGAGGTAAATAGGGTAAGGCAATGACGGCTGGGGGATCAGGTTGGGTAGACGGGGTGGGATTGGAGATGTGTCTGGTCTGGCAGGGTGAGGAGGTGCCATGTCGAGTGATGTGGGTGAAGGGGGTTTGACTATTGGAGGTGCAGGTATTGGTGTGGGATGGGGCATGTGACAGTCAATGGCTCAGGTTGGCTCTGATGGCGGGGATTTTGTCTAGTCCAATGCAGCAGGGAGAAGGAGGGGGCAAGAGTCCTGGGATGGTGTCAGATCAGGGTCTAGGATGTGTAACTAGCCTGGAGAAAGTGAAGTTGGTGGGTGGGTTGTGAGTGTTAAGCATGGGTTCAGTTTAATAGTTGCCCAGGTGTTAGAAATTATATTTAATAACCTAACTTTTCCTGAGCAACTGTAAATAATTTCATTAGAACTGTCCAAAGTCTCTGATTTAAATGAACCTTTCAGAGGGTTCCAAGCAGAGAGGAATTGCTCAGTGAAAAGCTCAACGTCCCAGGCAATTGCTTCAGTGTGTGCTATGATCGGGATTCCTCAGGGTCCCAATAAGGAATTCTTATCTCCACTGACATAATGACTGTCCAGCTAGAGGAACATCCGAGCCACAGAATGCCCTAGTCTTTTCTTAATTTATTTTGTTATCGATAGCCTGAACTAATTAGACTGCTTTAGACTGCAATGTTGCATTTGCAAATTTACTCAGAGTCTTTTTCCTTTGTTCTCCTGATTTTTAAATGTTTTAGCTGGTCCTGTGGCGCTGCATCAACTTCTGATACTCTTCCTGTGCATAACAGGTGACATCCAAGAGGTCAGGCATGCATGAATAAATACAGTAACTGCAGCTGTTAAGCCTTTGATCAGGGTGACATCCCACAGAGTAATGTTGGAACACTTACATATGCAATGCACAATTTTTCTCTGGTGCAGTGAGCCATTAATTAGTTTTTGTTGTCCAAAGCTGCCATTGCACCATTTACTGCCCTTGTTAAATGTTTGAACCTTTTCTGACAATACAGGGATATTCTTCTTGTTAGCAGTGTTCCATTTATCACCAATGCTATTTCCTTTCAAATAGTTCAAACAGGATTGTCTCCTCTCACCCCAGAACTGAGATGCTCTCATGCCTTACCTGATTCTCCAACTCACTCCGTAAAAATGATTGGCCATTTGTTCTTGTTCTGTGCTACCATTTCTTGGCTGCTGATAGTTACCTCTAACTTCAAAGGGTCTGTCTTTAAATGGCAGCACACTTCACCTTTCTTTCCTGTTTGAAATAGATTCCCAGCACTTTTGTAACATTTCATGGTTCCTTCTGCTGGGAATCATGATTATATTTTGTCCATTTTTACCTTAATGAGTATAGGCTTTCTGACGTAATAAGTTCCTGTGCATAAGATCAAACTCAAGTCTCACACACAGGACATCCTTCAGCAGATGACAGGCGCTGCACAAGGTAAAAACTCTGAAAGGGCTAAAGTCGAAGACTGCATTTAGCTCACCCAATCAGACAATCTCACACAGTCTTGGCCAGGGAAATTGGGGGATTAACTTGGGTTCATGAAGGGGCAAATGTGCCCTCCATGTTTATAATAGCCTTAATAACAATGTCTAACTATCTAATGTTACTTGTACCTGATTGTGATCATGCAATGAGCTACATCTTGTCATGGCTTATTAGTAGTTGTTCCTCTATCATTGTAAACAAAATAGGCCCTTAAACCCATTCAAGGAAAGAGGAATTGTAGCAGCATCCCTCTAGACATCAGATTTTAAGTTTTCCCGTTAAGAATGTTAAACTTGTCGTATGATTCTACACGGTAATATTAGCAGAAGCCGGTTACAAGGTTTGAACTCATCCCATGCCTATATCCTGTTCCTCACTATAACAATTCTAAATGTGACTTGTACTTTCCTACTGCTAAATTGTTTATCACAATTAATGTTTACCATGGAACAAAATATATAAGCCATTTCAAACAGTTTAAAATTTTTATCATAAATGCCAATGAACTAATCAGAGGAAAGGTCATGAATATTTTGATAAATATGCAGAATCTTAATTGGAATATTTTCATGTAGAATCAAAAGATCAATGAAGAATTTAATTTCTAACTGAGCTGCTGAGTCTATTAGTAATTGCTTCTACTTGCTTCTTTTTAAACTGCATCCACTTCAAAACGTCTGAAATGCTTGCGCTCTCATTTGTCAGACAAGATTGCTACTGTTGGACAGTCTGTGCCCTGGCTCAGTTAGTTCAGCTGTAAATATTGAAAGAAATAATATGAACAAGTTTCAACAATCTCGGTTTCCTAAGGTGGCTTAGCTGAAAGCTGAAATGAAGGCCACGAGAAAGATTGTGTACAATGCTTTAAAACAGTGGGCAGATTTTTTTTTTTGACTCAGTGGCAATTTTGTTGAGCTTTGTAGAGAGATTCTTTCCATGAGGTCTAGTGAGATTTGTCACAATTATCATCTCAAACTCACCTCATTAACAACCAACACCACCCCTATGGTCTCCTCACATCCAATGTCAGCCCAATTCCCCCACTCACCACACCCAGAACAATTTGCTACTGACAGAAAAGACCAGCATCTCTGGAATCCACAACAATTTTATAGAGCCCTTGTGTACCTGAACAAGAACAGCCAGTCTGAAGCTTCCTGATGGTTCAAGGTATTTGCCCCAGACAGGGCAGATAAGGGCAAATTGGCACCCTGCATTGCAGGCAGGCAGCTGAAGGAGATCCTGGTTGATGCGGTGGCACCAAAGAGGGGCTTTCTCTTCCTCCAGACCGAGCACAGGAGGTTCTCCAGCCTGGTGTGATGTTGCCACCTTAGTCATGTGGTCTCAGGTCTCTGATGAAATGCCCAACGGTGAAGGAAGGTCAATGACCTTCTCCACTCTGCCAGGGTAAGTACCACCATCTTCTCTCTGTTAACTCACACTCAGTCTATCTCTGTTACTGCACCCACCTCCCATCAATGCTCATGCTCTACCACCCTCTCTATTGCCGGCAACATCTTCTCCACTTGCCCCTACCCACCCCAACCTTCTAACCCTGCATACTATCTGCATTACCTACTCACTCACTAGTGATTGTGCTATTCACTTTAATTTCATTCAATTTGTTCCTTTCTCTCATTCCAGAAGAAAACAGCCCACAACAGGGCAGTAAGAGCCAAGACAGGTGGTCTTGCCACCTGATATTTAGTTCATCACCCCTATGTGAAGAGTACCTTGACCCCCAAGTGGCCGAAAGGACAGATATCAGAGTCTGCCCTTGACTTACTGTCATGGGAGCCCCTTAGTGAAGGCTGCCTCCTCTGACTTGACTGAGGACTGCTGACAACAAACAATTTCCTGAGTGTGCATCTGCACTAAACAGCATTGCAATTCCGAGATATTGTGAAGCAGGTAGCTATGGTTGGGAGGGTTCATGCGAAAAAAAAGGCAAGACAAGGCAGGGATGCTGTGAGCATTAGATAGGATCATTCAATAGCAGTTTGGGGCTTGTATGTTCCTTCATTGACAATGTCTAGCAACAAAACGTAGTTATGATTATAAAATAAATAAACTCAGCAAATAAATATAAAACTGTCTCTTGCCAAAGGATATGCTTCATGAATCACAGGCATTTACACCACAGAAGGAAGTTATTCAGACCATCATCTCTGCAATGACTCGTCCCTGGAATTCCCTGCTCCTCTTTACAGCCCTGCATCTACAAACTGTTAAATTTTTAGCTTAAACAAAAATCTCTTCCTAAACTAATCATTGTGATAAAAGATTCTCTGCTCTAACAATGACATTTGTAAAGAGATTTTCCTTAATCTCTCTCTTTGCTCGCCTAATGACATCATAAATTGATATTATAAGCTACAGATTCAGAGGAAATAGCCTATTCATCCTTACCTTCTCAAAAGCCTTACATCATTTGAAATCTCCTCTTCACCTTCTCCACTTCAGTGGATAAATTTACGGTATCTAAAATATATTAAATTGATATAAAAACCTGGCTTTTGTTCTTAAAGATGTTGATGCTGTTGTTTCTGCCTGCATTTCACCATAAAGCAGTGTTTCCTGTGGCATCGATACTTCCAGTAAAAATAGTGAATAGAGGAAAGGTTGAGCCTAAGAGACAAAAATTATTTTAAATTAAGGTCATTCTTCACAATGCAGTGGCATGTAAAGATGGCGGAAGCGTTCCTGTCATTGTGTTCAAAAAATAAAGTTAGAAGGAACCTATTCCTTTTTAGCACCTCAGCTAATTTTTGTTTTATTCATTCATGGGATGAGGGCGTTGAGGCCAGCAATTATTTCCCATCCTTCATTGCTCAGAGGACAGTTGAGTCAACCACATTGCTGTGGATCTGGAGCCACATGTAGGCCAGACCAGGCAAAGGGCATTAGTGAACCAGATGAGTTTTCCTAACAATCAGTAACGGATACACAGTCATCATTAGGCTCTTCATTCATGACTTTTTTTTGAATTCGAATTCCACCATTTGCCTTAGTGGGATTCAAAACTAAGTCACAAGATCATTACCTGGGTCTCTTGATTAACAGTGTAGTGATAATACCACTAGGCCATTGCCTATCTGTAAATTATTTATTGAATTATTCACTGATGAAATTATTTTCCATTGAGCTTTCCATGTACAAGCAAGCTTTCTCGGGCTATGTCATTGTTTCATAATTGACCGTGGTAAATCATGATTGATGGAATCTGATTCTCTTCTAGCTGTAGCTGCTGAAGCATCAGATGCACTCAATAACTGGATATCCGCATATTATTTGAACCCAGAATGCCTTGACCTCCTCGTGTTTCGAGTGTAATCTATTCCGCTCATGCCTTTGTGACCAACTAATTGTCCTCTTGCTGCCCGCTGGAAGGACGCAGCAATACTCCCAGGTCAACACCTTGAAACAAACTCTAAAACTCTTAGAGATTCTACAGTAGCAGAGGATCTTTAAAATACCTTAATTATATATTGGCCCTTGAAGTAGCACTATCACTGGATTCCTCTTAAATCCGAACTCTTAATCTTTCATGAGTGTGAAGTGAATATTTTGAGTGGATCTGATTGATCTGCATTGGGAAAACAGGCATCACATTAGCTAAAATAAAAAAACAGAAAGTGCTGGAAAAAAACTCAGCAGGTCTGACAGCTTCTGTAGGAAGAAAAACAGCAAGAAAACAAGGGGGAAATCCACATTCCCATTTTTGGGGTCATTCAGCCACAATCATGAAAGTATGTGGCCAGAGCTGGGCCTCAACCACAGGATCAGGGCAATTCTACTGCCTATCTCTGGTTGAATAGCAATGATGGTTGGATTTTGTTTTATCCTTTTTTGAATGCATTGGTTTTAATTTTCCAAAACTCCCTTGATTCAGGGACATTACCATAGCAAATATAACTCCTCTATTCGGAAATGGAGGAAGACAGAAAACAGGGAAGTACAGGCCAGTTCGCTTAACATCTATCACAGGAAAACGTTGAAGCTATTATTAAAGAAGTTATGGCAACATACTTGGTTAAATGCAAAGTTATCAGAGATAATCAACATGGATTTGTGAAAGAGAAATCATATTTGGCCAATCTGTTGAAGTTCTTTGAAAAGAGAACACATGCTATAGATAAAGGGGAACTGGTAGATGCACTGAGACCTCCAGAAGGTGGTTGGTAAGGTGCTACATTGAAGGTCATTGTAAAAAAAAACAACTTTATGATGTAGGGGATTAACGTGGATAGAAAATTGTTTGTCTGAGAAGAAGCAGAGATCAGGTGGAAATGGGTCTTTTTCAAACTGGAAAGATGTAATGAATGATTGACAATAGGGATTAATGCTTGAACCTCAACTGTTTACAATTTATATAAATGACTTAAATGGAAGGATAATAGGTATCATTGACAAATTTGTTGATGACACAAAGATAGGAGGAAAATTAGTTATGAAGAGGACAGAAGACATTACAAAAAGATAATGATAGGTTAAGTGAGTGGGCAAAGACAGTGACAAATAGAACCTAATGTGAGAAAATGGGAAATTGTTGATCTTGGCAAGAAAAATAAATAAGAAGCACATTGTCTAAATAGTGAGAGGCTGCACAGTTCTGAGATGCAGAAGGATCTGATGTCCTCATGCATGAATCATGATGGATGAGTTACAACATTTAAAAGACATTGATATAAGTGTATGAAAATGTTTGGAGGGATATGGGCCAAGTGCAGGAAAGTGAGACTAGTTTTGTTTTGGATTCTAGTCCGCATGGAATGGTTGGGCTGAAGGGTCTGTTTGTGTGCTGTATGATTCTATGACTCTAAGTCACTGGGAAAGCTACTAGAATGTTATAATTTATCACCAGCAGAATTGAATATAGAAGTAAGGAAATTACGGCACTGGTGAGACTATGTCAGGAGTTCTATGCCTAATACTGTCACGTTATTTAAGGAAAGATGTAAGTACATTGAAGGCAGATCAGAGAAGGTTTATCAGACTAATACCTAGAATGAGTGAGATGTCTTATGAGAAAGGTTGGTCAGGTTAGGATTGTATCTGCTGGCATTTAGAAGATTAAGAGGTGTCTCAATTGAAACGTATAAGATCCTGATGGGTTTTGACAGAGTAGATGTTTCCTCTTATGGAAAAATCTGGAATTAGGAGTTCACTGTTTAAATATCAGGAGGTGCTCATTAAAACCAGAGAGTAGATGAAAAGTTTTGTCTGAGAGGGTCATTGGTCTTTAGAATTCTCTTCCTGAAATAGTGGTAGAAGAAGAGTCCTTAAATATTTTTGAGGCGGGGAAAGATGGATTCTTGTTGAGCAAGCATTTGAAAGGTTATTAGGCATATGCATTTCAGGTTACTAACAGATCAGCCATGATCTTATTGAACGCTGGAACAGAATTGAATGGCAGAATGGTCTGCTCCTGATTTGTATGTTCATAATCTACAACGTTTGTTGGCCATCTCAAATTGTTCCGTCATTAGGCCCTTTTAGAGGGCAGTTAAGAATGAACTACATTGCTGTGAGTCTGGAGTCAATTGTAGGCCAATGTGGGTAAGGATAGCGAATTTCCTGTCCAGAGACCATTCATAGAATCCCCACAGTGTGGAAGCAGGCCCTTTGGCCCAACAAGTCCACACCGACCCACAGAGCATCCCACTCATACCAATCCCCCTAATCAACACATTCTGGAACACTACAGGCAATTGAGCATGGCCAATCCACATAGCCTGTACATCTTTGGACTGTGGGAGGAAACCAAAGCACCCGGAGGAGACCCCACATACACAGGGAGAATGTGCAAACTCCACACAGACAGTTGCCCGAGGGTGGAATCAAACCTGGGTCCCTGGTGCTGTGAGGCAGCAGTGCTAACCATGGAGCCACTATGCCGTCCATAGCATTAGTGAAACAAATGGGTTGTTTTGACAATTGATAATAGTTTCACAGTCAAGATTATTGAAAGTAGTTTTCAATTCTAGATTGATTGAATGAATTTGAATTCTAGCATTGCCATGGTGTGATTTGAATCTAAGTCCCTAGAGCATCAGTCTCGCCCTCTGGATTCAATGATACTGCCACCATGTCACAAACTCTCTCCATAACTGCCCATTTAAAGACCTCATTTGGGATCTGGGCAGGAGAGCCATCCACGCTCCAGGGTTCAGTAGGTGGATACAGGAAAATAACAGGTGCCCAACACTACAACTTCTCACCCGTTTAAATACCACTCTATCTTCAAATCCATCTCCACCAAATCATTAAATCCCACCCATTCTGTTGAGTTCTAGGGATTGTGCTTTACGAAGGATGTGAAGACCTTGATCAGAGATGAGGAACTTCTGTTAAATGGAGAGAAGGAGAAGCTAGTGTTACTCATCTTGGATCAAAGAAAGTTGGAAAGAGACTTGAAGAAGATATTTAAAGGCATTCATGGGTTATGTGGAGTGTATGGAAACATGGGACTTGGGGGCCAGAGTTGGCATTTGGCCCTTTGAGACTGTCGACTGCTGTTAGATAAGACCATGGCTGATCTGGTTGTGATCTCATGTTCCAGTTTCCTGTTAACCAACCATAACCCTCAAACCAGTTGTCTATCAAAAATCTATCAAACTCTGCCTAAATAAATTCAATTACTGTGCTCTCATTGCTTTTTGGAAAAGAGATTTTCACAAACCAAAGACCCTTTGAGCTAAAAGAAAATTCATCTCCATATTATTTCAAAACTGTGACCCCTAAACCTCATCTCTCCTCAAGGGGAAACATCAGTTTGTTATCCATCCAATTAAATCCACTCAGGATCTTGTTCAGAGATCTGTTCAAAGTTGTTATGACACACAACACTGGAGTAGGATGAGGTGTGAACTTGGGCCTCCTGGCTCAGAGATAGGAATATTACCATTACACAAAAGTTCAAAGGTCTGCTTCAAGATTTTGTAAATTCCATTAAGATACCCTCCAATGCTTCATTAGCCCCTTATCCCAGTAAGTGAACATTCTCCAAACTGCTTCAAAGTTTTTAGAGATAACAAGGTGTAGAGCTGGATGAACACAGCAGGCCAAGCAGCATCAGAGGAGCAGGAAAGCTGACGTTTCAGGCCTAGACCCTTCTTCAGAAAGGCCCTGCCATAGAACTTCCCTCTTTTACATTCCATTCCTCTTGCAATAAAAGCCAACATTCCATTTCCCTCCTTAATCACTTGTTGTACCAGTAAACTGGCTTTTGAGGATTCACGTACCAGGATGCTCAGATTTCTTGTAAATAGAAAGAACCTGTTTCCAATGACAGAAAGGTCAGTCATGCAAAAGGGACAGAACTAAATTGTTTGTGGAAAGGAGCAGAAGTGAACTGAGGTAACACTTTTATGCTGTAAGTTGTTCTGATCTGTAATGGGCTGCATGAAAGGGTGCTAGAAGCAGTTTCAAAATTGATTGAACAAACATTTGTGGTGAAAAGAAATGCAAGGTGAAGGGGAAAGAGAAGAACAGTGGGATTAATCAGGTGGCTTTACCAAAGTGCCTTCCTCTGTGCTGTACCATTATTTGGTTCTATGATTATGTGATCCCTGTCAAAAAAACCCGCCACATCATATTACCTCTTCCTTTTGCTTTTACACTTGTAAGACATACCAGTTTAATCACTTTTTTTAAAAAGAAGAGCACTACCATATTTAAGAAATTATAAATTTCAATTATTTTCTGACAAACACAACTTTTTGGCAAGTACTTTGTATCATGCACCACTGGGCTTTTGAGAAATTAGGCTGTAACTGGTGTTTTCTCCCAGCATGAATGACAATATTCGGTACATCCAACAGTGTCTGAAGGCTAACTTGGATTTAATAGCAAGCAGCATTTCCAAATCGACCAAATTTCCAAATCCAGTTATTCAGAATACTTTGATATTGATCTAATCATTAGAAAATAGGACAGTATTTCACAGGTACAATTTACTGAGATAACATGAAGATCTTTCTAATGGGAAATTGAATCTCAATAGAGTCTCCATCGAGTCCCAAATTTCTCAACAGCAATAATAACATGTGGTTTCAAATATTTTCACAGAAATGTGTGCGCGCATAAGTAATTATAAAATCTGTTTTGAAGTAAGAAAGCACATGTTTCCATTATATGTATACTTAAATAATTAATTTGAGTTAATTTTACTTAGTGCAAAAGTAGACAGAAAGTTAAACACCACACTTAAGAGCCAGGTGCAGGCTGTATAGTATATTTTGATAGTACAGTGCTGGGGCAACAAGAAGGTTGTACTCTTAGAATCCCTACAGGGTGGAAGCAGGCCATTTGACCCATTGAGTCCACACATACCCTCCAAAGAGCCTGCCACCCAGACCCACCCCAACCCTGCATTTCCCATGGCTAATCCACCTAATTTATGTATCCTTGGACATTATGGACAATTTAGCATGGCTGATCAACCTAACCTGCATAACTTTGGACAGTGGGAGGAAACCGGACCCCCAGGAAAAACCCTCCCAGTCACAGGGAGAATGTGCAAACTTCACACAGACAGTTGCCAGAGGGTGGAATTGAACCTGGGTCCCTGGTGCTGTGAGGCAGCAGTGTGGACCACTGAGCCATGAACCTTCAAAAAGCATTGGACAATTCCTGCTTCACCAGCATGATATCAGTGTCATATGTCTTTAACAAACAAGTATATATGGGAATAGACACCAGCATAGAATTATTAAAAGCAGTAATGTATTTTGTTGTTGCAAAGTAGAGGGAATTATCTTTTCGAAAGAGTAGTGTTAGTTATTATCATATTTCTAAACCTTTTTGTTGGTCTTTAAATCAGCTGTCATTTTGCTGCTGATTTTAATACATTTCTTATTTGCCTATTGAGTGGGAAGATATCTGGAACCAGGTTTATTGCATGAAATGGAGATTAACTTGTGATTTTTATGCCTAAAGTAATCCAGCTGATGAGAAAGTGTGAGCAGCGATGGGTTTGCCTATGATCGAAGATGTTTCAGCAGATCTGATTTTTCCCAAGGAATTAGTTATGCAGACACTGCTGCCATATTTGGAATATGCCTTAGAACCTATGACTTTCTTATTTAGATACATGGATATCATCACATATTGTAACATTGAAATAAATATCCCAAATTGTTATAATCATCCTGGAAAAATGTGTGATACTCGAGCCCCACTACTCCCAGGATCATCACAAAAGTTACTCGAAATTCCCAATTCCCTTGTCTGATAAACTCAGGTTAACAGAAAATACCAACCTGGTTCCTAATTTAACAAGAAATTAGTATTTGTTACAAATAAATTAGTTCTAACAACACGCAAACAAAATATGAATGATCAACATATAACTCTCTCATTGAAACACTATCCCTTCTTAAACTCTGCCATACATGCATGCAAACAGTGATAAAAATGAAAAAAGATGCTATGCATGGAGAAAACAATGTTAGGGAACACAGTTCAATGGCTTTGCCATTGTTCTTTGAACGAAGAACAGTGCAGCACAGGAACAGATCCCACCAAAATTGTGCCTACACATGATGACATTCTAAACTAAAAGCTTTCTGCTTCTACTTGGTCCATATCCCTCTATTCCCTGCCTATTCATATATCTGTCAAGATGCCTCTTAAAGTTGCTATTGTATCTGCCTCCAACCCCTCCTTTGGCAGCACTTTGCAGGCACTTATCACCCTCTGTATAAAAGAAACTTGCCTCTCACATCTCCTTTAAACTTATCCCCTTTTACCTTAAACATATGCCCTCTAGTAATGAACATTTGTACCCTGAGAAAAAGACTCACAGTATCCATTCTATCCACACCTCTCATAATTTTGTAAACCTCTATAAGTTTGCCCCGCATTCTTTGGTATTCAAATGAAAACAAACCAGGTTTGTCCAATCTCTCCTCATAGCTAATGCCCTTCAAAACAGGTAACATCCTGATAAATCGCTCCTGTACCCTTTTCAAAGCCTTCACGTCCTTCTAGTAGTGTGACATATAGAACTATACTTAATATTCTAAATGTGGCCTAACTAAAGTTCTACATAGCTGCAACATGACTTGCCAATTTCTGTACTCTATGCCCTGACATGTGAAGTCAAGCATGCTATATGCTTTCTTGACCACCTTATCCACTTATGTTGCCATTGTCAGCAACCTGTGGACCTGCACATCTAGATCCCCCATATGTTGATGCTACCAAGGGGTCTGCCGTTTACTATATACTTCCCTCCTGCATTAGATCTTCTAAAATGCTTCACATTGTATATGTCCCGATTAAAAAAACTCCATCAATTTCTCCGATCAAGTCTTCAGCCTATCCATACCCTGTTGTATCCTCTGGATAATCCCCTCACTATCTGCAGCTCCCTCAACCTTTTTGTCATCCGCAAACTTACTAATCAGACCAAGTACATACTCCTCCAATTCATTTATACATATTACATACAACAGCGGTCCTAGCACTGATCCCCACAGAACACCACTGGTCAGAAATCTCCAGTCAGAAGAATACCCTTCTACCACTACTCTCTGTCTTCTATGACCAAGCCAGTTCTGTATCCATCTTACCAATCACTGAGGATCCTATGTGACTTCACCTTTTGTATCAGCCTGCCATGAGGGACCTTGTCAAAGGCCTTGCTAAAGATCATTTAAACAACATGTGCCCTCATCAATCATCTTCGTCACTTACTCAAAAAATTTAATCAAGTTTGTGAGACATGACCACCCATGCTGCCTATCACTAATTAGTCTATATTTTCCAAATTTGAATAAATCCTATCCCTAAATTTTCTCCAGTAATTTCCCTAGCACTGATGTAAAGCTCACTGGCCTGTAATTTCTCAGAATGTCCTCTTGGTCTTCTTAAACAAAGAGACAATACTGACTATTCTCCAGTTCTCTGGGGCCTCTTCTGTGACTAAAGAGGACACAAAAATAAAACACCTTGGAATTTGCCCTAATCCTGTGGTTAAGACATTTCATGGCCCCTTTTAGCCCTCCTAATTCCTTGTTTGAATTCTTTCCTGCTATCTTTGTATTCTTCAAGGGCTCTGTCTATCTTCAGTTTCCTAAATCTTACATATGCCTCTTTTTTTCCTTTTTGACTACGCTCTCAATTTCGCTTGTGATCGAAGGTTCCCGAATCATGCCATCCTTTTCCTTCGTTTTCACAGGAATATGCTGGTGCTAAACTCTAATCATTTAGCCTTTAAAAGATGTGGATTTACCCTCAAACACACACACACACCCAAGCACACACACACACCCAAACACACACACAAGCACACACACTCTCCCCCCCAACCAAATCTACATTCCCCAGTTTCTGCCAATATTGTGGTTGTTAACCTTCCCCCAATTTAATACTTTCACCTGAGGATAACTCTTATTCTTATTCATAAGGAACTTAAACTTACAGAATTATGATCACGTAATTCTGAGTCCTTCTGATCTCCAATCTTCATCTTCTTTCCAGAGTCCTGTGAGTTTTTTATGGCAGGCACAGGACAATAGGCACAGTAAATGTTTAATCTCTCAGTCACTGGCACTGCCACAACGATACTACCCGAAGGTTGCAGGAGAAGCAACTCATAGTCCGCTTGGGAACACTGCAGCCCAATGGAATCAATGTGGACTTCACAAGCTTCAAAATCTCCGCTCCCCCTACCGCATCCCAAAACCAGCCCAACTCGCCCCTGCCTCTCTAACCTGTCCTTCCTCCCACCTATCCCCTCCTCCCACCTCAAGCCCCACCCCCATCTCCTACCTACTAACCTCATCCCGCCCCCTTGACCTGTCCATCCTCCCTGGACTGACCTATCTCCTCCCTACCTCCCCACCTACACTCACCTTTACTGGCTCCATCCCCGCCTCTTTGACCTGTCTGTCTCCTCTCCACCTATCCTCTCCTCTATTCATCTTCTATCCACATCCCCCTCTCTCCCTATTTATTTCAGAACCCACTTCCCCTTCCCCACTTCTGAAGAAGGGTCTAGGCCCTAAAAACCTGCCTTCCTGCTCCTCTAATGCTGCTTGGCCTGCTGTGTTCATACAGCTCTACACCTTGTTATCTCAAAAATTAAAAGCTATGTTCTTTACTAAAGTCTTGTGCATGATGGGTATTGTTATTGCAATGACAGTTGAAGACTGTCTTGTATCTCAATGCAACTTCTCCTTTCAAGCTACCTCAGATGATCTCAGTCAGATAATCCAGTCTCCAGAACACTTTGTTATACATCAGGTCTAGAGACAGCTCCCTCAGTCATGCCTATTCTTGTAATGCCCTGAATCTGGGCAATTACTCAACAGGTCCTGATATCTGCTTGTCGGGGAGTGGGGTGGGACAAGGCAAACAGAGAAATGGTTGCAATCGTATGACTGAAACATGACAAGAAATTGTTTTTTGGTTAGCGCTCCAGCACAATAGATCCAGGCAGACTCACAGTTATTGGTCGCTGAACCATTGCAAGACATTCCCAAGGGAGTCCTAAACCGTGCTTAGAATCTCCATTGACTGGGGGATCTCGGAGGACTGGATTTGTTACAAGTCTCTCTTGAGTTAAATTGAAAAACATGTACATATTTATTGATAGAAGGCAAATTCATTACTGATGTCATACTGATTACTCATCGTGGCAAGTATTAATACCTACGTTGTTTTTTTGAAGGCAAAATCTTGAAAGTTATCACTGAAGGCAACCGATGCTTTGACGGAGGAGTGGAGGCAAATATGGTGTTCCATGAGTGGAGTGATGGGCTAGGTGTGTCAAAGAATCATCACCTGCATGATCTTTATGCCCATTTGCTGACAAATGGTGTCCGCAAATTCCAATTAGCAGACAATAGTTACATTATTTTACATCCATATAATAGGTAAAAACTCTCTCTCAACAAGTCACATTTGAGATTTATTCCTAATAATTAGAAAATAAACAGTTCAAATTATAGATTTGTTTTTAAACCATTAACACCACTAACTATATCATATCGGATGGAGTATCAAGAATTGCAAGATATTGAGCTAATTTGCTGCATTTTAACTGAGAACATTTGAAAAATGTTCACTGTTAATACCAGGGAAATTTTCCTGCATTACAAATGTTAAGGAATTTCAAATAAATGTTTAATGTTTCACTAAAATTACAAAGCTATGGGTTGAAATACAAAGAGATTGAATCTGACGTTTTTCCTGCTCAGAGTGTTAGAACTGAATATTAATAGTGTTGCTATAGTAACACTGCTGTAAAGTTTATTGTACCTTTTGATGTCCTTATGAACAGTGTTTTAAATTTAAAATCAAATAAGGCAAGAGTTAGTACTGTCAAAATTAAAACAAGCAAGTAGGTAACGAAGGATGGGTAATGCATGCCATTTATATATATAACAAGAAAACTCAAACCCAGATGGCAGTGCAGCGATCACAAGGGTTGAGATGATGCAACCTGCTCAGGATATGCTGCTTTGGGCTGCAACGCAGGTAGAATAACTTGTTTCAAGAACCTGCACTGTAACTCATACTTAGCCTTCACTGTCAAAATTAATGTTTAACAGTAATACCAAATTGCAATATAAAAAATTCACATTATTAATCAAATAAACTCTCATATAATTTTTGTGCCGGGCAATTTTATGAGGTAGATTTACGAATGCATGTTATTGTAAATCAAAAATTAAAAACTAATCATCCATCAAATCTTTCATTTTAATTTGTAGAGAACGCTGGTAATGGAGTTTCAATGCAAATCGTGGGAGTTTCAGTAAGAAGTTGAAGTTACCTCATTATAAAGAACATTCTAAATTCCAATAGAACTAACTGCTGGAAAAAGCTGAGGCCATTCCCAAACAGACGCAATTATGCAAATACAAGACAACTAATTGAATTGAAATTGGCATGAGCATGTAGAAACGAAGGGCAATCTGCAAGATTTCTTCAACTATGAAGTGATTGAATTCATTAATTTTGTGCAAATCTTAGTTTGAAATATCAGCTTTGAGCAGCTGCAAAGATTCTTTCTCAGTCTTGCTGTTGAGAAATGATCCTGGAAACTGCCTTTCAGCAGTTCCAGGCTGCGAAAGCTTTCGTTTTTCTATCATGGCATTCAGTTTGAACTAACTCACGTATTTTCTTATGGTGAAGGCAGCAAAGGAGCAGCAGAACAAGTTGAAAGAAATACTAGTACACATACCAGTACTGCACCAAATTGGAAGCGGTATCCTGCCAACAGAGGCTACAGATCACACCATTTCAATGAAACTATATTAGAATAGACCTGATTAAAGAGACAAGTCACTGAGGAAGCCATGAATCCTGTTCCAAGGTAAACTTTAAACACTTGCAAAGAAAATACCACAAAGTGCTTCTATGATGCACATATAGGTGCCTTTTTTTTATGGTGCGCCTACACCCTGGCCCCTCTGTGTTGTTCTTAAACCTTTCATGGTTACAGAAGTTACATGAAAGTCAGCATGTCAGTTGTATTAGCATGTGCTGTGGTATCATGAGCCTCTTGGCATCCTAGCAGCAGTCACCATAAAATGGCTGCATTCCCAAAGGAATCTACAAGAGCTTGCGTCATTACGTGGATAGGTGACAGTCTCCCTGAACTTTGAAAGTCTGTTCTCAGAATACAGCTGCTGGTGCATTTTATTTCCCACACCAATTAGCCTGAGAAGATACTGATGGGCATGTCTCTTGAAAATACTGACCAGGATAATGTTAAAGGCTAAGAAGGTGAGGAACAGCTGAAGTATGTTCAACAGACCCTTTGTGATCAATATGTTTTCATTCCTCACATGGAGGCATTGCTGGATCTTTTGCTTGGAAATAAAGAGGATCAAGTGTCTGTGGAGAAACATTTGAATAAGGATGCTCACTATAACATGAGACTTGAATGAGTAATGGAGAAGAGCAATCAAGAATAGAATTTCTAAATTAGAAGAGGGATAATTTCAATGGAATGAGGAAATCTAGCCAAGGCAAAATAGATCCAAAGTTTGAGAGGAAACTCTGTAACAGAACAAAGGTTGATCTTTAAGGAAGCAATGTTTCAGGAACAGTCCAGGTAAGTTCCTACAAGGCGAGTTCAATTTTGCTTTCCTCATATGGTGGGTTTGGTGCAGACAAGGATTCCACAAAATTAATTTGCAATTTAAAGCATCTTGGTTAGCCCAATAAATTCAAAGTAGTAGGTCTCAGAATTTAACAGAAACTCAGAGAGAGGGGTGACTTCAGCAGACCTTCCTTGGATGAAAAGGGAGATAGAGGATATGATGGACCAAAAATTATACTATCAGTCAGATGCATTTTTCAAGTAAGATCCAGGCCAAATACAATACATTGAAGGAAAAGTGAAAAGGTAAACAAGAACCTAAGAAGTAGGAGCAAGATTACCTCTGACTGGATGATCAGAGCAGTTATCAGCAATAAGTTAAACATTTATACTCCAGTACTTTGCCAATATACTTTTCAGGGTTTGGGGCTTAGAGAGAACTGACAGGACTATTCCATCGGTAATTAACTTTCTAACTATGTGGAAGTGCACAGTATGAAAACTAAAATATCCATTTGCCACTCACATAAGAAATAGGAGCAGTGTTTGGTCATTCAGCCCTTCAAGACCACTGCACCATTCAATAGATCATGGCTGACCTTTTACTTCAATTCTATTTCCTGCATTATCACTGTGTCCCTTAATGTCTTAAATATATAGAAATCTATTGATCTCAAATTTGAACAAAGTAATTGAACCTCCACAGCCCCCTGGGGAAGACAATTCCAAATCTTCTTTATTTTTCAAGTGAAGAAATTTCTCCTCAACTCAATCCTAAATGGCTTGCATCAATTCAGAGACTTAGTCCCTGGTGCTAGACCCTCCATCTCGGGAAAGCATCCTTCCCATATCTACTCTATTGATCCCTGTAAGAATTTTGTGATTTTTAAATGCAATCACCTGTCGTTCTTCTAAATACCAAACAATGAAGATCCAGTCTATTTAATTGTTCCTCATGAAACAATCCATCTGATTAGACTGCCAAAGAGAGAATATATGAATAATGTTACAATCCCCACACAGCCCAATAGCCTTTAAATTAAGATTCATTTCCTAATGATAGAATTGTCTAATTTTGCTTCTATATACTATGGTCTTATGGTGACTGACAGAAATTATCAAAGGACAAGGTTTCACATTTTAAAATATTTTACAAAAACACACAAACTAAAATCAACATTGACCAAATATTTCTTAACAGACAATTAATGCAACACTAAAAGAAATACTTTTGTATTAAGTAATTAAATCGTGGCTTCCATTTTTCTATTAACTTTTTCCAGAAAGTAAAACTTTAATTCCCAAAATTATTAGTTATATTCCAAATCATATGAATTTGGAGCTAAATATTCATAACAATAGCTAAACTTTATAACATGCTAGGATATAATTACAGGACAATACAATATATAACTAAACCACACCAGTTTATTTTTTTAACAGCCCTTCCTCAGGATTCAATTAGAAGACTTGTTCAATTTTGCTTTCCTTATAAGGTGGGTTTGGTACAGACAAGAACTCCACAAAATTAAGTTACAATTTAAAGCAGAGATAGTAGGAACTGCCGATGCTGGAGAATCTGAGATAAAACGTTGTAGAGCTGGATGAACACAGCAGGCCAAGCAGCATCATAGGAGCAGGAAGGCTGACTTTTTGGGCCTAGACCCTTCAGCAGAAATGGGGAGCGGAAGGGGATTCTGAAATAAATAGGGAGAGAGTGGGAGGCGGATGGAAGATGGATAAAGGAGAAGATAGGTTGAGAGGAGACAGACAGGTCAAAGAGGCGGGGTTAGAGCCAGTGAAGGTGAATGTAGGTGGGGATTTAGGTGGGGGTTAGGTCAGTCCAGGGAGGACGGACAGGTCAAGGGGGCGGGATGAGGT
>JAHRHZ010000023.1:36897431-36997687 GCA_024137785.1 Ginglymostoma cirratum | reverse complement strand
CCTACACACTAACCTCATCCCGCCCCCTTGACCTGTCCGTCCTCCCTGGACTGACCTAACCCCCACCTAAATCCCCACCTACATTCACCTTCACTGGCTCTAACCCCGCCTCTTTGACCTGTCTGTCTCCTCTCAACCTATCTTCTCCTTTATCCATCTTCCATCTGCCTCCCACTCTCTCCCTATTTATTTCAGAATTCCCTTCCCCTCCCCCATTTCTGATGAAGGGTCTAGGCCCGAAACGTCAAGCTTTCCTGCTCCTCTGATGCTGCTTGGCCTGCTGTGTTCATCCAGCTCCGCAACGTTTTATCTACAATTTAAAGCATCTTGGTTAGCTCAAGAAGTTCAAAGTAGTGAGTCTCAGAATTTAGCAGAAACTCAGAGATAGGGGTGACTTCATCAAAGTTTGTAAATAATTTGATGTAAGGCCAGCTACCTGAAATATTAATTTGCCCTCCACAGATGCTGCCTGGCAGCTTCATATTCTAAGCATTTTTGCTTTTCTTTGTTTTAAGTTTGCAGCAGCTGCTGATCTTTACCTTTCAGTTATCTCCTTGCACATTATAAATAATAACATCTTCAGACCCATTATGTTTAGCAGTTGCTGGTCACAGGTGATTGGTAGTAGGTAGGGAGAGTCTTCATAAAATTTCATAGAATTTTACAATACAGAAGAAGGCCATTCGACCCATTGTGTTTGTACCAGCTCCCGAAAGGGCTACGCAGCTTGTCCCTTTCTCCAGCCCGGTCTCTGTAGCCTTTTAAATTCAAAACCTTTGAATATGTATCCAGCTCTCCTTTTGAAATCTGTTATGGAATTCACCTCCAACACTCTCCCAAGACAGTTTATTCCAAGTCCTGACAACTCTTTGACGAAAGAAGTTTTTCCTCATCTTACTTCCAGCTCCCTCGCTGGCAATCATGAAATAGTTAGTGACATACCTACTAGTAGAAACAGGATGTCCGTCTTTACCCCATAATTTTGAACACCTCAACAAGATCACCTCTTAATCTTCTCTGCTCCCAGGAAAATAAGCCCAATTTCTCTCATTTTTCCTTGTACCCAAAATCCCTCATTCCTGGTAACAATCTAGTAAATCTCCTCGCACTCTCTCCAGGGCTTTAAAATTCAAATAAATTATGCTGTATAAATTTAAGTTTTTATTCCTTCCTATTCATCTCCATTTGCAACTCTAGTCACATTGTGAGAGATTGTCAAGGGTAAAGCTGCTCTTGTTGACCACAAGACAAAATGCAGATGGTGAGAATTGTAAGAGCAGAAGGAGTAGAAGTAAGAAAAGTGTAACAGAGAGAATGGGGAATTTAATAGAAACAAGGGACAAGGGAGACAGGGAGAAAAATAACAAAAAAAAACACAGGTACAGGGGATTGGAGTGTGTTCAGGGTACCTAAAATCTCCATGAGCTGGAGGAGGAATGAGGTAAGGAACTGGCGATGTCTATCTGAGTGCCCAAATATTTAAATGTGCCCTTTGACAGCCTCAGTCCAATCTGAGATTCACCAGCCTGAAGGACACTCAATCTTAGCCCAGCCTTAACAAATAAACAATACCGTGCAAGAAAGAAGAAAACCTTATGAATAAGTAAGTGTGCAACTCAGTAGAATTCACAGGCATCAAACACTGTTTGTTGTGCTCTAAATCACGCGTGAAGAATGCTGTAAATATTCTCATCTGCTAAAACACTTTTTTCTTTGGTTTTAAGTCATGGGCAAAAATTGCAGCGTTTCTGTGTGGATTTAATTCTACTTTGAGGCAGTGCATTTAGAACTTTTTTCTCTGGTGTAAAAGCCAATTTCAACAAGAACAGAAAGTATTTGATTCTCCCTTCACGTCCTGAACTTTCCAACTGCTTATGAAGGTGAAATTGGCAAGAAGCTTACAGATCCCAGGTACATAGTAATCACAGCACCCCCCAGTGGATGTTAATAAAAGTAATTCCATATGAGAATTCTCCATGACAGCTTCATGGAACAATGCTTTTCCATGTAAACAAAGGTATGCAATGTTTGTCCATTTTATATGAAATGCATTAGTATGTAGACTGGACAGAATATCATTTGGTCTAAAATATAAAAATAATAGCATTGTGCTTTTGTATTATTCATTTATTCTTGGGATGTGGGCCTCTTACTAGCCCGACATTTAATGCCCCTGTAAAGGCAATGGTGGACCCATTATGAACTGTTGCAGTCCATCTGGTGTAGCTCCACCATAGTGCTGAGTCCCAGGACTGAGTTCACCAGAAACAGTGAAGGACAGAAATATATTCCCATGGATAACAGAAAATGACCTGTAATTTTGAGGAGAACTGAAGCCTGCACTTGTTGTCCTTACTCTTTCAGTTGGTAGTGTCACTGATCGTGAAGGTGTTTTCAAAAGGGCTGTTGCGGTGTACCTTGTAGATGTTGCACACTGCAGCTAGATACTGCTGCTGGGGCAGGGAATTACTATTTAAGGTGGTGAATGAGTGTTGATCAACAAGCTGTCTTATCTTAGATAAAAAAAATTAAGCTTCTTGAGTGTGGTTGGATCTATACAGATCCAGGTAGGTGGAGAGAATTCCATCATATTCCTTGTACCTTGTGGATGGAGAATAAGTTCTCGGAATTCCAGAAACGAGTCAGCCATTCCAGAGTGTGTATATGGTTACCAGTTAAACTTCAGGTCAATGGACACTTCCAGATTATCAATAGGGGAAATTGATGACGGCAATATTATTGAATGTCAATGGGAGACAACAAGATTCTCTCTTGAAAATAAAAACAGAAATAATTGGAAAAACTGTGTAGGTCTCCACAGCATCTGTGGAGAGAAAGCAGAATTAATGTTTCAGGTTATTAGTTCTGACAAAGGGTCACTGAAAAGCTTTGCTTTCTCTCCATAGATGCTGCCAGACCTGTGAGATTATCCAGCATTTTCTGATTTTATTTCTGATTTCCAGCATCAACAGTTCTTTTAGTCTTTTTTTCCCTCTTGGAAATGGTCGTTGTGACACTAGTCTTAGTTGCCACTGTTAGCCTAAGCCTGAATGTTACACAAACAGGTCTTGCTGTTTGCGGGCACTAGCTACTTCATTAATCTGTGAAATTGTGTACTTCCCCATGTCTGACCTTACAACGAAGTCCTGGAGTTGATTCTCATTGACTTCACCTTTGGCAAGACCTCTTGATGCCAAATGAGGTGTCACTCTCACCTCACCTCTGGACTTCAGCTCTCTCATCCATGTTTGGACCAAGTTTGCAACAAAGTCAGGAGCTGAGTGGCCCTGACAGAACACAAACTGAGTGTCAATTGGCAGCTTATTGCCAAGTAAGTGCCGTTTAATAGTATTTCGATAACAGACTTCCCATTCATCTTTATTTGTTTACTTAGTTGGTATATTTGGTATGGATCAGAGATGTCAACAATTGATCTTTTCAATAATTCTGGACTTATAGATAAATTGGATGTTATTGGACAAAAAATGTGAATCGGATGAGGCACCCTGCATGGTTGGCAGAAAAGTTGCAACTGTGGCAAAATGAAAAACTGCATTGCCTTTTACTAGCCCAAACCACCAAGGCTTCTAGTTATTGTTGTATTTTCCATCAGGTAGTTTAGCTAAAGCATTGAAAATGAATCATGATATGGAAGTGGTTACTAAGGCTGTCCCTTTTTTGAGGAATGGGTCTTGACCACCAGCAGTTTAACCAGCTGTTGGAAGGCTCTGAAATTCATTATGGACTCCAACATTGAATTCAGTTCAGAGGCTACATAAGGAATTGCTATTCAGAATTGTGTGGTGAGCTCCAATAGTTCATGGGTCAGAAAAAAAAAGGCTGTTGCTGAATTACAGGACAATGAATGGTTTCAAGCCTTTGCTTTCATGAAGAATACTACATAAACCAAAACTGCAGCAATTTACATTTCTATATATCCTTTAAAATCATAAAAACAGCCTGAGGCATTTCTCAAGTGTTATGGGAGATGCACTTAACCAGATGGAGAGTATTCCAATGCAATCATTGTATCTTGTAAATAAGGTAAAGAATCTGGGGAGTCAGGAGGTGAGAGCATCTGGACTAGTTTAATCGAAGAAACAGATAGAAAATACAAAAAAAATCTGATATTATATCTTTGAGTCCAGCTATGGGAGAAGTAATTTGCCTGGAGTAATTTGGCACATTTTCCTTGGTTGAAGTCATGTACAACACAGTTAGGATTCAACAAGCTGTCACCACAGAGTAATAAATAAGCAAAATTATCGAACTGAGAAAGGGATTTCAATAAAAATGATCTGAAATCAGACACCATGAAGAAGAATTTGCAATTTTCAGTTGCCCATTTCTGTCAATGTGCATGATGTGCTTGAAGAGCTAGAAATGGAAGCTACTGAACTGTTTTGCAACATTCTGTGTTGGACTGATTACCCAATATTACAATAGCCAATTCCTGGTATATCTGATGAGGAAACGTTGGACAGGTTGAGCTTGTATCCACTGGAATTTACAGGAATATGAGGCAACTTGATTGAAGCAAAGAAGATCCTGAAAGTTCTTGACAGGGTGCATGTGGGAAGGATGTTTCCTCTTGTGGGAGAATCAAGAATCACTGTTTAAAAATAAGGGATCTCCCATTTAAGACAGAGGTAGGAGAAGACATTTCTCAGAGAGGCTTGTATGTCTTTGGACTTTACTTCCTCAAAGGCAGTGGAAATAGAGTCCTTGAAAGTTGTTAAGCCAGGGCTCATTAAATTATCAATAAGCAAGGGGGCCGAAAGCTATTGGGATCAGCAGGAATGTGAAATAATCAGATCAGCTATAATATTATTGAATGGCAAAACAGTCTTGACAGGCCAAATGGCCTACCCCTGCTCCTAATCTGTAGGTTTGCTTGATCGTATGTATGTATTAATAGCTGGCATCTAATTTTGCCAAATCAGAATAATTTTGCATCAGAACGTCCACCCATACTTTGGATCACATACATGTGTGAGCAAATGTTTAATGTCATGGGTATCAACAAACCTAATCTACCTTCCCAATAATGTGAAACGAATCTGAAAAAAATATTTTAGTAATATTTTAGTAATATTGCAGTAATATACTGCAAATGTTGATGTTATAGCTTGAGCTAAGAAATGCCAGTTATAGGACAGCAACATACTAATAAATAGAATCTAAACATAAAAACACTATGGTTTATAAATATCAATTTATATTTCATGGTTGGTGGAACTTTAGGAATAAGTCCACCATATAAAGTAAATTTCATCAACCTCTCACCTTCTTCCCAATCTTTCCTTCACTGTTAGACAAATACTAAGTATCCAGGTGAGGGATGTGAATACTGTGAAATTAAATACTTTTTCTACAATTTGAACCCAGTGATGGGTGTGTCCACTCCCAATTCAGATCCAGTATAAGTTAATGCAGGGCATGGTTTTGTCTACACTACCTGAAATGGTTTTATGCTGAATCTCAGAAGGCCTCCAGCTATTGCAGTTTGAAGGGTATGCTCCAGCACCCAAGCCAGCAGAAGTACTGACGTCACACGGCAACATGCAGCTGATTGTGTCTATTTCTAGGAAGTAGAAAATACCACAAATGGAACAATCTTCTGAAAATGCATTTATTTTTGATGCACAAAGAATCGTCAATTTCTCCCTGTGCAAAAAAAGATCAAGGGGATCAGTTTGACATAACCAATCCAAAGGAGACTGATGGGGAAAAAGTTGTGACTTTAATACAAAATAAAACTGGACAGTGTATAAAACAATCTGATCTCATTAACATTCCAGGTTAGGTTCAAATTACTTTCTATGTGTTTTTCTGACATCTATTAGTCAGTTTGAGTGGGGAGGGAAGAATTTTAGATGACCTTAAGATTATGGTGGGAAGAACACCACAAATTTTGGTAGGTTATAGGGGATGGGTCTGGGTGGGATCCTCTGATGGTCGGTATGGACTTGTTGGGCCAAAGGGCCTGTTTCCATACTGTAGGGATTCTATGATCTGGACAAGTCAGGTGGCCAGGTGGAGACTGGAATTGGAAAGTCTGGAGGTTATTTTGGTCATCAGAACTGAAGCAAAGCTGACTTCCCACATACTGATTAAATTGCAGTTGGGATCCAATGATGTCAATAGTTTTTGAGCATGTGACAGGATTCTGGTGGGGACCTCATTCACCACCATTTTAACTCCTTGAAATTGCAGTTAACAGTAGTGCACAATGAGGAAGATCTGTGATAGCAGCAGGAGTAATTAAGTGACAAAAAGTTGATGGTGCAAGTACAATGTGGATGGTCACTGTTTTAAATAAACATAATATGAGCACAGAGGTTTAAATTCATGAGTGGAACTCTGTATCATTCCCCATGTTGAGTTTGGCAGTGGTTACACATAATTAGACAGGAGCATCCACTACTGTTAAGCCCACGGGGCAATGTCCATGAATAACCTTCTGAATAATTAATACTCACTCGAACACTTCATTGCTCTGTCATTGGGAATAACCCAGCAAGAGCAGGGGGCCGAGTGAATTATTCCTTGGTCCAGGAATGAAGGGCTTGACATATGAGGAATCTGGTGTTATACTTGACGGAGTCTAGAAGGATTAGGGGAGGTTTTATTGAAACTCACCAAATACTGACAGGCCTGGATAGAGTGGATGTGGAGAAGATGTTTCCACTAGCAGGACAGACTAGGACCTGAGGGCACAAACTCAGAGTGAATGGATGACCCTTTAGGAATGAGATGAGGAGGAATTTCTTCAGCCAGAGAATAGTTAATCAGTGGAGCCCATTGCCTTGAGAGCTGTGGAGACTAACTCATTGAGTGTAATTAAGACAGAGATAGATTGGTTCTTGATTAGTAAGGGGATCAAGGTCGGAGAATGGGATTGAGAAACATATCAGCCATGATCGAATGGTGGAGCAGACTCGAAGGGCCAAATAGCTTAATTCCACTCCTATGTCTTACAGAGTCCTTTTCCCAGAGGACTGGCAGAAGGGACCCTGCTAGCCTGAGATTGCCACCCAGGTCCATGTCATCTCCTAGATGCAGAAAAATGACTAGCAGTTTCACAAGAAAGTCAATGACCTTCTACACTCTACCTGGATAAGTGCTACACTCATCTCTGCCACATCTGTCTACTACTGCACCCACCTCCCACCAAGGATCAAGCTCTGCCACTTTCACTGATGCACACAACACCCTCCCTCAGTCTCTCTGATGCCAACCCCCTTCCCCCAACCTCCTCTAACCAACTACTCCCACCTGCACCAGCAGTAATAGCCGTACCACTGCCCACTTTGCCCTCATCAGTGCCCCCCTTTTTTTCTCAGTAACAGGAGAAGACAGCCCATATCAGCACAGAGAGCCCAGAGGGACGGAGAGTGCCTGACATCACGTCGTCATCTCCGAGAGGAGAATCCTGACCGTCACAGGAGAAGACTGGGACCATGGTTGCGAGCATGTCAAAACATATTCATGTCCTGCTAAATGAATAAGTGCCAATCTTCATTCAACAGCAAATCTCAAATTAAGTGACTCTCAATCAGTGCACACCACTTCTAACACTAGCTGGAATGACTTCTCTCTCTTTTGTCTTTTAGGTTCTGCCAGACCTCCCAAAACCTCTGTGAAGAAAATGTCCAGATCCCCGACAAAACAGCCTCCCTGACCTCTGAGAACCGTACTACCAATGGCCTCAGAGGATACATCACCATGATTGCCTCCTGCACCCTCACCATCTCTATTACTGACACCTCAAGGGCCACAATAGGCTTCGAGCATGGGGGATCTGGAGTGCACCAGACTGTAACAGCTGAGTGAGGAAGAAATGCCCCAGGCTGCTGCCAGAGACCAGGTACCTGCTCAGCTCTAGAGCTGTAGTTGAAGGAATGTAAATATAGTGAATGAGTTCTTCTGAATGAGCTTTCTTTTCAATACAGTGAAGTGTGCAATAGACCGATAGAACTTCATATTATACCACATAACTTTATTTGATCTCTGCAAAGATTCTAAGATCTGCCCATTAAAAACAGTGTGTGAGTCGGTATGGCAGCAGTAAAGGCAAAGGTGTTGTGTGTGGGTTGTCATGCAGGGCAAAAAAGTGGCATAGGGTATATAAAGACTCATTAGGGGTAGGTACAGGGGGATAAGTTGGTGTAGGGACCAAGATGGGTGGTTGGGCATGGGTTGACTTGGAGGGTCTAGCGGGCTAGGGGATGACTGCAAGGCATGAATTAGCATAAGTGAAGGGAAGGTGAGGGGTGAAGACTGGATGAATAGAAATATAAAAAATAGAGCAGAAATAGGCCATTGGCTCACCACTCTCTGGGTGATGTTACATGTTTCTTTCACTCTATAATTTTAGACCTGGGGTATAGCCCCAAGATGGGATTTCTGCCCACCCCAGCCCACCTTCATGCTTGGCATCTCCCCAATTACTAACACAGCGTGCACCTGCAGAGACAACATCTGATGTCCGTGCAGCCATTTTGAAACGTCAGGTTCATGTAGCCTGGAATTCTCCCAACTTTGCATATCTGACTCAGACAAAAATCTAAGTAATTGATTCTATGCCTACACTATTGAATCTGCCTATAGTTTTACACTTCTCTGTATTCAGTCCCCTTTTTATGTTTCTGGAAGGAAAAGCACAAGGCTGTTTAGTATTTCCTGCTGATGTAATCTCCTAGTTCTGACAAGATGTTCATAAATCTTTTTTGCAATGGTTCCAATGTTTCTATAGCCTTTTGGTTTGTAAGAATGAAGACTGATACTATGCTCATTACCTATTTAAACCTGGCATTTGTTTTTAACATTAGTAAAAGTAGCAAAACAGATATGGTTTTAAAGTGTAAGTTAGTTGATGTTTGTAAGCATTATACCTAATACGGATCTAATTGTCTAATGTGTAGTAAATGTTACAAATGAACACAGGAATCACCACGAGCCATTGATACTGTACCAATATCCACCACTAGAGGTATATGAGCCAAAACATTGTAGAGAACGTACACATCTGTCAACTTCTTGACTTGATACATGGAAACCTTGATCGTTGCTAAACACTACAACACAACATCAGTGGTTAGATCACTTGAATAATGAAATTAACATTTAAAGTATTTTCTGTTTACATGACAGATCAATTTAAGTGATTACTCAGTGATTGTGTGGCTTGTCCAATGGATATGTAAACATATTTCAGTATCAGAGATAGTAGGAACTGCAGATGCTGGAGAATCTGAGATAACAAGCTGGATGAACACAGCAGGCCAAGCAGCATCAGAGGAGCAGGAAGGCTGACGTTTTGGGCCTAGGCCCTTCTTCAGAAATCCTGGCCCCGTAGGCAGGTACTAAGAAAGATAATGTGGCTGTAGTACCTGGTTTGCTTCAGGACGTGTTTGAGCAGTTTCAAGGCTGAAGAGATTACAAGAAAGTTGCAGTGGGAGAGAGAACCACTGAAGTTTTTCCGGAGGGAGGAGGGTAAGTTCTTCAGGGTAGGCATCCTTAAAAGAGGTTTCGCAGTGGGGTTAAAATTGTTTCAGAGATAGTAGGAACTGCAGATACTGGAGAATCTGAGATAACAAGGTGTAGAGCTGGATGAACACAGCAGGCCAAGCAGCATCAGAGGAGCAGGAAGGCTGACATGTCAGGCCTAAACCCTTCTTCAGAAAATCAGTAGGCTGTTTACTTTCATTACTGCCAAACGTCTTACAAATTACATTGAAATATGCTGTTTCATACCTCATTGGTATAATATAAAGAATATTAATCACTGCAGTATCAGCTACTGCCAAGTATGGGCAGGACTTAACTTGAAATGGCTCCGAATTCACCAGTATAACTTCACTTTAATGTTGATTGGGTAATGGGAGATGTTGAAAGTTCCTTCCTATATTTATCATTAGGTCACCCAAATAATAATAATCTATCTCTAAATATTTTGGTATCTTTGATATGTTCTCATCTGCTGCATTATTTCAAATAAGTGGCTTACCATTCCACCCTACCTGTCACTTTTCATTTTAATTTTGGTTTGAGATTTCCAGTCCTTTCTGGTACTTCAGTTCGCCCCAAAATTCACCCAGTAAGACACAACCCGTTGAGACCTCAAATCCAACTACTGCAACCTTCAGCAAAATTGTAAAAACATTTACTGCTCGATCTGGCGTAAACACTTTCTGCGATAGTACCTCTCTCATCCTGCTCCTACAGTTTAGTATCAGTTCAGGTACATCCTCGCTGTGCTTTAGAAAACCATTGACTACGAGGAGGCTGAATTTAAATGTTTACAATAATGAAAAGCTGAATTGTAATAAATAAATAAATTGTAATAAATGGTAAATTGTGTAAATGAAAGCCCAAGTGAAAATGTATATATGTGTATGCTAAAGTGAAGTGACAAATTATGTTATGTGATAGAAGGGATGGGTCAATAGGAATGCTGTAGCAGGTATTTTATATTTGAATTATTATTTATATTAGTGTATATTTGAAAATACACGTACAAATACATTCCAATTGGTCAGAAAGTTTCTATGGAGTTGACCCACCATCCATAGGACAACAACACTATAAGATACACAATCAGAAGTAGGCCATTCAGCACATTGAGTATACTCTACCATTCAATGAGATCATGGCTAATCTGATAACCCTCAACTCCACATTCCTGTCTTATCTCTATCACCTTTCATTCCCTTACTGATTAAAAATCTGTCTATCTCAGCCTTAAATACACTTAACAACACAGCCTCTACAACCCTCTGATGTAAATAATTCCACAGAGAGAAAAACAGCCTCCTCATCTCTGTCTTACATGGGTGATCCCTTACTCTGAGATTTTGTCCTCTGGTTCTCGACTCTCCCAAAGGGGAGATATCTACCCTGCCAAACCCCTTAAGAATCTTATATGCTTTAACAAAGATTTCTCTCATTCACCTAAATGCCAATGAGTACAAGACCAACCTATTCAACCCCTTCTCATAGGAAATTCCCTCCATAACCACCAACAACCTAAGGAACCTTCTCTGGACTGCTTCCAAGGAGAATAAATCTTTCCTTGGATAAGGGGGCAAAAATGTTCACAGTATTCCACGTGAGGTTTAACTAGTGAGATAACAAGATGTAGAGCTGGATGAACACAGCAGGCCAAGCAGCATCCGAGGAGCAGGAATGCTGATGTTTCTGGCCTAGGCCCTTCTTCAGAAATGGAGGAGACGAAGGGGGTTCTGAAATAAATAGGGAGAGAGGGGGAGGCAGATAGAAGATGGATAGAGGAGAGGATAGGTGGAGAGGAGACAGACAGGTCAAAGAGGCGGGGATGGAGCCAGTAAAGGTGAGTGTAGGTGGGGATCTAGGAAGGGGATAGGTCAGTCCAGGGAGGACGGACAGGTCAAGGGGGCGGGATGAGATTAGTAGGTAGGAGATGGGGGTGGAGCTTGAAGTGGTAGGAGGGGATAGGTGGGAGGAAGGACAGGTTAGGGAGGCGGGGGCGAGCTGGGCTGGTTTTGGGATGCGTTTGGGGGAGGGTAGATTTTGAAGCTTGTGAAGTCCACATTGATACTGTTGGACTGCAGGGTTCCCAAGCGGAATATGAGCTGCTGTTCCTGCAACCTTCGGGTGGCATCGTTGTGGCACTGCAGGAGGTCCAGGATGGACATGTCGTCTGAGGGATGGGAGAGGGGGTTGAAATGGTTCCCGCTGTTCCCGTTGTGGCCTCCTCTACATCGGGGAAACCAAGCGGAGGCTTGGGGACCGCTTTGCCGAACACCTATGCTCGGTTTGCACTAAACAACTGCACCTCCCAGTCGCGAACCATTTCAACTCCCCCTCCCATCCCTCAGACGACATGTCCATCCTGGGCCTCCTGCAGTGCCGCAACAATGCCACCCGAAGGTTACAGGAACAGCAACTCATATTCCACATGGGGACGCTGCAGCCCAATGGTATCAATGTGGACTTCACAAGCTTCAAAATCTCCGCTCCCCTTACCACATCCCAAAACCAGCCCAGTTCGTCCCCACCTCCCTAACCTGTCCATCCTCCCACCTATCCCCTCCTCCTGCCTCAAGCCCCACCCCCATCTCCTACCTACTAATCTCATCCCACCCCCTTGACCTGTCCGTCCTCCCTGGACTGACCTATCCCCTCCCTAACTCCCCACCTACACTCACCTTTACTGGCTCCATCCCCGCCTCTTTGACCTGTCTGTCTCCTCTCCACCTATCTTCTCCTCTATCCATCTCCTATCCGCCTCCCCCTCTCTCCCTATTTATTTGAGAACCCCCTTCCCCCCCCATTTCTGAAGAAGGGTCTAGGCCTGAAACATCAGCTTTCCTGCTCCTATGATGCTGCTTGGCCTGCTGTGTGCATCCAGCTCCACACCTTGTCATCTCGGATTCTCCAGCACCTGCAGTTCCTACTATCTCTGAGGTCTAACTAGTGCCTTGTTTAGTTTTATACTCAATTCTCTTTGAAATAAAGGCCAAAATTCGATTTGCCTTCCCTTTTCTCATTGAACTTATGCGCTAGCTTTTTGTAAATCCCTCTCTGCTGTGGTTTTCTGCAGTCTTTCACCATTTAAATAATATTTAGCTGTTTTATTCTTCCTGCCGAAGTACACAATCTCACATTGTCACACTTTACTTTCCTTCTGACAATTTTGGCCCATTGGCATAAACTGTCTGTATTCCTTTGTAGATTCCTTGTGTCATTTCCCAATACTTGCCTTTCCAGCTATTTTTGTGTCATTTGCAAACTTGGTGATAGTAAATTTCACTCATCCAACTAATTCATATACATTGTAAATATTGTGGCCCCAGAACTGATCCCTCTGCTGTTCCACTAATTGTAAGTTTCCAGCATGAAAGTATTCATTTAGCCAGCTCTCTGTCTTCTAATAGTCAGCCAATTCTCCATCTATGTTAATGTACTACTCCAACATCATGGACTATATTCCATCTACTGATTTCACTTTATCTATCCTGTTTGCTACCTCTTCAAAGAACTGTAGTAAAGCCTGTGAGGCATGATTTCTGCTTCACGAACCCACATCCCAGAATAATAGCCTGGGTTCTGGATTACTAATCCAGTGACATTATCACTACATCACTGCCTTTCATCTGATTTCCCTTTCACAAATCCATTCTATCTCTGCCTGATTGACTTAAACTTTTCTAAGGGACCTTTTATAGCATCTTTAATAATAGCTTTTATCATTTTTCATATGATTTACAGTAAACTAATGGTGTGTAGTTTTCTGCTTTGTCTCCCCCCCTTTTTGATTAAGGAGTTACATCACTATTTTCTATGTAATATAACTTTTTCCGAGTATAGGGATTTTTGGAAAATTAAAAACATCTCATCAACTATTTCATTAGCCACTTCTTTTAAGCCCTAGGATGAAGTCCATTAGGCACAACCACTTATCAGCTTCAGCTGCAACAATTTGCTCAATTACACTTTCCTCGTAATTGCAATTTTCATGATTTCTTTTATTTGTTTCTTCCATAGTGAAGAATGATGCCAGTTCAATTCATTTGTCATCTCCTTATTTTCCCTTAATTCCCCAGACTCACTTTCCATAGGACCGACACTCACTGTAAATCTCTTTTATACATTAACTGTGCAAACCCTTACTATTTGTTCCTCACCTGCTTTCTCTTTTACTCTAAATTTTCTCTCCTTATTCATCTTTTTATCAGTTTTGACATTTTTTAATATATTATGTTCAACCTTCTGATTTGTCACTCAACTCTATGCGATTATGCGCTTTTTATTTAACTTTGGTATTATATTTAAAGTTTCATAGTTAACCATGGGCAGTGGGCTCTTTCCTTGGTATTTTTCTTTCTTGTTGGAATGTATTCTGTGTATTCTGAAATATCCTTCGTCTATTCTGAAATATCCCTTTAAATGTCTGTCCTTGCATCTCTGTTGACCTATCCCTTACCTACTTTGCCAGTCCAACTGGAAATGCAAATACTCGCAATATATGCTGAAAGATGTTGTTTACCTCAACAGGTATAGTTTCAGTTTCATCTATCTTGGGACAAGCCTCCAGAGATCCTGTAATCTCTGCCACTCCCACCTGCTCCTTTGTTTACCCATCTTGCAATTTTGCCTGTCTCCTAATGTTTTACAACAGTACCTAGATCTTCAGAAACAAATCCCAGCTCAGTTGAGAATATTCCCTAGAGTAGACGGAACTTGTTGGAACATCACCTCAATGCCACAAGGTGCAGTCATTGTAATCAACCAAAGTACTGGTAGATTACTGCTACAGCATCAGAGTAGTAAGGATTTCAATAACAATGACATTTATATAACTTTTTCCAAGTGTACTGGATAAAAATGCTGTTTCTTTTTAATATACTCTTTGGTTGTGCCTTTAAAGACTCTCCAGGGATAAGGTTTGTGCTTTGGTCATAATTGACAATTTCAAATAAATTTGCACCATTCTTTTTATAAAGATTTTCTCCCACTAATTTCTTCATTTCCTAAATTTACCATCAATCTGTGCAATTTTTCACTGTTTTAAAATGTATTTTTAAATAAACAATACAGTTTGCCTAAAAACCCGTTGATCAAATAATTTATAATTGCCTGGTAAAACTTGATTAGCACAGTCGAACATTGGTTTATCAGAAATATTAAGTGTTTCTTAATGAGAACAATACTGTACACAGTACTCCTGATAAGGTCTCACCAATGCACTCAAAGACTGAAGCATAACCTCCATACATTTATATTAAAATTTCTCTCACAATGAACAATGATATCTTAATTGTTTTCCTAACTACTTCCTGTGCTTGTATCTCCCAACAATAGGAGACACAGCAAGTGAATCCTTCTTTAAAGCCTTTTATGGCATCCCAGAAATGCGGCTACCTCCAATCCCGTCCATCAACCCATGAGATTCCTTCCACTCATACTTGGGATCATAGAGTCTTACAGTTGGACAGCATGGTAACAGACCCATCGGATCAATTCGTCCATGCTGACTGCATATCCTAAACTAATCTAAACTATTTGCCAGGATTTGGCCCACATCCCTCTTAACCCTTCCTATTCATATATCCATCCAGATGCTTTTTAAATGTTGTAATTGTACTTGCCTCTACCATTTCCACTGGGAGCTCATTCCACACACGCACTACCCTCTGTGTGAAAAAGTTGCCCCGTAGGTCTCTTTTAAATCTTTCCCCTCTCACCTTAAATCTATGTCCTCTAGTTTTGAACTCTCCCCACTCCAGGGAAAAGAACTTGGCAATTCACCCTATCCATGCCCCTCTTGATTTTATAGAACTCTATATGAAATAAATTTGAAATAAATTCAACAGTTGACTTTACACTGATGGGAATGTTTATAAAATACCCAGCTGCCACTTACGCAAGAGGCAGGCAAGCTGGCTTGCTTCAGGTCTGAATGTTGTAATGCTCTAAAACTGCATAAGAGTTAGAGATAAACACAGAAAGTCTGCCAAAGTATCATCCACTCCTCAGGGATAATAGGTCACGTGATCAGTTATTGGTTTATATGTGTATATATATCAGTTCCAGAATTAGCAAACAAGAATCAGGGCAACAGGGACAATATGTTTACCAACTAGTACTGAGTTCTGACAGGTATATCAGGAAGAACTCAAGTCTTTTCCTTACAGTAAGTTGGTGCAAACAGCAATCTATTTTAATTTACTGCAGATGCGAAGAATACAGACAACAAGGTGTCCAAAAGCTTTTCTCATCGGTGTTAATCCTGCCTGAGTCAGTAAGCCACTTTTGAATCAGTTAACATGACTTTTAAAAGACACACAAATTATTTTCTAGTTCAATTGCATTAGTCAGCTATTTAAAGCTTTCAAAAAAATTTGCAAATGTTATAATGCAATTATTAGTGTCCTGCCACTCAAAATTCCCAATGTCATTTTTCAAGCCTCCATGAAGCTCTGGAAGCATGTACAATTAGAGGAAATTACCAAAGTAATTAATTGATGAAATGAACACAGAGATTGCGAGGGAAATTCAGCATTTGTTGAAAGAAATGGAGTTAATATTTTGAGTCTGGCATGTTTTGAAGAAGAGCCATACCAGACTTGAAACCTTAACTCTATTTCTCTCCACATATATTGCCAGATCTGCTGACTTTCTCCAGCACTCTCTGTACTTTTGTTTCAGATTTACAGCATCTGCAGTGTTTTCTTTCAATTAATTGATGAATTTACTGAGGCAGTGCAGCCAGTAGAGTGGTCAGTGTCTGTTCCCAGCACAACGTTTTGTCCTGTAAAAGATCAAAGACACTTGCGTACAATTTATTCATAAATATCTGCTACCTTTAGTGCTGGTTATACAAATTTCTCATGTATCATAGCCAATGAAAGTGCAATAAAAAAGTCAGTACTGTCCTGTGTTCGGCTTATTTGTTTTGAAATAATGTAATTTAATGACTTTTTTTGAAAGCAAAATCCCCTAGCCATGCATAATATTGGCAAACATGTCTCATCAGTTCTTGACCTCCACTGAATATAGATTTACCTCACTGACATTGTTGGTAGGTTCATGTGTTGGTAGTCTGGGTGGTAGTTTGTGACACAGGGTAGTGCCAAAGGTGGGGATTCAATTGCTGTACCAGCTGATGTCACCATGGAGGCACTGCCTTCTCAACCTTGCTCCTTAAGTGAGGCATGGTGACCCTCAGATTAAATTCACCATCAGTTCTCTGTCTCTAACAGGACAGCAGCCTCTCGGGCCATGGGGATTTTCACTTTCAAGACTTTCAGACACACAGCATGTGATTAGTTCACCTTTATAAAACATTGTATAGGAAAGATATAATGAAGCTAGAGAGGGTACAGAAGAGATTTGTCAGGACGTTGCCGGGTATGGAAGGTTTGCTTTATAAAGAAAGGCTGGAAATTTTTCACTGGAGCATAGGAGGTTAAGAGGTGACTTTATAGAGGTTTATAAAATCATGAGGGGTATATATAGGTGTTAATGGTAGGTGTCTTTTCCCTCGGATGGGGGATTTCAAGACTAGAGAGTATATTTTTAAGGTGAGAGAAGAGAGATTTTAAAAAGACATAAGGGACAATTTTTTAACACAGAGGGTGGTTCACGTGTGGAATGAACTTCCTGAGGAAGTGGTGGATGTGAGCACAGTTACAACTTAGGCACTTGGATAAGTACATGAATAGGGAAGGTTTGGAGGGATATAGGCCAGGAGTAGGCTAGTTTGGTTTGGGATTATGTTCGCCATGGACTGGTTGGACCAACGGGTCTGTTTTCATGCTGTATGACTCTATGGCTCTATGACTTTTCAGATATAATGATGACATCAGAATTGACAACAAATATAACTGGAAAAGTCTGTTTCACAAGATATCACTAAATCTCCATGTAATAAACCTAGTAATTTTAATCGATCTCTGATTTTGTCATCAGATAAATCTTAACTTTATCACATTACAAATTAATTAATTTGTATTAAGATATGAATTCTCCCTCTTGGAGAAAAAATTTCCCCTCATCACTGTCAGAAAGGGTGATACCTAATTTTAAAACAGTGCCCTCTAGCTCTGGACTCACTCATAAGGGGAAGTTCCTTTCCACAACTCCTTGTCAAAACCATTCAGGATCTTTAAAACTTAATCAACTCACCACTCATTCTTCTAAGCTCCAGTGAAAATAAGTCCCCCGCCCAATCCCCCCACTACTTTCCAACCTTTCTTCATTGGATAATCCTCTCAATCCAGTAAACCTTTTTCAAACCACCTCCAATACATTCACATTGCTCCTTAAATAAGGAGACCAAAACTGCTCACAGTATACAAGACACGGTCTCAACAAAGCCCTATACAACTTAAGTATAACATTCTTAACATCCTTCGCATATGTTACCATTCCGTTTGCCTTCTTAATTGCTTGTTGTGGCATTGAGACTCATGCACTGGAACACCTGGATCCCGTTATGCCTCCCAATTGTATGGTCCTTCTCCGTTTAGGGAATACTCTGTCCATATTATTCTTCAGCCCTTAGGGCTAAAGGAATCAAAGGATACGGGGAACAGCAGGTACAGGCTATTTAGTTGGATGATCATCATGATCCTAATGGATAGGGTAGCAGGCTCAAAGGGTCAAATGGTCTACTGTTGATCCTATTTACTATGTTTCTGAGATAAGCAAAGTGCTAATGGAAAGTAAGACCTTGTAACAATTCTCTATGATGAGGGACAAAGTAAGTGACTAGCTAATGGGACTGAAGGCAGACAAATCAGTAGGACCTGAACGCTGGCATCTAAGGCTTTTAAAGGAAGTGGCTGCAGTGATGGTAGATGCATTAGTCAAAATATTCCAAAATATTCCAGATTGTTCCAGCAAATTTGAAAATCACTAAAGTAGCAACCCAGTTCGAGAGGGGAGGGACACAGAAAATAAGAAGCTATAGGCCAATTTGTCGAACATCAGTTGCTGGGAAATGTTGGGGCCCATTATTAAGGAAGAAGTAATAGAACATTTAGAAAAGGCTCAATGACTTTGATGAAGAGGCAGAATGCAATGTATCCAAATTTACTGATGATACAAAACTAGGGGTGAGGGCATGTGCAATGAGCACATAGGAATCTGGAAAAGAGTGAGTGGACAAAAACATGACAGATGGGGTCTAATGCAGGAAAGCATTTGGATAAGGAGAATAAAAAATCAAATCATTATTTAAATGGAAAGATACTCCAAAAAAAGTGCAGCCCAAGGGTATTTGGGTGCTTTTCTACACTAACAAAAAAGTTAGCATACAGGTGCAGCAAATAATTAAGAAGGTTAATGGAATTTTAACTTTTATTGCTAAGGGATTGGTGATTAAAAACTAGGAAGACTTTTTACAATTGCACAGGGTGTTGGTGAAGATGCACCTTGCGTATTGTGTACAGTTTTGGTTTCCAGAATTAAGAAATGATAGACTGGCAGTAGAGGTAGTTCAAATGAAATTCACTAGGCTGATTCCTGGGACAAAGGAATGACTAATCAAAAATGGCTAAACAGCTTAGGCCTTTATTCATTATAATTTAAATAGTGAGAGATTATCTTTTGGAAACATGCAAGATTCTGAGCCTCCTGACAGGTGAAATTATTGAGAAGATGTTTCCACTGGTGTGGGAATCTCAAACTAGGAGACACAGTTACAGACTTAGGCAGCACTAATATAAAACTAAGATGCAAAGGATCCCCCTTCAGGGAGTAGTCGATGTCTGAAATTCACTACCCCAGAGAGCTGTGGAGGCTAGATCATTGAAAGTATTCAAAGAGGACCTAGACAGATTTTGAAATATTGGACAATTGAGGACCATGAGGAGCAGGTACGAAAAAGGAATTGAGGCCTCAGGCAGATCAATCATGATCATATAGGTCAGTGAGACAGTCTTGAAGGGCTGAATAACCTACCTCTGGTCCTATTTCTTATGTTCTCAATAGCTAGTAACTTTCCATAAAATCCACTCCTCTAGAAACTCTCTTGCACCCTGAATTATTATATTGGTGATAGTTGTCTCACCTCCAGCCCCATCCATCCACTCATTCCATTCCTTGTTATTATGTTATTGATCTTATTCATAGAATGTTTACAACTTAGAAAGAGTCCATCTGGCTGGTTGTATCTTTGCAAGCCCTCTGCAAATGCAGCTCACTTATTCTGCTCACCTGCCTTTTTACCGGAGTCCTGCATATCTTTTCTCTTCAAATTACTACCCAATTTCCTTTAGAAAACCTTGATTAAATCTGCCTCCACCATCGTCCAAGGCAGTGCATTTCAAATTCTAACCACTTGCTACAGAAAATGATTTTCTTCCTGTTGCAGTTCCCTGTTTTGCCAATAAAAGCTTAGATTGGTATCTCCTCATTCTTGATGGTTCTGCAAACTGGAACAGGTTCTCCCAACTACTCTGTCCAGACTCTTCATGATTTTGAACATCTCTATTAGATTTCCTCTTAATGTTTTGATCTCCAAAGAAAATAGCCTCAGTTTCTTCAATCTATCAGTGGAACTAAGATCTCTCATCTCCAAAGCCACTCTTCTGAGTCTTTCATGCACCTTCTCTAATACCTCAAGTATGGTGCCCACAATTCTCTAGTTGAGGCTGAACCAGTGTTTTAAGCTGGTTCATTGTAAATTTCTCATGTTTGTGCTCTATGCCCTCATTTATAATGCCCCAAGATTCCATATGCTTTACTAGCTGCTTTCTCAACCCACCTGGTCATTTTCAATAATTTATAACTATTGTGGTAGCATGTGCCCTTGTTCATTCTTCTGTCAATAGCTGCAATGTTTCTTCAACACAAATGTACAAAATCATCCCAAGAACAGGGTGTAGGAGAGAGAAAAGATGCCTAACCAAAGGAAATATGAGGTAAATTACCCCAAAGCTTGGTTATGAGGTGGTGTAAACAAGCAGTAGGTGGTCGATATATAAAAATGAGGAAATTCAAGGTTGTGATACTCAGTCTTCGACTGTCCATAGTGGGGCAAAGTGAGGGGATCCACACACGTGACAGAGAATTCTGAAAGGAAGTTTGAGGTACTGGAGGGTCCAGACAACTACTCGAACTCTGCACTACTCAATGAAAAAAAAATCAAGTTGAGCAAGGTACATAACATATAGTTCACTAGTTTCCACCTGTTCTACACACAGGCCAAAGGTGAAGGTTTGGGTCATTTTGTGTGTAATTTGCTTTATGAAGCTCACTTCATTTCTAGTGGTGAGCCAAGATTCCAAAACTGTACAGGCCCCCTATCGTCCACTTTACTATTTGCAGGTGTGATCCTCGAAAAAACTACTGAAGCAAAGACTTTTCTGAAAATATTTGCTTTTATAAATAAATAAGCGAAACATGAAACACCGTGCAGTATTCGGGAAGACTTGATAAGGGCTGCACTAATTGTCAGGAAGACATGAGTAACCCTGGTATTTCTGGCGCAGGGGTAGAGGCGGGGCTGCCAGCTGCCGAGCACATCGGTAGGAGGCGCCAGAATATCCCAGGAGAATCTGAGGGAGCCGCTGTGGAAGCGGAACACTGCTGAGCCCATCCCGCTCCCACCATGATAATACACACCAGTGGAACTCACCCAACCAAAATACAGATGGCATGTTTGGCTAAGGTAAGGGCTTGTTCTACAGGCTATTATGGGCTTAAATAACATTACAGGTACGTTCTGAGCAGTGCAAAGAGAGTGGGATATGTTGAGGAAATTCTAGATTCAGTTGGAGAATTAAAAGACGCCAGAACGTGAGCAGCATTCTTATTTTTATGAAACTACAACAAGTAGAAAGAGTTGGTCTAATGCAGCAGTCAGACATAATTTAAGCGATACGGTGGATGAAACAGAAATGACAGTTTAAAATTGGAGGTTAGATGCGCACTCACAACTAAATTTATCTATAAAGGAGTTGGACGCGGACGGCAGTGCCTGTAGAATTCACTCTATGAAGCTGTTGTTAACTTGGAGCAGAGAACTACTTGCGCTAAGAAAACCATTTGTTAACCAATATTTGCACCGGCGGAATGATGTATTAGACTTTGCTTTGTACTTGTCTCTCTGTTTGTTTGATATTACCTTGTAGATGGAGAAAGTGATCGTAGCAATGCAAGACCCAGACGTAGGCATTAAAATGAAATACCAAAAACTTGTGATTACTGCTATCCCTCACGCAGTGACTGGTAAGAGCCTCTGTAAATCCGGCATTAACTGCATTGGTTCATTAATGAGGAACTTTTATTAAAAGAATGGTTATAATACCTGCTTGAAAGAACAGTAAACATAACTGTGACTTCTAAGTATTTGGAACTGTTCCAAAATCTATCACCGCGGTTGAGGGTGGAATCTCACCTTCCTCACTTTGGTCAAAAAGATGCAGGCTTGCATTTATGTAGCACTCTTTAGTACTGCGACATCTCAACGCGTTTTACTCTACAGCCTATGAACTACTTCTGAATTGTACTTGTCAGCATGTAGGAAACGCACAGCTAATTACACAACCAGCAATCTCATCACCACCATCATATATTTTGTGATCTTTAAGGAATAAATATTGACCAGGACACCACCCTTCCCCCCCCCCCCACCTGTTCTTCCTCTTTTTAATTCATTCATGGGATGCTGGTGTCACTGGCCAGGCCAGCATTTATTGCCCATAGGAGTCAACCACATTACTGTGGGTGTGGAGTCACATGTGGGCCTGACCAGGTAAGTATGGCAGTTTCCTTCCCTAAAGGGCATTAATGAACCAGATGGGTGTTTCCAACAATTGATAGTGGATTCATGGTCATCATTAGACTTAGTTCTAAAGTATTATTGAATTCAAATTCCACCATCTGCCATGGCAGGATTCAAACCCGGATCCCCAGAACATTGCCTGGGTCTCTAGATTAACAGTCCAGCAGAAATACCACTAGCCCGTCATCTCCCATATATAAATATTAACCTGAAACCTTTTTGTAGTGAATGTTCATGCTTGTTAAGGTGAGGAATATCTTGTGCAGTCAACATTAAGCACTGCCTAATCGGGTGCAATGCATTGAATGTACAAGCATTGGTGCAAAGAACTTGTGAATTTTCACTTGTTTTTAACTTGTGGGCAGATTTCCACAACGTCCCGCACCAGGAACAGTGACTTATGAAATACTGATGATACCTCATCCATAATTTGCATCTAATAATGATAGTGGATAAAGAGCCACAGGCAGCTCATCTACAATTTACTGATAAGTTCCCCAGTGACCCCACCAGTGGCTCAGGGTTGTACAAATTTGGCCCAAGGAGGATAAATCAGGGATTAGTTTTGAACTGCAGCAACTTTCAATGCAAAGTGGAAGCCTACCGGGGTCACCTGTGTCTGTGAGCAAGTGATGTGTGCACAAGCTTTTAACTCACCAGAGGTATTTCACTACTAGCTTGTACATTGTTGAAACTTTAAATAAGAATGGAAAAGCAACCAAAATTCATGGAAATGCATCAACAGCCTGAAGAAGAACCATAGCATCTAGCCAGAATGTAATTGATAATTCATTTAAGTAGTGCTGGTGGGCTTTCCTATATGCCATGGTGTTCAGTCGAGTGAGGTTAAGAAAGGGTGAAAACTGTAGTGTGCAGCTCCAGAATAGAGTACTGCTATCAAATCGGCATTACACATTGATTAATATCATGATCTGGCTGCTGTGCAGGCATTAGCTTTTTTAATTCATTCACAGGATGTGGCATCACTGTCTAGGGCAGCATTTAATGTCCAGTGGGCAGTAAAGAGTCAACTACATTTATTATGGTCTGGAGTGGCATGTAGGCCAGACCAGGTAAGGGCAGATTTCCTTCCTTAAAGGGCATTGGTGAGCTTCATGGTTTTTTCTATAACAATTGACAGTAGAGTCATGAAGTCACAGAGCACAGAAACAGACTCTTTGGTCCAACCCATCCATGCCAACCGAGTTTCCTAAGCTAAACTAGTCCCATTTGTCTGCATTTGGCCCTATCCCTCTAAACCTTTCCGATTCATGTACTTGTCGAAATGTTTTGTAAATTTTGTGCCGTACCTGCATCTACCACTTCTACTGGCAGTTCATTCCACATACAAACCACCCTCTTTGTGGAAAAAGTTGCTCCTCAGGTCCCTTTTAAATCTTTCTCCTCTCGCCTTCAAAATACGCGCCTAGTTTTGAACCCCCCTGCAAGAGAAAAGACATTTGCTATTCACTTGAGCCATGCCCCTCACGATTTCATAAACCTCAATATAGTCACTCTCAACCTCCTACACTCTAGTGAAAGAAGTCCCAGCCTATCCAGCTTCTCCTTATACGTCAAAGCGCCTTGTCCTGGCAACATCCTGGTCAATCTTTTCTGAATGCTCTCCATTTTAGCAATATCCTGCCTATGGCAGGGTGACCAGAACAGTAAACAATAATCCAAAGGTGGCCTCACCAACATCCTATACACACCTAACATGACATCGTAACTCCTATATTCAATGGTCTGAGCAATGAAAGCAAACGTGCTAAACACCTTCTTCACAACCCTGACTGCCTGTGACAAAACATTCAAAGAGCTATGTACCTGAACCCCTAGGTCTCTCTGTTCAATAACACTACCAGGGCCCCACCATTAACTGTATAATTCCTGCCCTTGTTCATTTTACCAAAATGCAATATCTCACATTTATCCAAGTTAAGCTCCATCTGCCACTCTGCAGGTCATTGGCCCAATTGATCAAGATCCCTTTGTAATCCTAGTTATACTCCTTTACTGTTGACTATACCACCAATTTTGATGTCATCCACAAACTTGCATAACATTCCTCCTAAATTCTCATCCAAATCATTTATATAAATGACAAACAACAGTGGATTTAGCACTGATCCCTACATAACACCACTGGTTACAGGCTTCCAGCCCAAAAAACAACCCTCCACCACCATCCTCTGACTCCTACTATCAGGCCAATTTTGTAAACAATTGACAAGCTTGCAATTAGATCAGCTTCCTATTCTACGTTTTTGATTGAAATTTCACCATCTGCCACAGTGAGATTCAGACCCATGTCTCCAGGTCATCAGCCTGGATTCCAGAATGCTAGCCCAGGACATCAGCACTAGATTTATAGGGATCTACAGCACAGAAACAGACCCTTCAGTTCAACTCATCCATGCCGACCAGATATCCTAAACTGATCTAGTCCCATTTGCTAGCATTTGGCCCATATCTCGTTCAACCCTTCCTATTCATTTAACCATTCAGATATCTTTTAAATGTTGTAATTGTACCTGCCTCCACCACCTCCTTGGCAGCTCGTTCCATGCACACACCATCCTCTGCCTGAAAAAGTTACCTCTCAAGTCCCTTTTAAATCTTCCCCTCTTACCTTAAACCCATGCCCTCCAGTTTTGCACTCCTCTATCCTGGGAAAAAAACCTTGGCCCTTCTCCCTATCTATTGCCTCTCATGACTTTATAAACCTGTATAAGGCCACCACTCAGCCTCCAAAGCTCCAGGGAGAAAAGCCCCAGCCTATTCAGCCCCTCTTTATAGTTCAAGGCCTCCAATCCAGCCGACATCCTTGCAAATCTTTTCTGAATTCTTTCAAGTTTTACAGGGAGACCAGAATTGAATACCTTATTCTAAAATTGGCCTCAACAATGTCCTGTACAGTTGAAACGTGACATCCCAAGTCCTATTTTCAATGTACTGACCAATGAAGACAAGCATACCAGATGCCACTTTCACCAACCTGTCTACCTGCAAATCCAATTTCAAGGAACTATGCACCTGCACCCCTAGGTCTCTTTGTACTGCAACACTCCCAGGGCTGTACTATTAACTGTATAAATCCTGTCCTGGTTTGCCTTACCAGAATGCAACACCTCACATTTATCTGAATTAATCTCCATCACTGCCACTTCTGCTCATCATCCCATCTGATCCTTCTTCGCTGTCCACTACACCGCCAATTTTGGTGTCATCTGCAAATTTATTAACCATACCTCCTATGTTCACATCCAAATCATCTATATAAATGACAAAAGGCAGCGGACCCAGCACCTATCCTTGCAGCACATCGCTGGTCACAGACCTCCAGGCCAAAATACAATCCTCTACTATCACCCTCTGTCGTCTACCTTCAAGCCAATTTTGTATCCAATTGGCTAGCTCCCCTGGATTCAAATGTTGTTGACCATTCTACCATGCAAACTTTGTCAAACATTTTGCTGAAGTCCATATAAACAATGTCTATCTCTCTACCTTCATCAATCTCGTTTGTCAATCTTCAGAAAACTCAATCAAGTTAGTAAGACACTATTTCTCATGCACAAAGCCATGTTGACTCCCTGTAATCAGTCCGTGCCTTTCCAAATGCATGCAAATCCTGTCCCTCAGAATCCCCTACAACAACTTACCCACCAACAACTTACAACAACGTTAGGCTCACTGGTGTACAGTTTCCTGGCTTTTCCTTACCACCTTTCTTAAATAATGGCACCACATTAGCTACCCTCCAAACTTCTGGCACCTCACCCATGGCTGTTAATGATATACAGATCTCAACGAGGGGCCCAGCAATTTCTTCCCTAGCTTCCCACAAAGTTCTGGGATACACCTGACCAGGTCCTGAGGATTTGTCTACCTCTCTGCATTTTAAGACCTCCAGCACCTCCTTTTCTGGAATATGGACACTTTTCAAGTCAGCACTGTTGATTTCCCCAATTTCTCTAGCTTCCATGTCCTTCTCCACAGAAAATACTGACACAGAATATTTGTTTAGTAAGTCACCCATCACTACTCCACTGCCTCCCTATAGTTGCTGCACCAATTTTTTCACAAATACAGGAGCCAGCCACCTCCTGTCAGAAGTGAGCCTATGGATTACATGTGTCAGAGGTAATAGGTACTGCAGGTGCTGGAGAATCCGAGATAACAAGGTGTGGAGCTGGATGAACACAGCAGGCCGAGCAACCTCATAGGAGCAGGAAAGCTTGACGTTTCGGGCCTAGACCCTTCATCAGAAATGGGTTACATGTGCTGTGTTTGGTAGTTTGGGATAATATGTTACATCTAAAACATCACAAAGGTCATTTTCATTCCCTGTATACCCCAACTAAATGTTTCTGCTCAAAAATATTGTATGGGTGTGATTGCTCGGTGGCTCCTATACATGTGATTTGGTCATCTTAAACCATGTACCACAATTACTAAAACTGTGCACACTCCTTTTACGAAGGATGTTTGCATCTACCAGTCAGAGGAGATGTTTATTCGACTGACTTCGAGCTCTACCACTAGCCTTGAAAGCTTTGTGCCAGTATCTCAACCAAACATCTGTTTAATTTTAAATTATTTTATACAAAATACCAGAGCTCCTTGAAGATTTAACATATGATTTTATATGAATCAAAAAGAACTGTTATACCTGACTTGTATCAGAGATTTTTCTGATGAAGGGTCTAGGCCCAAATCGTCAAGCTTTCCTGCTCCTATGATGCTGCTTGACCTGCTGTGTTCATCCAGCTCCACACCTTGTTATCTCTGTTATACCTGATTTATTTAGATTACACACAGGTGTAACTAAAGGAGACTCTGTTGACATCACTGCAGAGTAGGGTTGTATAGTGTGAAAATAACTTTGTTTGTGGGGGTTGCAGGAAACTGAATAAATTTATTTGACCGGTAGTTCAACTAAAAAATTTAATATTATTTCTGTGATGGTATTTTCTACAACAAAGAACTAGTGATAGAAATTATTGCCAATTGTCAGTTGTTACTTCTGCTTTCTACTTAATGCTGTGTGCAGTGATGTATAATTAAATATTCTGATTTATAAAGATCTAACCTGTATTTCAAAGATACAAAATCTACCCTAATCGATGAATTTGCTCCTTTTCTTTATTTGGGAAGTTATTGTCTTTCAGCTTTCCCACTGCCTCTTATTTACAGTGGTATCTGTAATGTGGCAGTGCAGCAGCCCATCCAAATAACTGAGGGTTTTTTTATGCGTGAATCTGCACTGAATTTTTTTTTCTACTTTATGCATTCATGGGATGAGGGTGTCACTGGCTAGGTGGCATTTATTGCCCACCCCTAATTGCCCAGAGGGCAGTTTAGAGTCAACCACATTGCTCTGGGTGTGGAGTCACATGTAGGCTAGACCAGGTAAGAATGGCAGATTCCTTCCCTAAAAGACATTAGTGAACCAGATGGGTTTTTTCCCCAACAATTGACAATGGATTTATGATCATCATTAGATTCTTAATCCCCGATATTTATTGATTTCAAATTCCACCATCTGCTGTGCTGGGATTCGAACCAAGTCCCGAGAATGTTATCCATATGTTTGGATTAACAGTCTAGCGATAATACCACTAGGCCATCACCTCCCCTAATATCAAAGTATATATGACAGGGAAGAGAAGAGGACAAGGTTGTCACAGTCATTCTTAATCCTCTCCTCCAATCTACACCTACAATGTAGACAGAGCCCAAAACAAACATGATGTGCAGATGACAGTGTTGGACTGGGGTGGACAATGTCAGAAGTCTCACACGACACCAGGTTATTGTCCAAAAGGATTATTTGAAATCACACAAGCTTTCAGAGTGCAGCCCCATCGTCAGGTGCAGTGAGAGAGCAGAGCACATAGACCCAGAGTTTATACACAGAAATCAACAGATCATACAACTGGTGTGAGTGGCATGTCAAGATGATAAGTCTCTGCAGATGACCAAAAGTGTTAGATGGTCGGTAAAATGTCAATGGCTGAATAACCAATGAAGGGATGATCTATAATCCGATTAAGTGAGGCAGAGAGATAATTACAAAAAATTGAAAAGAAGGTCGTGCTGGAGACAAACTAAATGCATGCCAAATTCAAAACTGTACAAACTAATTAAGGTAGAGAGTACATAGCAGTTTATCAAGGTGATGCTATTAAAACATGACAGTAAGGAAGATTTTACAGATATAAAACAGTGTGGTGGGGTCACACGTAGCACGACATGAACCCAGGATCGCGGTTGAAGCCGTCTTCATGGGACCAAACATGGCTATCAGTCGCTGCTCAGGTGATCTGCATTGTTGTGTATCTCAAGGTCCACCTTGGAGAACATTTACCCGAAGATCGGAGGCTGAATGTCCTTGACCACTGCAGTGTTCCCCGACTGGCGGGGAACATTCTTGTCTGGCGATTGTTGTGCAATGTTCATTCACCCAATGTCGCAGTGTCTGCATGGTTTCATCATTATACCATGCCTCGGGGCATCCTTGCCTGCAGCGTATAAGGTAGATAATGTTGGCCGAGTCACATGAATATTTACCATGTACGTGGTGGATGGCGTTCCCCCATGTGATGGCAGTATCCACGTCGATGATCTGACATGTCTTGCAAAGGATGCCATGACAGGATTATGTGGTGTTGTGGACGAAGTTGTCCTGAAGACTGGGTAGTTTGCTGCAAATGATAGTCTGTTTTAAGGTTTGGCAGTTGTTTGAAGGTGCGAAGTGGAGGCATAGGGAGGATCTTGGCGAGGTGCTTATTGTCATCAGTGACATGTTGAAGGCTGCGAAGAACATGGCGTAGTTTCTCTGCTCCGGGGAAGTACTGGACAACAAAGGGTTCTCTATTGGTTGTATCCTGTGTCCATCTTCTGAGGAGGTTGTTGCGGTTTTTCGCTGTGGCACATCCGAATTGCCAATCGATGAGTTGAGCATCGTATCCTGTTCCAATGAGGGCGTCCTTCAAAATCTTTAGGTGTCCACTGTGTTGTTCTTCATCTGAGCAGATGTGGCCCACCACACTGTTCTGTATCTGTAAAATCTTCCTTCCCGTTCTGTTTTGACAGCATCACCTTGATACTTTGATAATTTGTTATCATGTCTCTACCTTAATTAGTTTGAACAGTTTTAAATTTGTCACGCAATTTCAGTCATTTAGTTTGTCTCCAGCACGACCTTCTTTTTAATTTTTTTTAATTATCTGTCTGCCTCATTTAATCATATAGGCCATCCCTTCGCTTGTTATTCAGCTGTTGATCTTTACTCACCTAACAGTCTTGCACCTGCATCACCTGACACTCCACTCACACTAGTTGTGTGATCTTTTGATCTCTCTGCGTATAAACTCTGGGTCTGCGTGCCCTGCTGTCTCACTGCACGTGACGAAGGGGCTGCACTCCGAAAGCTTGTGTGATTCCAAATAAATCTGTTGGACTGTAACCCGGTGTCGTGTGACTCCTGACTTTGCCCAGAACAGACATGGCATGGCTGTCATCCAGATACTTGGACCTCCTCCTTTTGTTTCCAACTTTGAGTGTTCTAAAGCCAGTTCTCAAGGCTGTCACTATTACACAAAGTCATTCTTGGCTCACAAATGAGTATGAATGTCCTCCTAGCAAATTCCTACACATTCAGCTGGTTTGCGGAAGGTGGAAGTGATGAGAATGACCTAAATTTCCCCAGTCTGAATTGGAACACAGCAGACCTTCTAACAGAATTTCATATGTTTAAACGGTGAAAGAGCTATGGTTTCTCGTTTCGAGTATATCCATTATAGAAAGGCAATCCATTAAGATTTACATAATAAATGCCATTCAAATTCAACACACCAGGATTTTGTTTTAAATTCACTTGTGGTATAACAGCATCACTTGGGCCAGCATTTACTGCTTATCCCTAGTTAATCTTCAGAAGGTGGTAGTGAGCTGCCTTCTTGAACAGCTGCAGTCCATGTGCTGTAGGGTAGACCCCCAATGGTGTTAGGGAAGGGGTTCCAGGATTTTGACCCGGTGACACCAAAGGAACGGCAACATATTTCCAAGTCAGGATGGTGTGTGACTTGGAGGGGAACTTGAAGGTGGTGGTATTCCCATGAATCTGCTGCCTTTAATCAAAGAACTAAAAGATTCCCCAAAAGGTGTGGAACACTTCAGAAGGCCAGTTCAAAGTCAGATTAAACTTCCACATTCATCAAGTAGAATTCATGTCATTCAGCTAGTAGTCTGTAGACCACTTTGCACAGAGAAGAGGGTTCATTATGTAAATTTTCAGATGGAGAGCTTGTGAACAAAATTATTGAGTTGATGATTGCAGTGATCCACATGGAAGCTTTCCAGAAAGATATGCTGGACAAACCGAGGATTCATAGTGTCAAAGTGGTATCAAAGGATGGATGTAAGGAAGAAACTGTCCTTATAGGCTGATGAAGCTTACCGGTGCTAAGTACAAACTTGATGGTTTACACAATAACTGTAATGCCCAGAAATAGCAAGACAAGTAGAAGCTATGAAGATTGCATCAAGGAATTGCCTAACATTCAATGAGTTTTACATGGCATGTGGCAGTAAAAGTCATTGGCAGAGGCAGTGCACTAGAGCAGTGAGATGCAGATGCAAAGGACCATGTACATGGACAGTCCTCATGCTGTAATAAAGACCATCTGATATTCCACCAAAGACATATACATAAAAGTGATTGACAAACCAAGACATGGTGAGACCACAGTATTAGAAACATGTTTCACACTGTCAATCATGTAAACAAAAATCAATATTCAAAGTGTTTGCAAGACTCAATTATTCTGTCCTCAGAATACTGTTGACTGTTTGTTACTGGTTAATATGGATGTGAGCCAAGTGTCCTTATATTACCCCTGTGAATTCCAAATAACAATCCCCCACAGATATGACAAAACCTTTGAACATTTTTCGGCATATAATTATCAGTGTGCTTGATGAATCCAAAACAAATTCCGTTCCGTTAGTGTGAACTTTTCTGTATGAACAATCCAGCATATTGTCCAGGTCTTGCTGTAGTTGGATATGGACAATATCTAAGGACTTGCAAATGGTGCTGGACATAGTATGACCATCAGCAATATCCCCACTTCCGACGGAGGGAAGGCCATTGATGAAACAGCTGAAGATGGCTTGTCCTAAGACCTGAATGAGACCACCCTGAGGAACTCCTACAGAGATGTCCAGAAGCTGATTGATCTCCAACAATCACAAGCATCTTCCTTTGTGACATGTATGATTCCAACAGTGGAAAGGTTTCCCCTGATTCCCATTTGATTCCAGTTTTGCTAAGCGTCCTTAATACCACACTCAGTCAAATGTGGCCTTGATCTTATGTACCAAATGTTCATCATTTCTTTCTTTTAAACCACACTCTCTCATTTGTTTTTTTTTCCTTTAAATACTGAATATTTATTTATTCCAGCTTTATCAGTTCCTCCCGCAACATGTGACTGTTACAATCTGGAGCACTTTTTTTCTGTATATGAAATAAATAATAGTGTTAGCCATTTCAACAAAATCCTTTTCCCTTGGAAAGTACAGGTCCAATGTATTAACTAATACCTCATCCACAGCCTGTGTCTCCATGCATAGATTTCTGATTTGATTCCAAATTTGGTCCTCTTACTATCCTTTCACATTATAAGTTTTTTTTGTTAGTTGCCAGTGGTTTCTTAGACTCTTTCATTGTTTTTCATGTTTCCTGTTTCGCTTCCCTCTGAACTACTTATTTTCATCCTGATTCGCTTTTGTATTACCAACTAGCCATCAGTGAGGCACACCCTTTTGCTGCTCATTGTACAACCAGAAGGCTGTCCTACCTCCCCCCACCCCCAGCCCACTCATGGCAGGTACCTCAATGTGCATAAATTATCTCCCTTGTGAAGCCAATCTTTTGTTCTTTAGAGTTTGACCTGGAAACTTTACTTCCAGTTTACATGGGCTGGATCCATTCTTGCCCCACTGAAATTACAAAAAATTATGTTTACATGTTATTTTCCATGGCTGATCAAAATCCTGCGCTGCTGTGGTCACTGTTCTGTAGATGTTCTCCCACTCATATATGATCTTACAGCCCGCTCCATTCCCCAGTAGCACTTCCAGCAATACCTCCTTCCTCACTGGACTGGAAACAACTGGATCAATACAATCCTCCTGTATACATTTCATAAACTCCTCTCACACTCTGTCTTTACAATAGTATTATCTTGTCCTATGTTAAAATAAATAAAGCCCTCCCTTTATCATTACTCAACATTTTTTATTCTTCTGTAATGCTCTTGCAATTTTGTTCCACTAAATGTTTTCCACCAGTTAATAGGCCAAACAATACAGCTGGCAGTATTTCTATTATTTCAAAACACAGTCAAATATATTTGGTCATTGACACCCCTTACCCAATCTCTGTCTCCACACGATGTCCTCTCTGTCTCCAGCATTGTAATTAATCTCTCTGATCAATACTGTCACTTGCCCACATTTCGTTACTTCCCTACTTTTCCTGAAATTCATTTATCCAGGAATATTTAGTACCCAGTCCTGCCTTTTTATTTAAGTCAGATCTTTGTTATCAACATGATATCATAGCCTAATGGGAATATCAGCACCTGCAACTCAGCCATTTTATTTACCATGCTCCATGTATTCACATCCATGAATGGTAAATCTAACTTAGGCTTTGTTGTGTTCTTCTTAATTCCTAATGCATTAATGCTTATTACTTTAGCCTGGTGTCTGCCTTTTCCAGTGTTTTGAGCACCTTATTTCTCCTTTCAGGTTCTACATTCTGTTTCCCATCCATTTACCATTTTGTTTAAACCCTCACCAGAAGCAATAATGAACTGCAAGGATATTGGTCAGAGTTCTGTGGAATGATGACCCATCTGCTGTGTATTGCTTCTGGTTCCCAAAGGACTGGTTTCACTGACTTGGGAGTCTCAGGGTTTCCCTCTTGCACCACCCCTGCTTTATCCTCTCTTTCTAATGCTCATTAGCATATGACACTGGCAGAAATTGATCACTACCTTTTGAGGCCCTACTTGCCACTGTCCTTCTCTTCTAGCTTCCTAAAATCTGCCTACAGGAGCTCATCCTTCTTACTGTCCCTGTTATTGGTACCAATATGGATAGTGACCTCTGGCTGTTCATTTGCCCCTCAGAGTGCCCTGTAACTCCTCAATTAAATGTTTGACTTTGGTATAACAAAGGCAACATGCCAAGCTGTAATCACATCTATGGCTGCATTAGTGCCTATCTGTTCCTCTAACTACAGAATCTGGGCTCACTGTTGTCTTTCTAATTTTCTTCTTCCTGCTCCTCACTCCCCTCCACCCTTTTACAGCTGAGTCAGCCATGATTCGGTGGAATACACTTTGGCTGCACTCTCCCAGAACCATCACTTTCACCAGTATTCAGAATGAAATGGTTTCTGAGGTTCCATACTCCCTGCTAGATCCTACGGTCTAGTCTGGCGGACAAATAATCCATCTCTGCCTGCGCACCTTTAAATTGCCAAGTGACCACCTCTAGAAATGTGCTACCAGCTGTTGTCTGACACTGTTTTCCTCTCAGACTTTATCTTCCTCTCTCTCTCTCTCGCGCTCTCTCTCTCGCGCTCTCTTTCTCTCTGTAATGTCCATGAAGAGCACTGGTTCCCACACAGAGCTGATACCATGATATGATTGGGTAGCAAACTGATGGCAGTATATAATCTACTTGCCAGTTTTACAGGATTAAACTTTAATGAGTAACTTCCTTCATCATCAAATCCTACAGGATTCAAGGAGACCATTTGGCCCGTAGTGTCCGATGAGAATTGTCCAAGTTAGCTCTATATCCCAGATTTTTCCTTGTAGTTCTGCATGGTAGTTATCTTCAAATACATGTTCCAATGACCTTTTAAAAGTTTGTAAGGAATTTGCAACCTCCACCCCTTCAGGCACTACTTTTGTAGATCATTGCCACCCACCCTCCCGTGTGAAATAATCTTTACTCATTACTGCTCCATTTCTTCTGCCGGTTGTTTTAAATTTATGACCATTGAATACTGACCTAACAGCAAGGGGAAGTAATTTCTTCCCACTTGCTGAATTAAGACTTCTCCAAATTTTGAATACCTCTGTTAGATCTCCCTTTACCATTTCTGCTCAAAAGGTGGAGATGCCAGTGTTGGACTAGGCTGGATAAAGTCAGAAGTCACACGACACCCAGGTTATAGTCCAACAGGTTTATTTAAAATAGCAAGCTTCATCAGGTGACACTTCACTCCTGAAAGCTTGTGATTTTAAATAAACCTGTTGGACTATAACCTGGTGTTATGTCATTTCTACTCAAAGGAGAACAATCCCAGTTCCTTGCATCATTGCACAAAACTGCAGTCTTTCATCCTATGGATCAACCTGTTAAACCTGCTCTGTACCTTCACCAAGTCATTGATGGCCTTTCTAAGGTGTGATGCCAAGAATGGAACACAATACTAGGTTTCATTAGTGATTTGTAAAGTTCTAGCAGGGCTTTTTTCCTTTGTTTTTATCCTCCATACCCTACTCACAAAGCCAAGTATCCCATCTGATTTTGTAACTGTGCCTACACTGAAGGGAGATTGGATATCTACAGCCATCTAGTGAGAAAGCCTCGAAGCAACTGTTACCAGCTACTAATCAAGCAGCAGTGTCTTAATAAAACCACAGCACTGGTCCATCACCAATGAAACTCTGTTTTTCTCCGGAAACTCCTGGATTCCTCTCCCAAGGTATGGTGCAAAAAAAGAGGAGTCCAGCTCAAGGCTAATCTCCATCAATTCCTCCTGGCACACCACTGAGGATTGTTATGGACCAGACCAAACCTCCTCAAACTATATTAAGAAGGTAGCCTAGACTCTAACTTCTTCTCATTTTAAAGGTAAATGTAAGGCGTTGTGTTCCAGATGTAATTCGATTGGTCAAACTACTTAAGGGAAACAGAATTTGAGGTTGTTGACTTGCTCCCCGAGCTGGCTTGTTCTCGTTTAGACGTTTCGTCACCATGCTAGGTGACGTTATCAGCGGAGCCTCCGATGAAGTGATGTTATTCTGCTCTGTTTGGAATTCGTACTGTCTGGTTATGGTGAGTAATGTCATTTCCAGTTCTGTTCTTTATAGGTTTGTATTTGGTGTCCATATACAATGAAGGCCATCAGTTTAACTGAAACAATGTAACCATCGTAGCCCAAGCCAAACATAGACATCCATGGGAATTCCTAGAGGCATGGTTCTCAGGAAAGATGTGGAAGCATTGGAAAAAGTGCAGAGGAGATTTACCAGGATGTTGCCTGGAATGGAGGGAAGGTCTTATGACGAAAGGTTGAGAGAGCTAGGGCTTTTCTCTTTAAAACGACAAAGGATGAGAGGTGACTTAATAGAGGTGTACAAAATGATCAGAAGTATAGATAGAGTAGACAGCCAGAGTCTTTTTCCTAGGATGGAGATAGCTATTATGAGGGGGCATAGTTTTAAAGTAGGTGGAGGTAGATATAGGGGAGACGTCAGAGGTAGGTTCTTTACTCAGAGAGTAGTAGGGGCGTGGAATGCATTGCCGGAGAGGATAGTGGAGCCAGCCTCCATTAGGGCCATTTAAGCGGCTATTAGATAGGCAAATGGATGATAGTATAAGGTAGGGGTGGAGGTTAGATCGACCTTAGATTTAGGGTAAAAGTTCGGCACAACATCGTGGGCTGAAGGGCCTGTACTGTGCTGTACTGTTCTGTGTTCTATGTTCTATGTTTAACCCATAATACAATCAACAAACATATAGAATTGGACCCCGTATACAAACCCATACAGAACAAAACCGGAAATGACAGCTCGCGCCACAACACAGCAGACAGTATAAATTCCAAGTGGAGTAGAACAATATCACTTCATCTGAGGCCTCACTGATGATGTCACTGTGCATGGTGACAAAACGTCTGAAAGAAAACAAGCCAGCTCGGCGAGCAAGTCAATAACCTCACCCACAATCCGAGCTACAAATTTTTGTAAAAACCGGAAACACAATTTATTCAGAAACTATTATTAAAATACAACAAAAGAAAAGAATTGGGTTAGCTGTAACTCTACCAAACGCTTAGCAAAAGATACAGTAATTATTACTAATTAACTGTTCCTGTACAGCAACATCACATAAATACACCCTTGACGAAAATAAAATTCAGAAAACAAGATGGTCTCACATGCAACTCCAGCAGCAGGAAGAGAACCCCCCGGCTTTTGGCTGTAACCGAGAGAGAGAGAAAAACATGACTTCCACTTCTTCAAGACTTCAGCAGCAACTGCTACTGAAAACCAAGAAACAAAAATTCCTGATTCTTTGGGAGCTTGATCACACCCATTCAGGCTGCTTCTGTTGTTCCAACTTATAAAAAAAAATTCTAAGGCTTCACAAGATGTTTACTTTGAGTTTTCAATAGACATCTCTGCACCTCTATCTTAAGACCTTTCTTTTAAAAAAAAAAAGGACACAATAGTCCTCTTAAAGCCATAATATCATCACAGGATGAACAGTTGTGACGCTGGGAGGATGCATTGTCAAGACCTTCCTCCCCACTCTTCGACACAGAGACCTGGGTGAGTCATGTATCTAGAGGAAGCTTATGGTCATGTTAGGGTGAGCACAACATAAACACGGGCCAGTAGGAAGAGGAGCAAGAAGCAACTCTCACTGAGGACAGCTGGAGAACAGGCCTCTGCAGAGCCCGGTGCAGGTGATGAGTCTCTAGACTCGATCATTAATAAGTTGAAGAAAATGCAGAGACAAGCAGAGGAATGTCAAGCAGACTGAAGTGAGGGGTAAGGGGTGTGTGCCCAAGCTCTGTCGATGTGATTGGCCCTGGCATGTGAGTGCACGTCTACTTCCATAGACTGGGTGGTGGAGGGCCAGGTCCAGCAGAAACATCTATACCTCCTCGATATGAGCGGGGAACACCACTCCATCATCCAAGCCAGAGGTACATTCATTCACTAGTTAGGGGCCTTGACATTCTTCCAGGTGCTTCATCCTCAGAAAGGGAGAGGGAGATACCATTGCACACCAACAGGGTGGAGGAGTGATAGGGACCCAGGTATTGTCATCTCAGGGCACTCCTGCCTGACCATCTCCCCCACCACTATAGGGATCCAAATGGCTCCCATCAAGTCAGAACAAATAGATAGGAATTTTACCCATATAGGATATTCCCTGCAATCTGGAGGACTCCTTCAGGCCTTGGATCACAGGAGAAAATCCACCAAAGTCATCTCTGACCAGGCAGCCGAGCAGTTAGCAAGCTTCCTCAAGCTTAGCTCTGAAGCCAAGGTGGCACCAAAATGTAGCAGATGAAAAGCAAGATTAAAGAACATTGAAATGACTTTGGGCATCAACTTTATGTATAACATTACTTTCAACAAAAGTATAGCACTTTGGACAACAGTTTTTGGACTCTTTCAATTTTTTAAGGCTTCTGACTAGTTATGTTTGCCTTAAAAACTGTGTTGAGGGGCAATGATCATACAAAATGCTTCTAGACAAAGAACATTAAGGTTCTCATTCATGCTGTCCTGTGGAAGGTACATAACCTCAGGTAAGCAGGAATTTAAGCAACGTGGTTGTTTCTGGGAGTCCAGCAGCAGAGTTTAACTCCTCAAGCAACCATTCAACCATAGCCTCCATATAATTTTGCATAACTGCAACCTAATTGTGCTATATAGCATAGAAACAGACCCATAGGTCCGACTCGTCCATCCGATCAGGTTTCCCAAACTAAACTAGTCCTACTTGCCTGCATTTGGCCCATGTCTGTCTCAACCTTTCCTATTCATGTATCTATCCAAATGTCTTTTAAACGTTGTAACTGTACCTGCATCCAACACTTCCTCTGGCAGTTCATTGCACACACAAGCAACCTGTGTGAATAAATTGCCCTTCAGGTCCCTTTTAAATCTTTCTCCTTTCACCATAGAAAATATGCCTCCTAGTTTTGGACTCCCCCACCCTGGGGAAAAGACCTTTGCTTATCTATGCCCTTTATGATTTTATAAATTCAATAAGATCACCCCCTCAACCTCCTCCGCTCCAGTGAAAAAGATCCCAGTCTCCTTTATTCATTCACGGGAAGGAAGCATCTCTGACTAGGCAGCATTTGTTGCCCATCCCTGATTGCCCAGAAGGCAGTTCAGAATCAACCACTTTGCTGTGGGCCTGGAGTCACACGTAGGCCAGATCAGGGTAAGGATGGCAGTTTCCTTCCCTAAAAGACATTAGTGAACCAGATGGGTTTTTCCAATAATCACCAATGGATTCACAGCAATCATTAGATTCTTAATTCCAGATATTTATTGAATTCAAATTCCACCATCTGCCGTGGTGGGATTCAAACCCGGGTCCCCAGAACGTTGTCTGGGTCTCTGGATTAACAGTCGAGCGATAGTCTATCCACCCTATCCTTATTACTCAAACCCTCCAGACCCGGCAACATCCCGGTAAATCTTATGTGGATCCTCTCCAATTTAATAATATCCTTTTATAGCAGGGTGACCAGAACAATAACAGTACTCCAAAAGTGGCCTCACCAATGTCCTGTACAAACTCCACATGATGTCCCAACTCCCACTATCAATGATCTGAGCAATGAAGGTAAGTGTGCTAAACACCTTCTTAACCACCCTGTCTACCTGTGTTGCAACTTTCAAAGAACGATGTACCTAAACCCACAGGACTCTTTGATAACAAGGTGTAGAGCTGGATGAACACAGCAGGCCGAGCAGCATCAGAGGAGCAGGAAGGCTGACATTTCGGGCCTAGACCCTTCTTCAGAAAAGGACTCTTTGTTTGACAACACTACCCAGGGTTCTACTATTAATTGTATAAGTCCTGCCCTTGTTTGTTTTACCAAAAATACAATACCTCACAATTATCCAAATTAAACTCCATCTGCCACTCCTCGGCTCACTGGCCCGATCAATCAATCACTGTTGACAGCACCACCAATTTTGATGTCAACCTCAAACTTACTAAGCATGCCTCCTAAATTTTCATTCAAATCGTTTATATAAATTACAAACAAAAGTGGACCAAACACCAAACCCTGTGGAACACCGCTGGTCACAGGCCTCCAGTCTGAAAAACAACCCACCACCACCACTCTCTGTCCCCTACCACAAACCAATTTTGAACCCAGTTGGCAAGCTCTCCCCGAATCCCTTGTGATCTAACCCTACTAATTAGTCTACCATGTGGAACCCTGTTGAAGGCTTTACTAAAGTCCATGTCGACAACATCTACTGCTCTGTCCTCATCAATTTTTTTTTTTTTTTTTTTTTTGTTACATCCTCAAAAAACTCAATCAAGTTTGTGAGGCATGATTTCCCTCACACAGAGTCATGCTGACTATCCCTAATCAGTCCTTATCCCTCCAAATGCATGTAAATCCTATCACTCAGAATCCCCTCCAACAACTTCAATAAAAACCAAAAGAACTGCGATTGCTTTAAATCAGGAACAAAAACAAAGTTGCTGGAAAAGCTCAGCAGGTCTGGCAGCATCTGTGAAGGAAAAAACAGTTAACGTTTTGGGTCCGGTTCTGAGGAAGGGTCACCAGACCTGAAACGTTAACTCTGTTTTCTCCTTCACAGATGCTGCCAGACCTGCTAAGCTTTTCCAGCAACTTTGTTTTTGTGCCCTCCAACAACTTGCCCATCACTGACCTGTAAGCTAGCAGGAGGTTTTTGATGTATAGGGAACAAATTAAATTACAAATGTTTTAAAGTTATAATCCAAATATTTCCTTGAGAGCAGAAGTGCTTCTGTGCAATGATTGATTTCTAATCCTGAATATTCACATCTGTTAATACAAGGCTTTTCCCTCTTAAATCTAGCTACTATCAGGTTCTCTTGGACCTATCTGGCTTGTCTCACTGTTCTCTGGCTTTCTCACCAACTGCTAATCCAGAGACCAGATAATGTTCTGGGGACCGGGGTTCGAATCCCGCCATGGCAGATGGTAGAATTTGAATTCAATAGATATCTTGAATTAAGAGCCTAATGATGGCCATGAATCCATTGCTGATTGTTGGAAAAACCCATCTGGTTCACTAATGTCCTTTAGGGAAGGAAACTGCCATCCTTACCTGGTCTGGCTTACATATGACTCCAGACCCACAGCAATGTGGTTGACTCTTAACTACCCTCTGGGCAATTAGGGTTGGCCAATAAATGCTGGCCTAGTCAGAGATGCCCTCATCCCATGAATGAATAAAGAAAAAAAAACTAATCTACTGAAGTTTTTTGAGAATGCAACTAGTAGGGTTGATAAGGGAGAACGAGAGTATGTGGTGCATTTGGATTTTGCGAAGTCTCTGTAAAGTGCCACGTAAGAAACTAGAGGGCAAAATTAAATTGCACAAGACTGGGGGTAATATACTGGCATGGATTGAAAATGTGTGGACAGATTTTCAACAAATCTGAAAGATTGGGAGTGGGAATTAATGGGTCTTTTTGTGGTGGGACGTGATGGCTAACGCTGTACCACAGGGAACAGTACTTGAGCCCCACCTATTCATGAAAAGTGTAAATTCATGTATAAACTGCAAGAGGCAATACTTCCATGTTTATTGATGACACAAAACAAGGTGGGATTTCAAGTTCTGAGGAGGATGCAAGTGGCTACAGGGAGATCCGTTCAAGTTGAGCATGTGGGCAAGTATATGGCAGATACAGTATAACATGAATAAGTATATGAAGTTGTACATTTCAGTCTGAAAAACAGGCCAAATATTAGTTATTGTGCAATGTTAGGAAATGGAGATGTACGAAGGGATCTGAGTGTTCTTGTACACCTGTGAAAGTAAACAGGCAGCTGCAGCAAGTAATTGAGAAGGCAATTGGTGCATTGGCCTTCACTGCCAGAGGGCTTGAATTCAGAAGTCAGGATATTTTACTGCAGTTATGCAAGGTCTCAGTGAGACCGCACCTGGAGTACTGTGAGCAGGTTCATCTCCTTACCTAAAAGGGATTCAGTTGCCCCAGAGAGAGTGCAGCAAAGGTTCACTAGACTGATACCAGGAATGGAAGGACTGTCATATGAGAAGAAATTTGTTCATCATTCAGTAGAGTTTAGAAGATGAGAGGGAATCTGATTGAGATATCTAAGGTTTTAACAGGCCTAGACAGACTAGATATAGGGAGGATGTTCCCCTTATTGAGGACTCTAGAACCAAGGGTCACAGTCTCAGGATACAGGATAAGCCATTTAGGGCTGAGTTGAGGAAGCACTTCTTCACCTAGAGAGTGATCAGTTTATGGAATTTGCTACCACAGGAAGCTGTGAAGGCTGGATGATTGAGTATATTCAAGAAAGAGATAAATACATATTTAGATCTGAAGTGCATCAAGAAGTATAGAGAGAAAGTGGGGATATGGTATTGAGATAGAGGATCAGCCATGATCATATTGAATGATGGAGCAAAGGCTTGATGGTAATGCTCCAGCTCCTAGCTTCTATGTTTCAATGAATTGATTGGACACAGTGGGCTGGATTTTCATATTTGGGCAGAGCCCCAACAGCTAGATGAATTCTGGGTCGGGGTTAGGGCTAAAGCCCTGCTCATGTGACCCTTTTAATTGTGAATACCTTAATTAGTCAGGTCCAGTCAATGGTTCCATGTATCTTCAGGACTTAGTGCTTAATTGGTGTCAGTGGCAAAGGCAAGTAGAAGACAAAACAAGGGCTATATTGCTTTGCTTAGAGAACAGGCATCGCCTATGAGGCCAATTGCATAAACACATATGATGGATGGAGTGCAAATAAGCAAAACTGCATTTGATCAGGTGCAGGATACCAACGGATCCAACCATTTAAACAGTAAAAAGAAACTGTCCTTTCACACCTCAATGAACTGTCCATTGTTGTGAACCAGACCTTTCAAATTTGTTAAAATCCCTATTAAAATGTAAAATTTTGACCTCCCCAGATTGTCACCAGGCTCCTAAAGGAACTGTTAGTTGGAGGCACATGGGTTTTCCATTCCTTCTCCAAGCCCTCACTCCAACTTTGAAAATTGCAGACTGACCCAAAAGCCTTGGGATCCAGAGACTGCTTTTGGGAACACAATTTTAAAATCACCCCTGAATCTGGTACAGGCCACACTGGCACTGGAAAATCCCGCCCAGCATGCCTTTGTGTAGCTTCTTCCATCAGTTGTCAGCAATAGTTTGATTTCATTAGGGTGTTGGCGAGACTGTTCATTCACATGGCATGTGTTAGGCATTCCATCCAGAAAACAGTTGTTTCTAATTTGCCCACTGTGATTACAAGTTTCATTCAAGATGCTTGTTATTTCTTGATTTGCTTTCTTTCTGCCTTTCCATACAGTGTTGGTGACTCTGTGCTGACATTTGGTGCTTTCACCAATGTTACCCAATGCGTTAGATAACCAATAAGCAGTAACCACAATGAAACAAAGCACACAAGAATCAAAAATCCTCACAGAATTTGCTTTTTGCCTTCCCATTTTACCAACAAATGCATAAGATGGTTCCAGTGTCTGTGCTTACATTGCATAACTGTTAATCTTTTTTTTAAAATATTTTAAATAATCACCACAAAAGCTGTTGTTATTAAAGCTGATTATGCAATTGCAACATTGTGGTAAAAGCCCATCTGGTACACTAACCTACCTTCGGGAAGTAAGTCGGCTGTTCTAGCCCTGTTTAGCCTTTATCCACTTCAGATCTACAGCGATGTAGTTAGCTCTGAACTGTCCCCTGAAATGGCTCACAAATAAGGAATAGGGAATAAATTTGCAAGGAGTCTTCTCCTGGTCTTTTACTATTGCAAATACATGGAGGATAGAGAAAGAAAGATTGATTTAAAATTAAAATTGGGCATGAAATGTCAGAAGTTAGGTAACCTGCCTCTAATCTGCGGGGTTATGGAGTGAATGGCTTATCCTCCTATCACTTATTTAGATAGGCATTCAACAAATTGGCTGCATAATTTTGTCATCCCCTTGGAGTCAGGAGTGAAGTCTTGGGTGTGTTTTGGATTATTGCTAATAATGTAGATCTCAAAGCCAATCTCTGACAGTACCTTTTGGGAAAGTGACCTATAAATAATACTAATAATAATTAGACAATGCTACAGGAATGTAAATTTTTATCTTTGTAATGCTAAAACTATTAAAATAAACAGTAAACTCTGTTCGAAGCAATTGTATCGAATTTAATTGAATGTATAAATCATATTTTATGTTTGTAAAACTAATATTTTAATTTTGAAAACCAGTCAGTCTTTAGTGCCTATATTTGCTGTGAAAATGTTTCATTTTAGCTTTTATTTTCCAGGCAACGATATTGTCAAGTGGCTTATCCAAAACTTTTCTATATCTGAAGAAGGTAAGTGAAGTTGCTTTTCTGAATTTGATCCATCATTTTGTTTTGTAAGATCGGACAAGAAATTGATTCTTCAGGTTGAATATAAATCATTATCGAAAAGTCTTGTCTATGATTTCATGTTTGGGTATATGAATAGGAAGGGATTAGAGGGATATGGGCCAAATGCTGGCAGATGTTACTCCATCAAATTGGGATGTCTGGTCAGTGTGGACAAGTTGGACTGAAGGGTCTGTTTCTGTGCTGTATGACACAAAGACTCTATAACTTGTATGTTGCTAACTATTACAGGTCACAAAATGAAACTTTAATGAAGCTGCCCAAGGCAATTGTAAAATGAAAGTCTGTAGTTGTAGTTCCAATTGTAATGAATTTTCTGAACTCAGTTGGATCATTGAAGGAAGGAATTGACTGTAGATGAGATACTTGTTCAAAGAAAGCAAAGAGGAAAGGAAACATGAAACCAATCACTATAAGCTGCTTTTCAGAGATCTTACAGTAGAGATTGGTGCATGAATTGTAGTGTTCAAAATTTTAATGAAACAAAAGCCAGGTAGGTGGATGTATGTTTTATTTTATAAGATGTTGTCTTTCTGTGAAGCATTAAACTAAATCAATTTTCTTTAAAGTTTTAAGTATTGATTTGTATCTTTCATGCAGTGAATACTCAGATAAATCAATTCTCATTTTCTTATTCCTCCACCTTCCTGTTATAACGAATGACATTCTAACATTGTCAATTGTTAGATGATGGCCCTTAGTTTCCTTAGACTTTCAGCCTTTGCGTCGCTGTGACTTTGTCAGAAGCACTTCACGCAGTGACATAGCAGCAGAAGGTCCAGGAATTCAGAATTGATACATTGCTAAATTCACTGTGAATCAGGGTTAATAATTATAATTTGTTATCTAGTCACTTTTCAGCTTGCCTCTGTAGGTAATAGAGCCATTTGTAATGTTGCTAAAATTGAAGAAACTTAAAGCACGCTGGTAATCAGAATGTGTTATGCCTCCTGCAGAAAGCTGGGTGTTGCTGCACTGCTGTGATGTGCTCTAATTCTATTTCAATGTTAATTTTTCACGCTTTGCATATGGTCATTTTAACTGGAACAATCAATAATTTGAAGACTGGCAGAATGAGCACATTATTTTAAAGAATTAGTGTTTCAGAATTCTGCAAATCTCTTGAGTATGTCTGTGATTACTCACATCTAAGAGATGTTGGGATTTATAATGGGCCATAGTTTTCTGTTTGATTTATACATTAATAGCATCAAGTGGCATTAACATATCATTATTTTTCTAAATTTGACCTAATATTTATAAATTTTCTAATTGCTTGCACAAATGGGCACATTCAATAATTTTACTCTGGGCTCGATGTTATATTTTAGTCTGGTAATTAATTTTAATCAAATGGTAAATGTGCAAAAAATGGCATTTAGAAGAAAGTGCAAATGGTCTAGGTTACCATATGTATTGTTGCTGCAGGAATTGTACCAAAACAAGTTTAGCAGTTTGGCAAGCACAGAAATGATCATGAAATGGGATTTGAGGCACAATAGTTTTGGTAAGGATGGATAGTAGGAATAAGAAAAGCATTGGAAAAGCCAAGTTGGAAGTAACAAAAGTTGTGATGAGAATTTCAGCAGCAAATTGGCAGAGATGGGTAATGTGAAAGTAGTGAAAGTGATTGGTTTCTGTGATGAAAAGAAAATAGATGCACAATTTCAGGGCAAAATATAATGCTAAATTTGGGATCAGTCTGAGTCAGGAGAAGGAGTTGGAATCGGTAACAGAGGTGAAAGAAGTTTTCTCAACATTTTTTTTGAAGAAAATTGTAGTTTGTCATGGAGTGGATGCCAAACAAACAGTCTGTCAACACTGAGGCAGTGGAGCGATTTTTAAAGAGACAAAGTTTGATATCAGTGTACGTATGAAAGCTGATGTCCTGCCATCCACTGATGTCACTGAGGGGCAGCATGTAGCTGGGAAATAGGTCAGAAAGAGCAAATGTAAATCCTTAGGGGAGTCCAAAGATAGCAGTGCAAGGACAGGAAGAGAAACCATTTCTGGAGATTTGCTGCTAACAATGGAATGAGTTAGGAGCAGTCCTGTGCACCTGGATTGCAGTGGCCTGACAAAGAGTTTCAGTCCATAAATTGTTTCTTTGAGATGCTCGCCACTGACCTCTCATTATAGAAAACTGCCACTTCAATATTACCTGTCCCTCCCTTGTGTTAGTGGGTGGAATAATGATAAGGATTTAACTATTTTCAACCAAATACACTGAGGTTGAGGTGAATTTCCAAAATGTTCTACTTTTTTACTCTAACCTTAGTTTAGCATTCACAGAAACTCTAAAGTATAACATCTTCTGCCAGCAGAGACAAGTGGAACTCCTGTACAAAAACATTCTTTATCTTTCATATCTATTTATTCTATTATGGTGGAGAGTCTTGGTAGAGTTTGGGTGCTTGACGAAACATAAGAGAGACTGTTTGAGGTAACTGTCTTTATAAGATTATTTTTTGGTTTAATTGCCAACACATTTGAGCCTCAGATGGATTTGTTTGGAACAGGGTCCCTATTCTTTACACTGACTGGAGATCTTTTCGTGTTGAATTTGCTGCAAGGGTTCCTTTTGGCTGTATGAATATTAAATGTTCAGCTCTTACCCTGCTAATCACTGAATGCAAGAGCAGATGACATGAAGTGAAGTCTGAAGATGCTGAAAATTTTCAGACCTCCACTACTGCCAGCATGTGGAATGAGACAACTTAATTGAATCTGCACAGCTGCTAATCATGTTGTATATGCAGTTAAACTGGTTGTGTTTCACCATGAGTTAGGTGTGTTGCCACCATACACTTTAGGTATGCTGAAGGAAAGCCACTAACCATTCTAACTACAAGAGACGCTAATATGCAGAAGAAGAAGTTTATTGTATGTTTGTAACAAGTTTCAGATTACATTGATTTGACAGACATTGAGAGGAAAATCCCAAGCCCCTAAATGACATGAGTATTGGCAAGCAAATTGGAGAAAAAGGGTGAGATTGTCAGTCGTGAGATTCTGGACATTTGAGATCAGAAAGTATGATTCTCCAACCAAGCATTGAATGGTTAGATGACAATTAGCATTAATATTAACTTTATAGTCACATATACTCAATGAGTACAGTGAAAAGTTTATACATGCCAATTACAGCGCCATCTTAGGCATTAGGGACCTAGGCACAGCTTCCTAGTTACAATATCTTAGAAAATAGGGAAATAAAATGTCCAACATTGCAGAAATAAATGCTCAGAACAACAGTCTTCCAACCCAGACCACACTGACACCTAGCTTCCAGTCCGCTCTGGGCCCTGGCTGGAGACTGCACTGGGCTTCACCTTGAGGATCGTGAGGCTAGGAGATCGCTTCAGACTGCCATACCAGGCTGAATGAATGCCATGCCGGGAGGCTGTCTTGGGAGGCTGTTATTCCAAGCCAGGAGGTCGCCGTGCCAAACTGAGATCTCACTACGGGCGAATCTTGCTAGTGAATGGTGAGAAGTCTATTTTGATCAATTTTCATGCATTGACTTCTCATTATTAGTTAACATCACGTAATTAATATGCAGTTTCCCATTCTCTCACCCTCCAGATAGAAACTAGATAGCACATTTCTCAACATGAAAGTCAGATCAGTTACCTAGCAACTCCACCTCGTTGCTTGCTCTTGCATGCCTTAATCTTGGACAGCAGTCCATCTCAGGGCATGCACCATGGGCAGTGACTATCCATAACTCCCACCCACAGACACCAGCACCAGCAATGTACCAGCTTCACTGTATCTTCATGGCACATCCACTTACAGTATAGACCTGCACTTCTGTGGTGGCCTTTGGAGTGCACTTGTACCTTTCATTGAAGGACTGCTGCCAGGACTCGTGGTGCATAGGGATTGGACCAGGGTGCCTCCCAGGCCTTGTCACTTGCTCTTTCAGTGCCTGCTTGGATGCTCATAGTATCTCTGACCATCCTCACTTTGTCTTTTTGCACTTTGCCCCCTTAGCCAGAGTTTAAAGGCTCGCAGCACTTCTGTTTCGATTTGCCTCATTAGCACAGACAAAAAGGCAAGCATCTTATCATTGGTGTCTCCACTCATCTGTCAAGGGAATGTACGTGTTGCTGTAGCAGACTGTGCTATGTCAGCCTCTCGCCTGCACTATGTGCCAGCAACATACATGGCAAACACACACTGCATGTGCTTCAGAAAAATGGCCATGTCTCAAAGTCAAGGTAATAGCCCTCGGTCCAGGCACAGGAAGCAAAGGGCATCATGCACTTGGACATGGTCAGTCAGCCACTTAGAGTGGTCAGGGTTACGGGTCCACTAACATTCCCATCCTTGACCTGCTACAGTGTTCCAACACAACCTGGAGAAACAGTACCTCATGTTCTGTTTATGTACTTTACTGCCTCTAGGACAAAGAATAGAGAGCTCCTGATTAAAGAAGAGTCACCGGTCCTGAAATGTTGACTCTGCTTTCCCTTCACAGTTGCTGCCAAACCTGCTGAGTTTTTCCAGCAATTCCTGTTTTTGTTACAGCCTGTAGGACTCAACATTGAGTCCTTCTTTTCTTACATCACCGTCCTCCCCAGGCCGTGTCTTGTTGTCTTTGCTGTCGACACAGGGGACCCATTTTCTTCTTTCTGTATCTGACACTTGCACTTACTTTACACTTCTGTCGCTCCTTTATAACCATTGTCACTTCCTTTGTCGTTTACTGTGGGAATTCACACTGTTCCACTTGCTCCTCCTCCCACTCTGTCTACATCATAAAACATATTTTCTGGTTCCTTTCAGTTCTAAAAAGAGTCATGCAGGACTTGAAATGTAATCTCTGTTTCTCTTTCCACAGATGCTTTCTATTTTATTTCAGAATTCCAGAATCCACAGTATTTTGCTTTTGTTTGTTTATTTATTGTTTTGTTTGGCTAAATAAAAGTGAATGTTTTCAAGTGTTTAAAGGCTTTCCAGTTCGAGATGATCCCACATTGAACCATGAGAAGATTTTGAGCTACACTGGGCGCTGGGGAGGGTCGCACTTCCTTTTGACAATGTTCTAAGATGGGATAATGCTAAGAACAGACAAACGGTGTACCTTAGCTTTCAAATAGCAATACGTTTGTGAATGTGGACCTGTACGTGCAGTGTAGTGCCACCTGTGTGCCCTGCGTAGAGTTTGTTTTTGATTTCCCCTGCCACTGGGAATGTGCATGTGGAAGGGTGGGACCTGGCTGGCAGCACGTGACTGGGTACAAGGCTGGTTTTTAAAGATGGTGCCAACGCTAGGAATCCCAGGAGGCTCTGCAGTAATGAGTATCTCTGCCTGTGGTGAAAAGGCGAATACAATGAAATTTGACAGAATTGACACTTAACCAGTTTCTGATAAAATTCAGCCCATTGTGACAGAGACTATGAAGAGGTTTGGAACATTAGGTCTGACTCCTTCAAGATCCTAAGCTATTCCCCCAAATATCCATTTCATGTCTTCATAATAGGTGATGCTTAAGGCCCTAAGGCCGTCCCCAGTTTTATCCTTCTCAGACCCTTATACCAATATACATCCACCCCGACCTCCACCGTAACCCTTGACTGTCTTACAGATGAAAATCTGTAACTCTGCCTTGAATCTATTCAATAACCCAGCAAACTGGGAATGGAGTATTTCAAAGTTTAATGACCCTTGAATGGAAAAGATTTCTCCTCATGTCTGTCTTAAAGGGAAACCTTTATTCTGAAACCATGCCCTCAATTCTAGATCCTCAGCATCTAGCCTGCTGAGGTCCTTCGCAATCCGATGTTGTTTCAAATTATGAGATTTGTATGATTATTAGTTGGGAATTATTTCTTTAAATGCAAGGTAAGTGAAGAAGTTCATATGACATGTTCTGCAGTCTGCCTGACAGTAAGCCTGGGTGATTTGAATGGTAGAGACCAAAGAAGGGCTTCAATATTTTTTAACCGAGAAAATGATGCATGATAGTTGCACTTGGAGACAATGTCTACCCAGCCTCTGGGTTTATGAGAAGACTTGGAGTCTCCCAAAGTGATGGTACCATGTTGTAAGTACAGATGTTGTAACTTGTCTTTTTCATCAAAGATTGATATAAAACTGGGTCAAAAATAATTAATTAACAGTTCTACCAGAATGTGAAGTTAATGCATTTTACTAGTCAGCGGAGAGAAGTTGTGATCTACTATACTCGGATGTGGGAGGGAAGTGGTCATTAGACAAAGGAAGGCATCATGCAGCGTTCTAAGGATACTAAGAAATTCATTCTGGAAGGACAGTGGAAGATGAATTTTTATGCTGCTGAATGAATTAAGAACTCTGTAAATTTAGGAAAGCACCTTGAGATTGTCACTCAAAATTACTACTCAGTAGACAGCAATATGGGAATGCACTGGAAGGGGAATGCTGCTTTCTTTCCAATTCCTACAGCTTAAATAATCTACCCAAGGAAAAGAAAATAATGTTGAGCCAATAGTTTATTACAGTCATTTGTTACCGTTAAAATGTGGAAAATTGTTATTATTTTTGGCTAATAACTAGAAGTTCGAATCTCAGGTCATAAGTCTCTGCAGAGATTGTAACATAGGCTTCAATAAAATCAGCTTTCATTCTTCCAAACGAGAAGCAACCTAATAAATAAAATCCTTATCCCACGTTTTATCTAGTGAATGTTTTTTCTGAAACAAAAATATGTGTTCCTTCTACATTGGTGAAACCAAGCAGAGGCTCGGAAACCGTTTCGTAGAGCATCTGCACTTTGTTCACGACAAACAACAACACCTTCTGGTCGTGAACCATTTCAACTCCCACTCCCACTCCCTGGGTGACCTGTCCATCCTGGGCCTCCTCCAGTGTCAGAATGACACCGCCCTCAAACTAGAGGAGCAGCACCTCATATTCCACCTTGGGAGCCTACAGTCCAATGGCCTAAACGTGGATTTCACCAGTTTTAAAATCTCCCCACCGCCGGCCTCATCGCATGACCAACCGTCCATCTCATCCCCGCCTCCTTGACCTGACACAACCTGTCCATCTTCTCTCCCACCAATCTGCCCCGCTCATCCCACTGACCAATCCCCACCACTGCCTACCTCTACTCACCTATCACCATCCCACCTACCTTCCCCAACCCCACCCCTCCTCTCTATTTATTTCAGAGCTCCCTTCCCCCTCCCCCATTTCTGAAGAAGGATCCCGACCTGAAACATCAACTTTCCTGCTCCTCTGATGCTGGCTGACCTGCTGTGCTCCTCCAACTCCACACTGTGTTATCTCTGACTCCAGCATCTGCAGATCTTACTATCTCTTAGAAATTGCTCAAAGCTCAGCAACCTAGAGAAAAATCAGAGTTAATGTTTCAGGTTTTGTTCTTTGGTTTAATTAGAAATTTTTCTGACCTGCCTTCATTACGAGTATATCACTTTATAAAAGAAGAGACTTAAACCATATGGTCTCTAAGTGCAGTTTCACCAGTGCCCTCTATAGTGTAGCAAAACTTTCACAATACAAATAAACCAGTTGGGATTTCCTAGGCAACATCACAGAGTTGCAGTATGATGACGTTATAAAGATTCACACATAGCTTCCGAAAAAAATTGCTCAAGGGCATCAGATCTTATATATATTTGTATAATAGAGTGCTATCATTTGGTTTTGTTGTGGCACTGCTGTGTTGACCCCTCGTAAATTGCATAGCACCCCTGAAAATCAGTGAGCCAGTCTTCAGTGAATTGTAAAAAGTATATTGAATGGCTAAAAGCTTCTGGAATTGGAATGGCCTGTGCTTTAGATTCAGAATATCTAGTATTTGTGTATCTATGTTCTGCCTGTAGGGTTCCTGTCACCAGCCTTCACTTTTGCAAAGACAATAAGATGCCATGCAATTGACTTTCATAAAGTCTACCATCCGAACACCCGAACTTGACATTCAACAGAGATATATCATTGTTCCCTTTGGACTTGTATGATTTTTTGAAATCTTGGCTGTCTCTCTTATTTGTAAAAGCATTCTTCAGTTGTAAAGCCACATGCATACTGATGTCAATATAAATATTGACTTGCTTCTCCACATGAGCAATTATTCTAATAAATCAAGCTGACAAAGTTTGAATAATTGATGCAATTGCCACAGTGGGTTAATCCTACAAGCATACTGAGAATTGAATGGATCCTAGAGTGCTGCACCCCATTTGTCTAGAGTATTTCCAATAGTCCATCATCATTTATGACCTGAGTAGATTTTTGATTTGAAAGTAGAGATAAGAGTTCTCTAACATTTACTAAATACCAATATTTATCAGAATCCATTTCTGGAGCCAAAAGTAATTGTTGGTAGGTTTTATAATTTGCTTGGATTTGATTATAGGATAAAATAGTAATCAACAGATATCTGTTGCTTCAAGAAGCAACAGACATTGCTCATCCCTAAGGACCATTACTTAATGAGCATTAGGATTCAAATCGCCAGTCTCTGGAGGGGCACTCATGCCCTTCTGATTGTACAAATGAATCAAGCTAAATTTAAATTTATTTTGTCCTGATGAAGGGTCCCGACCTGAAATGTTCACTTTCCTGCTCCTTTGGTACTGCCTGACCTGCTGTGTTCTTCCAGCTCCTCACTCTATTGACTCTGACATCATTACTCCCTTTTTGGTGGGAGCACCACCTACAGGTAAAAACTTGTTCTTACAAGCCTGTGGCTTTTAAAGGTTCATCAAGAAATTTTAAAAAAACACCTTTTGAAGCCAAGACAACAAAGAAAGAAGTCAACTGCCAATTTTAACGCTACAGCAACAATAAAAGGCAAGAAAAACAACTTGTAAAGGTGTAATATCAGAAAGAAGAGAGAAGCCAACGACAACATCAAAAGCGCCGTACATTTTTGCTTGCAATTTTAAAGACCGTAGACAATGGTGGAAAGCAAACATCTAACTGTGGACTGACAATTCAATGAAATACCGTCAGAATTTCAGTTATTTAAAGAAATACTCAGTCTTTATTTCCTGTATCAGCAGATAACTGAGAAAGAAAGGCAGTCAGTCAGGAGTCTTTTTGCTTTGGGCACTAAAGGATTAAGAAATAATTAAGCCCTCCATTTATTCTTATTATGACTGCAAAGATCCTTGACATTTTTCAGATTTTAGAACCAATTAAAGTAAGAATCAATTTCAGGCTACACAGCCTGTTCACAGCCAGTTCATGTCATGTTGCCAACTACCATGTGAAATGAGTGACAAATTTATAGGCAGGTGCCAATAGAACTGTATGGAAGTTAACCAAATGAGTTAGCTGAAAGGCTTATGGAATGGGTCATTGCCTCCGCACCCATCAAACCCTTCAGAAAAGCTCTTTTGGACAAAGCCAAATGATATAATATTGATGCACTGCTGGAAGAGCAAGACAGCAATATCTGCAGGCTCTTGATTCTGGAACTAGTATAGTAGCTATCGGTAGGTTCAGTGGAGTTTGCTGAGGTTTGGCTTGTCTCATCCATAAAAACGCTGAAAGATTTTCAGGTAAGGAGTCCGAGATGTTCATTCTGACCTTGTATCAGCAACCCAGAGCCGATCATACTACAGAAAACATTTGGAAGAGAAATGGGGAAAGAACAGAGGTGTTGGTCAACTAGATACTTCTTTCTACAAACTGGCCCAGCCACAATGAGCTGAATGGCTTCCTTTGGTGCTGCATGTTTTTTGTGGTTCTATGGTCTGTGTTTTATGCTCCTAGCAAGTTTAAAGACAAGGTGGCAAGTGAATGGCCTGTCTCTCCACCCGACCTTTCTCAAAATTTATGGCAGGGGGAGGTGGGAGATTTCAGGTAGCCCACCTGCTGTTGGGCCTACAGAGTCCAATTCACACTTAAGGACCTCATCTAACCACCACTGATATTTGACCCACAGTGAGGAAGCCTTCAGTATGAGGGAGACCTGGCAGCTTTATTGACGGGCTGATATTGGGCAAGTAGGTGGGAACCTCTCTTATTGGACCCCTGACCCCATCAGAGGCAACCCTGCACCCTCCTGAAGATCAACCAGTTGCTTAATCCTGCCCCCTACCCTCTTGAATCTAGCTTCCCACCTCCCTCTTACTGGGACCCCAAGTCGTGGGCTCTTTAGGGTGATGGAATTGCATGCAGTTTGGCAATGGCCACCACTTCTAATCGGTGCTGATGGGACAGAGCCGTTAACCATCTGATGGACCGTCGGCTCTCCAAGGCAGGGCTTTCTCTGTAGTGAGGGCAGAAGTCTCACTTTAAAGCAATTGGTGCCACTCCCAGTCCCAGGCACTCCCACACCCCCAACCTTTTTAACAGGACGTGCAGAGACCACAGTGTCTGTAAAATCCAGCCCTCTAATTCTGTTGACTGAGTGCTTTTCAGAAGAACATCTGCATTTTTATTGTTTTTCCAAAGGTTAACGACTGACAGCAATTTTTAATAATGCTGAAGTAATAAAAATAATAAAATGAAAGTTCGGCAAGTCAGGAATAAAGGACTATACTGTCCAGTTTGGAGGATGGAAATGGAGTATAAATAAAGAGTCTTGCACTGGGACAGTTCCCTGATGGGATCCCTGCCTTTCAGCAATCTTACCAGAGATGGGTTCTGAGGGGCACCAGGCACCCAGTTGGCAGTAGCAGGTGTCTGGTTAAGTGCCTACTTGAGTCCAAATTGGGGACATGTTGGCTGAACTGCCCAGTGTCTGGGGTAGGGGGCAGGAAACCTTCTTGCAGAAAACCAATGGACCACTGGTGGTCCTCTTAACCCCTTTGTCCAAACTTGCAAAAATCATGAAGGCAACATTCCGACCACTGGCCATCCTGTTGGAGGGGTTGCCCTTTCAAAATGATGGCCACACTTACTTTCAAACTACTTTAGAAATCTTCAGAGGATACCTCCATGTTGAGGCGTCTTTGCAATTCCCCTGCGTACATCTACAGAGCCCACCTTTCTGAATGTGATCACCAATCACCAAAACTCCCAGTGTCCCCATTGGCCCTACCACCCACTCAGTCCACTCACTGTCCTTAATTAGATACACTGAGGCGACTTGTTAATTGGCAACAATCGTGGACATTTACACTGCAAATGTTTTCTGATGGTAGCGTTCTGAACCTACAGTTCAAAGGCCTTCCTAAGCAATTCTAATCTTTTCCTTAAGACGGATAATACCTAAATGCTGCAGCTCTGTCTGAGGCAGAGGAGAAAAGTATCTATCCTTAGACTGAATAGGAAATGTTTCTACCAACTACCTAATTTCCTTACTGATTAGGGGAGGAAAAGGTGAGTCATTTCTTTGACATTCCTTCTTGTGTCTGATGATCCTTGTGAGCCATCATGTTTTGGAGAAACAGTCATCCCCTGAGTTCCAATAATGAGCGTTGAACACCATTTTAATTAATAGCTCTGTTTCTGCTCGGAAACGATCATCAGACAGGTAGGCTTGGTACCTCTTGAAAGAACATCATTGCCAGAGCTCAGGTGACTTCTCTAGCTCAGTTGCTCAAAATGCTTAATTTAATTTGGGTTTGGTATTAACATAAAGCTTTCCACATTCATTAAGTTCTCCACAAAAGTTCTTTGTAATGATTTCACAAGATACAGATTGTGCAAAATGAAGAATCTGCAAATTATTTTTGCATCGTCATTTAAACAGTAATAAAGTAGAAACTGCAATTGTAATTTTATGAACTTAGCTGCACAGTGTACATCAAGCAATTGTGAGCAAGGAATACATCAATGTAAAACCTGGAAACATTGTAAATGTATCATTTAAACTGAAGCAAAATGCTGCAGATGCTGGAAATCTGAAATAAGAAGAGAAACTGCTGGAGAGACGTGGCAGGTCTGGCAGAATCTTTGGAGAGTGAAACAGGGATGATGTATCAAGTTAAAAGATTCTTCTTATGAACTGAAGAGAGAGATGCAGAAAGCTGATGGGTTTTATAACCTTAAAGGTTAGAGAGTGGGCAAGATCAGAGATCACAGGTGTCACAGAACGAAAGAAAAAAGGGAGTTGTCATCATTATAGAGAAATAGGATAGGTTTAGAGTAGATGTTAATAGCAGAACATAGGTAGGCTTTACTGAACTAAGAAAACTAGACATTGGGAAGGGAAGAAAACGGAGGGCAGAGTTTATAACTTGAATTTGTCAAACTCAATGAAGGCTGTCAAGTGCCTTAAGCACTTAAGAAAATGAGAGCTTGTTCCTCCAGCTTGCGTTGAGCTTCACTGAAATATTGCAACAGACCTAGGACAGAAATGTGAGCACAGATGACGTATTAAAAAGATTAGCAAACGGAAGGTTGTGTTTTGGTAATTAAGTGAGTTTTGGTGTTGTGTAAAGTGGTCACCTAGCCTGTATTTGGTCTCCCCAGTGTGGAGGAGTGAATACAGTTGAGTAGGTCGATGACAGAAGTACAAGTAAATGGCTGCCCACCTTGAATGAGTGTTCGAATGGATGAATGACTGCTGTCATTCCATTGTGACGCAGCTACAGACCCTGGCAGCACCACACTCTATTACATGCAGAAATGTTTGATGCAATATTTTATACAGGACCTGATGGAAAGTGATTAAAATGTTCCAATGTGCCAGAGTGTGGTAAAAACAAACATTTAACCTATCTAATTTTAAATTTCTACCCTAAAGGGACTAGAAATTACTTAGCTAGAATTGATGTTTATTTTGACATTACACGCATTTGAGATTTCTACATTAATTGGAAAATATTTGATGCAACCTTTATGGACCTACAGAAGTGATTAATTTTCCATTGCAAACATCTTGAAAACTTTAATCTGGCTCAAGGAAAATGCTTCTGCATTTCATACAAGTGTTATAATCTCGATGAACTTGAGAAATTCCAGTTTACTGGCATAATGACAGGCACAAGATGCAGAATTGAGAATATGTTGACAGAATGTCTTTACTTTGCAAATTTTTTAATTTTTTTGAGCTCTGAAAAATATTGTTCTGACGTGTGTAAATTAAAGATCGTTGTTAAACTATAGGCATGAAAAGATCAGATCTAAGCTCTGCAATCCTGCCACATCCAGCCATGAATGATGGAGGGATAATTGAATATTAGACATTAAGAGTGGTGGCTCACAAACACCTCCATCCTCAAGGATGGGGAAGTCAACACATCAGTGCAAAAGTCATAGCTAAAACATTTACACCCATCTTCCAAAGAAGCCATAGTCGTAGTCATAGAGCTGTATAGCATGGAAACAGACCCTTCGGTCCAACTTGTCCATGCTGATCAGATATCCTAAATTAATCTAGTCCCATTTTCCAGCACTTGGCTGCTATCCTTCTGAACCCTTCCTATTCATGTATCCATCCAGATGCATTTTAAATGTCATATTTGTACACCCCTCCACCATTTCCTCTGGCAGCTCGTTCCATACACGCAGCACCCTCAGCGTGAAAAAGTTGCCCCTCAGATCCCTTTTAAATCCATCCCCTCTAGTTTTGGACTTGCCCTCCCTGGGGGAGAAAGACCTTGGCTATTCATCTTATCAATGCCCCTCATGATTTTTTAAACCTCTATAAGGTCACCCCTCAGCCTCTGATGCTCCAGGGAAAATAGACCCAGCCTGTTCAGTCTCTCCCTAATCCCTCCAACCCTGGCAGCATCCTTGTAAATCTTTGCTGAAATCAGCGTGGACTGGTTGGACCGAATGGTCTGTTTCCATGCTGAATGACTATAGGAACCCTTTCAAGTTTCACAACATCCTTCCTGTGTAGCAGGGAGACCAGAATTGTACGCAGTATTCCAAAAGTGGCCTAGCCAATGTCCTGTACAGCCACAACGTGACCTCCCAACTCCTATGCTCAATGCCCTGACCAATAAAAGGCGAGCATACCACACACTGCCTTCACCACACACATGTCCCCATCCAACCCCAAATCCCATCATCCCTTGCAGCCCCGGGCGGGCCTGTCAAGAACAGTCATTCGGTTGCCAAGCGTTTAGCCAACAGGAAAACCACAGATAGGGTCATTCATCGAACTGAACCAGCTGCTGGGCTTATGCAATGTATACGAGGCCAGGGAGGGGGCAGACCACAAAAGGCTTCGAGGAAGGAGAGCCTGCGGTGACGTTCCCGCTCGGCCTGGCACCATTTTTCGTGGCTGAGAGGGATGGAGGACGGTGGGGAGAATGGGGGACTCGCTCTCTTGGGGAGTAGGGGGGAGAATGGGGGACTCATTCCCACGGGGTGCTGAGTGGATGATCCATCTCAATCTCCTCCTGAGATCTCCAGCATCACTGATGCCAGACTGCAACCATTTTGATGAATTCCACATGATGTTAATGAACAGTAGAAAGCATTGGTTACTGCAAGGTCTGTGGGCCCTGGCAATATTTCAGCAATGTTATTGAAGACACGCTCCAGAACTAGGTCAGTGGTCAAGCTGATCCGTATAGCTTAATACTGTCATGTACCCAGTATTCTGGACAATTGCCCAAGTGCGTCCTGTCTAAGGAAAGCCTGAGAATCCAACCAAACCAATTACCACTTGTCAGTCTGTTCTTGATCATGGGTTAGCACTGCTGCCTCACAGTGCCAGGGACCCGGGTTCGATTCCACTCTCAGGCAACTGTCTGTGTGGAGTTTGCACATTCTCCCCGTGTCTGCGTGGGTTTCCACCGGGTGCTCCAGTTTCCTCCCACAGTCCAAGGATGTGCAGGTTAGGTGGATTGGCCATGCTAAATTGCCCGTCATGTACAGGGATGTGTAGCTTAGGTGGATTATAGAGGGATTGATCTAGGTGGGATGCTCCAAGGGTTGGTGCGGACTTGTTGGGCTGAAGGGCCTGTTTCTACACTGTAGGGATTCTATTCTATTCTAAAGTGATGAAAGAGGTTGATGACAGTGCTATCAAACAGCTCTTATCCAGCAAGAACCTCTTCATTGATACTGTGCTTGGGTTCTGCCAGCTCCACCTACCTGTTGATCTTAATGCAACCATTGTCCAAGTATGAACAAATAAGCTTATCAGAAGAGAGGTGATATAAAGACAGCGTTTCAATGAGTGTGGCATCCAGGAGCCCTGGCAAAATTTAAGTCATTAGGAAATGTCCCACTGGTTAGAATCATACCTAGCACAAAGGAACATGGTTGTGGTTGGAGGTCAGTCATCTTAGCCTAAAGACATTGATGCAGGAGTTCCTCAGGGATTCAGTCATCTTCAGCTACTTCATCAAGGACCTTCCCTCCAAAATGAGGTCATTTCTGGGGCGTTTTCTGATTGCTCATTATTTAACTCCATTTGCAACTCTTCAGACCGTAATGTAGATCGTGTCCACATGGAGCAACACCTGGAGACCATTTAGGCTTGGGTGATACGTGGGCGAGTTTTGTGGTGTAGTGGCTGTCTCCTTTACCTTTTCAGCCGCAAGCTCTGGATTCCCATTCCAGGATTTAATGGCTATGGAAGGAGCACTAAATTTTTGATTTTCAACCCATAAATCCTTCCAATATGCTTCAGGCAAACAGTGAGAATGGGAAAGCGTCCTGGTCAGCCATGTTTGATGCTCAGTGGTACTCCTCAAACTGTAACCGCTGCCAAAAGACTTGTTCCACAAAACCACAGCTATAATTATAGACATCAGCATCTGCTTATCTGCCTCATGTGATACTGAACTGGGAAGCTTCTTGGTCTGAGAGATATAAGTTGAACTTGCGTGCCAGTAAAGTGCCAGAAAATGATAATCTTCAACAAGAAAGAATCTAATTGTCTGTCTTTGACATTCAATGACATTATCTTTGCTGAATCTCCCATTAACAGTGTATTTGAAATTATCATTTACTAGAAACTGAACTGGACCAGCCACACAAATGTTATGGCTACAAGATCAGGTCAAAGGCAGGGAATTCTACAGCCAGCATCTCAGCCCCTGACTCCCAAAACCCTGTCCACCATCTACAAAGCACAAGTCAAGAGTGTGATTGAAAATTCTCCACTTGCCCAAGTGCATTTCCAACAACACCAAAGAAGCTTGACACTATCCAGGGCAAAGCGGCCCACTTGATTGGCATTCCTTCCACCAGCTTAAACACTTCCTCCCTCCATGATTAATACAACGAGTGGCAACAGCATGTACTACCTGCAAGATGCAATAATTCACCCAGCCTCCTTTTGCTAATACCTCCCACCATGTATCCTCCATCACCTAGAAAGACTAAGGTAGCAGATGCCTGGGTGCACCATCACCTGCAAGATTTCCTCCAAGTCTCACACCATCCTAACTTGGTCGATTTTGCTGTATCAAAATCACGGAACTCGCGCCCTAACAGCACTGTGAATTCTACCTATACCACATGAACTGCCAGTGGCTCAAGAATGGGGCTCATCACCACCACCTTAAGTGCAGTCAGGGATGGGCAACAAATGTTGGTCTTGCTAGCAGCACCCACATTCCATGAAAGAAAACTTTTAAGGAATGCTATTGGCCAAGTGCTGGAAAATGGCAGTAGGGTAGATTTAGTTTTTGTAAATCCAGACTCGATGGGCCAAGGGGCCTCTTCTGTAGAGTATGATTCTGGTGTTTGTTTGCATTGCCTAAGTATTATTCTCAAACTTTTTCAACATTGCCAATAACTTCCAGAAGTGTTGTGGTTACGGCATCAAAGCAGCTAGATAGAGACAAGATACAGATTATTATTGATCTAACAAAATGGTGGAACTGTATCAAAGAACTGATAGTGTTCATTGTGTGAGAAGACATTTTATGGAGTGTATAAAGTCAGAAATCACACGATGCCAGGTTATGGTCCACCAGGTTTATTTGGAATTACATAAGCTTTCAGAGTGCATTCCCTTCGTCAGGACTGCACCTGATGAAGCGGCTGCACTCTGAAAGCTTGTGTAATTCCAAATAAACCTGCTGGACTATAACCTAGTGCCGTGTGATTTCTGACTTTGTCCACCCCAGTCCAATACCAGCACCTCCACATTAGGGATGTTATAGGATGCAAATTTTCTAATAGCATTGAGATTGGAAAGTACAGAGTAATGGAGTAGGTTGAAGAAAAGTAAAGTGTGATGTAGTCAATGGCTATAGACGTTTGAAGAGAAGTCGAAGAGGAGTGTAGTGAGGTAAGAGACGGTGTGAGCAGGGACTATATTAAATGATATTTGAGAGTCTTACCTCAAATTTTGTATGTTTTTGAAGCTAAGCTCCTTGTATTGATCCTAACAGCCCCCACCTACTGACACAGTGCTGTTACTTGAATGTAAATAATTTTCTTACCCAAAGGAAAACCTAATTAGCGATATCTATTTGAACTCTAGGTCTGAAAGACCTCATTCTGTTGCTATGTTCCATTTTCCTGGCCACTGCTTGGACCAGGGCCACCAATAAGACTTCAGAGCACCTAGGAGCGTGACCTGAAGGCCTTACAACCATTTCCATTTCACATGCTTTCTTTCCTGTCTGCAGCTAGAACCATCTCCACTTTAACAATGAAGCTGGTTTCAAATCTGAGGTGAATAAATTTTTGTTAAGCAAAGATATTAAAGGATATGGGCCAAAGGTCGGTATATTGAATTACGTCACAGATCAGCCATGATCTCAGTGAATGGTGGAACAGGTTCAAGGGGCTGAAAATCCTATTCCTGTTCCAATCTTCCCATGCTCCTCTCTGCATTCACTAATTTGATGTTGAGCCATTGAATAGTGAGGTAGGAATGCTGTCCATCTGACTCATAATCGTAAGCTGATATCAGCATGAGATTGTTCTGTGTGGTATGTCTTCTCCTGTTCTCTAATTCCGCTATTACCAATTTTCACAATGAGGATAAATAATTCAGAGCTTTATGTCTGATTTTAACCCTCCTGTCCATGCATTTCACCAGCTTGCCTACTCAAAGTCCAGGTAAAATTAGAATTCACTTCAATATTATTTTACCTTGAATGATATCTGTTCATAGTTTATACTTCAGGCTCACACTTTCACCTTGATTTAATAGAAAATTGTTTTTGTCAAATATTGCTTTGTGTTTTTGCATTCTGTTATACTCAGAACAATTTTCCAGTTTTTATTTTTGGAAAATGGAAATGTATGCTTTTTCTTAATAAATAAGAAGTCTATCAATAAAAGCTGAAATAAAAATTGGTTGTCATTAGTTGTCATTTGTGAAGTATTCACAAAATAAGTGCAGTATCTTCAGTTAATTGTTAAGAAAAATATTGAAATGACATGGGAAATCTGAAATTATGGCTAAAATCTGGAAATTTATTGTACACAATGTTATCATCCAATTTTCACCCATTCACGTAAATTCATTTTCGTACTATTTTAACTCATTTAAAATAAATGTGTCTCTGCCTCTGCTTAAATGATAGGTCTAGAGTTTGATACCAAAGCACAGTGGCTGTATATTTATATTGTCTTGAGCATTTCTTGGCTAATCATTTGTATCACCAATGAGTTGCCATTTATCGGGACGTTTTATTTCTGTACTGCAGAATCACTTCACCTTGGTGACCTAATAATAAAGTATGGCTACATTTACCCACTAAAGGATCCAAAGAATTTGGTTCTCCGGGAAGATGATTCTCCTTATCGATTTCAGGTAAGACCTTGTGAACTTAATAACTTTACAAAAAGAAAAATTGTGCCATTGTCTTTACCTGTCGGGTAATGAACATATATCAATATATGACAGAATGCTTTCTGATTTTTACATAAAATAATTCACTGTACAACGATAGACTTCTAGATAAAAAGAAAGCACAGCTTTAATCTGCTATAATATAAGAAACAGAATTTCACCATGTGTAAATATTTATTAAACAAAATTAATGTTCAGTCAAATACAGAAAATGTTATGCCTATCATTCCTATGGCAGTATGCCTTTCAGGGACATGCTTGTGATGTTCTTATTTTATCATGGCATGTGACTTGAGGGTAAAAAGGTCTCAGACTTCATCTTTACTTGGGTCACTTGAAGCATGACGTGCTGAGGAACTGTGTCACTCTTTGTAACCGAACAGCTTAACATTAGTGAGGATTAATACTTGCCTGTGAATGTAACGTTTGTATGAAACTGCAATCATTTCTAAGATTCAGAATTTACTTCTCAGTTGCATATCGTTCCAATATATTTAACTAAAAGACACAAAGAAATCCACATTTGAACACACTTGAGTTGATCATTTGTCCAATTCTTTGCATATAACCTGGGGAGGAAATTTAAGTGATTTCAATCTGCTTGTTTGGTGATGTTGCCTTGAATCTTCATGCTGGGCATATCACAACTAAATGTAAATAACTGAAATACATCACTTGTACTCTGGTCATTCTGGATGATGTTTAAAATTGATGTTTAAAACCACGTAAACTTTCAATGCTGCAAAAGCCCGCAAGCACTTGATTGCATATTTGGCCTGAGTCCAAAACAGTGCTAACAAATTGATGGATAAAAGTCCTGCTGAATAAAGCCTTGTGGGATTGGGTTCATAAACTGACTGATATGACTAAAAGCTGAATTTAAAAGGGCATATAGCTGCTGGCTCATTATCATTAGTTTCATGCGCTACTTTGATTAATGGATTTCCAAGACTGTTGTGAGCTTTCAGACTGCCTTTTACTTCACTTTACTTTTGGTGTATTTTGCTCTTATTCTGACTGCCTACCATGTCAGCCAATTTTGAATTCTTGCCTTATTGGAGCAACAGTCAGAAGAAGTGAAGAATCACCCAAGCTGATCAAACACAGTGCATGTGAAGAGCACTGTGCGTAAAGTGAGCAATTCGCAGAAAGCCATATCTATCCCACAGGTTCATTTCCCTAAATGCACTTTCTGAATCCTGGATAGGGTGTTCTTCGCCACTAGCTTAGATGAGAACATGTTGCAATATGCAAATAATTGCTGGTTTAAGCATTATATCATTGACAATAGAGTCATGGAGTCATACAGTATGGAGACCAGCTCTTTGGCCCAACTCAACCATGCAGACCAGGTTTCCTAAACTGAAATAGTCCCATTTGCCTGCATTTGGCCCATATCCCTTTAAACCTTTCCTAACCATGTACCTATCCAAATGTCTTTTAAATTTTGTAACTGCACCAGTCTTGACTGTTTCCTCCAGCAGCCCATTCCATATACGTACCACACTCTGCATGAAAATGTTGGCACTCTGGTCCCTTTTAAATCTTTCCCCTCTCACCTTAAACCTGTGCCCTCTAGTTTTGGACTCCCCTATCTTGGGCAAAAGACCTTGGCTATTCACCCTATCTATGCCCCTTGTGATTTCATAAACCTCTATAAGGTCACCCCTCAGCCTCCTACCTGCAGGAAAAGAAGTCCCAGCCTATGCAGCCTCTCTTTATAACTCGAAGTTTCCAATCTGGGTAACATCCTTGTAATTCTTTTTGCACCCTTTCCAATTTAATAACATCCTTCCTATGGCAGGGCAACTAGAATTGTATCCAGTACCCCCCAAATGTGACCTTACCAAATATTGTAGAGCTGTAACATGGCATTCCATCTCCTATACACAATGCTCTGACCAATGAAGGCAAGCATGCCAAACGCCGCCTTCACCACCCATTTCTCAGCTGTGGCGCCACTTTCAAGGAACTATGTACCTGTACCCCTAGGTCTCCCTGTTTGACAATACTGCCAGGGCCCTATCATAAACTGTGTAAGTCCTGCCCTGGTTTGCCTTACCAAAATGCAACACTTCACATTTACTTGAATTAAACTCCATCTGCATTCCTCGGCCTGATGGCCCAATTATAGAGTCATAGAGTCATACAACACAAAAACAGACCATTCCGTCCAACCAGTCCGTGTCAACTGTAATCCAAACTAAGCTAGCCCACGTGCATGCACTTGGCCCACATTTCTCCAAACATTTCTTATTTATGTACTTATCCAAGTGTCTTTTAAAATTTGTGACTGTACCCAAATCCACTGTTTCCTCTGGAAGCTCATTCAGGAAGCTGAATAAGATCCTACCATACTGTTAGATAACCATCTTCATTGTTCACTATACCATCAATTTTGGTGTCATCCACAAACTTATTAACCATATCTCCTATATTTTCATTCAAATCGTTTATATAAATGATGAACAATGGTGGACCCAGCACTTATTCTTGTGGTACACCAATCGTCGCAGGCCTCAATCTAAACAATAACCTTCTACTGTACCCTTTGTCTCCTACTGTAAAGCCAATTTTGAATCCATATGGATACCTCTCCCTGGATCCTATGTGATCTTACTAACCAGTCTACCATGTGGAACCTTGTCAAAGGCCTTGCTCACGTCTATGTAGACAACATCTGTGACTCTGCCTTCATCTATTGTCTTAGTCACCTCTTCAAATGCCTCAACCAAATTTGTGAGACAACTTCCCACACACAAAGCCATGCTGGCAATCCCTAATTCATCCTTGCCTTTCCAAATGCATATAAATCCTATCCCTCAGAATCCCCTTCAACAACTCCTGCTCACCAGTCTACAGTTCCCTGGCTTTACCTTGCAGCCTTCTGTAAATAATGGCATAACATTAACCACCCTCCAGTCTTCTGGCACCTCGCCTGTGGCTGCCAGTGATACAAATATCTCTGCTAAGGGTCTTGCAATTTCTTCCCTAGCTTCCCGCAATATCCTGGAATACGCTTGATCAGGTGCTCGGGGTTTCCCTACCTTTATGCGTTTTAAGACCTGTAGCACTTCCTCTTCTATAATGTGGATTGTTTTCAAGACATCACTATTTATTTCCCCAAATTCCCTAGCTTCCATGTCTTTCACCGCAGTAAATACTGATGAGAAATACTCGTTTTGGATCTCACCCATCTTCTGTGGTTCCACACAAAAATGGCTTCATTGATCTTTAAGGGACCCTGTTCGCCCCCTAGGTATACATTTGCCGTTAGTATACTTGTAGAGTTTCTTTTGATTCTCCTTAACCCTATCAACCAAAGCTACCTCAGGTCTCCTTTTTTCCCCTCCTGATTTCCCTCTTACATGTATTTCTACGCTCCCCACACTCCTCAAGAGATTCAGGTGATCCCAGCTGTCTATACCTTGCATATGCTTCCTTCTTTTCCTTGACCATAGCCTCAATTTCTCTTGTCATCCAGTGTTCCCTCCTCCTGCTGGCCTTGCCGTTCACACTAACAGGAACATGCTGGTCCTGAACTCGTTATCTCGCTTTTGAAAGCCTCCCACTTGCCAGATGTCCCTTTACCTGTGAACAGCCTTCCCCAGTCAACTTTTGGAAGTTCCTAGCTGATAGCATCAAAATTGGCCTTGCCTCAGTTTGGAACTTTAACTTCTGGACTAGGCTAATCCTTTTCCATAGCTATTTTAAAACTAATAGAATTATGGTCCCTGGTCCCAAAGTGCACCCACGCGAACACCTCAGTCATTTGCCCTGCCGTATTTCCCAGGAGGAGGACAGGTTTTACCTTTCTGTAGTAGAGCCATCTATATAGTGATTGAGAAAGTTTCCCTGAACACATTTAACAAATTCCTCCCTATCCAAGCTCTTAACACTTTGGCAGTCCCGGTCTATGTTTGGAAAGTTAAAATCCCCTACTATTTCAAGCCTATTATTCTTGCACCTGTTATCTCCCTATACATTTGGCATATTGAAGCGAAGTTTCAGGGCAGCTAAATTGAACTTCTTCTGAATGAGAAACAAAGTGTCCTGCATCTCCTGCAGGTTCTCCAGCATGTTCACCATCAGCTGCTCAAAATTGGCATCTTCAACTAAACTGGATGTGTCTCCAAAACAGACATTCAGAATCACAATGCTGGATTAACACATACTCATTGTTTCTGATGCAGCCAGTGTGCCAACTTCAAGTTGTCTGCTAAATTTTTTTTTTACATTTTTCATGGAATGTGGGCATCCTTGGCGAGTCCAGCATTAGTTGCTCACGCCTAATTATTCTTGAGCTGAGTGGCTTGAAGGACTACTTTAGAGGACAGTTAAGAGTCAACCACATGCCTGTGGCTGTGGAGACACACTTAAAACAGTAGATTTCCTTCCCTGCGTGTTACTCATGAGTAGATAGCGTTTTACAACAATTAATGATAGTATCATGGTGACAACTACTGGAACTAGATTTGAATTCCAGGAATATTAATTGAACTTAAATTCGACCAGCTGTCGTGGTGAGACTTGAACCCACGTCATCCAATTATGAGCCTGAGCCTCTGGATTACCAGTCGACTACACCACTGTCTTTTCATGGTAGTTGTGTAGTCCAGCACTAAATATTTTGTTGAATATTTAGATGCCTCAATAGGAACATAAGGTCATGCCCTAACATGTAACATTTAAACACGAGTTGCATTCTGCCTGGATCAGCAATTGGAAACATTTGCACAAGAATGTCTGCAAAAGGAAGATACGTGAATGATAGCATGACAGGGAGACTGCATGCTGCAAGGCTCTGTGACATTGCTGTTAGCACCTTTGCAAAGTTGCCGTGTTGGGGTGATGGATCAAAAGAAAAATGTGAGGTTCTTCAGACAAATTTTGTAAAAGTAGTGGGACCAGAAAACCTTGCTAATTAATGTCACATTTTAATTGAGGAGAAATGTTGACTCACAGAGCTGCATTTTACCAGAGATCTGCTAAATGTCAATTTTGGGGAGTTTCATGGAAGGTGTCTCTCTGGGAGCTCCAGTAACTTAACCTCACACAATGTTACGTGTTTTGTCATATTTGTTTTAGACTGCTCTCTTGACTCTGAAATAAGAACACCGAACTGAGTCCTCAACTTCAGTAATATGTAGACAGTGCAGACTAGCATTGAAAATAAATGACAGATCAAAATTCCAAAAGTATTGTAAGTGCTGATTTTGATTCAAAACACAATAAATCGGTGAATTGTTTTGATGCTTAGATAATGAATCCATGTTGCTTTTCTCATGCACCCCCCACCCCTCAGTCCCACAACCACACAGCAGTTTCAGCAGAGTATCCTCGGTCTGTATGGCTCAGTACCATGTTGGCTATTGTGTTTATTCACTCAGCCATCACGGAAGCTTGTTTATTTGTGTTATTTTGGAATAGATCAGTCTGCCTTTGCACGAAAATCCACTTCTCAGAGGAATACCAACAGCGCAAAATTAGCACTAGTTCCTTCTGTAGTTCGTGAATGGTGGTGCTCCCAAAGGAGAGTATTATTCCAAAATACAGTCAGGACAATTAAAGCAACCATTTTGTGTTTTACTAGTTAAGAAAGTGTTGCATGGCATTGTGCCAGTAACCCAATGGAACCAGGAGTTAGTAAAAAAGTATTTCTCTGCAGTATGACCAAATAATGTTAATGTTCGCTAGAACTCATTTGTCTATGATAAATTGAAGAAAACCCCAAATATACATGTGACTGTTTACCAAGAAGCATGCTATAACACGGTTCCACTTACTAGATGTAATGCTCTATTTGAAGCTATAAATTCAACTGTTATGGTGTTTAAGGTAACCAACTGCTGCCAAAATGGTGCAATTTTGATACGTATAGAGATTGTTAGTTAGTGTCTCTGTTAGTAAAAAAAACTAAATGATCTGTGCCTTCCATGCTACACTACTTTCAATTGTACTGGTGTATTAAATTGCAGTCTGTGATGTTTAATCCTGTCACCTTTTCATATTCCTAACCATTCACATTGTGCTATAATAATGTACTAAAACTTCCTTGTTATTTATACTCTTACAATTACAGTGGATATATTCCTTGCTTCTGTGAAAATAAAATGGAATAATGGGTGATCTTGCCATTAGTTGGAAATATAGTCAATTGTGTAAGAAAGCTACTAAATATTTTAATACCTGCTTCATGGTTGAACTGAAATATGATCATGATTTGAAGCAGGACAATAGCACTGTGGTGCTGACTCCAGAGGGGTGGGACAGTTATGTCATTTGATCAGGTTGATTTATTATACAATATAGAAATGTTTTTGTATCTTAACATTTATGTACCAATTGAGGGATAGTAGTGTAATAGAAAACTGATGCACATTAGTTTGTATCCTGACCACTGTCACTGTAGATATCAGACAAACCCAATGGAACACCCAACTTTATATAAAATGATTTATTTTTCAAACTATGTTAAGGGCAAACACAGGTTTTCAGGTATGGCATCACTAAACATGATAGGGCACCGCAAGCTATTGGATACTGGCACAGGCATTATCGAGCAAAATTGTCATTTGGAAGGAAACAAAGAACGGCTAAATATGAAAACACCCAACTGTATTAAAATCTCATGAGATTACTATAGGTTTCATTTAGGGGGAGGCGATGGCCTAGTGGTATTATTGCTGGATTGTTAATCCAGAAACCCAGATAACGTTCTTGGGTCCTGGGTTCAAATCCTGCCATGACAGATGTTGGAATTTGAATTCAATAAATATCTGGAATTAAGAGTATAATGATAACCGTGAACCCGTTGCTGATTGTTGGGGAAAAACCCACCTGTTTCACTCATGCCCTTTAGGGAAGGCATCTGCTGTCCATACCTGGCTTGGCCTAAATGTGACTCCAAGTCCACAGCAATGTGGTTGACTCTTAACTGCCATCTGGACAATTAGGGATGGGCAATAAATGCTGCTTAGCCAGCAACATCCTCACACCATGAATGAATAAATTTTAAAAATTATAAGTAGTCTATTTCCTGTCCCATCTTTCTAGACCCCTTACTTCTGGACTTCATATAAATGGCCGGCAACAGAACTTGATTATGGTAAGTGTGCATTCAATTTGTAACTAAATGTAACAAATGTATTTGTAACAGAAGTTTAAAGCTTACCTTTTCAGCTAATGTTTATTTGTTACAGTTTCAAAGTACACTTTCAACAATAGCTTGCATTTATGTAGTACTCTTCATTTAAGTAAAGGAAATGCTTTCTATGGACAGAAGGTGACATTGAACAATAAAAGAGATTTGGGGAAAGAAATTTTAGGGTTCAAATCTAAACATGCAGCATTTTTCAAAGATAGATGTATAGATATATATATCCTTTATTGAGTAGGATACAACATAAAATTGAACAGGAAAAATCAAGGTCCATTCAGTTTCTAAAAGGTATATTCTGAACATCAAGTATTTCTCAATTAAAATAAGGTATTTTAACATTTAAGAAATATTGCTGAGGAAAAGACATTTTGTTTCATGAGGACAGTTCACCAGAATTCCAATTCCAAGCGAAAACCAACACTATATGAGAGTTATGTTAAATCTTTCTAAAGATAATTCCTTCTGTGATGTGATGTTCACAACTTTGAAAGTGTTGCAAAGCCACACTTTGCAGTAGGTTGTATGGAAAATTAGATCTATTGGGCAGACACTCTGACACATAATAGATCTTATGTTTCGTTTTTGTGGTATATAACATCAGCGAAGAGTAACACTTTCGGTCCTCTAAGCTACCGCATTATATCTTGTGAATCTTTTTCTCTTTAGCTATTTATTTGACTAAGAAGAACATAAGGAGGCAGGGAGACTTAGTTGACTACGAGAAGGTAAGAAAAAAATAACTTGAACAGCAGCGTTTTATCTGTCACGAATATTTGTGTTTTTTCTATGTCTATAGCTGTTGTCACAATTTTGTTAACTATTCAAAAAGTCCCAATGGTGTGAAATAATTGAAGCTGTTATCAATCAGGAAAATTAGATACATATTGAAAAATAAATCAAAAATGAATATCATTCAAAATATTGCTTATAGATAAGTTTTTGTCGAGTTGACGCAGAAACACAGTTAACCTGCTGTGCTCTAAATGGCAATTTTACATGGAAATGAGTACAGCTAACAGATGTTGTCCTGAAATTAGGTCACTAAAATCATAATGTACCACTATTGCGTTACACTCTGCTGTCTTTATCTAAAAGCTATTCTCTATGATCAGTCAGGCACGTATACATTAAAGGAAAAAGCTTTCCAAGCCTGTAGGAGGGAGAAACAGCTTCCTTTAAGCTCACTAGACATTAGCTCTCTTTTATATTTTTAAGACTATTTGTAGTAAACTATTGCAAGAGTATCACACGTCTAAACTCCTAAATTGTGTATTTATTATGTACCTCAGAGGTCTGTTAGTGATAAAACAATCTAATGTTAATTGGCCTAGCCATTTTTTCCAATCATATTTATTTGCAACGTGACTGCCCTGTTGTGAGTTAAATCATGGAACTGAAATCTTTTTATAATATGTTTAATTGGATCTTCCTTTACCTTGATTAAGTTTTAGTTTAGTTGTTGAGGGACTCTAAACAAGTTCAGCAAGGGTATGGGAACCAGGAAATTATATCCGAGAGTAATATTAGGATGCACAAAACACTGGAAGAGGCAGATGACATTAGAATAGAGAATAGTAAGTCAAAAGGTAGAACTGCAGAAGGTAAGAAAGAAATTGAGTCTAACTAAATCAGATTACACTGTATGTGTGTGAATACACAGACTACAGTCAATATGACTGGTGAGTTATCCAGGGATATGACAGAGATATACTCAATGAAGGACTGGACTGTGTGTTAAATATTTGTGGTTACAAGGTAAGGAGAAAAAAATAGGAAAGGGAAAAACGAGGAAGGGTGGCAGTATTGGTTAAGAAGAGCACTATAGTGTTCAGTGTTATGACAAAAGACTAACCACTAACATACATGAATATCCCAAAGTCTTCTATAGGTACATACACAGCAACAGGTGGTCGGTGAATTGTAGGGCTGATTAGGGATCAAAAATGGTATTCACACATGGAGGCAAGAGACATGGCTAAGGTGTAATATGAATACTTTGCATTGATCTTTACTAAGGAAGGAGATACTGACCAGACCATGGTGACAGAGAGGGAAGCTCAGTCATTAGGACTGTTTAAAATTGGTAGGGAGGAGGTATTGGATAGGCTGTCAGTGCTTAAAATTGATAAGACACTGAATGAATGAGATGCAGCCAAAAATATTGAAGGAAAGATGACTGTGGACATTGCAGAGACACTGATAATAAACTCCCAGTCTTCTTTAGCCTCTGGTATCTTAACAGCTAAGAAATATTGCTGAGAAAAGACACATTTTGTTTCATGAGGACAGTTCACAAGAATTCTAATTGAAAGGGAAAACCAACATTATATGAGAATTATGTTAAATCTTTCTAAAGATAATTCCTTCTGTGATGTGATGTTTACAACTTTGAAAGTTTTGGAAAGCCACACTTTGCAGTAGGTTGTATGGAAAATTAGATCTATTGGGCAGACACTCTGACACATAATAGATCTTATATTTTGTTTTTGTGGTATATAACATCAGTGAAGAGTGCCAGAGGATTGGAAAATTGCAAATGTGACAGCCTTGTTCAAAAAAGGTTGTAAGAATTAGCCCATCAGTTACAGACTCGCCAGTATAACTTTATGTTGCGGAAGCCTCTTGAAACAATTATTCAGAATAAAATGAATAGTCACATTGAAAAATGTTAGTTAATGAGCAAGAGCCAGCAAGAATTTCTTGAGGGGAAAAATGTGTTCAGTTAATTTGCTGGACTTGATCAGGGCTGTTGATGTGGTATATGTGGACTTCCAAAAGGTGCTTGATACATTTCTCACAAGTCTGTTGTGTGGCAAACTTAGAGCTCATGGAATAAAGAGAGATTGTTTTGCTGGGACAAGGTTTGTAATGGAGTTCCCCAGGGGTCAGTATATTGCTCTTTCCTTTTCCAAATATATGTTAATGATATAAATCCTTGTGTGCAGGAGACAATTTCTAAATTTGCAGATGCTACAAAACTCAGAAGCATTGTAAACTGTTGGGAGGACGGTGTAAAGGATGTTGACATGTTGGTGGAGTGTGTAGAGAGGTGGCAGATGAAGTTCAATGTGGAGAACTTGATGTGATTTACTTTAAGGGAAGGAACATGAAAATATAATATAAAATGCTACAGTAGAAGGTGTGAAGGAGTAGAGAGGCCTGAATGTATAAGTCGCTAAAAGTGGAAGGAGCAATTAACAAAGTATACAGTATCCTAGACTTTATTCATGGGTCACAGAGTACAGGAGAAAGGAGGACATGCTGAGCCTGTATAAAATACTTGGTGAACCTTATCTGGAGTATTGTGTGCAGTTGAAGGAACACATCTGTGGATGCTCTGGAGAAAGTAATGGAGAGATTTAAGAAAATGATTCCAGGAATGAAAAGCTTCAGTTATGAAGATAGATTGGAGAAAATGGGAGTGTTTTCCCTGGAAGGAGAAGGCCAAGAGAAGATTTGAAAGAAGTTTGCAAAATCAAAATGAGGTTGGATAGAGTAGACAGGGAGAATCTAACCACTTTGATAAAAGGATCGAGAACAAGAGGGCTCGGATATTAGGTCATTTCAAAAGAAATAAATTGATGTGAGAAAACACTGCGAGCAATTAAAGTCTAGAACACACTATCTGGACATAAGGTGGAGGAAGGTTCAGTTGGGGCATTCAGGAGGATATTAGTTCATTATTCACATGGAAATGAATATAAGGCTTTAGAGGAAAAGGCAGGAAAATGGCATTGAATCATTATGATCATTCAGAGAGCTCATACAGACATGATGGGCCAAACAACCTCCTTCTGCCTCATAACAATGTATTTCTTTGCATTAATATTACTTTCAATACCCTCATCTCCAAACAATATTTATATTATTCTCCATCCCTGTCTCATTGGAATGGTCCCCAGTTTCACTTGCTGAAGTCTGAAAGTTATCAAAAGGAATGTACCTGGTGAATAACTGGCTCACCGTTGCATCATCAGGCCCGACGTGGGCCTCACTCAGCTCTACCAGAAATGCCCACAACATCAGTATTATCATGGAAAGCGTATCTTCTCTATTACCAACTACCTGCTCAAACTTCTTTGCCTTGCATCTTACATCCACATCTCTCACAAGAGGTGCCAAGGAGTGAATATGACAGCATATCCAATAAAGGTTTGCCTGGAACTACCTCTCAGTTCAACTAACTTTCAAAGTATCGTTGCATTTTAGTTGTTAATTGAATGTTAGAATTTGGCAGTTTTGGGTTCTGTTCTGGCCATAAGTGTCGATCTAATAGATAATAGCCATCAGAGTGTACAGTTATTGTGTAGCAGAGAGCTACAGTGTGACTAAAATGACCAGAAATGCCTACATCTTATTTATTACCTGAGCAGAGTATAGAGCCGTTGCTGATTAGTGTAAACCTGAATTAATAGAGGTAATTTTCCGATGAGCATTGCTTGTCTGTTGTGTATCTCAGAGATTTGGGCACGTGGTACAAAAGAAATTGTGTATAGTATGTGCTTGAATTTCCGATCTGAGCTCCCAGAGGGGAGGTTCAGTGCCAGCCACACAATGGTATAAAATTACCTCTGAGTATATTTATTCAAAAACTGAATTGAATATTAAACTAAAGTGTGAGCAAAGTATAGACTCCTGGAATTTCTACTAGTAACGTAAATAACAGTTTAATTTATTTGTCTGGCTATTCATTTGTTATGTTATTATGGTAATGAGAATATATTTACATATAAAACAAAATAGGTCACTTCATCTTTTGCCAACTGTTTTATCACTCTAGGGAATTCCTGTCTCTTTTTTAACTGTACCTTATCTTCTGGAAACAAGCTGCAAGCCTATCCTAAGCTCTCTAGAGAAGGACGTGTTCATAATGTTGAGTAACCTCCCTTTGCATTCTAGTTGTACAGTGTAATTGGGCACATGTTCACAAAGGATCACACTGTTAGCAATACCAGGACTATTTCATTTAAATCAAAAGCAGTACACAACTGCATATGCATCATTTCTATCCAAACAGGCTTTGATTTAGAAAATAATGTTTTAAATCCCTTTCAAAATGTTTAATTCCTACAGGACAGTTACAATCTACTGCACAAGAGGATCAATCATACTTGGGATTTTGTGGTAATGCAAGCCAGAGAACAGCTCAGGTTAGTCCACTGCTTATGTTTTATACTGTTCCTGCTTATACTGTACATATAGTTCTAAATAATGATATTTTTATTAGTTCTATCTACTTTTATGTTATTAGATCAGGTTTTGTGAAAAATACTAGTAGAAAAGCTTAGTAATTATATTTTACGAGGGTGAAGGTCCCCTGGTTTAATCTGTACAAAATACATTAAACGGAAATAGTTACAGATTTATCGTTGTGCTTATATAGATGTGTTTCGCATGCAGGTCTAACATGTCATTGCTATGAATAATTAAGGAACATATGGTAATCCATAGCACTATAAATAGATGCAGAACTATATGGGCGTAACTCAATAACAAAATATTATATGTTTGTATAAACCACGTTTTGTATGCTTTGCATTAGTTTAAAAAAAAGTCAGAAATGTAAAGTCCTAATTTACATGTTTAAATTATCATTGTGCTGACTGATTTTTTAAAAAATTTTTTAGTGTTGCACTAACTATATGTATCTCTAAAACTATGAATAACGGAAAATCTTAATTTTGTCACTTTTTATTCTAATTGAGAATAGATTGGTCTTGGTTCAAGACTAAAGTTTTTAGATGTGTGTGGTTGTATAAGGCGAAGAATACATTCAGATGTGATACATGTTCACTTTGCTCTGCTCTGTGCAATAATGTTATGTCAAAATTGGCAAATAGTTTTCACGATTTCTCGTGTCTGCTGAGGAGAGTGAATGGGAAGAAGAACTGGCAGCAGGGGGTGGGGTGGGGGATGTGTGTTTGCACATTAGGAGAAATTTAAAAATCGCTCTGCAGGATTGTATTCGAGAAACTGGGCATTGCACAGCCATGTGATTGCAGAATCTGATCCAAGCAAGTGAGAATACATTTAGTCAGAAAATCCTGTTTTCAAGGGGATTATTTTTCAGAATTATGAAAATTGTACCTGAGGGGGAAAAAAGCAGTAAATTTGCTTGCTAATGCTTAAATAGTGCGTTGTTTCATATTAATATGGTGCAGATCAGAATTCAGACTTTCTTTTTGTACCCCTACAGCAGAGTAAGAAAATTATTTACTAGCCACCCCTATCTTTTTTGCTGGATCTGGGATTTTAAACGATGAAACTATTGTGTGATTGCTGAAGCAAGAAGCAATAGGATCACTGACACATAAATCAAGATGTTTGCTGTACTTCCTCAGTCCAAGTAGCTTTAAATGTAAATATTGCTATTTGTAGACTTCTGTTCATTGCAAAGTTTGGCTCAAATCACAGCTAAATTAATGTGATTTTTGTCACATCAAGGGGACTAGATTCTGTTACATAGTTGAGGATTGGAACACAAATATCCTGTAATGATGTTGCTATTGGTATTTATTGATACCAGTGCACATATAATAAATACCTCCAAGTTCTGTATTATAGAAAATTAGCTATTCTTCACCCCGCTTCCACCCTGAAACCTCCCCCCACCCCCCCAACAATTGTATTGCTGTTTGCTGCTTTCAGCCTAGTTTTCCTCTTGCCAATGGGACATGAGGGCAAATAGCGACAGATGGCTGATCCAGCTTGGGTATCACGTGGTCAGAGTAGAAATGAATTCAGCATTTATTTTATTTGTTGATGCAGGGAGTATACTAGCCTCATTACCTTTATTGTTGATGGACAGAATGTTTTCTTTCATTTTGTGTGTTTTTTTTGGTTTAAAAACAAGGAAGCAGCAACTTATGACATCAAGACACAAAATTCCAAATTACTGTATTCCCCGTTTATAATTGCGCTGGAGAGGAATTGAGTGAAGGTTGTCACTGTAAGCAAAAACTGGAAGTGTGTGTGCGTGTGTGTGTCATGTTCAGTCTAAAAAGGTGCAGATTTGCTTAATGCTACACTGAAAGCAAAACAAAAATAGAAGGATTACTACAAACTTTACTGCAAGTAAAAAGACGAGGCACAACGATGGTCCGTATCAAGTAGACGTGAGGGAATAAATTGAACAGTCCCTAACAAATGGGCAGGAATTATGTTGCACAATTACCTGCTTGAAGCAATATGAGAAGCACAGCAACTTCTTATTTCCTGCTCTTTTAAATTATTTCTGTGTGGGCATCCAGTGCTAACTTTGTTGCCCACTGGATGCATGTGTCATCAGGCAATTCAAACTCATCACTTGGTAGCATCGGTTACAGCTTGCCTACATCTCAAGCGGCGCTATCAGACAACTTATACTGCCATTGTTGAGTGCACACGTGTGCAATCAGACTTGCCACCACAGTGGCTCAGTATTAGCACTGCTGCTTCACAGTGCCAGGGACCTGGGTTCAATTCCAGCCATGGGTAACTGCCTGTGTGGCGTTTGCACATTCTCCCTGTGTCTACGTGGGTTTCCACCGGATACTCCAGTTTCCGCCCCCCCCCCCCCGTCCAAAGATGTGCAGGTTAGTTGGATTGGCTATGCTAAATTGTTTGTAGTGTGCAGGCTAGGTGGGTTAGGCATGATAAATGCAGGGTTACTGGAGAATGGTAAAGGGGGTGGGTCTGGGTTGGATGCTGTTCAGAGGGTCAGTATGAACTTGAAGGGTGAATGGCCTCTTCCCACACTAGGGATTCTATGATTCTGCGTTGGAAGGGATAGGTGCAAAGCCTGTGATGTATTGCTGCTGGAGTTCTCTGTGCTCCTTGAAGTTGTTTATAGGACCTATAGCAAGCGGAGATACATTATAGCTAGAGCAGGTCCAGGAAGTCACACAAGGAGTGAATCTGACATTGAACACAATGAAAAATGGAGCAGAGATAGTAAGAACTGCCAATGCTGGAGTCTGAGATGACACACTGTGGAGCTAGAGGAACACAGCAGGCCAGGCAGCATCACAGCAGCAGGAAAGCTGCCATTTCAGGTTGGGACACTCCTTCAGAAATGGGGGAGGGGAAGGCGGCTCTGAAATAAATAGAGAGGGGTTGGCGGTGATAGCAGGTAGATAGTGGAGTGGATAGGGTGGGAGAGAAGATGGACAGGTCAAGGAGGCGGGGATGAAGCTAGTAAAGGTGAGTGTAGGTGGTGGTGGGGATTGGTCAGTGAGGTGGGAGGAGCGGATAGGTGGGAGAGAAGACAGACAGGTCAATGAGGCAGGGATGAGAGGGGGTCTGGTCTTGGGATGAGGTCGGGGGTGGGGAGATTTTGAAGCTAGTAATGTCCACGTTGAGACCATTGGGTTGTAGACTTCCAAGGCGGAATATGAGATGCTGTTCCTCCAGTTTCTGGGTGGCATCGTTGTGACACTGGAGTATGGAAAGGAAGACTTGAAGGTTAGTGGCGGGTGGGGGGGGAGCTGTTGAAAGAAGAAGAGATAGTGGGAATCATGTCAAATCACTCAAGTGCAAATGGTTTTTGGTTTATAGTCAGATACGATTTGAAATTCAGGAAGTGGAAGCCCCTTCAATTAAAAAAAAAGTTAAAAAAAAATCTTGAAGGGGTTTACAGTAACAACTGGCTGTGATGTCTCCATGCCCTACATAAAGCATCTGTATTTGGAGAAGCCAGAAATGGAATACAATAATGAGACTGTGCCTGAACAAGATAAGCTCCTTAGCTGTTGGAAGAAAGATGTTAGTCACTCAACAAGTACATGCACAAACACACTAGATGGGTGTCAAATAAAGTGCTTGTCATATGGCCCCTACCTGTATGCAGACACGGACAGCAACACCCTGCAAAAGCATCTGCGCATGTGCCACTGACCTCACTGCATTCTGTACACAGTGACAACATCAGCAATGCATGACACCAATCGAGGTACAGCGGGAGGTTGGGACAAGGCAAAGATGGAGTCTGTCTGTGAAAGGGGCCTTCCCAGAGCCTGGAGGCCATGCTAGGGACTGCTGCTGCTGCTATGTGCCTGGTATTTGGGTGAGGAGTGGTGATGGGGAGCAGCAGGTGGTGAGAGGTGAGTCTGAAGCAACTACAGTCCCCAAGCATGGACTCCCAGTTACAGAAAAGGATTCCACCTGGATTGCAGGGCAAGTGTGGTAAAGGAATAGCACAAGGCCCAACCACCAGGGAGGGGAACTTCATGACACCTCAGTTTCCTTTTATAGAATACTAAAACAAGGGGACTGTTTTCTGCTAGAAGAGTCGTCATATAATCATAGAATCCCTAAAGTGCATAAATAGACCATTCAGCCCATTGAGTCTGCACCGACCCTCTGAACAGCATCCCAACCAGACCCAGACACCCCACCCTATCTCCGTGACTCTGCATTTTCCATGGCTAATCCACGTAACCCGCACAAGCATGGCAAAACCACCTAACCTGGACATGTTTGGACTGTGGGCAGAAAACAGAGCACCTGGACAAAACTCGCACAGACATAAGGAGAATGCACAAACTCTGCACAGTCGCCTGAGGCTGGAATTGAACCTGGGTTTCTGGTGCTGTGAGACAGCAGTGCTGACCACTGAGCCACCATGCTGCCCACAGAATCTCTTGCATTGTAATATACATGCCAGCAGTTTTAATTTGTGGTGTGAAGCTGCTGAAACAGTACAGTGAGTATCATGAGGATCACAACACGCCACTTCCACTGAAACTATTTTCCTAGAACTTCCAGCGCTGCCATCTATGAAACTGGCAACCGCTCCTGGTCACTCAAGAATGACCTAGTGCACCTCTACATGCGCACGCATGCTGTTCGTGCCATGTCATAGTGGCATTTACAGCTTATGTAGCCAATATAAAAATCCTCATGGCTACTACAAATCAGCCAATGGCAAACAGATTGAGTGATGGTAACTTTCACAGCCACCGGCGGAGCTGTGTGAAAAAATATTCTTGACTGCAGGACATCATCTTGGCATCTCTAAGCTCTTGGCTCTCGCACAAGCCTCTTCCTGGAGATCTTCATACCGTCTGTAGAGCCTGTAAATCTTTCAAGTGCCTGCTTACTATCACTGATCCAATCTTTCTCAAGTACTGCGACAGCCTCCTTGCCACCAACCTGTCCTGTCCCCTTAAATGGGGAACAATGGAATGCTCATTTAAAACGAGCCTGCACCATGAATTCAGGACTTTATACTGGGAATGCAGGAACAAATTTCTTGATGGTCTCACAGATCTACATTTTATCTTTATCCAGATAAAAGGCAAAAACAAGTTTTTTTTTTTTTGCTTAGCTCCAACTAGCTCTCCCAAAAGTTTCTTTGAACAATGTTTTACAATAGGCTGAGTTTTATCCAAAATTGGCTGCCTGTCAATTTTAAGGAGTTTCCTGAAGGGTTCTGTCTTGAGCTGTAATGAGTTATCACCTGTAAGTCTCCACTGCTCTGCTCAATAAGTCTGCACCATGTCCCCATGGTTCAGTCTCGTGCTATCTCACCTTTAGGAGCAGCGTAAGTGCTTACCAGGCCAGGACCTTTGGGGATTTATGCCACTGGTGCCATATTTAAGTTCTGGTTATGCACCAGGCAGGAACTGCCACTCCTGGTGTGTTGTTGCACAATTCTAAAGGACGTGGTTGAATAAGGGAAGCAGGTAAGCTGATTCACCAACAGGGAGCTGGATGTCCAATTAGGCAGGTGGTGGAGGGGAGGGCCATCCTCTTTCTCCAGGATCACCAGAGGAGTCCACAGCATCAGACCTTGCCAGCCTGGTCAGAATTTGCCATCCAGATCATCGTTATCACTTCACATTTCTCCGCATTTAACTTCATCTATCACCTACATGTTGCACCAACGTGTCAAAGTGCATTTGATGTTCTACACTGTCCTCCTCAGAGTGTAAAATCTCCCAAGTTTTGTGTTGTCAACAAACATTGTAATTGTCTCCTGCACACGAAAAAATCTAGATCATTCATATATGGAAATGCAAACATCCAAATACCAATTCCTAGGGAACTCTTTTGCAAACCTTTGTCCAGCCTGATTTTTTAAGAAAACCTATTAACATTTACTCTCTGTTTCCTACCCCTACAAACAATTTTGTTTTCACTTTGCAACTGTCCCTTTTATTCCATGGCTTATAACTTTCTTCACAAACATAAAACAAAGAATGTAAATGCTGGAAATCTGTAAATGAAGAAGGGTCACTGGACCTGAAACATTGACTCTCCTTTCTCTCCACAGATGCAGCCAGACTTGCTAAGTTTCTCCAACTATTTGTATTTTTCTTTCAACATTCCTCACAAGTTTGTTGTGTGGCACTGCATCAAATGCCCTTTCGAAGTCTGTATATACCACATCAACAACATTCCTCTCATCAACCTTCTCAGTTACTTCTTCAAAAAACTCCAGCACATTCAGTCAGACATGATTTTCCCTTAACAAATGCATGCTGACTCTTTGGAATCCATCCACATTTTCCCATGTGACTATTAACTCTACCCATCCCAAATAATTGTCTTTATAGGGTTCCCCATCATCAAAGTTAACTGATTGATCAGTAATTGCGAGGGAAATCTTTACAACTTTTTTTGAACAAATGTGCAACTCCAGCAACACTTCCAAAACAAGGGAAGATTGAAAGATAATTCGCTGTGCCTCTGCAATTTCCACTTTCAATTCATTCACTATCCTTGTGCACATCTCATCCAGTCCCGTTGCCTTATCAAATGTACACACTGACAGTGTATCCAGTGCTACCTCCTGATCAATTTCAGATTTGCTGGTGACTGGGTTTCCTCTTGTCATCATGGCCTCGATAGGATCTGCCTCAAAGGTAAAAACAGATGCAAACTATTCATTTAACACCTCAGCCATGCCTCTTGCCTCTATGTTTAGGCCCCCTTTCTGATCCGTAATTGGTTCTACTGCTTGTTTTACCACCCATTTGCAATTGATATGTTTACAGAGGATTTTGGGATTACCCTGGGATGTGGAAAATGCTGTGCAAGATGAAGGCTTGAAGGAGAAAGTGGTGAGTTAAGCCACCAGGTACCACCGCTCAGATCTTAATTGCCTGGATTGAATTATCGGTGACAATCTAGTTTCTCTCCACTTTGTCGAAGAAAAGCAAAATGGATATAAATGATGTGAGAATGCATAATAATGAGATGCCTCTTGCAGCTTAGCAGTGAGTCTTCCCTTTAAGGCTTTGGCAGGAAAATTAGACTGTCCTTCTCTCAACATCAAGAATCTAATTTTCCTGATCTGGTTACCGTTTACCCATGTCCGTGTCGTTCAGGAGCTGGGCAAACTCCACTCAGTCAAGTCTTAAGTCCCCACAACTTTAACTTCACTGAACTCAGACATGGAATGTCTAGCAACCCATTCCACATCAGGGAATGTCCAAGCTGGCAGTTACATCACTGGAGTGTGCCTTCCCCTCTCAGACCCAACTGATGCCCACACAATCTCAAAGGCAAAATACAGACATGCTGGAAATCTGAAATAGTTTGCTGTTCAGCACCATTCGCAAATCCTCAGATACCGAAGCAGTCCATGTTCAATTGCAATAAGATCTGGAGAATATCCAGGTTTGGGTTGACAAGTGGCATGTAACATTCACGCCATACAAATGCCAGGCTATAACAATCACCAATAAGAGACAATCTAACCAACAGCCCTTGGCATTCAATGGTGTTAACATCACTGAATCCCCCACTATCGACATCCTGGGGGTTGTCATCGCTCGGAAACTCAACTGGAATCACCACATAAACACAGTGGTTACGAGAGTATGTCATAGGCTAGGAATAATGCAGCAAGTAACTCACCTCCTGACTCCTCAAAGCCAGTCCATCATCTACAAGGCACAAATCAGGAGTGTGATGGAATACACTTGCCTGGATGACTGCAGCCCCAACAACATTCAAGAAGCTTGACGCCATCCAGAACAAAGCAGCCCACTTGATTGGCACTACATCCGCAAGCACCCACTCCTTCCACCCCCGACGTTCAGTAGCAGTAATGTGTACTATCTACAAGATGCACTGCAGAAATTCACAAAAGATCCACAAACAGCACCTTCCAAACCCATGATCACTTTCATCTAGAAGGGCAATGGCAGGAGATATGTGGGAACCTCACCACTTTCAATTTCCCCTCCAAGCCACTCATCATCCTGACTTTGAAATATATCGCCGTTCATTCACTGTTGCTGGGTCAAAATCCTGAATTCTCTCCCTAATGGCATTGTGGGTCAACCCACAGCAGGAGGAATGCAGCGGTTCAAGAAGGCCGTTCACCACCATCTTCTCAAGGGCAACTAGGGATGGACAATAAATGCTGGCCAGTCAGCGACGCCCACATCCCACAAAATGCATATAAAAATGCTCAGCAGATCTGGAAGCATCTGTGGAAACAATCGACATTACAGTGAATGTTAAATCTGTTTCTCTCCTCAAGATGTTGATTTTCCTGACCTGCTGAGTTTTTCAGGCATCTCATAATTTCATTCCACGCTGTTTCAACTTCATTAGTTAGATTTGAAGTCCAGCAGAATTCTGGTCAGTTCAAAATTTTTTTTTTTTTTTTTTAGTAATTCCTGAGAGGATGTTTTGTGCTTCCTTGCCCATGTTTCCCCACCTTTAGTCCCTGAGCTGCAATTAATAAATTTTCTGATACCCTCACCACATACATTGCAGCGAGAGTGAACTGATTTCTCCCTCCTCCTCACCAGCAATGGAACCTTGCTGCCTAGTCTCAGGATGGGATTTGTATCTGGGTATACCATGAGCTTGGAGAGAAAGCCACATCTTTAGATTGATGTACCAGCCCTGAATTAAATCACCGCAGCTCTGTCTCTTGGTAAACTTGTAGAATTGCCTTGTGTGATCCTGGGTGACAACAGTTTTTTCATAACTGAAATAGCTGAAATTGTGTGGGTGGAAGACCCATAACAGTAGACAACAATCTTATTGAAATCACAGTTCAGTGATACTATCCTAAAATCTAGAGTGCCGTCATGTTGAAAGACAGTAGCGATCAATTGCACAATTTAGAGATGATACTCAAGTTAGAACTTATAGAATTGATGTTGGCTGACATTCTATTACAGTTCTTTCAGAGACTCCATCTTCCAGTGAAGCTTTTTTTTAAGTGAAATTGAAAGGTCCCATGGCCTTACTTGTAGAGCAGGTAAGTTTCCCAAGCCTGTTCCTGTGAATATTTATCCCTCCCTAGTTATACTGTAACTAATCATGTAACTGAAGAGGTTGTACCTAGGTACCTTTGTACCTAAGATGGCGCTATAAGTGGCAACTTATAAACTTTTCACATATGCATGTGACAATAAAGCTAGTTCGACTTCTAATTCAACAAATCCTAATTCAATATCAACAAAAAATCCTAACCCAGTCCTTAACCACAGTGTTGAATTTGGAAGCTTGATGTGCACAAATGGATGCCATTTTACCCACCTGTGTTACGAATGTGCCTCCATGGATGTGAAGTTCTATGGGATATCCTGAAAAAGGCACAATACAAATACCAGTTCTTTTAGCAGAGCGCAGTGTTGCATGTGCTCACAAGGCCTTCACTCAGTAAAAGTAGGGAGACTAATTTCATGTGCATAGACATCAGCCTTGAAGTCACCTTTGCAATGATAAGTATTTGAACGTCTTTTTATATTACATCATTTACTGTTAATATGTTGGGGGAACATAAGATGTCTCCTGGGTCAAACTAATGGATTAGCAATGGCTGGACCCAATAGTCAGAAGAGCTAAATTGAATACATAAGCCTTGATACTTGTAGGCTCCATGTTTTTTTTGTAGGCATAAAATGGAGATTTATATGGATGGTGTGCAGGTGCATATTTTCTGCCCATTTCAGGCATTACTTTGTTTTATATATTCAAATAGGATGGGAAGTAAGCCCCTGTTTGAGTCTTTATCCAAAATCCATTCGGACCTGGCTACATCATGTGTCTTTACTTACCATTTCTCATCCCAGTCTTAGATATTGATTAGATCCTGCACTATGCTTGCATTCATTGCTTTACAATGAAAGGAGTTGAAAATGGAACTGAAAGCTATAGAATTGTCAGCATCCTGCTCCGTATCTGACATTAAGATAGAGGAAAGGTGACCAATGACGTAGATGGAGGATGTTGCAAAAGGAGTTCCTGATATGATATCATCCAGGCTGTGATGATTGGCCTCAAATAAACATTGTAACCTCCCTTTGCCGCAACAATTACTGCCACCTTGGAAGGTGTTCCGCTGAGTTTTGTAGCAAAATACTGATAACATGCAACCAATGACCTGCTAAGCCTTGTTAACCACCTCATGTTGACTGAATGTATTCGTGGCAGTGCATTGGTTAACTAAATTTGTGTGTGAGGAATATCGAAAAACAAAAGTTTGCCCTGAATTTGACATAAGTTCACATCTGGAGCTTTACTTAGGCCAGATACACGTAGAAATATTGGTAAAAATCTAAAGGTGATGACACATGGGAAAAGCATTATTAGGGGCAAATACCACAGGAATTCCACTAGATGCCTCATCTGGATCTTACCGCAATTGCACCGTAAATGAATAGCATGGAGATAAATACTTCTGGTAACCTTAAGTTTTTAATCAACCTGTAAAGACACACCTTTGTTGCAGGTGGGACCTGAACGCAGACCTCTAGCCTAGAGGTACAGACAGCCACTGGGTCACAAGAGCATTCTTTGGTATATCTGCACATGATACCAAACTCTGAAGTCAAGTTAAGGGAAATTGAAAATTTTCAAATAGCTGATGAAAAGTTACGAGCGTCATGACTTGCAAGCTTGGTGGGCTGGAAGTGTGTTTTTGCAGGAATAATTCTGTAAGTAGATAGGTCACAGAAATGCAAACAGAATTAGTGTAATAAAATCTAATATAATAATAGAAATGAGAGGAAATGTTTTATGTCATTGTTGGACATACCCAACAATTGGTCAGGCCTTCATTGGGTGGAAGACTGTCCTGATAACAACATTGTTTTTGGCCTTAGTGTGCTTAGCTTTTTGACCTAATGGGGCTACAATGTATTGTAAGTTCTTGATGGTCTTATGTACTATTCAGGGCCTAGAGAAGTCTTATAAATTTATTTTCTAGTGACAGCGTGTTTAATGTCAAGGTGGAGGACACAATTGGAAATATATTCCAAAAGAGTCAATTGTCTGGCTTTGTAATTTCTCTCTGCATCTGGAATTGTTTGGTAATTCCCTTTTATAAAACCGCCTACCTTGTAGTCCTAAAGTGAGGCACAAGTACACATATACCTGAGAATATGCCATATGTCTCCCAGAGCACTTCCCTCTTAATTGTGCACTGCAGAATTTTAAGGGGTAAGACCCTGTTTCTGAGCTCTGCTTCTCCCTCACCATGGTTCCTGGGCTCCCGACTACAGGTGTCTGTTAAGGTTCGAGAGTGGATTCAGCAGGATGTAACAAAAAAACCTCTATGGATTAAGTGATGCAAATTAACACATTTATTAGGCATTATATTTCAATAGCAGATATTAATCAGTATGTATATTCAGTAAATTTATATATTAAGTGGTAAATGTATATTAAGCAGTAAATATATACATAATATGTATTTACTGCTATATATATTGTCAACAAGCATCACACCCTTCACTCTGTTGGGGATCCCACTTTACGATGTCCGGTCTGGAGAACTCGGGGTTCCTGGCACCATTCGCGAATTCATCCTGAGCTAAAGTCTGACAGCTGTAACACAACAAGTCTTACTGCCAGCTTACAATCGCAAATCCTAGCCCGAAGTGAAGCCCAACGAATGGGGTAAAGTCCCTGTTATTAGTACTACTCTGAATCTAAGATTCCATGCTGTATCACCATTCCACGGCACTTCCAGTACTTTTCCAGACATTCCACTGTACAGAAAGACATCTCCAGGTGGTTCTATGTGACGGCCCAACTGGACTGTTCTCACAGACTGTTTAGTGACGTGTGGTCACCTCTCAGTCAAAACAGGCTGTTTTTGCATTGGGCCTGTTTTCCACGTACTTTCCACTTTATTTCAATTGCTCGTTGTCATGTCCTTAATGGTCTGCTTTGAAGATATCGTTTTTATTCCTGCCACAACAGTGTCTCTGGTTCTAGGCTAATACCATGCTACTCATCTTTCTCACAGCTTGCTGCCCCTCAACTCTCAGGTATTTGCTCTGCCATGCCTGCTGCTGCTGACATGCAGTTGTGTCTAGTTGGCAAGGCACCAACACCATGTGGTGTGAGAGCAGCAGCTACTGCTGGCTGCAACACTGCCCCCAAGAGGGAGATGCACCTGCCTCATCCCTGGATCAGGCAACATGTGGGTGCCTCAGTCTGGCAGGCCTTCGTGGTGCTATCTCACTAAGGTATGAATGAATGATGAGAGTGGGCCACATTATTGTAGGAAAGAAGGGTGCGTAAGTGAGTGAGTGGGGAAGGAGGCGTTTGGTGAGAGCCACTTCTGACTGAGTAGGTTTGAGGTGGGCAGTGCAGCTGCTGAACGTATCAGCAGAAAGGGTTGTGAAGGGGACTCACTGAGTGAGTGAGTAGGGAGCATGGTTGGGAAGAGGGGATTGATGAGCAACTGAGTTGGGAGGAGAGTTGAGAAGAGGAGTTGCTGTGTGAGTGAGCAATTCAGGAGAGGGCTTGAGAAAGGGGTTGCTGAGTGACTGAGCGAGGAGAGGATTTGGGAAGAGTGATGCTGAGCGAATAATTGTTTTGGGCAGAGGGGTTATTTTAAATTTATTTCTCCCAACTTCACGTGCCCAAAAACAAGTTCATCCATCACATTAATGCTGAGTAAAGAATTATTATAGGATATATGTCACCTGTAACGTGAATTTTCTAATGACTTGTAAAATACCTGGTCATTAGAGGAGCAGGTATAAAAAGGAACTTTTCTATGAAGCCTTTTTTCCTGGTTATTTGCAGTGAGGAAGAAAACTTCCCTCACTGTTCAAATATGTCTTTATTGGAGGCAGTAAGAAGATTACAAAGAACAGCATTGACAGTGATTGGACCAACCCATTGCCAGGCATCTACAGCAGAGCAGAATAAATAGAGGAAGTATATAGGTGGAACAGTGATCAATAGCTACCCATTATGCAACATTGTTTAGATTCCAAATCTCAAATGGAAGGCAGGGGCGAAGAATCAGAGGGTGGGAGGGAAGCATTCGAGGCTGGGTTGGGTTTGGTGAGGGGAAATGGAGTGGAGGGGAAGAAGATCAGTTTGGAAAGGAATCCAGGGTTTGTAATGGTCAGTCATAGGGAGATAGGGAAAGCAGTCAGAAGTGGCATTCCCACTCCTCCAAGCTTGATACTTGGGTGTGCAAATGTATAAAGTTGATTTTGGAAGTAGCAGACAATCTCAAGGTTTGGTTTTATTGAGTGCAGCCAGAGCAGCACAGACTCTTTCAGAGCAAAATGTTCTTGAAGTGGGAGCCTCAGACAGCCATTAGGACAGTAATCTTAATATAGGTAAAGGTACTGTAGTCCCACATCATTCTCTTGAGAGTGAGAACTAGTAGTGGTTTAAACTGAGGGTCATGACACCTCAGATGTGCAGAAGAGGTTGAGAGGGAGAGTCCTTCATGGTAACCTCAGTTGGTGTAGGAATTGAATCCATACCATTGGTAGCACTCTGCTTTGCTAACAAGCTGTCCAGCCAACTGAGCTAAACCAACACCTTTATCTTCATATCAAAAGGGTCTAATGCATCTTTCAGATGTGCTTCCTGGTTGCTTTTCTTTATGGTTATGTTGGGTGGCATGGTTCTTGCTTAATATCCTACTGAATAGCAGAGGTAAATTTCAGCAGAAGTTCACTAATTATGAGAAGTAGGGAAAAAAAGGGATAGGCAGAGGCTTAGCTTGAGCATAAACACTGGCACAGACCGCTTGAGCCGAATGGCCTTTCCTGTGCTGTAAATTCTGAGTAACGTACGTGCTCAGATACAGCTAAGCTGGTAAATGGATTCATTTCTCCTTTTCTGTGTTAATCAACAGGGCAGCCAAGCAGCGGAGAAAGTCCGATCGTGTGGTACTAGATTGTCAGGAGCAGGCTTACTGGCTCATCAACAGACCTCCAGTAAGTCATTTTACTTCCCAGCAATTAAGTTATTCTGAAGGCCATTGAGTTGTCATGGTAAGATGCTGAGATTTTCCTCTTCTGTAAAGTCACAACTTTGAGTCTGTCTAGTCAAGGGGAATCCATTCACCTCATTGATTGAGCAGTTGTGGATTGGGTGACAATAAAAGCAGGCATTCCTACATTCTCTTGGGAGTTTGTCAGTAGGGCGGGGCTGTGGAAAATTGTAGGTATTGATGCTGTTAAAATCCAGTGTTGCTGAGACAATGAAGACAGAAAATGTAATCTAGGTTATCAAGGGCTAGGCACGAAACATCAAGCTTTCCTGCTCCTATGATGCTGCTTGGCCTGCTGTGTTCATCCAGCTCCACACCTTGTTATCTCTATCAATCTTATCAAGCTACTTAACTTCACTTTACCTGGCTGAGTGTTTCAGTCTCTGGCAGAAGTGATATCTCGTACTGACAAAATGCACTGAACTCTGGAAAAATGTCCTCTGTAACTGCCACTCAAGTCTTAAAAACTGTGTACCAGAAACCACAAAATTCTCCTCAAAACTTGGAATACCATGCTCATCACTTAGCCAATAATTTGTTTGGTATAACCTGGGTTATCTTCAGTGCCAATTAAATTTTGTTCTATTTTGCAGGTGGGTGCTGACATGCAGAAATGTAAATGTGTTTATATTTAATATTCTTTCACTATCCTGCAATATATTGTTCAAAATTACTGAGTGAACATGACCTAAACTGCTCCCTGATATGAGGAACACCTTTAACAACCAACTTTACCTAATGCCTGCATAATGCAGGACTCTGCAGGTTGCCCACTGGAACTGCAGCCCTGAAAGTGGACAACTTATCCGTCACCAACGTGCTTTCTATGGACAACCCACTGATTATAATGAGTCCCATTGGTTAAAAGTAAGCGAGCTTCACACCTATGTCTACCCCAAGACTTAACTGAGTGTCTGAGTGAGATTTTTTTGTGTGTGTATGTGTTGGAGCATGTTGTCCTAGTGACAGGCACAGGTTTGGAACAACAATCAATAGTTTAGTCTTGCTGCTGTAGCCAAATCAGAAGCAGGGGCCCATCATGAGGATTGTTTCACACTTAGTAAATAAAGTTATAAGACATCCTCTTGACTAGGAATGGTAGCTGGTAGTGGGTGAGCCAAGAGCAAAAAGAGGAAATACTACTGAAAAGATATTAAGTTCATGTGGTCTTGTCTATTCAGCCCAAGTAATTTCAGCAGGTGTCAGGCTGGCAGAACTAGAGAAATAGCCTCTTACACAATTTCTCTAGGGGTTTCAGTCGAAAAGTGAATCCTGAAAGTTCCTGGAAAGGTTACAATCGGAGACTAGGAATGTCTTGTGGAATTACAAGCCCTTTTTCTAACTTTTGCAAATTTGATCATTATAAATTTTTTGTTTTGTTTTAAACAAAAAAGCAACTTTACTTGAGATTTGCTTCTTTTAAGAAGTTTAATTGCTCTGTTAATAAAAACATACTAAAAATACAGGAGAATAAAATTAGTTCAGATATTGACAATGGAGTAATTTGCTTGTTTCTACTAATTTACGAATGTTAAAATAGGAGCAGTAGAACACTGCTGCCTCACAGTGCCAGGGACCCAGTTCAATTCCAGTCTCGGACGACTGACTGTACGGAATTTGCACATTCGCCCCATGTCAGCATGAGTTTCCGCTGGGTGCCCTGGTTACCTCCCACAGCCCAAAGATGTTTCTGAAGAAGGGTCTAGGCCAGAAACGTCAGCCTTCCTGCTCCTCTGATGCTGCTTAGCCTGTTGTGTTCGTCCAGCTGTACGCCTTGTTATCTCAATTTAGATGGATTGGCCATGCTAAATAACCCATAGTGTTCAGGGATATGTAGATTAGGTGCGTTAGCAGTGGGAAATGCAGGGTTTCAGGGACAGGGTAGGGGGAATTTATCTGGGTGGGAGGCTTTTCAGTGGGTTGCTGTGGACTGGTTGGGCTGAATGGCCTGTTTCCACGCTGCAGCAATTCAATAAAAAAGTACATTAATGGACATCTGGTGGCAGGGGCCTGCACAGATCCCAGGCAAAAGTACCTTTCAAAAGTTGCACAGATTTCTCACAAAGGTTTCTTGGAGTTTTAAAAGGCTGAGTTCAAACAGACTTCAGTTTGGATGTAGCAAGGGCCTATTGCAGCAGTGTGGGAGTAGTACATTTATGCAGCAGATGTAAATGCTATTGAGGAGTGGATAAGATCTGTTTAAGTGTCATGATCTGAATTTTCTTTGAGTTTGAGCATGAGTTGGCACGGTGGCAAATTAACGATAAGGAGAGGCATGAGGGTCAAGAGCCTGAAGATCTAACAGTGCCGAAAACAATTGAGATGAAGTCCCCAAAATCCACGTAGATCTTCTAACCAGGAAACTTGTTCACTTGTCCACCCCCATGACTGCTTAGAGTCTACTTCTGGGAATTGCAGGCCACTAGTGTCCTGACTCATGCTACCTGCCTCTCCAGTCAAAAATTCGGGCCATAATTTTTACTTATGTCAATGCTAGATCCTTCTAAGCTTGCATCTGGAGATGAGAATAAGTATACAATCGGAGAATTGAATACTGTTTGGATTGGAGATACATAGCAAATTAAATTAGAACCAATTTAGACCTGAAAGCAAAAATCAGCCCAATACATTAATTAAATAATGATACATTAATCTGTATTTGATTTTTAAAACATCTCCACCTTGAATCTCTCAAATACTGCTATGTACTGCCCAAATATCTGGTATCATAGATATTTCCTTGTATCTGAGAATCTGTTAACCTAACATTTCAAATCTTAAGAACAAAAATTATACAAAAGAATTGAAAATATGGATGTCAACAGGCCCTCAGATCAATATGCTTTCCTCTGTGGTTATTCACAGAACTGAATAAAGGTTCTGAGGGTCACGTTCTTAATACAGTGCTTCCTAGTTTCAGGCCAAAAAACTGAAAGCATTAAAACAGCTTTTATCCAGAGCTAAATAGGTTACATTGCCCAATGGGTGGTAATGGATCAAGAGCCACCAGATTAATGGCCTGAATGCTCTGGCATAAAGACATAGAGCTGTCCCTGGAGGAACAAAGTAAGCTGCTTTCACGCTGAAAGCTAAAGCTTTTATCGATTGACAAAAAATGTTAGTGATATATCCAGATAAATCTGCAACTTGGGCTCTGTTATAGATAAATCTGTAATTTAGAACAGCACCCAAAACACTGTAGTTTTATGTTTATTGAGAAAAGACAGATGGACAAAATAAAATTCATATTGCATTGTGCATTAGTAAGTGACCTTTTTCTGTTTTATTTCTTTGAAACATGTTAGCTACATTGCACAATGAATTACGAGATCTCATGCCTGATAAAACCACACAAAAACATACTTTGATTTCGATTGCATTGTGACCATAAGGGCTTTGTAAGGAGAAACTACAGAGAAAATGTATCATGCGGTAACAAAGAATAAGTGTTTCATAGTTGCTACTGTGGATGATAGAATGTCACAGAATGTAAAAATAGACCATTCAACTCATTGAATTCCTGCAAATGTTTTTTTTCTCTGCGAGTACATGGAAGTCAGAACATGGAAGCATTGAACCGAAGTACTCTGTTAGCATTTACCCTTCTTACATCACATAATTCTAATTATGTTTAACCATTCTGTTCCCACACCTTTCATTTTTTTAATCCATCCATCTCATCTTGAATACTGGCATAGTTTCTGTCTTGACAGCAGACCCAGGAAATGGAATTCACAACCTCACAGTTCTTTGTGCAAATACATTTCTCTTGATCTCCATCCCAAATCGCTTACAGTTATTCCTGCATATTTGGTCCCTAGTTCTAGAGCCTTTGTGACTGTCTGCTTCTATCTATCCTGTCCTTGTATAATTTTACCACTTTCAATGTCTCACCCTTTTGTTTGTAAATTTTTTTCTAATGAACATGCAGCATTTTTCAACTGCAAGTATTTGTCCTTTGCACCAGGTGACATGTGAGTGAATTTCTGCTGTACTTTTGAAACTCAGTGTCTTTTCTGTAGCATGGATACCGATAGCGCACACGTATCCATGACTGAGGGTTTTATACAGGCTAATCTTTGTTCTCTGTTTGTCATGTTGGACACCTCTTAAAACAAAATCTAGAATTCTTTTAGCTATATCAGAGGCTTATCAATCTAATATCCTGTCATTCATGGCTGGTGGACCTGAACCTGAAATCTCTTACCTCTTTGACAATATCTGTTCATTGCTAAGCTTCTCACGTTTTTCACAAAGGACCTCATCTCACACTTGTTGACATTGATTTCCATTTACCATTCTTTAGTTCACTCTCTACCTAAGCAATGAATTCACTGTATATATTTTGATAAAATGTGTCAATCTACAAATCCAGATCATTGATATGCACTTTTGAGATATGTCCTTTTTGAAATCCTTATGGGACAGTTCTGCTTATTTGTTCTAAGTTCATGGTAATTTTCACCTTCAACGAGATAATTGGAGTTTATGCTACCTTCCCTTCTTGCAGCCATCATCTTTAATTTCTTTTTGCATTAATTGCCTTTGGAAAGAGCTGCTTCAACAGTAGTTGTACTAGAAGATTCTTACACAGAAATACACAGGCTAAACGTGATGAGTTTCGTTTGGTACTATATTCAGGGTTTTTTTTTAAATTGATATCTTGCCACTGCAACAAGGAGACATTCAATATTTGTTCAGCCAGAATACTGCCGTGTTTTCAGTAAGAGAGATTGGGTATATTGAAGGGCAGCATTTAGGTTTAGATTACATTTCAAACTTACAGGGCAAAGAAAATGTGGGAAAATACTGAATAAGCAACATTACTCTAAAGCATGTTAAAAATTAAGAGTTGAGAATATTAGCAAAAATGCAAAAAAAGTACTTTCTCTAGGTATGCCAGTAAGAGAGCATGATCAAGATCGCAAGTTGCTGTAGAGATGAAGAGAATTAAATAATTACTTTCATTAGATTTGTCAGAGGAAGTGTAAAATATTGAGTTTTTGAATCAACAAAGATGGCTTTATGAGAGGACGTAATGAAAAGGGAAAAAAAAAACACTATAGCTTAAACACTGAGAGCAAGAAAGAGTCATACCAGACTCTCAAAGTTAACTATTTCTCTCCACAGAGGCTTCAAGAACTGCTGAGTTTCTCCAGCATTCTTCCTTTGTTCCAGATTTGCAGTATTTTTCCTTTATTCAAGCACTTTGGAAGTTATTTAAATTGAAGGTACATAAATTACAGGAATATGATTTATTGTGTCAAAAGATCATTAATGAAATGAGAAAGAAATAAAAGTTTGACTTTAATTTTCCAAAATTTTGCAGATAGGAAAATTATACAGAGATCCAAAGAGTATCTGGTGATTGTATATCTTTTGCATAAAAATAAAGAGCTATACACAATAAAGAACAAGACAGCAGCTATTTTTAAATGTTACAGTTCATACTCTGGTGAGAAGTTATGAAGCAATTGGAGAATTTGGAGTGAAAAACGAACAGCCAACATAGATCCCCAAATAGAAGGTTATAGAGAGTTGACTTAGGATATGGCTTAAATGGATTTAGATAGAAACATATGCTGGCCATGTTAATAAAGAAATGGTCGGAAGGGTAAATTTTCAACAACCAGTAAGATCTGGTGAACGCTAATTTACACAGGTTTGTTCTTCTGTTACTTACTGTGAAATAATGGCCTGGACTTAAGAATTAGGAAATAATGTTAAAATTTGTTGATAGCATTGACAGACACTTATGTATCCCGTTTGGCCACAGGTGAGGACCCAGACGACTGGAGAATGGCCAATATTGCCCCATCGTTTAAGAAGGGTAACAGGGATAATCCTCAGCCTCACATTGTTGAAAGGAAAACTATTGGAAAAGATTCTCAGGGACAAGATCTATAGGCATTTAAAAGCAAATGGACTTAGTAGTAATAGACAGCAGGGCTTTGTGCAGGGGAGGAGTGTCTCATTAACTTGATCAAGTGTTTTGAGGAGGTGACAAAGACAACTGACGAGGGAAAAGTGGCTGATGTTGTCTACATGGACTTCAGTGAAGCATTTGACAAGGTCCCTAGTGGCAGACTGGTACAAAAGGTGAAATCACATGGTATTGGGGAGAGCTTGCAAGATGAATACAGATCTGGCTTAGTCAAAGGAAACAGAGGGGAATGGTGGAAGGATGCTTTTTGGAATGGAGGGTTCTGAGTACTGGTGTTCCGCAGGGATCAGTGCTGGGATCTCTGCTGTTCGTGATCTACACAAATGATTTGGAGGAAAACGTAGCTGATCTAATTAGTAAGTTTGCAGACGATACAAAGATTGATGGAGTTGCGAATAGTGAGTAGGATTGTCAGAGGATACGGCAGGATATAGATCAGTTGGAGGTACGGGCAGAAAAATGGCAGATGGAGTTTAATCCGGACAAATGTGAGGTGATGCATTTTGGAAGGTCAAATGCAGGTTGAAATTGTACGGTGAATGGCAGAACCCTTTGGCGTATTGATGTGCAGAGGGATCTGGGTGTGCATGTACACAGATCACTAAAGGTTGCAGCAGAGGTAGATAAGGTAATAAAAAAAGGCCTATGGCATGCTTGCCTTCGTTGGAAGGCGCATTGAGTATAAAGATAGACAAGTTACGCTGCAGCTTTATAAAACTTCAGTTAGACTGCACTTGGAATATTGCGTACAGTTCTGGTCTCCAGATTACCAGAAGGATGTAGACGCTTTGGAGAGGATACAGAAAAGTTTTACCCGGATGTTGCCTGGTATGGGGGATTTTAGCTATGAAGAAGGGTTAGATAGACTGGGTTTGTTTTCACTGGAACACAGAAGGTCAAGGGGCGACCTGATAAAAGTTTATAAGATTGTGAATGGCACGGGGATAGAGTGGAAAGTATGAGGCTTTTCCCCGGGGTGCAGGGGGCATTTACTAAGGGACACAGGTCCAAGGTGCGAAGGGGTGAAGTTTAAAAGAGATGCACGCAGCAAGTTTTTCATACAAAGGGTGGTGAGTGCCTGGAACGCATTGCCAGAAGAGGTGGTGGAAGCAGATACAGTAGTAGCATTCAAGAATACCTGGATGAATACATGAATAGGAAGGGAATAGAGGGATATGGATCCTAGAAGGGAAGACAGTTTTAGTAAGGAAGGACAAAATTAGTCAGTGCAGGCTTGGAGGAGCAAAGGGCCTTCGTTCTCCTTGTTGTCATCAAATTGTGTCAAGGGCATTGAAGGTCTAAAGCGTATTTTGATCTGTAGTGCAGTTTCATGGCATCCAAGAAATGTACCCTTTTTTTAGCAATTTTGTTTGCACGTCTGCACAATTGCCACTGTTATTTGACTGGAGCTGAGAAAGTGGCTTGATTGACATGACTAAGGTTCATAAAAAGATCACAGGTTGTTTCTATTCATCAACATGATTAGAAAATGGAGCACGTATTTATGCTGCTCTTCAGCATAGTCAAACATTACAAGGTACTTCATAAGAATGTTGTTGAATAAAAATTTGACACTGAGTCATGAGATTTTAGAAGAGTTGACCAAAAGCTTTGAAAGGTTGTCGGCTTTAAGGAAGATCTTGAAGAAGGAGACAGGAATAGAAAGGCTGTGAGGTTCAGGGAAGGAATTCTGGAGTTTTAGGCCTGGACAGCTGAAAACATGGCTGTCAGTCCAATGGTGAAATGATTAAAGTTAGAGAAAAATAAGACCAGAAGTAGAGGAGTAGCATAGCGATTTCAGATGTTTGTTGGGCCAGAGGAGGCTACACAGATTAGGAGAGGTTAGGCCATGGAGGGATTTGCATACAAAAAGAGCTCTAAAATTGATGAAACGTTTATAGATAAATAGGATTTAGTGCAAACTGGAGCGTTATGAAAGATTTCAAATTTAAGGAATATGAAAGGTGGAAAATGGCCATCAGATATTGGTTATTGGATAAAGATACCCACTGTCCACATAGAAGATAGGAACAGGAGGAGGCCTCTAAGGTTTTGGAGTAGATCTGTAGCTCGGGTTGCGGGTGTTGAGGTTGGTTGGCTCGCCGAGATGGTTTGTTGTTTTGCAGACATTTCGTTACCATGCTGGGTAACATCCTCAGTGCAGCCTCCGATGAAGCATTGGCGTGTTTTCCCATCTGGTTTTTAAACTCTGGGATCCGTTGACATGGGTTGCCTCACAGGAGGAGGCCATATGACCCCTCGAGTTTGCTCTGCTATTCAAAGTAATCATGGCTGACCATCAAGCTCAATACCTTAACCTGCCCTTCCCCATATCCCTTGATCCCTTTAGCCACAACAACTATACCTGCCTCCTTCATGAAAACAGGGAATGTTTTGGCCTCAACCACTTTCGTTGGTGGTGAATTCCACAGGCCCACCACTCTCTGGGTGAATACATTTCTCCTCATCTCAGTCTTAAAAGGTTTACCGTTTATCCTTAAACTATGACCCCAGGTTCTGGACTCCCCAGCCTTCCAGAACATCCTTCCTGCATCTAACCTGTCTCCTCCTGTTGGAATTCTATAAGTTTCTACGAGGTCTCCCTCATTCTTCTTAAACTCTTGAATACAGTCCTAACTGACTCAATCTCTCCTCATACATCAGTCCTGCCATCTGAGGAATCAATTTGGTGAATCTTTGCTGCATTGCCTCTACAGTAAGAACATCCTTCCTCAGATAAGGAGAGTCCAAAACTGGACACAGTATTCGGGGTGTGGCCTCACTAATTCCCTATATAATTGCAGCAAGACGTCCTTGTTCCTGTGCTAAAATCCTTTCACTGTGAGCACCAATATACTGTCGCCTTCTTTACTGCCTACTGCACCTGTGTGCTTACTTTCAGCCACTAGTGCATGAGGACACTCAAGTCTCATCGAACATTACCTTCTCTCATTTTACAGCCAGTTCAAAATGTGTCTTCCTATGTTTGATACCAAAGTGGATAAACTCACTTTAATCCACATCTTACTGTTTTTGCCATGCATTTGCTCACTCACTTAGTCAGTCCAAACTACTCTACAACATCTCTACATCCCCTTCAGAGCCTAACCTTCCAGCCAAAGCTACAGATCCCGTTTCCATGGAACCCCAGCAGGGCAGCATCTAATATACTGTGAGGGTTTAAGTTTGAATGTGTGATATGCAAGTGTGGCACAGTATACACCTTCAAAGGAAGTGATGCAATGTCACATGATCTTGCTCTCTCTTGCAGACTCATGGCACAATTAAGCAACAGCAAGATTTTTCTTACATAAAGTTCATGTTTTCCTTACCTCAGCAGACTCTGTGTATACTGTTTAGCAGCACAACAGGACCAAGGATTTTATATGGTGGCAGCAAGTGAAGGAACAATATGGAAAAGTCTCTACCATTACCGAAAAGCTGCGAGCAGGCTGCAGGTCCCAATCAAGTCGAAGCATGCCGGAACTGGCGCCGAATATTTACAAGGTATCGCACTGCATCTGGTGCCCCTGCGAAGCCAGTCACTGAGCAGGTCAGTATGCCCTTGTATGCAATGGTGGCTGTGCAGATGATATCCTAGTCAAGCCAGGGATCAACGAAGAAAAAGTTACATACAAGAAACTAATAAAACACGTGATGCCTACTTCAATCTGTGAAAAATTACCAACATCAAGTGGGCTAAATTTAATGAGTACCCAGCAACATGGGGATATATTGATACTTTTACCAATGATCTGTGCAGACGTACAGAGAACTGTGAATGTGGCGGCTTGAAAGAAGAACTAATCAGGGACAGAACTGTTGTTAGTGTCAGAGATGAAGCTTTGTCTAATCACTTGCAGTCAAGGGATAACTTAACATTAACAAAGGCATTTCAACTGAGCAGACACACTGAGGTCAGGAAGCAAAATCCATCAGAGATTCGGGGTGCCAGGGAGAACCATATCCCAGAAATGACCGACACAGTGGAGTGTGTTCGGGTTAAAAGCAGAGAGCTGGCCACAAAATCACAGAGAACCAGGAACAGCATGTGACACTGCACCAACTAACTGTTATCGGTGTGGCAGGAAATGCCAAATATCACTTTTGCAACTAGGATAATTTCCAAGCCGAATGTTGCAGAAAATATCCTGTACAAAATGAGCAAAAGGAGAAGCCTATGAAAGGTAGCAAAATTCATGAAATAGAAGACATTAATGATATTGAGGTGCCCTTTGGCTTGATCAAGGAACCTGGCAAAAACTACTGGGATGCTGATATCCCAGGAGATGGAAAGAAGACACGCATTAAGTTTAACAGGGGTGAAGCAGTTTCAGTTCTTGTGGATGCTAAACCATGGTTGAAGGAAATTTCTCTTCAATAACCCTGCAAAAAACTATATGTCCCAGGAGTTATAGAATTCAAGGTCATAGAACAACTGAGTGCAATCTTTTAATATACAGAAAGAAAAATTGCTGACACTTTATATGTGATCCTAAATCCAGAATTGTTCCTGCTCTAACAGGAAAGTCTATACAGACTTGCATCTGATTCGCAGACTGGAGGAACTGAGATGCCAAAATCAGCCTAAAAACATCAAAGCTGATATTCCACAGCCATTCACAGGACTATGAAAGTTGAAGACAGCATCCCTCACCATTTTATCTCCTGAATCAAAATCCTGTCTTGGCATTTCTTCACAGACAGAGATTTTAGAAAGACTGTATTCATTAATTACAGGCTCACTGGTGGCTAGTCAGGCTTATCGATACTGGCAAATTTTCCTATTGTAGAGGAAAGTGAATTTATTGTCATTGACTGGACAATTCGATCATTCCTGCTCACACTTTTGTCCAGCTTTCTAGTTCTTCACTCATTCCTAAAAAGGCATCATGGAAACACTTCAAATTCGCTGAAGAGCTGCTTCTCTGTGTGCTGTATAACCATTGCTAATCAGAAATGTAAGCCACAGATTGTGATGCGACATCAGGAATGTTACAGAGAACGTTAGACTGAGCAAAGAGCCAGCACGATAGAGAAACAAAGCTCAAGTGTCTGTTTACATCCAGAGAAATTCCTTCTCCACTCTTTCCAATGGCAATGAAGGACATTAAGTCTATGTTGAGGAAAGGGTCATTTCACCAGAATCATGGAGCTGGTATTTGGATGATCCCAGGACCAGAATCCCATGTCCTGTATGAATCTGCATAGAATTTACATAGCTGAACAAAGCAATTGAACGTGAAGTTCATCTTTGTCATCTGTGGATGAGATCTTAACAGAATTGAGAAAGAGAAAACAGGACTTACACTCAACAATGAATGCAAATTCTTAGAGCTGCCTTTCAAATTCCTTGGGTGTATTGTGCCTGTAGCTGGTGCCAGACTTCACTGACAAAAGGCAAGAGCAATCAAGGAATTTCCAGCTATAACAAGGTGTGGGGCTGGATGAACACAGCAGGCCAAGCAGCATCATAGGAGCAGGAAAGCTTGACATTTCGGGCCTAGACCCTTCATCAGAAA
>JAHRHZ010000023.1:36886792-36897031 GCA_024137785.1 Ginglymostoma cirratum | reverse complement strand
GAAGGGTCTAGGCCCGAAATGTCAAGTTTTCCTGCTCCTATGATGCTGCTTGGCCTGCTGTGTTCGTCCAGCCCCACGCCTTGTTATCTCGGATTCTCCAGCATCTGCAGTACCTTTTATCTCTGAAGGAATTTCCAGCTGTTCAGAATGTGACTGAGCTCTAGAGATTTATAGGTATGATAAACCAAATAGGAAGTTCTTGCCCAGAATAGTTATTGTCAATGAGCCACCACATGAGTTATTATGACAAGACTGGTGGGAGAAAGCGCTACAGAGATTTCTGTAAAAATCAAAGAGCTGTTGATAATATCTAATTATTGTGACCTACAGCTATCTACTGTCATTGTCACAGATGGAAACAGGATATGACTGGGAGCTGTACTCTTTCAGATATCAGTGAATAGGAGGTGGAGATTAGTTTACTATGCATTGGGCTCACTCACAATGAGTAAACAGAGATAATGCAGTGGAAGAGGAAAAAACATTAGCTGCAAATGGGCTTGTGAAATGTTTACAGACTGTGTTGCTGGTCTCCACTTAACTTTAGTGGCTTTCTTAAGTTATAAGGATTCAGAAAAGGTGCCTCCAAAAATACAACAGTTCAGACTGAGGATGGTGAAATTTGATGAAAAGCTAGACCATGTGCCTGAAAAGCAACAGACTATAGCTGATGCCTTTTTCCATGTCTGTGTGGCAAGACCTGAACAAGGAGATATAGTTTTCATTGAAGTGGTAGCTACCTTTACATTGATAACAACCACTACTCCATTGGCAACAACTTAGTAACTGAGTGAATAAATAATGCATGGAAATCTGATGGAAATTATATTCAGGTCAGGGAGAACTACATCAAAGGATGGCCGCCATACATACCACATGATCCCATTCTCAAAAACTACTATGAAGAGAGACAATACCTCAGTATAGTGAATTATTTACTTAATTATGAAGAAAGATTGGTTATTCCAGGAGCCTGGGACTCAATTTACTGCAAAGGTTATGCCAAGGACTTCTGAGTATTACAAGAATTCAAGCCAGGACAAGTTATTCTGTTCAACAGTTTGGTCTCTCAAAATTGAAAGAGATGATATCAAGGAGTATTACATGTGCTAGTCGTTGTTGAGAAGTAAGGGAACTGTTGATTTCATCTTTCTTTCCATGAAGGCCATGTGAACATGACCTGAGAATCCCAGTTATATGATCTTAGAATCCCTATGGTGTGGAAACAGGCCCTTCAGCCCAACAAGTCAACACTGACCCTCAGAGCATCCCACCCAGACCCATCCCCTTATAACCCACCTAATCTACACATCCCTGAACACAATGGGCAATTTTTCATGGCCAGTCCACCTAGCCTGCACATCTTTGGACTGTGGGAGGAAACCAGAGCACATGGAGGAAACCCATGCAGACACAGGGAGAATGTGCAAACTCCACACAGACAGTCGCCTGAGGCTGGAATCGAACCCGGGCCCCCGGCGCTGTGGGGCAGCAGTGCTAACCGCTAAGCCACCATGCTGCCCCTAACATCTTGGGATGGACCTCATCAAGCACAGAGGTAAAATGTCTTGACACCAGAAGCCAAGTGCCACGCTAGATGGATAGAACTCAAGCAACTGCAGGGTCACTTGCCTGAAGAAGTGATTACATGATTGAAGGTGGTCTCTGCAACACATGGAATCCAATACCTTGTAATCTCAGACCGCAGTTTGCTCGTGAGTATTTCAAAGAGTTCACAGCCTCATTTGGATTTGACCATACCACCAGCTAAGTAAGATATCCTCAAAGCAGCAATGGTGCTGAAAAAGGTGTGTGCACTGAAAGCATTATTGCCCACTCCTGAGCTATCCTGCAACTCCATTCCAAAATGCTCTAGCTCAGTGTGAACATCTCATGGATAGAAGACTAAGAATTCACTCCCTATTCCCACTCACACTCTTACCAAGGATTTTGAAAAGGCGAGGGAGAAAGAAGATGAGTACTCTTCCTATCAGATGTGGAACTATGACGAACATCACAAAGTTTGCAATCAACTGGAGCTCCAGTCAGGAAAGCCAGTTTGGATTAGAGACCACGTTCATTATGGACATGTTGGAACAGAAATCACATCCACAGACCTGACTCATTGAAAGTGATACAGTGTGATAAAAACAAACATGCAGTAGTTTCTACACAGCGGTCATCAACACAAACAGAACAGAAATCCAAATGATGACCTATTCCTTAACCAGAATCATCTGTCAATTCTCCAGGAGACCATATAAAGGTCTCTGACACCCAATTCTCCACCAAATGAGCTGAGAACATATACATGTAGACTAGTAAAACCGCCAGAGTGGTTATTCCTCTAAAACAGGAATGGAAGTCAGACACTTGGAGGAGATGTAATATAATGGGTAGAATCAAAATCTTGGAAGGGTATGTAGTATTAGGAGCTAAGACTGACTGTGACATGTTAATAACTCTCTCATCACAAGAAATGAGGCAATGTCACATGATTTTGCCCTCTCTTGCAAACTCATGGCAAGATGAAGTCACAGTGACATGTTTTTTAAATAAAGTTAATTTTTTTCTCACCTCAACTGCCTCTGTCAATATTCTTTATCAGCACAATGAAACCAAGAATATTATAGTTAGAACATTGTGTTTGGTCTCCGTTTCATTGCACTAGCAACAGGGCATATTACGAGGAAGATAAAGGTAGATATAGCCAAAGCCTTATCTTCTGCTTGCTGTCCACCATTCGCCTTTCGGATGTGTGTATTTGGATTAACGGCAAACATATTGACATCACCTAAACAGAAACTGCTATAATGTCCACTGAAAAGAGCTGCCAATGAGTTGGTGGGGTTTGTCAGTGTGTTACTGCAGCTCAGAAAATCTGTACGCCCAATTGAAGAAACAATCTAATTAGAGTAAAGAGTAATTTCTGTGTTATGAATCACATCTTTCTTGTGAAAAGTCAAAGAACTGAGTGAATTATTGCTTCAGGTTTGCAGCGTCTGTCAGAGAGGACAGCAAAAGTAGAACAGCAATATAATTTAGATTCCTTTAATGGATATTTCGAGTAACAAAGAAAATCTTTCTGTTGGTGCAGTGTTTTGGCAATAACCGTATTAATGTTCAAATCAACTTAAAATATTGCTAATGCTGCTCCTGGTTTCATATTCATCAGACATCTACCATTGGCTGTCTCTTTAACCAATACCGTTTCAAACCCACCACCTGTCTGAATCATTCTCAAAACATTGAATTAATTGTTCTCATGAAATAGTCATGTTATATTTATTAGGAATGGAATTTTCGAGTGATGAACTTGAGGGTCTTTTTCAATAAACATCAACATTTCCTCCAAAATGAGGGGGAAACTACAACAGATGACTGGAGATTATGGGTCATAAAATAGACTACAATCTTCTCACTTGTACTTCAAACCAAAGTACAACAAGGACATTGCTTAGGTAACATAGGAAACAATTTAGTGGTAACACTTAGCACTTTCTATAAAGAAACTCTTATCTGTCCCACTGGGCTACTTATACTCATTAAACCAACAACGACTTTTTTACTAATGAGAATTTCAGGAAGCTATTTGTATTTTTGAAGTTATTCATTATTTGAGTGTAATTCATTTGCCACTTCCTTTCAAAGCACAGATGCATTGAAAGGTTATGGCACAGAAAGTGAGTATGTAGTCCATCATGTCAGCACCCAAGCAAAACCAGCCTCCCATTCTAATCCTGCCTCCCAACTCCTGATCTATAGCTCTGCAGTTACAGCATTTCAGCTGCAGATCGAGATACCTTTTAAATGAGTTCAGGGTTTGTTTCTGCCTCCATCACCAAATCAGGAAGCAAATTCCAGACACCCACTAACCTCCGGGTGAAAATGTTTTTTTCTGTCCCCTCTAATTCTTTTACCAATCACCTGATCTGACATTGAATCTCATTTAATGCCGAATACACCAAAGAGAGCCCCATTTAAAATGTAAACGTGATTGATGTTGTCTGTTGAAAATGGACAAGTCCTTTATGTGGCCACTGCACAGATTTCAGGATTAATTTGCTCACGTTTCAACAGTTGGTTTCTATATGCCACTATATATTAGCAATAGGTTTACCTCATTTTCAAATGTAAAATCAGACTAATTTCTAGTTTGGAGATTTTTCTGAAGAAGAAACTTGGCTAGACAACCAAGTAGCTTTTAACATTCAGTGATAATACTAGGGCTAGGATTTTATATTTTGAGTATCAGGATCAAACGGGGCTCGAACTCTGCATTATATTGGGAGCAGTCACAGGCAATGAATTTACCTGAATTGGCCAATTAGTGGCTGGAGGGCACACTCACCATCCAAATAAGGACAGTGAGTATGTTCTCAAAGCTGCAGTGCTCATTGGAATGTCTCCAGTGCAGGAAGAGCCATGCCAACCACTGTCCTCCTGGAAGCTGGCCTGTTCCCAGCTGTTCTACCTCCAGATTCTCATAGGCAGTCCCAGTCAGCTTCTGACAATTGGTCTTGATCAGTCTATGTTTTATCTTAATTGGCTAGCCACCGCTTCCGAAGTAGCGTCCTTTCTAATCCCACTCCTGGCTCTTGGAAAATGGCCTGGGAGTAGGATGGTACCAATAAATGAGTTGTTGGCCAGCATTATGAACTATCGTACCCACCTACCTCATTTCCCACCCCCATATTTGGCCAAAATTTGGCCCAAGATATGTTGTGACTGATCAACATTTGGTCATAGATTGCGATAGACTGCAAAGTTGGAAAACTCAACTTGATCAATGTAAGATTTAGCTGATGCTGGAAGTGCAGGTCTAACAAAGGAATGGTCTTCAATGGGTTTTTATATCCTAAAATAGTACATTACTGCTTTAGAAATTTTTCCATTCACAGATTCCAAAATCAAGTTCAGGTTGTGACTTTCAATGTTGGTGGTTTGCTTTTGTGATTTGCAAAAATCTGTGAACTCTTTTACTGGTGCCTCTTCTTCCCAGGTTAGATATTGTAAGAACAAATGTGCAATTTAGCATTGTATTTAAAGTGCATTTCTAAGGACACTTCTTTGTCTATTCCCAGCCTGGAGCAATAAATATCATGGAATCGACGCCAAAAGGAAGTAACATCCATACAACAAAGGTCAAGTTAGTAAGTATGTTATCTTCAGTATTCTAATTTAACATTGTGCGTGGCATTGAAAAATGGTCAAGTTGGATCCACTTCCAGTTGGAAGTTAGAATTGAATTTGCGTTCACTGTCTTTACAGTTATGAATGCCAACCATAACGTACCATGTAAAAATAAAATTGTCTCCACTGTTCCTTTAGTCAATCTATGTCCTTTGGTTCTGATAGTTTCTCTCTATTTACTCTGTTATAATTTGAATATCTCCATTACTTCTGCCTTTCACATTTTCTATTCTAGAGAGAACAATCACAGGTAATCTCTGTACAGTCCTGAAGCCCCTCAATCATGGTACCACTTCAATAAATCTCCTCTTCACGCTCTACTAATCCTTTTTTAAAAAGAATTAATTTCAGAGTTTCTTCATACATACATGTTGTAAATACTCCTGACCGTAGGTGATGGATGCTGCAGTCCCAGACAGATCTGCCAAGTGCACACCATTTTAAAATAAAGCCTTCACAAACTTATGTTATTTCCATAAATTCTCCAAAACCTTCTGTCCTCCCAGAGAGTGCTAGTTGACTCCATGACAAATAGAATTGCTAAATCTCTTCCTCCCAAGCTACCTGCTTAAATGCACTGCACCTACTGCCTTTCAAAGCAAACTTTTGCTCCATCCTTTGTACATTCAACTTCCTCTGTATTTGGTTGTGCCTGCCAACACATATACACTGAAAGTTTTGCACACATTCTCTTCATTTCCCACGCTAACTTGAGTAGATGTTTTCCTGAAAAAGGACAAGCAGCTCTTTGAGTGCTATCTTAAGGATTCACCTCTAGTGTTTACACTGATTCATGACTGAGAGAGATTAGGAGAGCTCTCTAAAAACTCAGTCCCATGATATTCAAAGTGTGTAGGCATATCTCTGGACTAGATTAATTTCTTACTTAATAATATAATTGAATTTTTTTCCTAAGTAATCAGACCTCAAATCTGCCTACAGATGTCAAATAGCTTCAGAAATTTGTGGAGGACTCAAACACACTAAGCCTTTGGTACGTCTTCATAAGAGAAACATGAAAGTATGCTTCACCTCTCACTGTTAAACCATTCATATTTTAACAGTGAGGAACACTAAAGGACATCTCGTAATTAAAAGTCCTGTCCTGCTGGTATTTGATTGCTGTGCTCATAGTCCATGAGGCAACATGTTGATTATTTCAAATTTAATATTCACTTAAAAGGTGCCGATTAAATGTCACATAAATACCTCTTTTATTATCTCTCAAAACTAAAACCTCATTCATATGATGAGATATTGATAAAAGAAATCTTTTCAGTGGCAATGTTGCTTGGGTCATCTGGTCATCCTATATCATTCCAAAAATTATACATATGTAAAAAAATTAGAGTTATATCTTAGAATTTAATTTGGCCAGATTTTGCTGTCAAAATCGTGAGTCAGCTAATGGCACGCCATGTCATGTGAGTAAATAGTCCAGCAACTTCAGGTGAGAGGCAATTACACCATTAACTCCATTTTCCAAAGATTGCTTAGCCATTTCAGGACAGTTTCTATCTTACTGCTGCTCACGTGCATGAAAGACAAACAAAAAGTGGGATGCTGTTCTGAGGGTCGGTGCAGACTCGATATGCTGAATGGCATCTTTCCCCACTGGAGGGATTCTATGATTCTACATGGTGACATTACAATTTTTCTTGAATCATACAGTACCAAAGAGGCCCTTCAGCCAATCAAGTCTGTACTGCCAAAGATAGACTACCATCAACTCTCGTCTCTATTTCTCACAGTTCAGATTCTCATCCAAGCACTTTTTAAAGGATGTGACGCTTCCTGCCTTAACTACCCTCCCGCCAGTGCATTCCAGAACGCCACCATCCTGTGGACGAAACAGATTTTCCTCAAGTCCTCTCCTGCCTTTCACCTTAAAATTATGCCCCTTGTTGTTCGTACGACTAAGAAGAACACGCCCCGTCCATGGCTCTCGTAATCGTATACACTCTATTAGGTCCTCCGTTAACCTTCTTTGCTCCAAAGAAAACAACCTGAGATTATCTTCATAGCTGAAATGTTCCATCCCAGCAACACCCTGGTGAATCTCCTCTGCACCCCCGCCGATGCATTCACATCCTTCCTACAGTGAGGCGACCAGAACTACATACAAAATTCCAGCTGCGGCCTAACTAAAGTTCTGTACAGCTCTGACATGACATCCCTGTTTTTATAATCTACGCCACAACTGATAAAGGCAAGATTTTTCAGAAATTAAAATGAAGTCAGAAGGGTTTTCTTTATTTTTCTTACCTTACATTTGGTAGGCTTTGTACTTCCTTATTTACTTTGCTGATGGGTAGTAACGGATTATACTACACACGTGTGAAGAGCAACAATGGTCAAGCCATGATTTGTGATCCATCTCACCAAGCTCTGACATAAGCGCTTGGCACCTATTGTGCAGTACCTGCAAGAGGTACATGCAAATGTATTAAATCTTAAAATAATAATCAAATAATAAGCTTTCAAATCACAACAGAAAATCAAAACTCAGTTTCTTACATAAAAAGAATCAAAACTTGCCAAAGGAAGTGGAAGAAACTCTGATCTAATCTCATCATGCTTTCAGCCTGATTATGTCTGTAGGAACCTTTCTGTCTCATTCAAGTTGCTGCACTTTTGTTTTCCTCTCATTCTGTCCCTCCTATTTCATGGGGGTGATATTTCCGACTTGCCACCCTGGTAATTGCAGAGCAGTGTCCATTATTGAAATTACTGAAGTTTCACTACTATTGAATGAATAAAATGAAGACCAGTTGGTATGAGTTTGCCTCCAGAAGGAATTTTACCTATTGTGGCAATGTTTATGCTTTCTACTGTAATGTAAGAAACCAGATGGCATGGTATTAAAGAACCTGACAGACATTTACTAAAACTAACAATTAGTTTCATACCTTACATTCCTCAGACACATGCGTATCCGGTCAAATATTAGGCTATCAGATTGCAACAGAGGAGCATGTTTCCAGTACAGTCTCATGCTTTAAATGATCCAAGTTAAGATGAAGTATGAAATATTTTTACCTTTACATCGTGTGCTCTGATGCAGTGATGACATCATGTTTCTTCATGATGTACTGATGTATTGAACATGAGATATAACGTAACTGAAATATCTCCACTGAGGCCAGTATCCAGTCACTCTTTATTTACGTGTGGAGAGTTCTTGACACTGATTCAGTTCCCTCAGAGCCAGCTTTCAGCGTGAACAGGATGTCTGACACTCCTGTTCTTATTTGTCAATCAGGACTCCCTGATTGGATCCGATTAACAGCCCCAATCAGGGAACTCGTATTCTATGAGGTTGCCCTGGCTGACCTCATTATAATCACTGCAATAACATCACCCTTTTTCCAAAGCTGCAAACTTATCCCAAACAGATATACATGATTGTACATAGACACATGTTGTCAGTAGAATAATTATGCCAAAGGTAAAACCATGCTTACCAGACTAAAATTTCAGTTTTAGTCTGATGTTTTAGAGGTTTGACAACTCGTCCTGATCTGTTGATCATGTACTCACCTCACCCCACTTCTCTGTTGCACTTGTTTGACACCTTTCATGTCTTCCTGCTGGCTACTGTCACCCAATATCACTGAACGATCACCATTGTCAGAGGGTTCCACCTGAGTCTCTTTCTGCAGAATTATTGTATCATACTTTGGTCTCAGCTAGTTTCTGATCCTCTGCAATGTAGTATTGCGATTACTCATCTTCTGTGCTGTTACATGGTCTGGAAACCCTTGCCGGTATCCAAATATTTGTAAATGTATTTCCAACTCTCACTCTCTGACCACTGTGCAATTTTGGTAGTTCTGTGTCAAGTCGCTCATCCATGTATCTCTTCCTTCTTGGAAGAATGATGTCCTGTGATTCAGAATGGTTAGAAAATTGTTTGCTGGGCAAAGTCTTTCTCATTGCCTTCTGTCTGTAAATTGTGTCAGGAATTGTAATCCCTTCTCCAGTGTGTTGCATGGAAGCACAGCAATGCAATGCAAAATTCCTGTTTTGCTGATCAACCCTTAATGATTTGATAGTATGTATTACACTGCTTCAGCATGGATCATAGGTTTTTTTAATTCATTTATGGGACATGGGCATCGCTGGCTGGCAGCATTTATTGCTTATTCCTAGTTGCCTTTGAACTGAATGGCTTGCGAGGCCATTTCAGGGGACAGTTGAAAGCCAACCACCATTGTTGTGGATCAGATCAGGCGAGGATGGCAGATTTCAAATTATTGTGCTCCTCACTTTTGTCCTGCATTAGATCAATTGTGATTTTGTACCCTGGTGCTTATTCATCATCTGGGATTTTGGAAAAGAGGCATGAAAATGCAACTATCAGATTAGCTCAAGTCTGGCTGCTGTTCTTAGAAGAGTATCTGGAATATACTGTTCTCTAAGAATAATATGAAATTATTTCACATTTCTAACATTTGAGCAAGAAATTACTCATCTATGAAGAGGGGAGAGGACCCAGGTTCACTTCACCTCTAATCAGTAATTTCTGATGTTTAGCCGACAAGATAATGGATCAGAACCCTGAGTTACTAACAGACATATCAAACTTTTAGATAAGGCGTGTTTCTTTTTAAAATGAAACTGTAAACCAAGCATGGCTAATGATGTAACCTCTAAGAATATAATTCACTCATTGTAGGAAGTATCCCTGTGAGAACCACTAGAATGTGGGTTGTCGTGTCCAAGGAAGCTTCAAAGAGAGACAGGGACTTCAAAAGGCAGAGATACAAGGCAGTTTAATTACCACCAGAAAATATTTCCTGGCAGTTATTTTCCAGACTGTGGACTTGAGTCAAAAGGCAAAGTTGTTCTTTACCCTTCAGGGAAGAAACAAAAAAGGGGTTAAAAACCAACTGTAATTCCTGGTCAGAGCTAAAAGGTACTGCAGATGCTGGAGAATCCGAGATAACAAGCATGGGGCTGGATGAACACAGCAGGTCAAGCAGCATCATAGGAGCAGGAAAACTTGACGTTTCGGGCCTAAACCCTTCTGATGAAGGGTTTAGG
>JAHRHZ010000023.1:36855853-36886392 GCA_024137785.1 Ginglymostoma cirratum | reverse complement strand
ACTGCTCCTATGATGCTGCTTGACCTGCTGTGTTCATCCAGCCCCATGCTTGTTATCTGTAATTACTGGTCAGTGTGTCCTGATGGGTTGATGGTGTAGACTAATGTGTTCTAAATGTCACAGCCATTAAACAACTCCACACCAGGTAAAAAGACAAGATAGTCTCTTGATCTGAGCATTAGAAGCCAGTCACCATCAAAAAAAGAGTGGGTCACAAGAATTTCAGTGAGCCTACAAAGTCAAGAATCTCAAATCAACTGCTCAACTGCTCAACCGCCAGCTGCAACATTACCAGAAACACCCAATGAGGTAGCTGCAATATTTCCGTTAACTACTCTTTACAGCCTAATCTGTTTTTTTTAACCTTTACCTTTTTTTTGGCCTCACTTCTCATTGCCAATCTGCATATGTGTGTTGCATTATTATTTCCTCTCGTGTTTAGTAACTAATAAACTCTTTTCTCTAAATCAAAAAGCCTGATTAAATTGACTCATTTTAATCATAGATCCATTTGGTCTGGGAGAACGGTATCCACAGAGATGGGGATCTTTTTAAAAATCTTGTTGTGTCAAATTGAGGGAGTGGGAATATAAAGAAACAGAGTCAGCTCATTTCCCCCCTCACTTCCCCCCCCCCCCACACACACACACAATCTGGGAACATGACAATATAAGGTATTCCATCTGAAACTGTAATGAAGTAGAGAACCTCACTTGGGGATTGATCATAACATTAGTAAATGAAGTTATTTCAATCAAAAATTAAAGTTGCATTAAAAAATCTTTACAACATATTTGAAATGACAGTTAATATGAGGAGTGTATTACTTGTTAAAAACTAGATTTAGGTTATTGGTACTTACAGAACATTGTTGGCAAGGTCAAAATACCACATTTTTTTATTTCTAAGTTTTTTAAAGTTCTGATCACTGAACTACTGATAATGTAACTTAAAGAAGCAGGCCTTAAACGTAACAAACTGTTTCTAGGAATTTGATTTTGAACAATAAATAGAAATTTTCCACTTTGAAACTTTGTGGCGTGAATGACATACAGACAAAATAACATACAAATAAAATGAATGGCTACTAGAAGTAAAATATCGATGGAAGGTTCCATATATACAGTTAACATTAAGGAAGGTCTAGTTCTACTTTGAAAAAAAGTATGCTGTTTAACTTACAACCAAAGCCTTTGCCAAATTCACCATATGTTCAGCTGTGCTGAAAGGAAGTCTAGCTTCTTCGCATTTCATTCTTTTCAACCTGCAGTACAATCCTTCCGGCAGTACATCCTGTTTAGAACTGCTGTGAACAGCTTGGCATCAAGAGTTGTGTTGCGTAAGTTCCCACAGAACATACATCATATTTGTCCATATAATTGTGTATTGTTTAATTAAGTCAATGGTTATTCATCGTTATTATTTTACAAGATTTTTCAATATTTCTTCCCTGAGTGTCCCTGAGTGGGCCAATGCCCGTTGAACAGGTTATTGTTTAAAACTGGTTTTAATAAAAGTGCACTTCTGAGTAAAATATAATAGTTTTGTTACCAATACATAACATTTTTATTAATTCAGGATGGTAGGTGGGGACTGCAAATCACATGTAATTGAAATTTAAAAGGAAGTGAACAATTAAAGGAATAGAAATTAGCCAGACAGAGACATACACTGTCTTTGCAAAACTCAAAGGTCATTTCAATTCATTGGCAAAACATACCAAAGTTGAAGGGTAAAACAGCTAAGAAATTTCTCTCAAAACTTGAGGAAAAGGAGACACAATACTCAGGCATAAGTATGCAGGTTAGTGACTGCACTGACAGTAAAACATGGTGACAGGGTCTAGGGTGTTGGACTGGGTAAAGGGCATGGAATAAAATGTTCAGGTACCCCTTTGATGACTACCAATGTGGCATAAATGGTTGAAATAATGAGGTGGCTGTGTGTAGGTTGTTCTATATTGCATTTTATTGTGCCACTTGCTTGTGTCCAAATTGTAGCATACTTAGTGTAATGTCATGCAGTATGAACATGAGAACAGTAAGCACGAACTTATGAAGTAGAAACTCAAAATGAACACTTTCCTACTGAAGAGTATAGATTTGAGTGGCATTTTCTTTCCCTTAGTGAATCTTCACATTTGGACAAGTATTGACAAAGTCATTAAAATAGAAGTTACCCCTCAGGACCTATCTTCAAAAGTCATTAAAATTTAAATGACCCTTGCTGTGGTAAATGGCTGCAATTCAGGACAACTCACAAGAATTCCAAATCTCGGGGAAAACAAACATTTGGACTGCATGACAGGAAGAAATGTTGGGTTTTCCCCGAGAATTGCTATTCTTGTAAGCTGCCTTGATGAGTGCAAGATGAAAAGCTTAGACAAAACATGTATTTTCGCAGCAATGCTCAAATCTTTTTGTTGAGTGTGTGTGTATACCAGTATGAGTGAGATGGTAGATAGTTATGTATAATCAGTATTGACCAATAAACAAATATCTATCTTTTAATACTTTTTTTTTAAAAAAGCTGTCGTCAGCTAGTCAAAAGGTGGTAAAGAAAGCCGTTCTTTTCATCTACCTCCTCCCCCGACCAACACTCCCATCTGTGACACTAGAAAGAAACACAGATAGCTTTGAGTCTGAGTTCACGGGTAATGTCACTGGTTGTGTCAGCCCTAATTTTGCTATCAATAGATACTTTCCATTTGATTTTTTGCTGGCCCAATTCTACAGACATAGTTCCACATAATCATTAATCACTTCACCATGATAACATTTGCAAATATTGTGGCATCTTGGCAGGTGTATCATTTTCTAGTGTCACTGAAAGTGTGCCATACTGAACTGGAATATTTCTGAGAAATGTAAACACAATTGAGCCTTCACGTATCTTAGTGATGTCAGCAGTATGGCTGTTCCAATTTTGTTTCAGAACTGGAGCAACTGCACACACTAATTATCTGTCAAAGTGAGGTGTTCCCATCCTTGTTCTCTGATATGATTTGTATAGACATTAACAGATGGGCACTACTGAAGAAGCAGCAGGACCTGCCAGGAATCACTGTTACATTCTCCTTTGTTCAAACACTTGGATAAGGTTGAATTGGCAAACCCACTGGTGCCGCGTCAATTTTAGCCATAGACAGGAAAGCTTATTGTAAACCTGAATGAGCACAGAAATTAAATTGTTGAATTAATCTTATTTTTAAAATAAACTACAGAATACAACATAACACCTGGGAATGATGAATGCTTGTTACAAATGTATAGGATTTTTGCTTGGTATTGGAGACCTTAAGTAGATGAAAGTGGATTTGATGAAGGATGTAATATAGAGTTCAATTATTTTATTTCATAGAATTCCTACAGTGTGGAAACAGGCCCTTCGGCCCAACAAGTCCACACCAACACAAACAGCATCCCACCCAGACCTATCCCCCTAATCTATACAACCCTGAATGCTACAGGCAATTTAGCATAGCTATGTCCACCTAAACTGCACATCTTCGGACTGTGGGAGGAATCCAGAGGACCTGGAGGAAACCCACGCAGACATGGGGAGAATGTGCAAACTCCACACAGACAGTCGCCTGAAGGTGGAATCGAACCTGGGTCTCTGGTGCTTTGAGGCAGCAGTGCTAACCACTGAGCCACTGTGCCACCCATTTAGAATTTGAATATTTTATTCCATGCCCTTTACCCAGGCCAACACCCCATACCCTGTCATCATGTTTTACTTTCAGCACAGCCAATCCACTTTCACCTACTTATAGTTCCCATTATCAGCTTTTCCCCTTCCTTGGCTGATATTCAACCATCCTTTGTCCCGCCTACATGTCTTTCTCTCACTCCGGGTTCTGTCTCTGTTTATCCACTTACTCCTTTTATCACCCACCCCCAGTCTTCAGGATATATACCATCTTTTCCTAGCTACAGTCCATTCGGATGAAGGTTCACTGGGCTCGAAGTGTTGACTCTGCTTTCTCTCCACAATTGCTGCCAGACTTGCTGAGTTTTTCCAGCAATTTCTGTTTATTTTCAGAATTCAAACCCCTCGTTGGGAATAAACCGTAGGTATCATCCATAAGAATGTGTAAGATTACTATGAACTATATTGATTGTAACTAATTTGTATTTTTTTTTTTTTGCACCCATTCCTGTTCAAGTAAGTATTAATGCATATCTCTTGTTAAAGCATAGAAATGCCAAATCTCAAACAAAAATCATAGTACTGGAAAATCTACTTTATAATAGAAAGCTGGTCGTAGAGGGATGGCTAGATTTTTATGTTTTGTTGATCTTATGCCTGCATTTGGAAGAAATTGACAGTTGCATAGCTAGAATTTCCACATTGGTACCAAATTGAATTACTTTAGGAGACCTTTCCTGAAGATTACCAGTCAATTGCTAAATACTTGTCAAAATATTCTATAAATAACCTCTGTTGAAAAATAATTGAACTACAAGGTGCCACCTGCAATCTAGAATAAGAAATAAAGCATGAGACAGCAGTCACTTATTTTCTCATTGATGGAAATTAATGACTGTAAATAATAAGAATGTTTTTTTTAAATTCAATGTAAGAATTTTACGTGACGCACCTAAATCTCCCTAATACTAAATTCTAGCTTTAAAGGATGAGCTCCCAAATGTCTATTGATGCATTTCTGAGGCAGAACACTAGTTATAACCAACGGCCTTGGCTTTTCCCTCCTTTTAGGATAGTTTATGTTTAGAGACTCCCAGGATAGAAGCATATAGAATTCATGTGCACCCCATACTTCCAAAAATGGTTCTGTTTCTGCTTTGGTCGTGTTAGTATCACAGACTACTTTTGATATGACTTCAATTTATTTTTAATTTGCATGTGTTAGCAATGTGATAATGACGAGATAATCTGATTTTGTGAAGCTGTTTGAGGGATACATATTAACCAGGACCCAGTGATTATTGTCCTGCTGTTCTTCGAAATAGTCACATGGGTTCTTTGATGCTTACCTGAACAGAGAGGTGAGACCTTGATTTGATAATCTCACCAAAATGACGGCACTAACTCACTGGCGAACCCAAATCACCCATTAGATTTGTGAGCAACTTGACAGAATTTGACTTACGTTTGTGTTAGTAGAAGTACACTACTTTAAAATCAAGATGACAAAACAAGGCTAAGTGTTTCTGTTATGTGTGCTTCTCTGTGATTTTCCTATCATTTAATTTAGTGAGTGAAAAGTTATAGATTGGTGATCATAGAAGAAGGAAGCATCAGGTATTTTTATTAAGAATATGGAGATGTTTCAAGTTAGTTCTGCATACTTAAAGAAAACAGTCACAAACTTAATTCTGTCAAATCAACAAATGATATCGCTGCATGTTTGAACTTGATGGTATCAAATAAACCATTTACATTTTCTTTACAGAAAGAATAGTGCATTTTACAAAAGAGAGGTAAGTGCATAAATCTGTTATTTTTACAAAGTATCACTTGTAATTTTTAATACAGACAGCACTGCTACAAGTGCAGTAATTCATTGTCATTGGTTTAGTTAGACAAGTGTCAAATGACACGTGTTGTAATTCACTCTTAGAATGCAATATTGTAACATTAAAAACACTAGCCTCCTGGCAAGGCATCCATTAAAGGTATATGCAAGGCACTGATTTGTGTGTGATGCTTTGCATTTCTGTATCTGTATAGTACAGTTGCTTTAAACACCACTTGATAGGTTTTTTTACATGATCTTACTGATGAGCATTTAGCAGCAAGTAGTAGGCCCTGCATTTAGGCCAGTCACTGAGAAAGAAGGGAAAGTATACTGTGGTGGTTGGGAGATGAAAACAAAACAATGTCTTGGCTCTTGCAATGAATGGGGCACTTGCAAGTGTGAAAGGGGTGAATTGGGTATCCTAAAAGCCAAAAGAACACCTCAAAGATACAAATACAATGGACAAGAAAATAGGTAAAATGTAAGTAAATGTGAATGAAAGAACAAAATAGCATTAGATGTAAGCGTCTGACGCAGTACCAAGATTAATGACAGGTGACCAATGGTTATAATGTGCCAGACAATATTGATACAAGTTCTTCTCATTCTAAAATGTGGTTGCATTCATGCACTGCTTTCCCATAACGTTCAAATGACAGAAAAGGGATAGTCTTAGCCCTGACTGTGAGATAAGTCTTCCTACCAGTTTTGGACAGGCAACTGTCTAAAGACCTATAGTTAGAGCTGAGGTCTTTGCATCTCCTGGGTCTCAAGCTACTGAGCTCACTGGTTGGCAGTTATTTTGACCCCTCCCTGCCCAGTTCCTGCACTAAGCTAATTTAAGTGTGATTCTAAAATCATGATACTGAAAGCAAGATTAATATGAAGAGGAAGTAAATGTAAGAGTTTCAGTCTAATGCAGGCAGATCTCTCACAGCTTAATTCGAAGTGAGTCAAAACATTAGCCAAAGTGTGACAGTGATAGGAAGTAAGTGTGGAACTTCATTGTTTGCTTTAAGAAAAACTTATATACTTACTAAATTTGGACAAAGTTTGCTGATGCTATTGTCATATTTTGTTATACCTAAGTAGCTAATAATGGTGTTGGGCTGAATGTACAAGAAATTGGCTGTCATTTTTGGCACAATTCCACGAGCCCTAGAGAATTTTCTCATGTTATCTTCCCAAACTCATCTCATTGCTGAGAAACCACACCCCAATGGCACCACACTCACCACAAGGTGGAAGGATTAGCCACTGCCAGGACCTCCCAGGGTGTCTGGCACCTGCTGCATCTTAAACGCTAAGTTGGGCATCCTGGTCAAGTGCTGGCAGTCTGCAGCTGCCTTGTGAGGTTCATAATATTTGCCCCAGACATGCCGGACAGAGAAACCTGCTTTACTGACAGGGACCTCATGATCTAGCTGGATGGGGGTTGCATGCAGTCATTGTGCAACAAACTTGCCCTGGTGACATATGGAGGTCCAGAGGAGCTGGTGGGGAGCTGGAGTTCCCAGGTAACCATTCTGACTTTCACATCGGGAATTATTGCCATCTACTTTCCCTGCATTGGAGTGGGAGAATGGGAAACTGCATATTAATGAGGCAGCATGCCAGAATAGTGAGAATGTTGCGAGTAGGCCCCTCACCTGTCACTAGTGAGTATCCCGTCTCTTTGTTCAGCATTTGGCTTGAGAAATGGAACTTTTCTGTCTTGAGGTTCTTTCCTGCTGTTCACAAGATTTTCCTGACTTTATCAATGACGCTCATGTTGTTCAGGGCATGTGAAGAACCTCCTGTTGACTTCTTTTGGGAGTAATTTCATTCCAGCTTTGCAAATACTGTTTGCACAGTGATTGGACTTCTCCTCTTGACTTCGAATAGAATGGAATCAGGTTTACTTTTAAACTTATTTGTGTGCTTAGTTTTGTTTCAATGGTAATTCAGTAAATGGTAGCTTCAGTAAATACCTCAGGATTTTTTTATGTTAAAGACCTTGTATAAATGGAAGCTGATCAACTTTATTAACATTGGGGAATGTCACTGGACTAGTGATCCAAAGGCCCAGGCTGATGCTCTGAGAACATAGTTTCAAATCCTATCACCGGAATTAAAAACTAGTAGAATGGTGACTATGAAACTATTGTCATTTATTGTTAAATGCCCATCTGACTCACTGATGCCCTTTAGGGATGGCCTGGTCTACCCAACAAAACCCCAACAATGTTGTTAAATGTTAACAGCTCTCCAAAATGGCCTAGCAAACCATTCAGTTGGATCAAATTGCTATGAAGTCTGAAGAAAGGATTGCAAACAGACATTGATCTTGTCACGAGAAACAACAATGGCAAAGCCAACTCTGTTGATGTTGCAAAGTCCTCCTTACTGAGGCATTGTGTTAAAATTGGGACAGTGATAATTGTCATACTCACAGAATTATACCACAAATAGCAGAACCATCATTCCTTAGTGTCCACAGGCTGCAGCATAGTGGTATACAGTTGGGAGGGAGTTGTCATGGGAGTCTTCAATGTTGACTCCAGATCCCATGGAGTCAAGTCAAACATGGGCAAAGAAATTGCCTATCGATTACCACCCAGGCCACTTTCTCATCTGACAAATCAGTACTCTTCCATGTTGAACGCTAATTGAAGGAAGCACTGGAGAGAGAAAGGGCACAGAATATACTCTGGATGGGGGATTTCAATGTTCATCACTAAGTGTGGCTCGGTAGTTTCACCAATGATTGAACTGATTGTGTCTTAGAGAACGTAGCTGCCAAATAGAGTCTGAGACAGGTAGTGAGGAAACCAAAAGGTGGAAAACCTACTTGACCTTTCCTCACGATTCTATCTGTCACAGATGCATCTGCCTGTAACAATATTCCTGAAGGTTTTAATGATGCAGTCATGTGGAGATGAGGTCCCGTCTTCATATGGAGGATGCTCTCCATTGTATGGCACGGTCACTGTGCTAAATGGAATAGATTTCAAGCAGATCTGGTAACTTGAAACTGAGCATCCATGAGGCACAGTAGCTATCAACAGCATCAGAATTGTATGCACCCGTAATCCAACATATCCCCATTCTAACCATTCCCATCAAATCAGGACATCAGTCCTCGTTCACTGAAGATTGCTGGAGGTCATGTCAGAACCAGCACTAGGCATCTCTAAAATGTACTATTAAAAGCAGCACTTGCTCAGCAGTATGCTGCTTACTGACACTCAATTTGCATTATGCCAGGGCTGATCAGCTCTTAACCTCATTCGAGCCTTGACTCAAATATAGACAAAAGAACTGAATGCCAGAGGTCAGGTGAGAATGACTGAACTTGACATCAAGGCAAGACTTGATCAAGTATGGTATAAAGGATCCCTGACAAAACTGGAATCAATGGGAAGTAGGGGGAATCAGGGGACTCTGCAAGTTGGAATCATACTCAGCACAAAGGAAGATCATTGTGGTTGTTGGAGATTAATCATCTCAGTCCCAGGACACCTCTGCAGGAGTTCCTCAGGGTACTGTTCTCGGCCCAACCATCTTCAGGTGCTTCATCGGTGACCTTCATCATAAGGTCAGACGTGTCAATATGCAATTATTAGCAAATAATGTTCAGCCCAATTTGCCCTCCTCTGATTCTGAAGCAATCCTTGCCTATAAACAGAAAGACCTGGACAACATCCAGATTTGAGCTGATAAGTGACAAGTAAAATTCACACTACAAAAGTACTAGAGAATGGCCATTCCCAACACAAGAGATTGTACCCATAGCCTCTTGACATGCAATGACATTACCATCACTGAGGTCCTTCTATTAACATCCTGAGGTTTGCCAGTGACAAGAAACTGAACTGGAACAACCATATAAATCCTAGGGCTGTAGGAGCAGGTCAGAGGTTAAGAGTTCTGCAGTACAAAATTTACCTCCTGATTCCCCAAATTCTGAGCAGAATTGAGAGTGTAAAGGAGTACTTTCCACTTGCCTGGATGAGTGCATCTCCAACAACACAAGAAATTCGAAGCTTGAATGTTATCCCATCCAACATCTTCAACATGCATTCCCTCTACCACGAACTCTCAATGGCAACACTGTATACCATCTATGAGATGCACTGCAGTAATTCACCATGGCTTCTTAAACAGCACCTTCCACACCCATGATTTGCTCTACCTAGGATGATGAGGGCACCATGGGCATGAAACATCACCACCTTCAGATTCCTCTCCAAGCTGTAAACCATCCTGACTTGGAACTATAACACCTTTCCTTCACTATTGCTGGATCAGAATCTTGGGATTATAAAGAGACAGACAGACACACATTGACAGTACCACCTCTATAAGGATAATGAGGAATGGGCAATAAATGCTGGTAGAGCCAGTGACAATGCCACACGGTGAACAAATAATGCAACATAAGAGAATCCTGCAGAGCATTTCCAATATTTTCTGTGTATTTTTAATAATGTCAGAATTTTAAGAATTGCTAAGAGAAAATAGTCTGGTCCAATGCCAATTGGCACATGACATAGCAATTATTTATAGCAATGTCTCTTTACATTCAGCATTAAAACTGTATTTTTATTGGGAGATTTTCACATTGCAAGAGGAAAACCTTTGAAATTTTGTCTTGTGAAAATAGATAAACTGTGTGGAAAATTGCAAGTAAACTATGTGGGAAATTAAGAATTATTTCTGTAATAAGAAATTATTTAACATTTATTGATACAATCTTGTAGCAGAAGATCTACCACAGCATGCACCTTGCTACAAAATAAAAGTAAAACATACAGAAGCAAATGTGTGTCTAAGCTAAGCTGTTGAAATACCATTAAAAATGCATTGAGTGACTCACTTTTTTTCCTCTTTCTCACTGCAATTTTGTCAACTGTCTCTTTGGACAACTAGATTGAATATTACAAAAAAGCATTGACAAGATCAAGAGTTAAATCATCTGTGTCCTTGGAGGGGTATGTTTTCTTCTCTATTCAATTACATTACTCTAACATGGTTATATATAGACATATTCAGAGATTCTTTCCTTCAGTGCAGTTCTTTTCATCTTTGGCAATGTTTTCCCACTATCAATCCCTTATTTTGATCATGCTTTTCAGAAATGTCTGTTACTTTGTTACTACCTTACATTGTCATTATTCATGTATCAGCCTTCACAGAGAATTTGTGTGGGTTATTCATCAGTTGTCAGAGCTGAACAGTTCAAACCTGAAATCTTACACATACACTTTCAGCAAGAACCAATGAATGGCAGTTAAGAGTGGGATCTGTGGATGATATTTTTTTCTCATCTGTCACATGGGGGCTCTGAGGCTAATTGTGCTGACTTGGAATTTCTGCCAGGGTGAGATGTGGTGCTCCCAACTGTACTGTACCAGTAGCACAACACAGCGCAGAATTTGAGACATCCTCGGCTTTATGACTCAGCCAAGCCGCAAACAAACTAATTGATCCATTAAGTTAAAAATGCCTTTGCTTTGTGCCTATTAGTTTGAGTCAACAGGCTAATTACCTCATTGTCAGCGATGAGCACTTTGTTACAAGAACATCTAGAGCTATGTTGAACACAATACACTTAGCAATGTTACCTTCCTTAAAAATCAGGTACTTGAGGTATGTGAAATCTTAGATCATGGTGGCTTACTTAGTAATCATAACCTAAATTTTGGATAATCTCCAGGGAGTAGAATGACGTGGAGGCCAGCCACTGGTCTTTTCTTTCTTTCACGGGATGTGAGTGAGTGAGTGAGTGAACGTGCATGTTCATGTTCTTCAATTGCACGAGTCCATTAGGGGGTGTAGGTAGACCCACAGTGCCATGGAGGGAGGGGAATAAGGGAATCGGGTGGATTTCCAGGATTTTGATACTTAAGGAACAGCAATATATTTACAAATCTGAATAATGAGTGGCATGGAGGGAATCCTGTAGGTGATGGTGTTCCCATGAATTTGCTGCCCTTATCCTTCCACATGTTAATGGTCGTGGTTTAGAAGGTGTTCTCTAAAGGCTTGGTGAATTTCTGTTGCACGTCTTGTAGATACATTGCCACTTTTATGTGTTAGTGGTGATGGGAGTGGAAATTTGCAGATGTGATGCAAATCAAGCAGGCTGCTTTCATCTGGATGGTGCCAAGCTTCTCGTTGTTGGAGCTGCACTCATCCAGGCAACTGGTGTGTATTCCATTACACTCGTAGCTTGTGCCTTGTGGACAGCTTTGAAAGTCAGCAAGTTAGTTACTGCAGGATTTCAGCCTCCAACTTGCTCTTATAGCTGTAGCATTATTACAGTTGGTCCAGTTTAGATTCTGGTCAGTGGTAAGCAACCCCACCCCCACCCCAAGAAATTGATCAGTGATCTCAATGCTATTGAATGTAAAGGGGTGATAGCTAGATTCTTTTATGTTGGAGATGGTCATTTGTCAGGCCAAGCCTTGACATTGTCCAGGACTTGCTGCATTTGGACATGGAGTGCTCCATTTAGCACAAATGGTGCTAAACATTGTGCAGCCATCAGCGAACATCCCAACTTCTGGCCTTATGATGGAGGGAAGGTCACTGATGAAGCAGCCGGAGATGTTTGGGCCTAGGACACTATCCTGAGGAACACCTGCGGTGATATGGAGCAGAGATGACTGACTTTCAGCAAACATAGCCATCTTGCTTTGTGGTAGGTAAGACTCCAACCAGTGGAGAGTTTGCCCCTGAAGTCTTCTTAATGCCATACGCATATGTGGCCTTGATGTCCAGGACAGTCACTCTGATCTCACCTCTGAAATTCAGCACTTTTGTCCATGTTTGAACCAATACAGTAATGAGGTCAGGAGTTGAGTGTGTCTGGCAGAACTCAAAAGTGTCAGTGAGCAGGTTATTACTAAGTAAATACTGCTTGATAGGACTGTTGGTGATATCTTCCACCAGTTTACTGATGATAGACAGTGGGGATTTGCTGAAATTAGGAGGCTAAACAATATTGAGAAGATGTTGAAAGAAAATATTTCTATCTTTCCCAAATGTCTGCTACAGCTTTGGTTGAGAAGTCTGCAGAAAAGCAGAAAATACAGTTTCCAATCTTCTACCAAATTTATGACAGGCCATCAGAACATACCCATTCATCTAATTTCTACTTCCCCCTACTACCATTGTCTGTCCAGCATGCTCCATTATACTGACTTTGAATGCCACATAAGGTTGTGGAAAACAGTGGTGTTTTCATTATTTTAGTTGTGCCATTACTAAGACTACACATTACCACCTATGTAGTATCACCCAATTTTGCCTTTCACAGCTTATCTGCTGCTGAAACCCACAATCGTGATTTTGTTAACTTTAGACTTGACTGTTCTTGTGCACTCCTGGCTAGTTCCACCACATTAACTCAAGAGAATCCAAAATCTGATGCGCTATCCTAACTCAAGCTAAATCCCATTCCCCTATCACCCCCACGTTCACTGATCTACATTTTCATCCCCTCCTAATCAAGTTTTTCCAGACTGGTTCCCAGGATAACAGGACTGCCAAGACAGATTTGAAGACTGAGAGGTAATCTAATTGTAATCTACAAAATAGTTACAGGGATAGACAGGTTTGGCACAAGTAAACTGTTTCACGTGTTTAGGGAATAAGGGATGGGGACACAATTTAAAAATAAGGATCAAGGTGAGGAGAAATGTTTTACTTAGAGGTTAGTGAATCTTTGAAATTCTGTACACCAGAGGACTGCCAAAGCTCAGTCTTTGAGTGCATTTAAAGTACAGATCTAAACATTTTTGATTATCAATGGTGTAAAGGGTTATGGGAATAAAAGACATGGATGTGTTCAGTCAGCCATGATTCTATTGAATAGTGGAGCAGGCTTAATGGACTGAATGGCCTACTTCAGCTCTTATGTTCCTAAGCCACATCTTCATTTTTAATACACATCCTCATTTGAAAATCCTCTCCCTTTCTCTACAATCTTACCAGCCTTATGACTCTATGATATATCTGTGCTCCTCTGAGTCTGACCTCTGGTGCATCTCCAATTGTAATTGCTCCGCCACTGGCAGTCTAGGGCACTGAGCTTTGGAATCCCTCATGAAATCTTTTGGCCTCTATCATGCTTTGCTCCTTTAAGACAGTCCTTGAAACCTTGCTTGATTATATATGTTGTCATCTATCTAACACATCTCCTTTGGCATTGTACTTTGTTTTGTGATGCTTCTTGTAATGTTTAATGTTAAAGATACTATTAAAAAAATTGATAAACTACAAAGATACTGCAGAATGTGTACTATAAGACTGGAGTTCATTGGAATTATTGCTACAAATTCAAGTTAGGCTATTGCACAAGTGGTACGCATCAGTGAACTGACTCCTGCAAATGAAACTTCACATTTTTGAAATATTCTACATGCTTACTAACATATTGGTATTGAGGATTGAATAATGTACTGAGCTACAACTAACCCCTTTGGGAAGCAAGTTCTAGTCCTTTATATATAAAAGCTCTTCACTGTGTTAAGTATAAGGCAATTTCTGAAATGAGTTTGTAATTCAGTTTCTGAAGCACCTGAGTTGCTACAATACTGATAAACATCAAGCGCCAAATTTTAACTTGTATCATCTGATTGTTATACTTGAGATCTTGCAGGATTAAATTGTTTTTTTTAAAAACGACAAAGACCAACCTAAAATAAATACTACGATCATCTGATCACTGGTTAAGGTAGGTTGAGGACACCATCAGGAATAAACAAAATCATCTGCACTGAAATTATTTTAATTATAAAAATATTGAAGCCCAGCAACTGAGTCAGTGTTAAGCCATTTGCATCCTATTTTGTATGATAACATCACATGTTGGGAGGTAAAAGGCTCACTTGCTAGTTAGCCAACATGGAAAAACAATGGGGTCAAACTCAGGAAAACATAGTATACTACATTTCAAGTGGCTTCTTGGTAGAATTGCAGAGTAAAGGAAAATGGATTTATAAGCAAAAATTGGTAGACACTCTCTCTCTCCCTCTCCCCCCTTCACCCCTCCTTCCCCCTTGCCTGTTTCTCTCCTATTACAGAAGACAGCGGCTAGTCAAAAAGCAAATTAGGAAAAAAACATTCACCTCAAACTCAAAGCTCTGTACAACCTTCAGCATTGCTGAAGGTGCCAATCAACCATAAGACAACTATTATCCCAGGTTAATAATCCAGCACCTTCAGGACCCTGAGGGCTTCTAAACTGCATTACCTTTTCTCTTACAAGATACAATTTCCTTTTTAAATGTAATAGCTGTGTTTGGGGGTGTGTTTTATATTGCATAATATTATTTTTAATGCGTCAGTAGGTCATAAGATTCCTCTTTCTTCCACTAAAGCCGACTTTGTAACTGGCTCCTTCATTTTGATCTATTTAACTACATTTTAATTGGTGTGTGATAGCTGCCTGCTGAAAACAAACAAAAATATTTATTGTGAACAAAGGAGAGGGCTTTAAAAATATAGGTGTTCAATTTCCCCTCACCTGGTCATAACTGTGTTAGTATGAGATAAGGGCAATGTCACAGTGAGTGTTCAGACTCATTCCACTAAGACTGATTCAAATTCAAATTGATACTGCTGTTAGGCAATGTCTTTGGTATTTATTTTGAAATAATTCAGTATAAAAGTACCTGATAAGTATCTGTGATTATCATCAACAGATATATACATTTTCTTTGTAGGTTTGTGAAGCATTGTGAGCAATATCTTCCGCATGATCCTATCCTGTCTAGCTGTCTTCCAAGTAATCCTTGGATTACAAGTGGCACTTTGTACTGGACAATGAATGCTGATTTGTAAGTGTTGGAATATTTTATTGCAAACCTGAATAGATCAATTTCAGAGTACAAGGATAAATGGGATGTCTAGAGCAGCAGAAAGTATGAAATTCATGTTTCCCTCACTAGCCCTCCCAGCGAGTACCTTTCAAGATCTCAGAAAGGGGAACGTCCAATGAAAACATTGCAGATTGCACCCATCCCCTCTTCTACCAGACTGTTGTTGTGTCCACTACAGTTTGTCATACAGCTCCAATTCCCTGTTAGTCTAATGTAGAAATCCTTCATGATTTTGAACATCTCTATTAAATCTGAGCATTACAAGCTGTAAGGAAAACAAGCCCAGCTTTTACAGTGTCCCATCATTTCTGGATTCCCACATCCCTGGCAAATTAAATAAATTTCCTCAAAATCCTCTGAAGCCCTGACATCCTTCCTAAAGTGTGATGACCACAAGTGGAAGCAAAACTCCAGCGACAATCTAACCAATGAGTTGCTGTTGGACAGCTTGACAAACTGATAGGATATTTAGATTCAGGGTACAATCATTGGATTCGTATGTACAGAAGAAGAGTCAGCCTTATCAGTTATAAGACCAACTCAGGAAAGTTTCACAAATCTGCAGGTTTTTATGCACACCAGCTCATGAATTGAATACCTTATCTAGTCTGTTCCCACTTTGAATTGACTATGTATCTGATATAGCTCACTCTTTTCCCACAGTACATATTGTCTTTGTCCACATTTCACACAAGGTCTTTTTGATCGTGCGGCCCCTTGGGTACCCTATTCCGTGTATTCTAAACATCTGTGTTCCTTCAGTTCTGTCATTTAACTTAAACACTTCTGATACAAAATCTAACCCCTAACCAACTAAATCTGATCCAGCCCCTTTAGATCCATCAAGATTTAGCCTATTTCTTTGCTATGTATTCTACACCTCTGTTTATGCAGTTAAGAATCCTGTATGCTTATTACATAGGCTTCTCAACTTACCCTGCCATCTTCAAAGATCTGTGTACAATCACCCTCCAGTGAGGTCCACATCCTGGACTTTACTTACTGCTGAGAGGATAACATTATGGTAAAGGACAATTATCCTAAATCAAACTTTGATATGGTGCTGGTGATACGAAAACTATCCTCTTCAGGAATTTGATGATACAGCTGTCCATTTAGCATTGTCAATGCTGTAAAGAATCATTACCTGTTGGAATCACCCTCAAACCAACATGGCAAATTTTCAATGCCTACAGTTCCTGCTGAAGTACAATTTCTTGAATAGTCTCATAAATGGATAGCATTCCATATGGTCAGAAGTGTGCGGAAATTGAAAACCTACCCGGCAATTCTACACTGCAACACCTATCTGCACTGCCACAAGTGTGCATGAGCTTAGAGATGGGGAGGGGGAAAGCTGGTTTTGGTCAGTATGACATAATGGGTGGATAACAAGTCAGTAGCCCACTTAAGCTGCCGCCTCACCTGTTGAATTAATTTAAATGGTGAACTCAACCAGGCAGCCAAGATGAAGACAGCTTATACCTACTTAGGTCCTTGAGAACTTATCATGTTGGACCACACTACAATGGTGCAAAAGGGACAAACATCATGTCAAAAGTGCTGGTAGTACAGCTGTCAAATCTATCATCCTCTCCTCATCATAGTAAAAGCTGCTACTATTATTTGACATGATAATCTCACTAAAGCAGATCCAAATATTTGGATTTGAAATAACAAAGAACATTGCTAAACCTTTCCAATTATAAGACCAGATATTGTACATCCATACGTCTAATCTGGATAGAAAATATTATTTCTATATTAGTAAACTGTGTTTCAAAAACAAATGCAGTTCATGGATTTCTGTACATTGACAGAGTGACCATCCCAACAAGGTTACGTGTAGAACGGTGGGCATTCAATTTCGGTGAATTGCTACATGATCCCCTTGGCAGGCAACAATTTCGATACTTTCTGGAAAGAGAGTTCAGTGGTAAGGACAACCAACTCGAATTAATATGATTTGCTTATGTTTAAAACACATTGACTATAGAACTATTCATAAAGGGTTTATAATCTATTTTGTTACCTTTTGCACCATCGCCCTTTTTTATCTCCTCCACGCGTCTAATGCAGTATCCTCTTATTACAAATAAACAAGCAAGATCCACCTGATTAAGATTTGGAACAAAAGATACTTTATTCTAGTGAGTGGGCATTGCAGTTCAAAGACAAAGGAGACACAGTCAAAGATTCCCTCCTCCAAGTTAGAATAGAGTATTCCCACATTTAAATTTTTCTTTCCAGAATTGAACATTCTAGAGAACAGTGGACCACATGGTCTGGACTGTCTCTCTCAAATGCTTAGCTCAGGTGGGCAAATTATATCAATTCAGCTGGCTAGTTGCCTGTTAAGATTGAGGCCGATTATTAGAGGGTGACTGGAACTGTTCAGTGGTCCTGCAGATCCCCCTTCCACTGGGTGCACCACAGTTGTCTGAAGACAGCCTCCAGAAGGCTGGGGTCCCAGCACTCCAGGATACCTCAGAAGCTTTCCCTAATTACCTGACTACAGCTAATGCTGTAGTCACGTGCTGCACCAGAGGGGTCTCCACGGTGGTGACCTGACTGCTATTCTTCATTTTTCATTGCAAATTTGTTAAAGTTACTGAGAGGGCCTCTCAAGTAGGAGGTGTCTGTCTCCCCTACTTGTAATGGCACTTTGTGTCCCCTAATGGTCTTCCAGCCTTGAGAATGTGGCTGTTGTTCTTAATTTGATAGTGAGCCTGCCCTCTGCCATCCAGTGACAAAGTGAAGCAAATCCACCGTCAGTTACTGTTTCTGCACCAAGTCAGATCAGGACTACCATTTGACCTGAACATCTGGTTCCAAACCCAAACTTGTCTAATATTATGTTTACCACAAAGGTAAAGGAAATTCAGAGAATTCAGAATCAATTGTAAAAGTAATCATTTGCACAAGGATTCAGACATGTGTATCTGTAATAATTGTATGTATTTCAAAACTAGCTGAAAACCTTAGTTTCTGGGAGGCTTGTGAAGATGTCCAGTATGGAGAACAGTCAAAAGTTGATGAGAAAGTGGAGGCCATCTTTGAGTAAGTTTATCATTTTTTAATATAAATCCTACAGCTAGTATTCATTTTATAAATAAGGCAAAGGTGGAGTTACCATAGTATTACGAGACTGTAGGGCTGCTCTCCCATTAGATGTTGGTTTGATCTGAGAGTCATAACGCCCTAGGTGAGGGGAAGGGTTAAGAAGGAGAAATTTTCATAGTAATGTCAGCGGGGATGGGAATTAACTCTCACTCTGTATGACCTTGCAGCTGACCAGAACCTTCTGATAATGTCATAATTGCTGGGCATGCTTAAAAGGTGGTGTTAAACTCATTGGCATAATTTTTTTTATGGTTTGCTTTTGCTGTGATGTTCCCATTGAACAAATTGGTCAAGAGAAATTGCTGAAGTCGATTTACATATTAATACACCTTAGTCTCATTGCAACCTTATAGTCAATGTTTAAGGGCTCTGTTAACAATGTGATTTAATCCTAGCATACAAGTCAATCTTGGATAACTAGAAAGTGAGCAATTGCTCTGTTTGGTAGGCACCTCACTAAAGGATTTGAGCTCAAAAATCAAGCCTGGCAAGTGCGGTGCTGAGTAACTGCTGCAAATATTGTAGCACAGCTCGATGTATAAGATCCTGTTGTGAAGAGGAGCAAGGGATTAACTCTTGCTTCTTGGAAAATATTCTTCCCTCAATTCACATTACTGAAACAGATTATGTGATGATTATCAATTTGCTGTTTGTGGAAGTGGTAAATTGGGTGCCACAACAGCATTACAACAGTGACTACATTTTAAATGTCTGATGATTGGGAAAAGCACTTATGTAAATTCAAGTCTTCCTTTTCTTCACCACAGGAAATTAAATGTTTTTAATGCGGTAGTGACTGGGATCTAAAGTGTTTTCTCTGAACTGTCTTTGTAGCACTTCTGTGTTGGCCTTGCTAACTGCACTCTTGTTAATTGAATAATGCCATCACTAGGATAATGGAGGGAAATCTAATTAGATCTAGGTCTTTTCTCATCAAAGAAATCTAATGTTCCGATCAAGGCCAAACCATGTTCCCAAAGACAATGATCATCCTGGTCTACTGTTTCAGGGCCCAACAGTGTATTTTGTGTATGTTTTCACTGAAGATTTGAAGAACTACTTGAAAAATCCCCAAACACAGCTTGGTTACAATGTCCTCCTCTTGGGCCTGTAATTTGTAATTATTTATTTACTATTTCTGTCAAATATGACAAGTACACCCTATTTCCTGACATTTTTTCTGAAGAAGGGTCTCGACCCAAAACGTCAACTTTCCTGCTCCTCTGATGCTGCTCAGCCTGCTTTGTTCATCCAGCTCCACAACGTTTTATGTCAGATTCTCCAGCATCGGCAGTTCCTACTAACCCTATTTGCTCTTCCTGTTTTTAAACCAATTTCCTTTGCTGTCACTTTATTAGATTGTTTCATTGCTTAAGGAAGTAGTTTATTGGACTTCACATTCACAAGTTCCCAGATACAACATTGACATTACTGCACCTTTATTAATTTGCAATTTATAAGCTTCCATTACAAACATTGTAATTATTGTATAATCTGATCAAGCATGAACATTGCAACTTGAGGCCTTCCCTGAAGATTATGTCTATTGAACAATTACATTTCTGATATCACTCTTTCAGAGAAATCAGTGCCTACTTTGTTGCCTGTTTCTAAGTTTATTTAATGTTACCCATTAATTTGGTGCACATGCTTTAAACACTTGCATCAAAACATTACTTAAATAGAAAATTTACTCTCTAAGTTGAAGGTACTCTCACAGAGCTGGTAAGGATGCAACTGTGCTCAGCAGATTTAGAAAGCAACCTATTTCCCATCATTCCATGGAACAGCTCTTTGGGGACAGAACGCATCACAACCGGACAAATCGATTTCAGAAAGTCACACATCAACTAAAGGAGTCATGTCCTATGTACCACTGTTCTAGATATAGCCCATTATTTCCTTAATTAATACATGAAACAAAGAGCAGTAGGAAATGCAAACAATTTCAGGGTCTGTAAGACATTAGTTAAGATCTGTTATTGGCAGTCCTGGATATTTCATAGTGTACTATGCAGCCATTGTTACTGATGATCTAGTATGGAACATGGTGGACAGAATATTCCATAGAACATAGAATATAGAAAGTGCAGCGTAGGAACAGGTCCTTCAGACCACCATGTCTGGGCCGACAATAATGCTGTCCTAAACTAATCCCATCTGCCAGCACAAGATCACATTAGTCTATTCCCTGCCTGTTGATGTGTCTGTCTAAATGTGTCTTAAGCATTGCTATTGTGTCTGCTTCTACTACCTCTCTAGGGAATGCATTCCAGGCACCTGCCCACAGTCTGAGTAAAAAAAAAACTTGCCTCGCACATCTCCTTTAAATTTTCCACCTGTCACCTTAAACCTATGCCTCCTAGTATTTGACACTTCAACCTTGCGAAAAAGATTGACTATCCATCCTATACATTCCTCTCAAAGTTTTATATTCTTCTATCAGGTCACCCCTCGACCTCTGACACTAGACCGGAAATTATTCAAGTTTGTCCCACTAGCTAATACACTCCAATCCAGGCAACATCCTGGGAAACCTCTCTTGTATCCTCTCCAAAGCCTCCACATCCTCTCTATAGAGTGAGAACCAGAACATACTACTCTACATGTGGCCAAACTGAAGTTTTATTCTTGTCAACCTTCATACTTAATGCCCCAATTGATGAAGGAAAATGCGCTGTATGCTTTCTTTATCACCTTATCCACTTGTGTTGCTATTTTCAGGGAATTGCACCCCAAGATCCCTCTGTATATCAATACTCCTAAGGATTCTGCCATTTACTGTACACTTTTCTCCTGCATTTGACCTCCCAAAATGCATTATCTTATACTTGCTGGGTGAAACTCCATCTGCCATCTCTTGGCCCAACTTTCCAACTGATCCATAGCCTGCTATATACTTTGACAATCTTCCACACTATCCACACCCTCACCAATTTTTGTATCATCTACAGACTTATTAATCAGACCACCTACATTTTCATCCAGATCATTTACATATATATTATAAATAACAGAGGTCATAGCACTGATCTTTGTGGAACACCACTTCTCTCAACCTCCATTCAGAAAAACAATCCTCCACAACTACTCCCTGTTTTGTATAACCAAGCCCATTTTGTATCTAACTTACCAACTTACCGTGGATCTCATGTGACTTAATCTTCTGGACCAGCCTACTGCAATTTAACCATATCAAATGTTTTAGTAAAGTCCATGCAGACAACATCCACTGCACTAACCTCAACAATCCTCTTGTCACTTCCTCAAACAATTCAATCAAATTTGTGAGACAAGACCTCTCCCTCACAAAGCCATGCTGACTATCCCTAATAAGTTCATTCTTTTCCAAGTGCAAGTCCTGTCCCTAAGAACCTTCTCCCAATAATTTCCCTACCACTGATGTAATGGTCTCTGGCCTATAACTTACTGGGTTGTACCTATTGCCCTTCTTAAACAAAAGGAACAACATTGGCTATTCTCCAGTCTTTTAAGACGTCATCTGTGGCTAATGAGGATACAAAGATCTGTGTCAAGGCCCCACAATCTCCTCCTTTGCCTTCGTCCCTGGGTTTAGATCCTGGGGACTTATCTACCTTAATATTTTTCAAGAACCCAACTCTCCCTCCTTCTTAATAGCAACATCCCCTAGACCAACATAACCCTCCTTAATTTTACCATCACTCATTTCCTTTCCTTTGGCGAATATTGATGCAAAGTACTCATTAAGGACCTCACCATTTCCTCTAGCTCAACACATAATTTTGTTCTTTTGTCCTTGAGTAGACCTAGTTTCCCAACTGCCCTCTTGCTCCTAATATATGCATAAAATTCCTTAGGATCCTACATCCAGAATATTTCCTGGTCACTACTAATTCCTTGTTTAAGTTTTTATTTTAGTTAACCTATTTTCCTAACCAACATGTTCAAAGATGTTATTACACACCTCTGGAGCAGATGGGACTTGAACCTGGACCTCTCGATCCAGGGGTAGAGACACTACCACTCTGTCACACTTTATTTTCAAGGGCCTGGCCTGATTTCAGTTTCCTCAGTCTTACATATGCTTCATTTTACTTTGTGACGAAGCTTTCAATATCTTGTCATCCAGTGTTCCCAAATTTTGCCAACCTTATCTTTCTTCCTCACAGGAACATACATCCTGAACTCTGATCAACTGGCTTTTAAAGGTTTCTCACATGTCAGATGTAGATTTACACTCAAACAGCCACCCCAATCTAATTTCTCCAGTTACTGATGAATACTGTTGTAATTAGCCTTCTCCCAGTTTAGCACCTTTACCTGAGGGCCAATCTCATCCTTTTCCATAACTATCTTAAAACTTATGGAATTATGATCGCTGTTCCCAAAATGGTACCCCCACTGAATGTTCGATCACCTGGCCAGGTTCATTCCCCAATACAAGGTCTACTATGGCCCCCTTGTCTAGTTAGACAATCTACATATTGTTTCAAGAAACCATCCTGGATGCACATAAGAAATTCTGCTCCATCTAAGCCCCTGGCACTGAGGAAGTACGAGTTAATATTGGGAAAGCTAAGCTCATCCATTACAACAACGCTGTTGCGTTTAGATTTTTCCATGATCTGCTTACATATCTGTTCCTCTGACTCCTGCTGACTATTAGGAAGTGTATAGTATAACCCCATCATAGGATTGAACTTTCTTATTCCCGTGTTCTAGCCATATTGCCTCACTGGGTGAGCCTTCCAAGGTGACTTCTCTTAGTTCAGCTGTGATATTCTCCTTAATCAGTAATGCAACTCCTCCACCCCCTTTTACATCCTTTGTTATCTCACCTGAAACATCTAAACACTAGAATGTTGAGCTGCCAGTCCTACCCTTCTCTCAACCAAGTTCCTGTAATGGCTACAACGTCATAATTCCATGTACTAATCCAGACGCTAAGCTCATCTGTTTTACCCGTTATATTCCTTGCATTAAAATAACTATACTTCAGGCTGCCAGTCCTACCCTGTTCATTAACCTGACCCTGCTGTTCTTCCTATTAGACTTACTTAACTTAACCTCTAACTTCTCCTCAACCACTCCACATGCTGACCTACTGCTCTGATTCCTACCCCTAGCACCACACTAATTTAAACCCTCCCGAGAGGCACGAGCAAACCTCTCTGTAAAGATAAACTGGTGTCCCTCCAGTTTAGGTGCAACCATCCTCCTTGTACAGGTTCCTTCAGCCCTGGAAGAGATCCCAATAACCTAGATATCTAAAGCCCTCCCTCCTACACCAGCTCTTTAGCCACATATTCAGTTGTTATCTTCTTATTTCTGACATCACTGACATGTGGCACAGGGAGTAATCCTGAGATTACAACCCAGAGATCCTATTTTTTGACTCTCTACCTAATTCCCTAAATTCCCTTTGCAGGACCTCATCTGTCTTTCTGCCTATGTTGTTAGTACCAATATGGACCATGACCTCTGGCTGCTCACCCTCCCCTTTCAAAACGACCTGTGCCTGCTCAGAGACATCCTTTACCCTGGCACCAGGGAGGCAACACACCATCCTGACGTCTCTGATTTCAGATGATAAAGGTCAAGTACAACTGGACATTTAGGCAGATAACAACAGAAGTAATTTTGATCTAAGAGGAATGTCTCCATTATTCAATGCAGCAATGAAGTAATGAAGTAAAAATGTCACAGTTTGCTGGTTGCACAGCATATGGGATTCTTAGTGCCATATGTCTCTGTGCCCCTTTTCACAGCCTGCCTGGTGATTAGAGATTGCCAGTACTAAAATCCAATGCATTTCCTATCCCCCCCACACTCCAGTCAAGTGAATTCTATTGGCACCTGTGTTTATCCCACCCTCTAAAATACAAGTGAACAGACTTCCTCAAAGCAGTCTGACTCACTGAAAGTTAGCTTCAGATTTTATTCGAATATTGATCTTTTGATTTTTATTATTTATAGAAGGCTTGTGTTACTTGCAGACAGTTTTTGGCAGCAGGAGCCAGCAAATGGGTAAATATCGACAGTAAGACAATGGAAAAGACTCTTGATGGATTACAAATTCCCCATCGCTATGTATTTGAAGATGCACAAATGCATATTTATATGCTAATGAAAAAGGTATGTAGACTTATATTGCAGCCTTTGTTTAAAAACTGTATATGTAAATATGTTTGTATTCACTCTTGACTTCCACTTGATAGATGGTAGAAAAGATTTGATAAATCAAGAAATGAGTTCCACCAGAATGCCAGCCTCTAACTTACTGTTTGCTACAGTATTTATTGTGGTCCGTCCAGTTAAGATGCTTGAAACAGAAAATCATAAAGAAAGTGTTTCTATTATTTTTAACATCACAAACTGCTTGGCAGATATTTCATATTCTTTTGACGCCTATGTGAGGAATATGACAATTATTGGTGTATATTCCTACAAGACAAAGCTATATAACACTGTCCCATTGCCAGCCTTCAGTCTTAGCAATCTCATTGCATTTCATTGAAGTTTTGCCTCCATTGTTGGATGGGGACCATTATATTATTGTTTTATAAATACATGATAAACCACTGTGCTGACTTTGTAATATCAAATAAATTATTCACAAGCCCTTGCATTCAGAGAATATAGTGATAAACATTGGTCCTTTAGGGGATGAGAAGGGAAATTTAATAATGGCAAGTGAGAAAATGACCAAGGCATTGAACAGGTATTTTGTGTCAGTCGTCTCAGTGGAGGACACGAATAACATGCCAGTAATTAATGACAAGGAGACTAAGGCAGGCGAGAACCTAGAAACGATCATTATCACAAAAGTAGTAGTGTTGGCAAACTACTGGAGCTAAAGGTAGACAAGTCTCCTGATGGAATGCAAATCAGGGTAATAAAAGAGGTGGCAGGAGAAATAGCAAATGTGCTCGTGGTAATCTTCCAAAATTCACTGGGCTCTGGGACAGTTGCAGCAGATTGGAAAGCAACAAATGTGTGATGCCACTGTTTAGAAAAGGAGGTAGACAAAAGATGGGAAATTATAGGCTGGTTAGCTTAACTTCTGTGGTGGGGAAAACGCTTGAATCTATCATCTAAATAGAAGTTGTCCCATTGGGCGGACGCATTGTGTGTTCATGAAGGGCAGATCATATTTAACTAATTTACTGGAATTCTACGAAGACGTTATGAGCACAGTGAACAACAGTAGATGTGGTATATCTAGATTTCCAAAAGACATTCGACAAGGTGCCGCAAAAAAGGCTGCTGCATAAGATAAAGGTGCGTGGCGTTACGGGCAATGTATTAGCATGGATAGAGGAGTGGTTAACTAACAGGAAGCAAAGAATGAGGATAAATGAGTGCTTTTCTGGTTGGCGATCAGTGACTAGTGGTGTGCTTCAGGGATCAGCATTTGGACCACAATTGTTTACAATTTACAAAGATGATTGAGTTGCAGTGTGTCAAAGTTTGTGGATGACACTAAGGTGAGTGGTAGAGTGAAGTGTGCAGAGGACTCTGAAAGTTTGCGGAGGGATATAGGTAGTTTAAGTGAGTGGGCAAAAGTCAGGCAGATGGAGTACAATGTTGATAAATGTGAATTCATCCATTTTGGTGGGAATAACAGTAAAAAGGGAGTATTATTTGAATGGTAAAAAATTGCAGCATGCTACTGTGCAGAGGGACCTGGGTGTCCTTGTGCATGAATCGCAGAAGGTTGGTTTGCAGGTGCAACAGGTAATTCATGTGGCAAATGGAATTTTGTCCTTCATTGTTAAAGGGATAGAGCTTAAAAGTAAGGAGGTTATGTTATAGCTGTATAGGGTGCTGGTGAGGCCACTCCTGAAGTACTGCATGCAGTTTACTCGAGAAAGGATATACAGGCACTGGAGGGAGTGCAGAGGAGGTCCACTAGGTTGATTCTGGAGTTGAGAGGGTTGGCTTATGAGGAGAGACTGTGTAGATTAGGATTATATTTATTGGAATTTAGAAGAATGAGGGGGGATTCTTATAGAAACATATAATATTCTGAAGGGAATAGACAAGATAGAAGCAGGGAGGATGTTTCCACTGGTGCATGAAACTAGAACAAGAGGGCATAGCCTCAAAATAAGGGGGAGCAGATTTAGGACTGAATTCAGGAGGAACTTCTTTATCCAAAGGGTTGCGAATCTGTGGAATTATCTGCCCAGTGAAGTAGTTGAGGCTGCCTCATTGAATGTTTTTAAAGATGAGATAGATTTATTTTTGAACAGTAAAGGAATTAAGGAATCATGGTAAGAGGGTGGGTGAGTGGAGCTGAGGCTAGGAAAAGATCAGTCATGATGTTAATGAATGGCAGAGTGGGCTCAAAGGGCCAGATGGCCTACTCCTGCCCCTGGTCCTTATGTTTTTATAAAATAACAATGTACTAGGAATGGTAAATTTTGTGTGTTAATTCCACTTGTATTATCTCATTTGTATTTGATAAACAATTGCTGCAGGAATTAATGACTGTAAACTCAAAACATCCATGGGGAATTGTTGGAATGACAATGTAAATTCTGCGATTGCCGTCAGCAAGAAAGAATAAATAATTGACATAAAGCAATCAGAAAATTCTGAGCTTGGATTAGGGATTGCTGACTTTTCCAACCCAGAATGCTGGCAATGAGAGACAGATTTTAAGCGCTCTGCTTAATAGGTGGAGGATTAATTAACACTATTGATACTCGTATAATTCTGGATTAGGGAATGAACAATAGTGCTGCATTGGAACATCATAGTATGCCATGTACGGCATCCCTAAACCCGAAGCACTGGAACGGAGGTATCATCTGCAGCACTGGGAACTCCCCATGAAACAATGTGATTTCACAGCAGTCAGGAGTATACAGAACACAGCTGTTTTGGTTGCTGTGTACTCACAACCCAATGAGATTTCACTCTCACTGACACTGAATGTCGATTTTAAAAGAAACAGAAACACAGATGGTGGCTGCTACGGACTCCAGATTGCAGTGAAAATATGGGACTGGGATTTTTCTATCCTAAACCTATGTCAGGCAGGAGGATAAAGAAGTAGGTCTGACCCAATTCCAGGATATTTTTGATGGTGCAGATGAACCTGTGGGTCTCTAACCCTCATGCAGCAGTTGCTAAGCCAGTGGTTTCAATGCTGGTGCGGAGATTTCTGAGCCCTACCTTACAGTTTTCATGGAGTTGTGCTGGTTTGTGAATAACACATAGTTGGTGTCAGCTCACAAGTATAATGAACCATGGAGGAGTCCAGCCCTAAAATTGACCTTGCGCCAGTCACTGGTAAATGCAGCGCTAAAGGAATTTGCCTCTTGCAAGGAAGACAATATATCTGAAATGATGGAATTTGGGTTAGGCTAAGATCAACCATTATCAACTGAGGAGCCAGAAAGTAAGGTGGAATGCCCGAAATATTTAAAGTGCTGTGCAGGTGACTGATCTGAGACTGAACAACAGCTGATGTTTATGTAGCTCCCGTCACACAATACATGTCCCAACGCACATTACAGGCATGTAATGAAGCAAAATTCAGAACCACGCAAGGCTTTATTAGGGAAGATGGTCAAAAGGCTGGTTAAAAAGACAGGTGTAAGGAGTGTGTTAAAGGAAGAAAATAGAGTTAAAGAGTCAGTGGGAACTCAGAGCTTCAGGCCTTGTCAGCTGAAGGCAGTGACACCAATTTAAATTAGGCATGTTCAAGAGGCTGGAATTAGATGAACGCAGCTATGTCAGTTTGTTTGCTGAAGGAGATCATGGAGGGAAGGAGGTCAAGGCTATGCAGGGATGTGAAAACAAGGATAAATGTTTTAAAATCCAGGCATTACTAGATGTGGAACCAATGTAGGTCAGCTAGCTTAGAGATAACTGGAGAATGAAACTTAGTGCGAGTAAAGACAGAGGTAGCACTCCCACAATAGAGGGAAAGTAGGATTAATAATACAGCACTTGGAGCCAAACCAAATAATTTAATTGAAAATAAAAGTGAAAGATTGGGCAACAAGAGATTAAAATAATGTTGTCCTCATCACTTTTTGTTTATCTGCCTCTCTGAAATTGGGGCTGAATCTTAAAATTATTTTCAGCCAAGCCGCAACATGTTCTTTCAGTTTTCCTGCATTAAACTCACCTCAGTAACTACCTATCCCACCCCAATGGTGCCGTTCATGCCTGATTCCGGTTACATGCCACCATGCACCATTTCATCAACAGCTCGACACTCAGTGGCAATCCTGGAACTCATGGGCATTCCTTGCACTCATGTTATTTTCGAAAGCCTGTTGTACAGCCAATCAAGAGCTTCTTGATGTTTGTCCTGGACATGTCAGTCAGTCAGTGGGAAACTAGTACCCAATTGTATAGGCAGGGACCTAAAAGGTCCTGATGGATGGGATAGTTCTATGGAGGGACTTCCACATTCACCCAGTGGAGGCCACACACTGGACCATCCCGGCCTGGCCTGCTGTCAAATAAGTCTCAGTTGGCTGGAGAAAGCTCTACACAGCTCTGCAGGAAGAATGGTAGTCATGATGTGAAGGTGCTGCTGTTGGATTGGGGTGGACAAGATCAGAAATCACACAACACCAGCTTATAGTCCAACAGGTTTATTTGAAAACACAAGCTTTCGGAGTCTTACTCCTTCTTCAGGTGTTAGTGAGAGAGGTAGTATCAGACACAGAATTTATAAGTAAAAGATCAAAGGGTCACACCACTTGTGAGGATGTATTAAACAAACCTAAGATTCTGTTAAATCTTTAATCAGTTAGAAGGTTTTAATTGAAAATATGTATATGTAAATTCCTGAATTCCTTTCAAGTCACTGGCCTGAGAAAACTAAAGTTTTTATCAGTGTAAAGAAGAGGTGACAGTTTAGGTCAGACAATGCATGTTAGGTGTGAGGTCTTGTTTAGAATCTTTGTGTTTTGGTTTGGAGTCAGACTGGTTTTATTTCTAAAGTAGGAATTTATAAACCGCCACATTGACTGACTGTCTATAAATTGTGTGCATTTTGAACAAAATAGAATGTATCTGCAAATACAAATTTACCCCATTGATCAGTGTGTGTGTAGGAGAGTGAGTGTTTGTGTGTGTGCATGTGCTTGAGAGACAGTGTGTGTATGTGTGTGAACGCACGTGTGTGAGAGCGTATAGTGTGGTGGGGTCACCTGTAGTGCGACATGAACCCAAGATCCCAGTTGAGGCCATCCTCATGGGTACCAAAAGTGGCTATCAGCCTCTGCTCGGTGACTCTGCGTTGTTGTGTATCCTGAAGTCCACCTTGGAGGACATTTACTCGAAGGTCCAAGGTCAAATGTCCTTAACCGCAGAGGTGTTCCCCTACTGGGAGGGAACGTCTCTGTTTGGCAATTTTTGCACCGTGTCTATCATACCACTGTTGTCGTAGCGTTTCTCACACACACACATACATACTCTTACCCGGATCCTCTCTCATACACGCACTGTCTCTCAAGCATGCATGCACATACACACACACACAGGGGTATGGGGTGGGGAGTAAACGATAGGATAAAGCCAAAATTATTGAACTCCCTCCGCACTCAATATAGAGTTCAGTAATTTTAGGGCATAAACTCTCCCATGTCTTAGCCCCCTACCCTGCACTCCAGGCCTTGTTATCACATTGCCTGCCATTACACAGCACCTGCTGTTAGTCACTAATTGTCTCCATTAACAACTATTTACCCTCCCAGCCAGATCATTATCAGCTCACAAACAAAAACTAAGTTGCTGCGAAAGTTCAGCAGGTCTGGCAGCATCTGTGAAGAGAAAAAGCAGACTTAACGTTTCGGGTCCGCTGACCCTTCCTCAGAATGTTATCAAGTCTTTTCTCTATCGAACAGCTCTTCTTTCTCTTCAGGCCCTATCCTATAGTTTACTCCCTACCCCATCCCCCTCCCTATTCTCTGCATATAAACCAACGTTTTCCCAGCTACAGAGATAGTAGGAACTGCAGATGCTGGAGAATCTGAGATAACAAGGCGTAGAGCTGGATGAACACAGCAGGCCAAGCAGCATCAGAGGAGCAGGAAGGCTGACGTTTCGGG
>JAHRHZ010000023.1:36813154-36855453 GCA_024137785.1 Ginglymostoma cirratum | reverse complement strand
CTTACACCTAACATACATTGTCTGACCTAAAATGTCACCTCTTCTTTACACTGATAAAACCTTTAGTTTTCTCAGGACAGTGACTTGAAAGGAATTCAGAGATATACAAACACATATTAATCAATTAGAACCTTCTAACTGATTAAAGATTTAACAGCATCTTAGGTTCGTTTATACATCCTCATCAGTGGTGTAACCCTTTGATCTTTTACTTATAAATTCTGTGTCTGATACTACCTCTTTCACGGATACCTGAAGGATGAGTAAGACTCTGAAAGCTTGTGTTTTCAGATAAACCTGTTGGACTATAGCCTGGTGTTGTGTGATTTCTGACCTGCAGGAAGAAAGTCAATGTCCTTCTTCACTCCATCGATGTAAGGTCCACCACCTTCTCTCCAGTAGCCCACACTCACTATCTTGGCAGTGACGTTACAAGATGGGAGTTTGGGGGTCACAAGCACTGAAGTGTTTGGCTTTTGTTTCAGAGAAAGCCTGGCTTTATTGTCAGACATGCTCATGCCTGACCTCTGCTCCCCCCAACCCTCTGTTCAAGAATTAAAGCTGTCCCATTATTCAAGCTTGCACATTCTCTGTATTAGAATTAGAATCCCTACAGTGTGGAAACAGGCCCTTCAGCCCAACAAGTCCACACCGACCCTTGGAGCATCCCACCCAGACCCATCCCCCTATAACCCACACACCCCTGAACACTATGGGCAATTTAGCATGGCGAATCCACCTAGCCTGCACGTCTTTGGAGTGTGGGAGGAAACCCACGCATACACAGGGAGAATGTGCAGACTCCACACAGACAGTCACCTGGGGCTGGAATTGAACCCAGGACCTTGGCGCTGTGAGGCTGCAGTGCTAACCACTGAGTCACCGTGCCGCCCCAATTCAGGCTTGGTGCTAGAGGTTGGGAGAATTGTAATTGTTATAAACATTTTGAAGAAGACATAAAGATCAGTTGTGAAATTACAAATCAAATCAGTTTAACTTCAGTGGTAGGAAAACTTTAAGAAACAATTATTTGGGATGGATGGAATTACTAGTGAGATGGAAAACATGTAGATTAACTTGGAAGAATCAGTATGGATTTGTTAAGGGAAAATCATGTCTAGCTTAACTTCCTGGAATTCTTTGAAGCGGCAATAGAGTGGGTTGATGAGGGGAAACCGTAGATTTCTAAAAGGCATTCAGTATAGTAGCACACAGCAAACCTGTAAGGTATGGTATAGGCCACGGAATAAAAGGGCACATGGATACAAAATTGGCTGCACGAGAAGAAACAAATGTCATGGTGAATGGGCATTTTTTTCAGCTGCAAGGAGGTTTGTAGTGGAGTTCTTCAGAGATGGGTAATGGGACTCTTGCTTTTCCTTATGTATTTAAACGACCTAAAGCTTGGTATACAGGGGACAATTTCAAAATTTGCTGACAATCCAAAACTGGGAGAATTGTAAACTTTGACATGGACAGTGTAAAGGGATTAGGTGGCAGATGCAGAGAACTCTGAAATGGTGCACTTTGGTACAAAGAACGTAGAGATCCAGTCTAAAATATAGGTTATTATTGTAAAGGATGTGCAGGAATAGAATGACCTGGGTGTATATTGGAATTAACACATTAAAGGTGGCAGGACAGATAGAGGAATAATCAATAAAGTATTCTCAAATTAACAAGTAGAGGCATAAAGTAAGAGAAAAGGAGAGTTATGATGAACTTACATAAGAAATTGATTGGACTTTAGGTGGAGTATTGTGTATTTTGGGAGCCACACAAGAGAAAGAATTGGAATGCATTGGAGACTGTGCAGATAATGTTTGTGAATGGTTCCTGGGATGATGCACTTCAGTTATGAGAAAAGATTGGAGATGTTGAAAGTGTTTTCCTTGGAGAGTACAATGCTAAGAGAATATATGACAGTAGTTTTCAAAATAATGATGGATCCAAATGGAATGGGTATGAAGAAACTGTTCCCACTCGTCAATGAACCAAGAACCAGAAAGCTTGGTTTTGAAGTGGTTTACGTAAGAAATAAACGTAAGGTGAAGAAAAACTTTTTCACTCAGTGAGTGGTTAAGGTCTGGAATGCACTATCTGGAAATATGGTGGAAACAAGTTCAATTGAGATATTTAAGAGGGTTATTAGATGCCGAGTCAAATAGAAGCAACGTCCAGGTTTCCAGTGGAAGGTGGGAAATTGGCATGAAGTTAAAATGCCCAAAGAGCCAATGCACCAGAACAGTTCTGTGAAATCCAGCTTTAGAAGATAGAGTAGACACTTAGTTACATAAATTTTCTATAAGTGGTTAACATATTGGTCCTACAGACAATAAGTGTTCCAAACTTGCACCAATGAGCTAATTTATTTACAGTAGCTCCTAATTTAAATTGTTAAATCAGGAACATACATGAGATTATAAAACGAATGATACCTTTACTTTCTGGTGTGCTTCTCAGGAATTGTGGACAGATTGAAACTGGGTAAATTTAAATTTTTTTTAGCAGAAATCCACTAACATGTTTTTGACATGTTTTAAACACTTAATAATCGATGAAATTTATACCCAGGTTTAAGTCTTCCCAGAAGCTTCTTCAATGCAGTTTTACAAATATATCAAGGATGTTTAGACCAGAAGACTATATGTAAACAAAAATTAATTTACTTTGATTTTGAAACTCTGACGATATCAGGAAATTTAATTTAGAATTTAATTTTCCAGGTATCTCTGAAATACCAAGCAGCCACCGGTCTTTGAAGTTGTGCTATTTTTAAAAGGATGAAAAGTGAAACTCATCCTGACGTGGAGATCAGTCTCACAATGCTGGACGTCAAGCTCTGTCTAAGCCACATCATAGTAACCATTATAATCCACCTGCTGAGCTTTTCAACATCACCAGTTAACTAGGTTGGAAGTACACAGCTGGAAGATAAAGTTCAAACATTAAGCTTGCAGTTATATTTAATCTTACATTGACAAAATAAAAGAATTTGCTATAAAATGATTGCTATTACGGTTATTTCAAGCTAACAAAGCATTGTATTTGATCAATAATCTGACCCTATCAGAGAATTTTAACCTTAAAAACAAGGTGGATTCTGGCTAGGTTGCAGGGAGAAGTTGTTACGGTTTTAAAAATCAAATTCCCAACCCAATCCCGTCTCCAACCCTTTTATGAGTCTTATTGTTATTCAGTTTTTAAACTGTGGCTTCAATGAACAGTATTTCTAGTGCCTTAGGCAAGCTAGCAACTACATTGAGGAAAAGACGTGGCAGATCTAGGAAATTAGTGCTTTTATACCTATCTCCTGGATTCAAAGTCACTGTTGGAAAAACGCCTGCTTTTTGGCAACCTTTGCAAACACCCCTCAACCACCACCCCAGAAGGTCCAGCTACTAAGCACATACCTTGCATACCAAAGTCTTCCTACATATACTACATAGAAACGCAGACAATTGGGCAAGAGGAAGACTTTCAGCCCTTTCAGCCTGCTCTACCATGCATTATGATCATGGCTGAACATCCAGCTCAGTACCCTATTTCCCCCTTTTGCCCCATACCCTCAGATCCCTTTAGCCCTATCAATTTCTTTCTTGAAATTGTCACTATTTTGGCCTCAACAATTTTCTGTAGCATCCAAAGGTTCACCACCCTCTGAGTGAAGACATTTCTCCTCATCTCAGTCCTAAATGGTCTAAACCCATATCCTCATGACTGTGACCCCTGGTTCTGGACACCCCAGTTTACTCAAGTTATTTAATTAAATACCTCTAACTCACGTTGCTGGTACTGGTTAAACCTGGAGTACTCTTAATTTCTCCTTCATCAGGAATTGAATAGAAAAGTTACAAAACCTGCACCCTCAGTTTTGATTAAGACTGAGCTATCCTTATAGGCCATTTTCTCCTTAACAAAATAGGATTAAAGAAAAATTAAACAAAAATTCCAGTATTTCAATCTGGACATAACCGCCTTGAAAAAAAACCATCAAAAATATATAGGTGAAAAGAAATACAAATAGTTTACAGGCATATACTGTTAGATTAAGTAAGTGGGCAAAATGTTGCCAAATGGAGTATAATGTGGGAAAATGTGAAGTTGTTCTTTTAGAGGGGAGACCAAAAGAGCAGAATATTATTTAAATGGAGAGAAAATGCAGAAGGCTGCAACACAAAGGGACATGGTGAGACTTGTGCACGAAACACAGAAAGCTCATGCACACGTGCAGTTGGTAATCAGGAAGGCTTCTTATTTCAAGGAGTTGGAGTATGAGAGTAAGGGAGCCTTACTGCAACTGGTGAGACCACACGTAGAGTACTCGAAGCAGTTTTGGTCCCCTTATCTAAGAAAAGATATTATTTCATTAGAGGCAATTCAGAGAAGGTTCACAAGGATGATCCCCTGTGTGGAGGGACTGTATTGTAAGGAAAGGTTAAACAGATTGGGACCCTACTCACTGAAGTTTAAAAGAATGACAAGTGATCTCATTGAAACATGTAGGATTCTTAAGGGGCTCGACAGGGTAAATGCTGAGAGGATGTTCCCCTCATGGGAACTCTAGGCTCAGAGAAGAGGGCATCGTCTTAGAGTGAAGGAGTGCCATTCTTCTCTCAAAGGGTTGAGTGTCTTTGGAACTCTTTGCCACAGGAAACCGTGGGGCAGAGGCCTTGTGTATATTTAAGCCTGGCATAGATTCTTCATCAGTAGGATAATGGAGAAAGGGCAGGAAATTGAATGTGCAGAATGTCAAATCAGCCAGGATCCTACTGATTGGCAGAACAGACTACTCATGTTCCAATTTCTTATGGTCTTATTAAATAAGGACAGTATCATTTGTGTATCCTAGGGAGGAAAAGTGTTTATGCATATAACCGACTCTTTAAACTCACTGATATCTTGTTGATATTATTACTCCAGGATTCCTACCCACGTTACTTAAAGTCAGATATGTACAAGAATATTTTAGCAAGATCCATTGTTCCTCAGGAAACCAAGAGAAGGTATGTTATTACATGCAGTATCCAGAAAACATTTTTGGTGCAAAAAGTTGATCTGCTAAAGATAGTGACAGTTTTGTTTTTATTTCAGTTAACCTTTAGAATAACATTATGTATACTGATATTTTAGTAAGTTATATACTTACAGTTTTTCAAGAACATCAACCAAGATGTAAATGTCAGCCTACAGAAATTAACTTCTTTTATGGGTGTAAAAGAAACGTTAGATTCTTAAGGGAGGGATTGAAAGTGTTGTTTAGTTTAAAGTACTCTGTACAGCAAATATTCCTCTTGTTTAGTTCTGCTTGCAAAATTTAACTTGTAAAGTTTTATCACTGAAATTTTAATCTTACACTTCCAAACCGGTACTAAATAGATGTACAATCTTCTCTGCTACCATTTAACAAAGAGAAAAATTCACCGGGGCTTGTCAATTTTATCAATGCACAGCCTTGTTATTTAAAAAAATTTATTTTTGCTCTGTGTTTTTATAGTATGGTTCCATTCATGAGGTGGCATCGTTATTCCAACACCAACTCTGCACAGATGTTCTACCCAAAGGGCAATGATGGGAAAGGAAAAGATGCAACGGTTTCACAGGTTCAAAACTAAAGTCGCCACATTAAGAGCATGATTTTTCTTTACCCTGTCATAGTTCTACATTTCCTACAATATGCCCACACCTACCACAGAGTCATGTATAGTCATTGATATGTTTCATTGCTGACTTTACATCATAGGTTTACGTTACCTTTTATATAGGAAAGTAAAATTTGAATTCCTTGTTGAAAACCAACCAAATCTTAAACTCACCCGTATCCATTTTTGAATAGCCCAAAAATGTAGGGAGTCACATAGATTGTTATACATCTGAAAAGTGTTTTCAACTGCTTTGTGTTATGTGATATGTTTGGCTTTAACAGTATACCATTGAAATTCTTTTGAAGTATTAAACAATGTACCATTGATGTTCTAACCTTTAAGTTCCATTTGAAGAGCACAAGCTGAAAATGTGCATGTTGTGTATGGATGTTGTAACATGTGCTATTGGCGTAGGAGGATATGGGTTTATGATCTTAATTCCTCATCTGTTGAGTTCCCAGTCTCAGCTATAAAATTGGGGAAGGTCATCCAAATGGTCAAGTATTCCATCATAAAAAGGAAAGAAAGTATAGGTTTGACCACCCACAGCAGCCATCATAGTCCTCCTAACATCTGTTATAGTTAGGATTGAGAGCTGATGGAAAATGTGCCCCAGGCAAGTTTCTTGGTTGGAGTAAACATCACAAATGGAATCTCATAAGAAAAAGAATAAAACTAAAGAAGAACTGCCATCATATATTCGAAGTTTTACACATACACAGGCATAACCCAGTGATGTTGAGCAATTTATCCGGAATGATCAATAAATTGGCTTTCCCGTCTTAACAGCTTCAAACTAGAAGGCCTCATTGCTGGTAATTGTCTAAATTTTTGATGTTCACCCTACTTTCCATTACAAAATCTCGTAATATTAATATTTCCTATTCATAATGCAAAATGCATTAGGCAGTATTGTAATAAAATCATGTGTTTTAGTTATACCCTACATATCAAGTATTTTGTGTTTCTACAGTATTAATCATCATATAAAATCTTCACACAAATAAATATGCTTTATAATAGCTTGGTGTTTTTCTCATTTATAAAATCACATTCTCTACTTACATGACATCTTCACTACAGAACAAAATTTTTTTTATATAAAGAATGTTTTTAGCAAAAGCACATTTTGTTAATTATTCCATAATCTGACATAAAGATGTAAAATGCAAAAAGGATTTTCTATCCATTAGCGAGTAAAATTTAGTATTTACAATAGTTTCTTATTACATTGCTGGACCTCAAAATACTTATCCTCTTCTTCTATCCCTACAGCTATGTCGATTCTCCCACCCTTTGGCAAACCTAGGAGTGTTCACTGGACCAAATATCCCAATTAACTCAGAGGATGCACCTTCCTGGTCCCATTCCAGCCTTCCCTCATTTTGCCCTGGAATCCTTCCTGCTGCAACCTCCCCTTCCTGTAGCTGCACTGATCCTCAGAGGTTTGCTGTTTGTTCCTCACTTCCATTTTCAGCATGTGATAAGAATATTAATATGTTGTGTTTTGGTTCTTCGAAATTCAAACCTCCTTCACTAGTTAATGCAAGAGTAGAACCATGATAATATCAAGATCTGATGTAAGTCTTTTTTTTAAATAATCAGTATATTAATTTTGAACACATACAGCATATTACATTTCTTGTATACACACCAAGGGGTGTGCAAAGCACTGATCAAGTGTCACCATTCGTCTTAACAGTAAACTATCAGGATCTACTTTTAAGTCTTTTGACAAATTTCAGTTATTCACCAGCTTAGGAAATAGTTGGCAAAAAAATTTGAAAAGACATTTATGCACAACTTATATGTTACCATCTGATGTAATAATTTCTAAGGTTTTGGAGCAGATCTGTAGCTCGGGTTGTGGGTGTTGAGGTTGGTTGGCTCGCCGAGCTGGTTTGTTGTTCCGCAGACGTTTCGTTACCATGTAATAATTGCATGTACTGAAAAGAATGCCAGAGACAATATCAACAGTGTTGTTGATAAAAATTGTTACTTAATCCTAATAATGTACTTTGGCAGATCCAGCACATGGGAGATTGTCTTGTAATTTTCATTATAAGCACGCATTAACAATGAAACTCAAAAGAAAAAATCAAAATCGAAAAACTACTAAAGTTCAAAATTGATATTTCAGTGAGAAAGTCGTCAGATATTGTAGGCCAGAATTTACTATAGGTATTACTATCCATTCATTCGAATTGCCTTTGCATGGCTTCTCCGCGATAAATTGCTGTTAGTGGGAAATCATCATACAGCTGCACCCTGTGCACCTGTATGAATAAGCCATGTTGCTGTGTGTCTCTTTAACTAATTTTACTGAAATATTGTGAATGCCTAACAGAGTCTCCTTGTTATCTCGGATTCTCCAGCATCTGCAGTTCCTATTATCCCTAAACTGGGAACTGCAGTTTTGTATTATGAATTCAATGTCAAACAAGTGCAGAAAGCAAAATAAAAAGCCAGAAAGAAAGATAGGGTCGAAGAGAAACGGAAAAGGAGATGGAAAGAGAGAAGAATAAAATGTGTAACTTTAAAAAAAAGCTCCAATAACATTTAAAAACTGAAGGAATGAGACTCTAAAAGTGAATTTTCAAGGCCAGAGAGGTTATTTGTAAATAGTTAAGGATTACCACACCATAAAATATGTTTGAATGGAGAGCCAAACACTGAGTTGCCTTCTGCATTCAGCATAAGGAGAAGCAAAACAACTTGGCAGAAATGTCTTGATTTTTGCATTTAACTGTGTAACTGCACTTGCCTGAATTTCCTGTCAGGTTCATACATAAGTAATAATGGGTACCAATAGCTTCTGTTGGTATTATAGTAAATTCAGTTCCTGGACTTCTTCATTGTTTAAACAATTGGGAACAATATATTCAATGCTAGTGGAACAAAAGTATGAGAAAAGTGTTCACTTTTTCCGTGTTCATGAATCAAGCAGAATATTCCATTTACTCTATACGCAAAGTACATGAAAACATTTAGAAATGCACAGCTTTAAAATGGCATCTCATCATTATCAAAAACTCTGGTTATGTCACTCATCAGATAATGCTTAGATCTGTACTTTGTGGGTTATTTATCTTTTAATTGTAGTAACATTTTTGTAAAATCTAGAGTTGCAGGTACTGAATTAGGTTTACATCATATACTGATCATTTAAAGGCAGGTGTTGTCACTACGTTATAAAGATAATAATGGTATTAATATATATGTCTGAAAATCCCAAAGTTCAAAATTTATGCCAATGCACATTTGCAGGAAGTGTAATGTTGAAGTAAAGTGAGTCAGTGTCACTTTTCAAACTTATTTTCACAATTGTAGTTCTATTAATCATGCAAGGTTGAAACTGCCATATAAAGTAATGCCAGGATACACCAAAGTAATGGTTTCAAGTAATAAACTTGCCACTAATGTAGATTTTATTGTGTTAATCAGTAATTTCCCACTGGATGACAATTTGGTCAGGATTAGAAACTGGAATGTAGCTTGGCAAAGATAGAAAACATTATTCTCATGCATCAACAAATGAACCAATGTGATGTGTTATTATTTTAATCTCAACTCTGCTGCAAACTGCTAATTTGATTATGCCATCATTGGTTTTAAAACATGCTGTTACATAAAGTAAATTGTAACTATGGAGAAGCCATAGTTAACCAAAAGTTAAGGTTTATTCGTTTAAATCTTGCTAGGCGCAATAATAAGACCAACTCTGGTAAATTACGCTCGGACTCTATTCCCATGTTCTTTTAAGAGCAGGTAGCACTGAAGCCAGCATTATGGATTCTAAGATAAGTTATTACAACAAGTGTCAAGATGAATTTCTCATTACCAGTTGTCTCATACCCAAAATGCAGCAAAATAATCTGGAATATTTTTCAGTCAATCCATTTCAATTCTTTCGTGTGTAGTGCAAACCATGGTGCAGATTTAGCTGCCAAGCCATTAAATTCATTTATTTCAAAATTGCCAACCAATTTAAATGACTAGAACAATGTGAATACCAACTTCCTGATTTTTGTGTGTACCTACCCCTCTGCATATGCGGTCACCAGACATTACTGTGCAATTTGTACATGAATATTGAAACCTCCCCTTTCTTTTAAAGAACAAATTAGTATTATAGAATCCCTACAGTGCGGAAACAGGCCATTCAGTCCAACAAGTCCACACCAACCCTCAGAAGAGCATCCCACCCAGACCCATTCCCCAACCCTGCATTTTCCATGTCTAATGCACCTAAACTTACACATCCCTGGACACTATGGGCAATTTAGCAAGACTAATCCACCTAACTTGCACGTCTTTGGACTGTGGGAGGAAACTGCAGCATCCAGCAGAAACCCATGCAGGCACAGGGAGAATGTGCAAACTCCACACAGACAGTTGCCCGAGACTGGGATTGAACCCAGGTCCCTGGCTGTTTGAGGCAGCAGGGCTAACCACTGAGCCACTGTGCCACCCTGATGAGAATCAAGATTGGTTCCTTTGAAGTTATATCAAATGGGGCTTGCATATAATGATACAGAGGTTTTCATTAGTGCTGGATGCACAAAATATTCTGTGGATCTGGTGGCATCTGGGGAAGGAGGAACAGAATTAAGTAGTGGAGAGGCTGGAAGGCCAGGGGGCATTAAGAAACTTTGCTGTCCTGACTCCCCATTACTAAGTCATGTCACAGAGTTTGACCTTTCCGGATGCCAGTTGAGGCTCTTACGCAGCTAGTTTCATCCCACCACTCTTGGTATAGTGAGAGGGGTATCTATTGTAGGTTCCACCAGATTTACCTCTGCAGCCTACCTCTGGGCTGAGGGGATACCTCCTGATTGGATACCCTGTAACCAACAGAGGGCCCCACTGGGATGCAGTCTCCATAGCAACCCCCACCCCCTGTCCTCCACACTAACCCTCTTCCTCCTCATCAGGGATAGTCTAATATGGCCCCAGAGAGGCTGCCTTCTCCTTCAGAGCATTCATGGCTGCTCATCTACCAATACCTCCTGCAGGACCAGTAGTGGCCGCCATTTCTAAAGAGTCACTTGCCCCGGTTTTTCAGACAGCTCTTGGATGTGACATTGTCATCCTAAAGGCCCCAGGTATCCCAGTGGCAGGCAGGTAAGCACCTAATTGGAATTTAATACTGCTGGAGCTCCTGGTAATGCTGTGGTTTCCACCAGCTCTCTGGATAGGGGATTGGGGCCACTGTTATGGTCATTAAATTCAGCACAAAATTTCACATTGATTTCAGAACAGAGGCAGGTGAAGCAATGACAGGGGTGGGGAAAGTGAGAAATGCAAATGTCTACAGGAATGTTCTCTGCTGGTTGGAAGGCTGGGAAGATTCCATATGTAAAGGGTTAATGGAGTAAGGCAAAAGGAGAAGTTACAGGACAAGTAAAGAAACGGAGGTTGGGTCTAGAGGAGATGTAAACGGGATTTACAAAATCACAAACAAACAAAGTTTGCTGTATGACGGTTCAGTTATAAGCAAGAAATTGTTGAACTGTTGAATGTTGATTCCAGAAGACTGGAAGGTGCTTAATTGCAAGATTAGGTGTTTTCCTCAAGCTTATGTTGAGTTTAGAACTGCATAAGAGGCCAAGAACAGAAAGGTCAGAGTAGCAGGGAGACAGAGAATTAAAATGAAGGGCAACTGAAAGCTCATGGTTAGAGTCTGGACGTAGATGTCCCACAAAATGGTCACCCAATCTGGGTCTACCTTCATTAGTGTAGAAAATCTAGCATCCTGAGCAGCGAGTATGTAGGGAATTGTAGTCCAGTCTTTTGCTACCAATGCTGAATTACAACTGCTCTGACAATTGCCGTAGATCAGCTATTTGACAGCGGTTGGGGCACAATCATTTTTGGGGAGTCAGAGGAACTGGATGAAAAACTACTTATGAACTATTGACTGCAGCCACAGTTGTGTTCTGCTGTAAGGAATCTACAGACTAGAAGGAACGAGCAATAAGGTGCTTGCTGCAGCCAGGGTCTCAGCCAACCAGTTAGAACCTGCAGTGACAAAAGGTACTGCTCGGGTAAGTGGAGAGTGGGGGCAGGCAGCAGTACAGCCTGTACAAGGCCCAGAATTATTACCACACATATTTTGTGATATCACACTACAAAGAAGTCTAGCTATATAACTGGCATCCAAAAATATTAATTATTGAAGTTGATCCCAATCAAGAGCCAAAATGTGTTTGTTCAAACAAGTCTTCAGCCAAAACAACAACCAATGTCTCATAAAAGAAGTCAATCTTCAAGTGTTCAGTTTTATAGTCTAGACCACACTGCCCTGAGCTTATCATGCTCCGAATTCATTCCTCACTAACCACCAATCTGCCTCATTGCAAAGTCGTTCACAAAATACGGTGTAATACATGTTGTTGCAATTTACACATTGTAAGTAAGTATAGTGTAGGTGTGCTCAGTGATTTCTACCCCTCAGCATTTCCTCTTTTTCACAGTGTAAGGTGTGTGCATACTTCCAAATTGTGTGCTTTTAAGTGTTTTCACAGTGGAAGAAAGAAGTTAGATGGACGAGTGTCAGTGGCCACCAGTACGTACTCAGAATATTAAGTAAACTCTGACCTGCATCTACGAGCCCAGTAAAACAATGTGGTCTTGACCAGTTGTAGTTATGGAATGCTGCTATATGTATTGGTGCATCATCTGTGCAGCTTCACCTATCCCCTTTCTGCTGGCCACTTTTTCAGTATATCTGGGCAGTAATTAGATGTAATATTACAAGTAATCTAGTACAGATTGCCAATCCTGTCCTATTGATCAGTGCACCAAAGAAACAAACAATCTCTCTATAAAAATCATAAAATAATGAAATTTTTTTTTTTAAAAACTAACACCAGCAGATAATCTGGAATTTTTGTGCTGGCATAACAAATGTGCAGTTCAGAGACGTTCAGCTACAGCCATTCGGTAATCTTTTCTCACTGATGGGTAATTGCAAAATTAGAGTAGCAAGACAGACATCTACTGCTTAATATGCTGCTAAGTTAAGAGGAAGTTGAATTTAAAGTTTATCTGCAGTCTTTAAGGACTGGGGAGTTCCCTCAGGCTTCTGAACCCTGCTACTAGGCTCAATTTAAAGTCAGAAACCAACACCATCGTGAACGAATGTGAGTCTCCCTAAAGCAGCCAATAACTGAGCAGACAGTGGATATCCTCTCCAGTTGGTAAGTTTTCAAAGTTAGAGGACCAGCAAGAGGCCTCACAGCTTGAAAGCAGCAGCAAACTTTCATGGCATGTAGTTGAAGGAGAAGGTTCTTCCAAATGGAGGCAATGTCTCTCCAATTTCTTGAAATCTAGAATTAAAAATGGCCTTTGCAGTTGGAATACTGCTGGTATTGGAAGGACAGGACAACCTATAACTGCTGCAGTATCCAGGCAGGCAGGACAGGCATCTCCTGCCCCGCCACTGACCTTGTGGCCTGTAACTGGTCAGGATGGACAGCTAGCCTTTCCTCCAGTCCCCTCAGCCTGCTCGCATGAAAAAGGGCCTCAAGTGAGACAGACCAGGAGAACTGGCTTGCTGGTTAACAGCACTGTCCTAAAGAAGGCAAAGACTAATAAGCAAGCCGTCAAGCTACACAGCATATATCCAAATTGCTCAGAAGACTAAAAACCTGAATGGACTGCTGAAACTTACCCAGCATACCAAACTTAACAATGGGGAGAGGGGTGTCACATGCACTTAGATGGACGTTTGTTAAGAGATCATGGATTTGATCTGTTTGACTGCAAAATTAAGTTTGCCATATGATAATAGTGCACTTAGCAATGCTCAGTGCTTCAAAATCATGGACTATTATTCCCTTCAGTGGTATAGATGAAAATCCAGTCAGGGAATAAAGCAAATAAAGCTCAAGTATTGGTCATGACATTTGCTGTTCAACAGGGTAAATGGTTCAAGGATCTGCCCACGGAGGTTGTGGTAGAAGGTAGGTTACTGACAATTTATTTTACTTCAGTTAAAAATGGCAAATGAGTCAGACATAACTGAGATGGAGCATGTATTTGATTCTGATTAATAATATTGCAAGTAAATTGTGAAATTTTACCAAAGCATGTTTATGGCAGATGCACGGTGGGGACATATTTCGGCTACCGTAGAGATTGTGAGGCATGATGCGTTCTTGAAATAATGAAACTATAAAGTATGAGAAGTGTTGGAAAAGCATATGAGGTAGCATTGTTACCCAAAGGCACAGACCATAACACTATGCAGCATCTGGCATGCAACATGGATGATGAACATCCAGAGTGTAACTTAATGAACACTCACTAGAAACTATACTTTTATGCAATTTGAAAATAATGAAGGTGAAATATGTAAATTTCTAAACAATAGATCATGAAACTATTTTAATTATCAATTGCAAAGCCAAATTTTTTTCATTGATTAGAATACTAGATAATGATACTGTTTCACTGCTTTCCCTAGTCTCCCCCTTACTACAGATGAAGTCTCCCTGGAAAATCAAGATTACCTGAATTTGGAAAGTGCACAAATGTCAAATGTCAAGGATGCTGAATTTGAAGACGATGAATTTGGATGGACAACAAGATGTTAGATAAAATGCCTGGATTATAATTTTTTTCCTTGTTATTGTGAAGTGCCTTTATTTATATAAAATCTGCACTTTATAGTTTTAGCGCATGTTTCACAACTTCAATATTCCCCTTAAAATCATTTTACTAATTTTATATCAAATATTTGAAATATTACATGTAAATGAACTTCATTTACACTTGTCACACAGTGGCATATTTTTTAATTTCTGAAAGATTGTATAAACAAATTGTCAACTTAAGAACAAAGATATACCTTATTTATTTTGACTTTTATCCAGTTGACTGCTTCTCTCAAATAATCAAAAGGAAGTTACATCCAAATAGATCTCAAATTCTTTTAATCTTTATGTTAGACACCAATTGATCTGAGGGGGTGAAGAGATATTTTCATGTGTGACTAGATGGCACACATGCATCTTTTTATCAAATTTACAGCTGGTTGCACCTATGCAGGGGACCAGTTTCCCATATAAATATTAGGAATTTAGTTTTTATAAATTCTAAATATCAAGTTATTTGTTAGAAGAATTGTTAGTTAGTGATTTGTTAGAAGAAAGGAAAACAAATTTACTTTTGTTGAAAATCTCAGCATTTTCTTGGGAGAGTTGGAAGCTCTTTGTAACCAATTACTCACACTGTTATCTGGCCAGTTCCAACAGCTGTTGGTGCACAGCAAAGAACATGAAAAGTTAGCAGATAGAATATTGGCCAGAACATCGGGAGAGATTCCTGCTCCTCTTAGAATGGTGCTCATCCAAATGGTGGTTCATCCAATGCAAATGTATGAAATCTGTGCTCAATTGTCTAAATTGTATACTCAAATCTGGCACCAGGCTTGAATTCAATAACCTTTTGAACCAGACGCAAGTGCTAACACATAGCCAAGTTGACACTTAAAAACAAACAGAAAGCTGTTTACTTCATTGATTAAACTTCAGTACTCATTTTGAGGAGAATAAACTGGAGTTAAATTCGGAAGGATGCCTAGTTCCATACTTGGTATACTGCTAGCCATGTATCACCAACACTTGAATTCTGATTTTGTAAGTACAAGCAAACAGAAGTAGGTAAGCTTTTACTCAAAGTCTTTCCACTCCACATGATATTAGGTTATCGGCCCCAAACTAATTGTTCAAATTACTTATTAGTTTCATTAAGATAGTACGTAAATAGTCATTTACTATGATAAACCCCTCCTTTTTACATCAAGGCAATATAGTGACCATGGTTGCTGATGGTGCATTGTCATTTTAGTTTGTATCCAGTCATTATGTACTATTGTCTTGAATACCACTGGTTCATTCATAATAACTAATCATAACTGAGATGTGTGACTTTCACAAGAGACTTAACTATACAAGATGATTCACACAACAACAATAAAACTCCTGGCTCATGGAACTAGTCTTTATAGCATAAGATGGGAAACAGAAAATCAACAGGTAGCTTTACCCCCATCTCAGATTCATCTCCATTGACTTTGTTGCACATGGATATCAAATTAATTGCAGCTCACTTTTTTGTTTATCCTGTGGGCAGTATTGTTGGAAAATAGCCAAACCAATGCTTAGACGTACTGTTTTAAATTAAAATATGTGTGTGTAGGTATATATATATCAAAAGAAGTACTTACCTATTAAATGCTGTTCCAAAGTATTGAACACAGTTAACTTGGGCTCCAGAGTATCAGAAATGAAGTTACGGTCCCACTTGGTACAAATGTGTCATATTGTGAACTTGCAGTCAATATTTAAAAGTTAAACACAAACTGTTAATGTGACTGTTGTGAGTTGTGTGACTTTTGGCATTTGATCTACAGACAGTATCAAGTCTGAGGCAGATACCTCATTAAATACAGAAACACACAGCCACCTGAGTAATTCACACATCTTTTTCTTCAAGGATGGGGCAACACAAAAAGACTTTGGAGTTACCAAACTGCCTGGCTCCATGTTTCAAAGTGGACAAAAGAACAGCTGAATTGAAAAATACCTTTAATATGTCAAAAGCCCCAGGAAAGCTGCCATTGTCCCAGACAACCACAGGCTGATCTCTCATTGGAATGAGACACAATTGGTAGTGAGTTTAACCTGAGGGTTCACCACGCCACAGGCAAAAAGCAAGGCTGAGAAGGCAGGGTTTTCATGATGACCTTGACCAGTCTAGGAATGGAACCCAGGCTGTTGGCATAATGCTGCATGGTAAACCAGCCCACTGAGGTGACAGACATCTACCTGCAACAACTAGGATTTGTCTGCTTTGAACAATCAGCTAGTGGCTGTTGCAGGCAGAATACCAGCAGAACCAACAGCTGAGCAAGGTTTGTGAATCAGGCTCAGAAAGTTTAATTAGAATGTCATAAACAGAATGGCAGCAAAACTAAAAATAATACTTCAAATGAACTTCAACTTGATTGGATTACAACTTTCAGCAGTCCTGACATATCCAGTTATGAATGGTGATGGACTCCTAAACAACTAACAGGAAAAAGAGACCCCACCATCCATTATGATGGAGAAACCCAGTACCTCAATGTCAAAGATAACAATGAAGCACTTGCACCCACCTTCAGTTAGACGTGCCAAGTGGATATTTCATCTTGATCATCTCCTGAGGTCTCCAACATGACAGGATCCTATTTTCAGCTAACTCGATTCAGATCACATTGTGACATTCATGCAATTACTTACGGATTTAGAACTTCCAGCTAGCCACTATTTCTGAAAACAAGTGGCGAATGAACACGCTGCTTTTGAAATACAGTACAGTTAAGAGGTCAGATGGCATTTCCCTTTTCCACCAACCTCCACTGAATGAATCAAGGCCTGGAAACTAGCCTCCAACCCCAGACAATTTAGTAATATGCAACAAATCTATTCAGTGGATAAATGGCCATCATTGTCCAAATAATTAGGCAAACTACAGTAAAACTTGTGTTCTGTGATATCCCACCAACTAGCAATCATCTAGCAATCGTAATCTCATAATCGTAATCATTCCCCCACCCTGTCCCCCCCCAGGCCTCACTGTTGCTATATCAAATATTATCTGCAGTGAAGAACCTGGTGAATGGTAAAAGTATTTTTCATTATGTTTACAATGAAAAAGTCAAAGGTGGAGAGACTGTAAGTCTCTGAAGTTTGCAGTGCACATCCTGCAATTATCAGGAATTGCATTGGGTAACCATCATTTTTGAGTTACCAGCACATGATTTCACAATAGACTTACAAAATTCTCAGTTTCAGACTGGAATTCAAAAGACGGGGTGTAAATGGACAAAACTTGAACACCATTATGTGTCAGGTCATCAGAGACTATTTGTGAAGACAATGGACAAACAGATACTATGGTCACGAGACAAACCTGATTTCTGATAAAGAAAATGTAATGGGATGAGTTTTGAAGAGCAGCCTGCTGACAAAAAAAAGAGCTCTACACTAGTAGTAGCACATGACTAAGATTCATCACAAGGCAAAGAATTCAGGCCAGCCCTTGCCTATCAATTTGATAAACCAAACCAGATTTTTGCTGCCAGGATTAGACCGCAGCCCAACCGGCATGAGGCTGGAGGAACTTGCTATTGCAAACTATAAGACACTGCGAGGCTGCCTTCATTAAAAATCAAATGTTTATTTCTTCAGTAGGCTAAAATGGGATCATAAGCCCACAAAACATTTAAAGATTTCAAGAGAAGCAAGTGTGACAATGATCTTTTTGGTCTTTTAGGACGTACATCCTTGTAATTATTTGTGTCTCTAAGAGCAAATATGGGATGATCATTTATCTTTATTTTCAGGATTCAACCAGTCATTTGTTCTATTTTTAATATCCACAGCACTCAGGGAGGTTAAAACACTTTACGCTCTGTTTAAAAACACATCTGTCTTCAATCAGTTGAGACGTTTAAAACAAGGAGCAACATCCTACTGAATATTCCATCAGTCTAATATCAAGAAACAGCTGACAGTACTGGAAAGCCTTTGAACACTGACAACATTCTGACAATGGTATTGAAGACTTGTGCTCTAGAATTAACCATCACCTTAGCCGAGCTGGTCAAGTACAGCTATAACATAGCACCTGCACAACAATATGGAAAGCTGCCCAGCTATCACCTGTGCACTAAAATCCAAACTAATTACTATTCCATCAGTCTACTCTTGATCACCAGCAAAATGATCTAAGGTATTGCTGCTGTGCTATGGTACAACACTTACACAATAATAACTTACTTGCTGAGGATCAGTTTGGGTTCTGATAGGACCACTCAGCCACTAGTCTCATTACAGTCTTGGTTCAAACGTGGACAAAAGAGCTGAACTCAAACAGTAAGGTGACAACTGCCCTTGATACCAACGCAGCATTGACTGAGTACAGCATTAAGGAGTCCTAGTAAAACTGAATTCAATGAGAATCAGACAGTTCAGATGGGATGAGGCATACCTAGCTTAAAAGGAAGATGGTTGTGTTTGTTGATGGCCAATCATCTCAGTCCCAGGAGTTCCTGAAGGTAATGTCCTAGATCCAAACATGTTCACCTGTTTTATCACTGACCCTCCCATATGCCAAAGTGGGATGTTCACTGAAGATAGCACAATGCACTACACCACTCCCACCTCCTTAGTTACAGAGGCAGTTCATGTCCATATGCAACAAGACCTGAACAACATTCAGCTGGGGCTGATAAGTGATGAGTAGCATGCACACGACCCAAGAAGCAGGCAGTTACTATCTCCTGCAAAGGAGAATCGAACTATGTCAATTTGACCTTCAATGGTATTACCATCATTGAACCCCCTAATATCAACTTCTTGGGGATTACCATTAGCCACAATGTGTTCTCAGTCATACTTGCAAAACACACACGCGTAGTACTGCCAATGCTGCCAGTGATATCATTCCATTCCATTCACTCATATTGCTTGTACTCATTGTGGGCCCACCATGTCTTTTACTGGCAGAGTTTTTTTTCACAAAATGTGCACATGCTCATGTGAACCTTTCAATGTGTCAGGAGACACAGCCGAACCAGAAACTGAACTGGACCACCCATAGCTACAAGAACAGGTCCAGAGACTGGAAATTCTGCAGCAAGTAACTCGCCTCATCTTCCCAAAGCCTATCCACCATCTACAAGGCAGGAGTGTGATGGAACACTCCACACTTGCCTGGATAAGTGCAGTTCCAAAAACACTCAAGAAGCTTGACACCAGCCAGGACAAAGCAGCCCACTTTGATCAGCACTCGATCCACAACCATTAGACAGTGACAGCAATGAATACTGTATATAAGATGCACTGTAACGATTTGTTCGGCCTCCTTCAACACCACCTTCAAAATCTGCAACCTTTAACATCTAGAACGACAAGGGCAGTCGAAAGACAGGAACTTCACCATTTACATGTTTTCCTCCAAGCCACTTAGATCTACTGCTGTTACTTCACTGGCACTAGATTAAAATCATTGAAAGTCCCTCCTAGCAGCACTGTGCTGGTGCTCTAACACTACATGGATTGCAGCAGTTCAAGGTGACTTGCCCCACCTTCTCTAGAGTAGCTAGGAATGGATAACGAATGCTGGTTCAGCCAACGACAACCACATTTTTAAGAAAGTTTTTTAAACTATCACCACTATATTGTTTTTCAAATCACTCAATATTCAAATGTTCATTAATACATAAAAATGTGTACATTTCAAATTAAATTCAATAGAATGATTTGGAGTTTGTCTAACAACAGAAAAAAATCTGCCAAGGCTGAAACGTAAAGCTCGTCCTTTGCAATTCACTTTCAGTTTCATGCTAAGTCAGCCAGTAGGTGGCAGTAAAGATTATTTGGCCGGTTAACTGGCCCCTTTTTTTTAAACAAAAAGGTACAAATTTTTGTTTCAGAAGAATTAATGGCCACATCTACCAGTATGAACATAGTCATTGCTAAAGGGTAGATTGGACTTGTATCAGGGCCAGGCAGAAGTCCCAATGCAGGTAACTTTGCAGGAATTATCCAGCAACTTGAAATTGGGCAATTACCTCTGAAAGCCTCTGCAAGCCTCTGAAAATGGTCCAGCTCTGAGTTACTCAGAGGTTTCTGATGACTTTGACTTAGTTACCTGAATAGTTACTCTAACACTAGGCTAACTATAAAACTGACCACACATCACCTAATGCCAACAATCTCTCCTGATACCTCCAACAACTCTTGATTGCACCTGACCCATGCCAACTCTCTCTGAACCCAACTCACTGCCCGCAAACCCACAGAACTAACTAAATACACCCATTCTGATTTCTACACACACCCCCTACCCTGCATCCCCAACCTAACATCCAATGACCTGCCCTAAGCCTGCACCTATTTACCTAGCAGCCAAACCCACCTTGTACCCTGTCTCCTCATCCATCTGACACCTTACTACCCACACCTGCCTACTACTCTATCCCCTCACCCACCTGGCACCCTGTTGAAGATAGGAGAGAGGGACACAACAGAAATCTAGAGGCGTCTTGGTTTGACATTTGTCATGGGGAAGGATTTCAAAATGGAAAGTCCTACTCAACCAACTCTATTGAATATTTTGAGGAGATAACAGACAGACTGAATAAGACCAGAGAATGTGGAGTCAGGGACCCAGTGCCAAATTAGGCATTTTGCAGGTTTCGTGGTATAAAAGAGACTAGGAGCAAAGGGTAATTATGCAGAGTGGGCCGAAGGTAGGAAGTGGTGTTCCACAAGGAACATTGCTGAGACAACTGCTGTTCAGAATTTACATGAACAATTTACCTTCACCTTTGAATATCCATGATTTATTTTTATTTGCCACTGTTTTTCATTTGACTAAACCCAGAACTCTAGATCCCATCCTTAAACCCCATTAAGACATATCTTCAAACCTACCTTTTTGACCAAGTTTTTGGTCACCTGTCCAAATGTCTCAAGGTGACAAATTTCGATTGATGATGCTCCTGGCAAGTGACTTAGAATGTGGCACTACAATAAAGGCTCCAAATAAATATAAGTTCTTGCTGTGTACTGATAGAACAGGTGGCATGGTGGCTCAGTGGTTAGCACTGCAGCCTCTCAGCGCCAGGGTCCTGGGTTCAATTCCAGCCCCAGGTGACTGTCTGTGCGGAGTTTGCACATTCTCCCCGTGTCTGTGTGGGTTTCCTCCAAGTGCTCCAGTTTCCTCCCACAGTCCAAAGATGTGCAGGCTAGGTGGATTGGCCATGCTAAATTGCCCATAGTGTTTAGGGGGATGGGTCTGGGTGGGATGCTCCAAGGGTCAGTGTAGACTTGTTGGGCTGAAGGGCCCATTTCCACACTGTAGATTTTTCTTCTAGAACCATAGATCATTTACAGCTCATAAAGCCATTCAATTCATCACATTTTGCCAGCTAAATGGCCACTCATTCTAATCCCACTGACCAGAACATGGTCCGTAGCTCTCCAGATTCATTTATTGAGGGATTCTGCCTCAGCTATCCAGCTGGCCAGTGAATTCCATACAACTGCCACCCTCTGGGTAAAAGCATTTTCTTCACGGCCTCTCATCATTCTACTAATCACTTTAAATCTGTGTCCCGTGGTAATCTCTTCACTAGGGAAAACATGGCCTTCCACGTCCACCCTGCCTGAACCCCTCATTATTTTGTACAACTGAGGAAGTCATCCCTTAGCCACCTTTTTTCTAAGGTGACCAGATTATGCATAAAACCATACCTGTGGTTTAACCAGTTTCTTACATAGTCCAATATTACATCCCTGCTCTTATATTCAACACCTCACCAAATGAAGAAAAGCATCCCAGGTGTCTTCTTTTCTATCTCATCTACTTGTCCTGTTACTTTCAAGAACTTGTGGACATGCACTCCAACTGCACCTCCGCTACTACTGTCAATATCCACCCACACTTATTGTGTATACTCACGCTTTGTTTGCCCTCCCCAAATCCATAACGTCATACTTCTCCAGATTGAATTCCATTTGCTATCCCCTCAACAGGGCCATTGCTATCTTGAAATCAGCAGCCAAACCTTTCACCAACTGTACCTGATCTATTTTGCATCACCTACAAATTTTGCAATCATGCCTTCCACATTTAAGTTTAAAATCATTAATATATATACACTACAAAAGTAAAGGAACCAAAACAGAACCCTATGGAAAGCCACTGGAAAATTTGCTTTGCAAAAAAAAAATCCAACCATTGTTACCCTTTGACATAATCAGAGACCTTTAAAGGGGTCTTGACCGTTGAGGTCTCTGAAGAAATTTTACAGGATTTTCTTTTTCCTATTTTCACTCCTGTGGAACAGAAATGATCAAGGATTATTTGTTCTGGAATTGCAGAACAGCTGCAAGCTGCTGCTCATCCAGATTTGGCTCATTGCATTTGGCCCATTGCATTTTCCTCTACCAGCCACAACCCATTAGAGGGCCACGACAGATGAGGCAGAAGTCAAAATTTGATGGCCAACCTGATAAGCAACCTCGAAGGAGTGACATGCTGCCATCTTGTCTCCATAACGAATATGCAAGTCAAAGTTTATTTAGCCTTCAGCTCTGGTGGACATTTGTACTCTATTACTTCATTGTGTTCAAAGAAGGACCTGAAACTTTCATTGACCCCTCCATTTTTGTCCTTTATGAGCAGTTCTATGAATCACAAATTTACTCTTAATGCTGATTGTTTCAGGTAACACTTCTCAATTTACTTTCACAGTTACTCCCAGCGTAGTTTGCAGAAGGTTGCAAATGGCCCTTGTTCAAATGCTAGCAAGATTAATTGGATAGATAGCTGACTAATTTTGAAACTCTTTCCTGGGCCTGTACCTGTTCCAGAACATCCGTCATTACAACCGGTGAAGTTGTTGAGCTGCCTGGCAAGTTGTTAGTGATTATCCTGTTGTCGCATAAAGTCCAGGTTAATGTTATGCATCAACAGATCTGGCCCAGTAAAAAGAAAGACTAGCAAGCATAAGTGTATTACAGCTTTCAATGACAAAATGGTTCAGGCACATTCTGAACAGAGTAGATATGCCCACTGAGGGAAGGGTCAAGAATCAGAGAACGCAGATTTAATAAGGAATTGTAAAAGAACTAAAACCAATATAAGGAAAAGCATTTTTTATAATGCCAGCCGTTTAGATCTGGAATACACTCCTTGAAAGGTTGGCGGAACCAGTTTCAATAATGGTTTCAAAAAGAAATTGAATAATTATCTGAAGATAAATATTTCCAGCGATACGAGGAAAAAGTAAGGAAGTGAAACTAGCTGAGTTACTGCTGCAGAGAAATGTTTCGGACATAAGGTTAAACAGCCTGCTGCTCTGAAATTATGCGTTTCTTTTACACACGCCTCAATGCGCATCTCATCAAACTCTTCACAGATGAGCCAAGAAAATAATGGCAAACCAATAAAAATCCTTAAGTTACTTTATTTCATATGAAGTAAACACACACAGAGCAACAATGAGGTTCAACTTGACATTCCAAACAAAATAATAAAAAATGTGCTGCCCTTCCCCATATCTGAGCCATTTCGTTCAACTTAACCTTCTGGAAGTACTTGCACCTTCCTGTTTTAAAAAAAAATTGAACATAAGTATTTCTGTTCCTATTTTTGTTTCATAAAAGATTAAAGGACCTATACCTATCAATCCTAGCCACATGGCAAGGACCATTAGTTTAAAATGGCAAACAGAGTGGAGGACTTTTATCTTAGACATGCTGAAATACAAAGATTTGGAAGATTCGCTACAATCTTGTAAAGCTCAATCTAGTTCACATTTAGAGACATTCAGGTCAGGGTAATATGTCAGGGAGGATATTTTGGCCTTGAAAAATTGTGGTACTCAAGATGATTTAATTTTGTGATAAGGTAGATAGAAACTATTCCTAATAAAAGTAGAACTAAGTAATTCAGGGGTGTTAACAGAAAGCACTTTTTACATCCTAATGACTATGACAAGTAGCAATATTGCCTCTTGGAGGCTGAGGAGTGACCTTAAAGAAGTTTATAAAATCATGAGGGGCATGGGTGAATAGTCAAGATCTTTTGCCAAGGGTAGGGGAGTACAAAACTAGAGGGCACAGGTTTAAGTTGAGAAGGGAAAGATTCAGAAGGGACCTAACAGGCATCTTTTTCACACAGAGATTGGTGGGTATATGGAATGAACTGCCAGAGGCAGGTACAATTACAATGTTTAAATTAGAACATTTAAAAGGCATCTGGATGGGTACAGGAATAGGAAGGGTTTAGAGGGATATGAGCCAAATGCTGGCAAATGGGACTAGACTAATTTAGAATATCTGGTCAGCATGGACATGTTCGACCGAAGGGTCTGTTTCCGTGCTGTACACCTCTATGACTCTATAATGTCAAGAGTGGAGGATGTTTGCGAATAATTGCACAATATTCAGCACCATTCATAACTCCTCAATCAGTCCATATCCAAATGCAGCAAGACCTGAACAATATCCAGGCTGACTGACAAGTGGCACGTAACATTCATGCAACTGTTGACAGAAACTGAACTGGATAAGCCATGTAAGTACTGTGGCTACAAGCGCAGACTAGAGGCTAGGAATCTTGCAGTGAGTAACTCACCTCCTGGCTCTCCAAAGCCTGTCCACCATCTACAAGACACAAGTGAAGAGTATGATCAAATATTCTCCACCTGTCTGGGTCAATGCAGCTCTAAAATCACTTAAGCTTGACACCATCCAGTACAAAGCAGCCAGCTTAATTGGCACCACATCAACAAAAATTCATTCCTTGACCACTAACGCTTTGTAGCAAGTTTATACCATCTGCAGGATGCACTGCAGAAATTCACCAAGGGTCATTAGGCAGTACCTTCCAACCTCACAGCCACTATCATATGGAAAGACAAGGGCAACAGATACATGGAAACACCACCATCTGCAAATTCCCTTCCAAGCTACTCACCATCCTGACTTGGAGATATATCACTGTTTTATCTGCATCACTGATGAAGTATCATATAATCCAGTGAAGCATAACACAAGATATCCGTGCTCTTCACGTTGTGGCCTTATAGGCTTCACCAAGTTTAATCAGTCTACAATTGGTAGCTGCACCTTCAGTTCCTAGATTCTAAAATCTGGAATACCCTCCTAACATCTTGGACCCTGTATCTAACTTTCATCTTTAAAACATACCTAATATCTACCTCTTTAATCAAGCTTTTCCTTGTCTGAGCCAATATCACCTTATGTAGCTTGGTGCCACATTTCATAATGCCTCTGTCATGTGCTTTAGAACATTTTGTTACATTAAAGGCACAGTACAAATTGTTATAAAAAGCAGTGGAAATCTGAAATACTCTCGATCACAAAGCTTACATCAACTAAAAATTTTGGAACTGAAACTGTACTTTGGGATTTGGAAGCAACATTGATACAGATGATAGATGATTTACTTGAAGAACAGGTATGAAGGGCTCAAGGACTACTTTGGTCCTATCCTTGTCATAACATGGGAGGACTGCTTCTGCAATCACATCCCCAACCCAAACATATGAGCAAACTGAAGTTTCTCTTTAACTGAGGCTCCTTGCAGTCACAGGGCTGGGAAATTACTTGAATCTGTCATCCTTCACCATAGATTGCTCAAAAGAAATTGGTATCCTGGAATATAATACTGAAGAGGACTTGAAAAAAAAAGGGGAACATCTGAATTGAACAATGAAACAAAAAGTAACTGAAGAGACATAACAAAAATTGAATAATGATAAGAACTCTTAACTAAACATAATTCAGTGTAATACCTGATAGCTATGACTGCAGTTTGAGATTTTTAAATCGACGTTTCACCAAAATATGAAGATATTGGTATGTGCTCACCATTTTACATTTTATTTTAACCTGGAGAGCTTTTGAATAGATACAAAGGGCAGTATGGTGGCTCGGTGGTTAGCACTGCTGCCTCACAGCACCAGGGACCCAGGTTCAATTCCACCCTCGGGTGACTGTGTGGAGTTCGCACATTCTCCCCATATCTGCGTGGGTTTCCTCCGGGTACTCCAGTTTCCTCCCACAGTCCAAAGATGTGCAGGCTAGGTGGACTGGCCATGCTAAATTGCCCACCGTATTCAGGGATGTGTAGATTAGGTGGGATATAGAGGGATGGGCCTGGGTCAGTGTGGACATGTTGGGCTGAAGGGCCTGTTTCCACAGTGTGATGATTCTATGATTCAAAAAACCTCCACAAGAAGAAACTTCTGAAAAGAGAGTCAGTATTTGCTGCTCCAAACTTTCTTGAATGAGTTTAAAGAGTAGCATTACTGAGCCATCCTTTCAACTAGGAATTGATGTACGACATAATAAGGGGAATGGGAGGATCTAAAAGTATTTTTAAAACACTACCAAACTTTCCATTTTAGATCTTCATATATTTGAGTAAATGTACACTGTGGAATATCTGCCTTCCAATTTTCAGGCTGCATTCTTTTATTTTTTTTCAAAAAAATGATACAACTGATTTTCTACTACAGAGAAATGATCATATCTTAGAAACACTGAACATTTCCCACCTTCTAAAAGTAGTGAGGCCTTGCTTCCTGGGAAAAGATTCCATTACTGCCAGCCACTGTCCTCCAAAATGTTGTCAAAGTGGCTATGCTACATGTTGATCTCAGTGGTTACTAGCGTACTATTCAATCCTCGAAACATCCTAGGTAAGCCCAAGACTATCCTTGCCTAATGTCCATATGTATCCATATCCAGCAGAAATCATTAAATAATCATTAATAAGTTGACTAATAAGCTGGAAACACTGATGCCAACTGCAGGACTTCCATTACTGTCCATGAATCAAACCTAGGGCCTTCCTCTTCCACATGGCTGAAATACTTACAGTGTGAACCACACGACGACTTATGGAGGCTAGACTATTATGTAGGTAATTACGATCAATTGCTATAAAGACACAGAAATGGAAATCATCAGAGCTGCAAAGCAACTGTGAGGAGCGTTCCCCAAGCAAAACCACCAAATGCATTTTATTACTTTAATATTGAAGAACATATCATTGGCATCTATACCTTTATATATAATATGCACACTTTATGTTCATTACAGTATTTCCTGTTGTAATTAGTAATTAAGTTAACAATGAAATGTATAATTGCCAATGCAATACTTTTGGTTTTGATGAATAGCTCCTTTCACACTTATTAAACGCTGTTGAATTCTGCAGTTACTCAGGTATGATGAGATCAAAAGAATATTTTAGCATTTTTGGCTATGATCAATTAACAATGTTACTGTACATCTGCTAGGTAACCTCATCACCTTACCCTTCATTCCACTCATTCTACTTGTCATTGTCCAATCAATCAAGCCAGCAATCAACAAACACTGCATTTCTGTCCACAACAACCCTCAGGATGATGGCAGTGATACCTTGCCTCACACTGAAGCCTCTCCATCCATGTATACTGCCATTGTGATAACATGGAGGCCTACAATTACAATCATGAATAAACATCAAAGCTACTATTTTGATTGGCTATAATGTGCTTGTAAGATTCTCAGATTAAGGGTAAAATATTAATGCACCTTTCTCTGTACTTCAACTACTCTTATGGCACCTTCACCATCTGTGATCACGTGGTTTTTTTTGGAATCCCTTTACAATACTTACTGTTTACTACCCGACACAGCCTGAAATATTTTCTTGTCTTTCATTCCTATTTAACAACCAAAGCTTGAACTTAAAACAAAATTATCTGCAGTAATAACTCAGCACTAATTTCTTTCTCAGTTTCCATTACCCTGTCCCCCAAAATTTGCTGCCCTGCAGCCCTCTGAATGCCTCACTCCATATAAATGCTACAACCCATTACACATCCAATCTAGATGATCTCATCACTATCAAAATCATCTTCAAGTCCCTCCTTACGTCGCTCGCCACTCACACCCATGCCTAGAAAACTCTCAATCAGGTTTCTAACTTTCAAAGTCTCAACTGCCTAGGCTTTTAGCATCATAAAATTCTTTAGTAATTGATCTACTTAACAGTTGCCTGGAAATTTTTATTTTCTCACTTCCTTAAATCCAAACATGTGGAAAACTAACCAGATTTAATTGACAATATTGGAAGTTCTGACCTCATTCTCTTCCGTCAGAACCAGACTCTACTCCAAAATCAACATGGAAAAAAAATAAGATTTAGCTTCTCTTTTCCACTATTAACAGAGCCTGTGATTCCCTCTCCCCTGCCCCATCACCTCTTCAACAAGTCTAAGGAGCTTATAGACTTTGTGACTGACATTGAGACCATACATTTGGATACCTCTGTTGCCTTTTCTTCCCTATAACTTACCACCTAAGCAATTTCATTCCAGCCTTGACCTTTCATTCCTCTCTGTTTTTCCTATTTCTTTGATGCCTTATCCCAGCTGGAGAGGGAATATAATCGCCTGGCCCCCAAACCCATTTCCATCTCCCAAATGACCTCTCATAGAATGGGTATTATAAATGATTCTCACCTCAAGTACTGACTCATCAAGCTTCAAAATCCTAGCTATCCACCATCAACCAATATATCCGCACAAACAATCACTATCTTCAAGGTCCCTTCATGCTCCAACACCCTTGAACAAGCTGTCAGTCTCCACATCTGTCATCATCACTGACTCAACTGATGCATTTGCATCAGTCCAATCAGATCTACATCTCTACTATATTAAATCACTTTCAGCAAAAAAAAATCTCAAATTCCAGACTCTAATAGTCTGAGTATGTTCTCCTTCCTCATCTTCAACATCTCTAAAGGCTTCAGCATGACCATATGGTTCTCCTGAAATGTTTCTCTGTTTGCCACCTTAGTAGGACTGCGTTCAGTCAGTTCAACAGTAACCTTTCCAAACACAGCCAGAGCATCTCCAAGAATGTTCTCTCAGTGAGTAACTGCACTAAAACCATCATCTCCTTGTCTTGACACCCACTTCTTCACGAACATGCTAACCCTCAGTGACAACATCCACATAATTAAATTGCACATACGTTTCAATGGAGCCAAGATGTGTCCCCCAAACTTCCCTGACAGTCCGCTTTGCTGAGATCCAATATTGAACAGGTAATCACTTCTCCCAATTTAACAATAGAAAAAATGAAGCCATCATCTTTGCTGTTGAACAAACTCTACCCTTGTAATAAATTCAAAATTCTTTCATAGGGCTAACTACACCCCATTTCCTTTCTCACCTTTGGTTAACAAAAAACTATTTCAGATTCAAAATTATTAAATCGTCGGCATAAATTGCTGTTTACAGAAGGGAGTCCCAACCATGCATCTCCAGTTACAAGTGAAAAAGGTTGCTTAATTTCATTCTGAAAAGACCTAGCTTTAATTATGGTTCAAATTCCTAGACTCCCATACTGGTATAAATGGCATGAATAGTTTCTGTCTACACACACATTATCCTTAATATTATGAAAACTTCAATCAAATCAACTCTCAAAACTTCTAAATTCCAGGCAAAACCTAATCTAATTTCTTTAATATCTCATCAAAATTTAACCTTTAGAATCTTGGTATTGTTCCAGTAAATGTGGTTGCTTCGTTGCGAACTGCTCACGATCTCCAGCTTTTTGCTAATATAGTTATGCTAATGCGGTTTTTCACACTCTTTCAAGTTTCACATAGAACTTAAAACAGTACAGCACAATACAGGCCCTTCGGCCCACGATATTGTGCCGAACTTTTACCCTAATGCTAATGTCTATCTAATCTCCACCCCTACCTTATACTATCATCCATATGCCTATCTAATAGCTACTTAAATGCCCCTAATGAGGCAGACTCCACTACCCTCTCCAGCAATGCATTCCACGCCCTGACCACTCTCTGAGTAAAGAACCTACCACTGACTCCTATATCTACCTCTACTCACTTTAAAACTGCGCCCCCTCATAATAGCTACCTCCACCCTAGGAAAAAGACTCTGGCTGTCCACTCTGTCTATACCTTTGATCATTTTGTACACCTCTATCAAGTCACCTCTCATCCTTCGTGATTCTAAAGAGAAAAGCCCTAGCTCTCTCAACCTTTCCTCGTAAGACCTTCCCTCCATTCAAGGCAACATCCTGGTTAATCTCCTCTGCACCTTTTCCAACGCTTCCACATCTTTCCTGTAATGAAGCGACCAGAACTGGACCAATACTCCAGATGTGGACAAACCAGGGTTTTGTATAGCTGGAGCATAACTTCACGGCTGTTGAACTCAATCCATCTACTAATGAAAGCTAACACACCATACGCCTTCTTAACAACTCTATCCACCTGGGTGGCAGCTTTCAGGGAACTGTGGACATGAACCCCAAGATCCCTCTGCTCCTCCACACTGCCAAGAATCTTTCCGTTAACCCTACATTCTGCTTTCAAATTTGTCCTTCCAAAATGAATCACCTCACACTTTTCATCTGCCACTTCTCAGCCCAGCTCTGCATCCTATCAATGTCCCTCTGTAACCTAGAACAGCCCTCCGCACTATCCACAACTCGACCCATCTTCGTATCGTCCGCGAACTTACTAATCCACCCTTCCACTCCTACATCCGAATAATTTACAAAAATCACAAATAGAAGAGGACCCAGAACAGATCCTTGTGGTACACCACTCGTAACTGAGCACCATGCTGAAAATTTTCCGTCCACTACCACCCTTTGTCTTCTAAGGTTCAGCCAATTCTGAATCCAATCTGCCACATTTCCCCCTATCCCATCTCCTTACTTTCTGCATGAGCCTGCCATGGGGAACCTTATCAAACACCTTACTTAAATCCATGTATACCACATCCACTGCTCTACCTTCATCCACATGTTTGGTCACCTCTTCAAAGAATTCAATAAGGTTTGTGAGGCATGATCTACCCTTCACAAATCCATGCTGACTATCACGAATCAAACTGTGCCTATCCAAGTGATCATAAATCCTATCTCTCAGAGCCCTTTCCAATAATTTGCCCACCACTGAAGTAAGACTAACTGGCCTGTAATTTCCGGGGTTATCCCTATTCCCTTTTTGAACAAGGGAATAACGTTTGCCACGCTCCAATCTTCCGCATGATACCCGTGGACAGTCACATATGGCCTCTTTTGTACCTCTTTGCTCTTCTTTGTTCCTTTCCCAATTTTGGAATATGCGCTCCCACCCCCCTTCTATGTTTTGTCTTTTAGCTTACGCATCTTTCAGTCATCTTTGTTTATTTTGCAATACAGGATAAGGGTTGAGCACTTGACCCTTAGTGTTACTCATGGACTCTGAATCCAACTTTGTTCCTTCTCAAAAAGGCTCTCCGATCTTTCATTTGATCTAGTTTATTTTGAACAGCCCCTACTCATCACAGTGATATCAGCCCTACCCAAATGTTGAATCTCAACTGTTTCACATTTCATTCTTTCAAGTACATTGAACTTGAACTAATGAACACTACTACATAAATGTTCATGCAATATTAGGCTGTTAGCTAAACTGTCCGTTATTCATCCATAAATTCAAAATGCCTCCTTGCTAGCTCTAGGATGCATTGCTGCAGAAAATTATTCCAGACACTTGCAATAAATCCACCAACTTTCTGGCATGTTTGTTTATCCTAAAGTGCTTATTCTCACCATATCCCCCCTTACCGTGCAAATGATTCCACCTATAATCACTAAGGCTACTCCACCCCATCTATTGTTTTATATCTTCATTGCAAACTTTCTATCCTGGTATATTTGGAAAAGCAGGGCAGGTCTCAATCACTTAATGGTAAGGTCCTGGGGAGTGTTGCTGGACAAAGAGACCTTGGAGAGCAGATTCATAGTTCTTTGAAAGTGGAGTCACAGGCAGACAGGATAGTGAAGAAGGCGTTTTGTATGCTTGCCTTTATTGGTCAATGCATTGAGTATAGGAGTTGGGAAGTCATGTTGCGGCTGTGCAGGACGATGGTTGGGCCACTTTTGAGTACTGCATTCAATTCTGGTCTCCCTGCTATAGTGAGGATGTTGTGAAGCTTGAATGGGTTCAGAAAAAATTGACAAAGAAGTTGCCAGGTTTGGAGGGTTTGAGCTGTAGGGAGAGGCTGAGCAGGCTGGGGCTATTTTCCCTGGAGCACAGGAGGATGAGGGGTGGCCCAACAGAGGTTTATGAAATCATGAGGGGCATGTATAGGGTCTTTTCCCCTGGGTAAGGCCAAACCAGGTAAGGATGAAAGATTTCATTCCCTAAGGGCATTAGTGAACAGATGGGTTTTTCTGACAATTTACAATGGTTGTGTGGTCATCATTAGACCCCTAATTCCAGATTCTTTATAATTTCAAATTCTACTATCTGCCATTACAAGATTTGAACCGAGATCCCTAGAATATGGCACACTGACCCTTACACAGCAGAAGCCCAGCGCCAACGCCTACCCTCCCGCCCCACAATCATGATCCCACCAAATCATCATATTTCAAACCATTCATAACCTCATCACCTCAGGTGACCTCCCACCCACAGCCTCCAATCTCATCGTTCCTCAACCCCACACCGCCCATTTCTATCTCCTTCCCAAAATTCACAAACTTGGCTGCCCTGGCCCACCCATTGTCTCTGCCCGCTCCTGCCCGACTGAACTTATCTCCACTTACCTTGACTCTGTTTGTCCTCCCAGGTCCAGGAACTCCCCACCTACATCCGGGACATCACCCATGTCCTTCACCTCCTCAAAGACTTCCAATTCCCTGGCCCTCCACACCTCATCTTCATTATGGACGTCCAATCCCTGTACACTTGTGTCCCCCATGCGGAAGACCTAAAAGCCCTCTGCTTCTTCCTCTCCTGCAGGCCCAACCAGTCTCTCTCCACCCTCATCCATCCTTACCCTTAACAACTTCTCCTTTAACTCCTCCCACTTCCTACAGACTAAGGGGGTGGTCATGGGCACCTGCATGGGCCCACGCTATGCCTGCCTCTTTGCAGGATACGTGGAACAGTCCCATCTTGCATTGCTACACCGGCACTATCCCCTACCTCTTCCTCGGCTACATCGATGACTGTATCAACACTGCTTTGTGCTACAACGAGAAGCTTGAAAAGTTCATCAACTTTACCAACACCTTTCACCCCAACCTCAAGTTCACCTGGACTATCTTCGGTACCTCCCTTTCCTTCCTGGACATCTCGGTCTCCATCTCCATCTCCGGTGACTGCATTGAAACTGATATCTACTTCAAGCCCACCGACTCCCACAACAAGCTAGACTACACCTCCTCTCACCCACCTTCCCGCAAGAATGTGTTCCTCTACTCTCAATTCCTCCGCCTCCACCGTGTCTGCTCCCAAGATGGGGCGATCCACTCCCGAACATCCCCAGATGTCCTCCTATTTCAAGGGCCATAACCTCCCTCCCCCGGTGATCGAAAATGCCCTCAACTGCATCTCTTGCGTTTCTCGCACCTCTGCCCTCACATCCTCCCCCCACCACCAACAAAAATATAGACAGAATCCCCCTTGTCCTCATATATCACCCTACCAACCTCCGCATCCAATGTATCATTCTCTGCCACCTACAATCCAACCCACAACCAAAAGATATATTTCCCTCCACACCCCTATTTGCCTTTCATAGAAACCGCTCTCTCTGCAACTCCCTCGTCCTCTCCACACTCCCCACTAACCCCACCACACCTGGCACCTTTCCCTGCAACCGCAGGAAGTGCTACACCAGCCCCCTCACCTCCATTCAAGGCACAAAACAAACCTTCCACAATAGACAGAGGTTCACCTGCACATCCGTCAAGTTGGTCTACTGCATCCGCTGCTCCCAATGTGGCCTCCTCTACATCGATGAGACCAAGCAGAGGCTCAGAGACCATTTTGTAGAGCATCTGCACTCCGTGACAAACGACAACACCTTCCAGTCGCAAACCATTTCAACTCTATCCCACCACCACTCCCCACCCAACTCCCTGGGTGACATGTCCATCCTGGGCCTCCTCCAGTGTCACAATGACGCCACCTGCAAACTGGAGGAGCAGCACCTCATATTCTGCCTCAGGAGCCTATAGCCAAATAGCCTAAACATGGATTTTAAAATCTCTCCACCCCTGGCCTCATCCCATGTCCAACCCTCCCTCTCATCCCCGCCTCCTTGACCTGACACAACCTGTCCATCTGCTCTCCCACCTATCCACTCCTCCCACCTCACTGACCAATCCCCACCACTCCCTACCTGCACTCACCTATCACCATCCCACCAACCTTCTCCAGCCCACCCCTCCTATTTCGATTTATGTCTGAGCTCCCTTCCCCCTCCCCATTTCTGAAGAAGGGTCCCGACCCGAAACATCAACTTTTCTGCTCCTCTGATGCTGCCTAGCCTGCTGTGTTCCTCCAGCTCCACACTGTGTCATCTCTTTCGCCCTAGAATATTAGCTGAGTTTCTGGGTCAATAGTCTATCAATAATACCACTAAGCCATTGCCTCTTTGAATTATGAGGGACGTAGATAGATTAGACCATCATAATCTTTCCCCCTTGGCAGGTATGTTTAAGACCGTGGAGAGCATAAGTTCAAGATGAGGAGTAAGTGGTTTAGAGGGAATCGGAGGTAAACATTCTTTCACAGGATGGTAAAAATACAGAACATGCTGCCCCAGAGGGTGGTGGAGTAAGCACTCTTGCAACATTTAAGGAACATCTGGACAAGCACTTCAAATGCCAGATCATAGAAGACAATTGACCAAGTGCAGGTAAATGGGATTAGTGTAGTTTGGTGCTTGCTGGTCAACACAGACGCAGTGGGTCTGGTTCAATGCTGTATGACTCTTTCTACTATCACTGAATCTCTCAAAGTCAACATTCTGGCGGCAACCACTGACGAGAAACTGAACTGGACTATCCATATAAATACAGTGGTTACAAGCGCAGCTCAGAGACTAGGAATCCTGCAGCGAGTAACTCACCTCCTGACTCCCAAAAGCCTGTCCACTATCTACAGGGCACAAGTCTTGTAATGGAATACTCTCCACTTGCCTGGATGAGTGTAGCTCCAACAACATTTAAGAAGCTTGAACTCATCCAGGAGAAAGCAGTCGGCTTGACTGTCTTTGAACATGGTGCCAATCTAGCCACCACTTTTTGACATTCTGTGGTGTTGCTGCCACTGAGTCCACCACTATTAACATTTTTAGGGGTTTTGACAGTGACCAGAAATTCAAGCGGACTCACCGTATAAATACAGTGGCTACAACAGCAGGTCAGAGACTAGAAACACAGCGGTGAGCATCTCACCTCCTGACTCCACAAAGCCTAACCAACATCTTCAAGCATCGAGTCAGGAGTCTTAAGGAATACTCCTAACTTGCCTGGATAGGTGCAAATCCAATGACACTCAAGAAATTTGACACCATCCAGGACTTAGCAGACTGCTTGTTTGGCACATCACAAACAAGCATCCTTTTCCTCCACCACAGAAACTTAGCAGCAGTCTGTACTACGTTCAAGATTCACTGCAGAAATTCACCAAGGCTTCTTAGACACCAACCTTCCAAACCCACAGCCACTTCCATCTAAAAAGACAAGGGCAGCAGGGCATTACATGGCAACACCACCACTTGCAAAACCCCTTTAAGCCATTCACCATCTCTACTTGAAAATATATGGCCACTCCTTCACTGTCGCTGGGTCAAAATATGGGAATTCCCTCCCTAGCAATATTATGGTTCTACCTACGGCAGATCAAGGCGGCAGCTCAGCACCACCTTCTCGAGAGCAACTGGGATGGGTAGTAAATGCTGGTCTAGCCAGTGACACCCAGGTCTGAATGAATAAATGTAAGTTTATATGAGCATCCTGAACAAACTAACCTGAGGTCAAAGTGCCCAGGCAATAAGCCTCCTTCCAAGGAGATACAAGCAAATGTTAATGCTCAATTTATCAAACTAGCTAATACATTTTTGATGCCCATCAGTGATCAAACTGCTCATTTGCCGTACACTGGAAATTGTCAGTGTGTCTGGAAAGGTATAAGGTGACTTGTCACAGGGCGGAGTTGGCTAGCTCAGCTGGTTGTGTGATCAGCAGCTGGAGGTTGGGAAGCAGCAGGATGACCACTTGTTTCAGTCTGATTCTTGGATAGGTCCAAGTAAACTAATGGTTGTGAATATAATATAGCTACTTCTTTTGCAGTAGTTTATAGTGCATTTTGCTTTAATAAAGTAATATTGAGCATAACTCCAATTGTAAAAATGGGATAATAATATTCAGAGTAAACTATACAGACTATGAAAACTGGGAAGAAAAGCATACAGGTGGGTAAATTTTATTAAAATGTGTGACAAAATATGAACGATAGCAAGAAATGATCTTGAATCAGAAGATGCAGAATCCACAGGTGGCAGTATTCCATAACCAGTAATACATTAAGACAATTACTAGGAAAATAAGGCCATGTAAAAATGGCAGTATACCATTTCATAAGCTCCCTTTTATCCCACAGTGTAAGTTGATGTTTCAGACTCTATTGGATTTGAACTTCACTATTTGCCGTGGTGGGATTTGACCTTGTGCTCCCAAAGCACTGGTCCTGGATCACTAGCCCAGAGACGTTACCACTGTGCCATTACCTCTACACTCCCTGAATGTGATCCCCCACAAGGGATAAGGTGGTAAAGAAGGTCAGCAGCATGCTTGCCCTCATCCGTTGGGGCACTGAGTATAAAAGTTGGCAAGACATATTGCAGCTCTGTAAGACTTAGTTAGGCCACATTTGGAGCATTGTGTGCTGCTCCCGTCACCACACTACAGAATGGATATAGAGGCTTAGTGTGCAAAACAGGTTTTCCAGGATTTTGCCTGGATTAGCCTGTAGGAAGAGGTCAGACAAACTTGGATTGTTTTCACTAGTGTCAGAGACTGAAGGGCAACCTGATAGAAGTTTATAAAATTATGAGAGGCATGGATAAAGTGGACAGTCAGAGTCCTTTTCCGAGAGTGGAAATGTAAAGTAGGAGGGAGGCACAGGTTTAAGGCAAGAGGGGGAAAGTTTAAAGGAGGAGATGTATGATGAAAGTTTTTTTTCTTTTAAAGAGGGTGGTAGATGCCTGGAACCTGCGGCCAGGAGAGGTGGCAGAAACAGATACAATAGCAAAGCTTAAGAGGCATTTAGACAGACACATGAACAGGCAGGGAATATAGAGATACAGAGCATATACAGGCAAATGAGATTAGTTTAAAATGGCATCACAGTCGACACAGACTTGGTGGGCCAAAGGACCTGTTCCTGCACTGTACTGTTCTATTCTTGATGGGTGACATTAATCATTACCCAGGTTGGGAAAATCAAATTGGCAGGAGGTAGCCATCACGAAAGAAGAACTAATAGACTATTCAGGATAAAAGCCAAAATATCCCCTGACTTGATGTGTTCCGTCCTAGGAGAATAACAGAAGTAGCTACAGAGGTAATTGATGCACTGGCAGTAATCGTCCAAGAATCCATAGGTCTGGAAAAGTCTAAGTGTATTAGAAAACTACCAATGTAGACCTTATTCAAAAACAAAAAGAGTCAAAAAAGAAACAACTAATTACAGGCCAATTAGCTTAACATTCACCAATGGGAAATTAATATCCTATTATAAAAGATATAATAGCACAGCATTCAGAAACATAACATAATTATGCAAAGTCAGCATGGCTTCACGAATGGAAGCTATGCCCAGAATTTATTAGAATGCTTTAAAAAAAAAGCAGGATAAAGGTAAATCAGTGGATGTAAAATATTTGGATTTACAAAAGGCATTATGCAAGTTACCACATACAAGACTATTTTAAGAGTCCATGATGTTGGGAGTGGTATATTAGCACTAATAGAGGATTGGCTAACTAACAGAAGAGAGAGTTCAAACATGGGGTCATTTTCAGGTGGCAATCTGTAATTAGTGGAGAGCCACAGGGATCAATGCTTCAGCCACAATTATTTACCACATAGATATATTAGTAACCTGGGATAGTGAAGTGAATGTACTACTGCCAAGTTTTCAGATGGCAAAAACTGATGGGAAGACGAGAGGTGAGGAACACAAAGTACACAGGGGAATCAGAATGGGCAAAAACTTGGCTGATGGATAACCTCACGTGTATAATCTCACGTTTTACTATACAATATAGTAAAACGTGTGGTTATACATTTCAGCAGGAAAAATAGAGCAGTGAAATATTATTAAATTTGGAGAAAAGCTACAAAAAACTGCAGGGCAAAGGGATTTGGGAGTCCTTGTCCATGAATCACAAAATTAAACCATACAAGTTCTCAAGATAACAGGAAGCTCAAGGACCTTTATTTCAAAGAGAATGAAGTATGAAAGTTGGTAAGTCTTGCTAAAAGTATGCAAGGTACTAATCAGACCAGATCTAAAATTCCATGAACAGTTTTGGTCCCATTATTGAAGAAAAGTTATACTGACATTGGAGGCAGTCCAAGAAAGGTTTTACTAGGTTGATCTTAGGTATGGAGGCATTGTCTTATGGAAGTGAAATTGAGTAGGTTGGGCCTGTACACATTTGGTTTAGAAGAATGAGAGACGACCATATTGCTTAAGGGGCTTGACAGGATAGATGCTGAGACGCCAATCCCACTTGTGAGAATCTGGGACCAGAATCTCAGCAGAAGGGATCACCCACTTAAAAGAGAGATGAGGAAGAATTTGCAGAATGAGGACAGCAGCAAATCTGTGAATTCTTTCCTGCAGAGAATAGAAGAAGGTGGGTTATTAAGAATATGCAAGGCTGAGACAGAGTTTTAATTATAACGGAATCAACAGTTGTGTGGAAAAAGCAGGAAAATGGCATTGAGGACTATCAGATCAGCTTAGATCTCATTGTATGGCAGGACAGAGTAGATGGAACAAATGGCTTACTTCTGATTTACGGGAAAGCAAACATCATCTAAACATATATTAATTCAGTCTTTTAATAACTGTATATTCATTTGACAAACCAATGTCTTCAAATTTTCAATATAGTGCTTTGAGGAGGCAGTTACACCTTTAACATCTACAAGTTTGTTTTCTTACAGATGGGATGCCCCCAAGAGGGCTGTTTCTATCCTTTCTTGTTCCTACCTGCTGTGAGTATGGCCTTCTGATTGGAAGCTGGCTTCTCAATTGTTTTAGCTATTAATCCACCTCAAAACAAGAGCATATTTAAAATTTTAGTAAATGCATTAAAATATTGATCATATTACAATTTCAAAATAAGATTTATTACAAGCTGGCATTTCATTTCATAAATTACATGATACAAAGCTTCCACCATTAAATCATATCCATGCACAATTTTAAACCGAAATAAATTATTCCAAAATATATATTCCCATTAAAAGCAACCTAACTATGTACAGCGTTATATGCATTAGATTTATTTTTATGTAACAAAATATGTGTTGTATACCAGAATAAATTAAGACAGCTTAGTAAGAAACCTTTTCCACCCACAATTTATAATACATACAATCTTTAACATAATATACATACAATATATCATAACACAGTAAAGACATGATCTCCATTGTTTCTTTACAACATTTTCTTTTTAAAAGCTGTTTTGTTTTCCCTGTGCTGTATAGAAATTAGCAACTTCTGCAACTCTAATTGTATATTCTAGTTCATAGTTATTACAACATACCCGTCAATTCTAAAAGTAGATCAACTATCACAATTACCATAATAATTAAACTAACATCAAAACCACAGTAAAATTCAATATTTCAGGTATCTTTAATTTTCTAAATCCATTTTGTGAAGTTGAGAGACAATTATGCAATCTGAAGCACCATGTTATTCTGAAGTTGGTTAAAAAACATGATAAGGTGTGGCTCGGGAAACAAAGGTGACCTAACATGAAATCGTGAACTATGTTATACAGTACAGATGCTGGTGAAGAGGATTCTGTCCGCAGCAATGGAATTAATTTAGGCTTGAATATTATTGATGAAGATTTTTAAGGAAATCAATTACTTTAGCGTATTATATTGTTACTCACCAATAATAGAAAAGGTTTTTAGATGAAGACAAATGAGTTAGGAATGAGGAATGTTTCCAATAAAACTGCAATGCTCATATGGGGACAATTACTGCAAAAATACTGCATTTTTTAAAAAAAATGTTGCATGCTTTTTGGAATTCAAGGCAGTTTCCAGATTAATAGGAAAATGGAACCAAAGAAAGACTTTAACTTTTGACCACCGAGTATAAGACAAAACCAACAACTGAAACATACATATCCTTTGACAATGCATATCAGTATCATTTCAGCATCTGTAGAACAAACATGATGGGTTTTTTTTGAAGAACTGGGACATTTTTAACCTCCTGAGATTTTCTACATTCAATTTTAGCACAAAAGTATTTCAAACCAGAAAATCTAACTTGCCTCAATGATCCTTCCTTCAACTCAAATGTGTGTTTTTATCTACAAGACCCAGTTTTACCCCACAATGTTTCTGGTTTTTACAAATCAACCATTAGAAATATACTAGATAGTATAAGGCCTTAGCACCTTTTCCTAGACAAACTGGTGCATATGTTCAATAGTGTACACAAGAGAATGGTGCAGAGTAAAACAATTCTTTTACAGAGTCAATAATGGATTTTATACTCCAGAAAACAGATCAATACCAGAGGCTAAAAGGAAGAGAATCCTAACACACAAGATCGTCTGAAAACACTAAGAAAATAAAGATTTTTGGCAATCATCTTAGATTCTAGCCCTTCAAGCCCATTTTCCAAGAGTTAAATATCATTAAGTTATTTGCATATTTTGATGACAAGCCTTTGGTCAGTGTTACTGTATGACATTAAATGTAAATGCATACATTTAAAAACTCAGACAACATGACTGAATTTCCCCAAATTATCTAATTGCCCATTAACCAATCTTGTTTACCCTCAATACTCAGTTGTGAACAATATTTCAGCTGAACACTAACATTGAAGAAGAAGTGACAATATGATGGTGGCTCCTTAATTAGAATTTGAATAAACACAAATCAGCTGTAAGGAGGTTTTTATTGAGGTGGATATCTTTTCTTGTCAAAAACTAAAGTATCTGCTGAAAATCCCTCACATTTGAGTCGTATTCAAGGAAGTCCACATTTTTTTTTTCAAAAATGGTATTCTTAGTTTTAGTAGATTTCCTAGCTGTTTCAATTAAATATAAAAACAAAACTTAGTGATTGCAATGGAACTTGCTCATCTCCATTCACAGCCTGCAATTTTCTACCATCATGTACTACAAAGAGCTTAGTTCTATGGACATTTTTAATTCCCTAATAATGCCATAAAACAACTACATGCAAAAGGAGAACTGTGAATTCAAAACTTTTGAAGTAAAAGGACATCAACTGAGATGCCATTTCTCTCCCTACAAAAGCTGCCTAACCTGAGTACTTCTGGAACTACATTTACAAACTAAAACATAAATGGTCAGAGGCACTTAAGCCTAGCTCAAACAATCCTCATTAGGAATAGGGAAGTCAATTGTATTAGACTACTGTCAGCTCAGCTTACTCAATACACATCAGCAATCTAACTTGAGATATTCTTGGCCTCTTTGTAACCATGCCTTACTGGACAAAGTTTAGTCAGAGCGTCATTAGCAAATAAACCCATGCAAATATATTTCCACTATATCAGGACATTTTGCTCCTATATTGATCAACTAATTCAAGGAACAACACTTCAATTTGAAAAAAATGAGTAGTGTACCAAAAATCATGCACAAATAGCTGGTACATTAATTAGGACAATAAATTACTGGTCATAACTTGAATGCAGTTGTCCTTTAAATTACCATTATCATAAATCTCTTGCACATAGCTATTCTGGTCAAACAAAACAAAAATAAGCTTTGGATTGCCACCAAGTTTGGGTGAATGAACCCCCTTCAGTGCTGTAACCAATCTGCAACTAAATTACTGTAGTCAGAGCAACAGAAACTAAAATTAAAATCAAGTTGACAAGCATGGGGCTGGATGAACACAGCAGGTCAAGCAGCATCATAGG
>JAHRHZ010000023.1:36782361-36812754 GCA_024137785.1 Ginglymostoma cirratum | reverse complement strand
CCTATGATGCTGCTTGACCTGCTGTGTTCATCCAGCCCCATGCTTGTTATCTCGGATTCTCCAGCATCTGCAGTACCTTTTATCTCTGTTAAAATCAAGTTGGATAGTTTGTATTGTTAGGACTAACTACAGACAAAATAAGTGCATCAATTCTTTTTAAAAAATGTCTAATGTCCTTTTGTTTAGTTATAAAATTTTGTATAGCATCTCTCAAGACAAAGTCTTATTCAATAAGTTTAAAGTAAATGTCACTTAAATTGATAGATGTTAAAAAGTGTTCAGCAGTATTTTTCAAAAATCAATGATTTTAAAGCGCAATTGCAGAAACTCAAGAAGACACTCCCCCATGATAGATATTTTATATAAAAATAACCTGTTTACTCAGATTAAGTTAATCTATCTAAACCAGTTTAATTAATTCAACAAACAACGTATAAGTCTTCTTTTACGTCAGAGCAAAGCTGGTATCCACATGTGAATTTCTGCTTCCAAATCCAGAGGTTTGTGTGTTTTTTACCTGGTGGCAACAAAAATACCACACTTCCAGCTACAAGAATATGCCAGATGCTATGTGTATAGTAATAGTTGTCTTTTGTTTCCAGAAATCCATACACTGCAATAGCAATTAATGCTGCACCTATTCCTGGTAACAAGTAAAAGACCCAACGTTTCCATGTTGGAGGATAGCAATGGCGTCGCTTCACGCCACGAAACACCTGGAAGAATAAAACAAAATTACTGACTTGCTGACAACTATCTAACTGTAAAATTAGATCTTGTTTTGCATTGTAAAATTTGTACCTAGATTCATTTCTAAATAAAATATAACAGAAGCACAGAACTGTTACTATAAAACAAAAAACTGCAGGTGCTGGAAATCTGAAACAAAAACAAACTGCTACAGAAACTCAGGTCTGTCAGCATCTGTGACGAGGAAGCAGAGTTAACGCCTCCATATATGCTGCCTAATCTGCTGCAGTTTCCATTTTTGTGACAGAAGTAATATTGCCTGAAAGCAAATGCTAAGTGTCATTTTTAGAATCCTTAAGGGTAGTGGGAAATTAAGTCTATCACCTGCTCCTGTTCAATACCATAAGACAAAGATGCAAACATGTGAAGTGACTTTTAAAAAAACAGAAACAACTTGACTTTAATGCACGAAAATATTCCTAGGAATTTTAAAGAACAAGAATAAACAGATGTCAAGGCATAAGAGGAAAGATCAGAAAATAGTCAAAAGCAAGGAGATGGGTTTTTACACAGTGTTTGAAGGAAAATAATATGGAAACCATTACGGGTCAGCAAGGAAAATGTGTTGGGAAGTACAAAATAGGATGCAAGTAGCAGAATGTTATAGAAGCTGAAGTTTGTGGAGCACCGGAGTTTGGAAATTGTGCAAAAGCATTGAAATAGTTGAGTTTGTGGACGAAAAGGAAATTGCAGATTGCAGCAGTTGACTTGGCTAATAAACAGCAGACATTGCAAAATGATTGCTCAATGTTCAGCACCATTCGTGTCTCCTCACATACTGAAGCAGTCCATGTTCAAATTCAACAAGACTTGGACAATATCCAGACTTGGGTTGAAAAGTGGCAATTAATATTCACACCACTCAAACACCAGGCAATGACCTTTTATGACCACAATCTAACCACTACACCTTGACATTCAATGGCATTGCCATCACAGAATCCCCATTCTCAACAATCTCGGGTTTACCATCGACCAGAAACTCAACTGGACTATCCGCATAAATACCTTGACTACAAGAGCAAGAGCAGATCAAAGGCTAGGAATACAGCAGCAAAAAACTCACTTTCTGATGCCCCAAAGCCTGTCCACTATCTAGAAGGCATGAGTCTGGATTGTGATGGAATACTTCCCACTTGCCTGGATGGATGCAGCTCCAACAACACTCAAGAAGCTTGACATCATTGAGGAAAAAGCAGCCTGCTTGATTGGCACCAAATCCATTCCCTCCAACACCGCTGTTATTATCTTCAAGATGCACTACAGAAATTTTCCAAAGGACCTTAGACACTACTTTCCAAACTCAGGACCATTTCCACCTTTATATATGGAAACACTACCACCTACAAGTTTCCCTCCAAGTCACTCACAATCCTGGCTTAGAATTATATCACCATTCCTTCAGTGTTGCTGGGTTAAAACCCTGGAATTTCCTACCTAACAGTTAAGTGGGTTTAGCTCCTACACGAGCTGCAGGGGTTCAAGGCAGAAGCTCACGACCACCTTCTCTAGGACATCTAGATACTAATCAATGCTGGCCTAGCCAGCAACGCCCAGGTCCAACAAGAGAATTGTTTTTTAAAAATATACAACGTTACAAAGGTAAAAGTAACTGCTGTTTATGGAGAGGATGAGAGGGCAAAAATGTGGTTTAAGAAAGAGTAGGAACTCAAAAGTAACAGTCTACTTCTGCCTGAGACAGCAAATCAGGAAGACGGGTGGTGTTAGTGAGGAAAGCAGATTTTCATGCGGGTTCCTAAAAACAAGGTTTCAATCTTCCCAATTCATAGAAATTTCAGAATACTTACAGTGTGGAAACAGGCCATTCAGCCCAACAAGTCCACACCACCCATCCAAAGAGCATCCCACCCAGACCCATCCACCTGCCCTCTCCCTGTAACCCTGCATTTCCCATGGCTAATCCACCTAACATACACACCCCTGGACACTATGAGCAATTTAGTATGGCCAATCCACCTGACCTGCACATCTCTGGACTGTGACAGGAAACCGGAGCACCCAGTGGAAACCCACGCAGACAGGGGGAGAATGTGCAAATTCCACACAGACAATCGCCCAAGGCTGGAATCGAACCTGGATCCTCCACTGTGAGGCAGTAGTGCTACCCACTGAGCCACCCCAAATTTTGAGGGAGGAAGTAATTATGGCTTATTGTGATTGGATGAGAGTCAAGTAGCCTGATAACAAAGAGGCAAAGCAGAGCTCAAAACAGGTAATGAGATGCAAGGCAAGAGATTAACCAATGTCCAAGTAATCCGTAATTTTTCAAACATTTATTCACCTTAAATTGTGGCATGTCCTCATGAAAATCATATCCCATTCTGGTGTTTCCGTTATAGCTCCTACTTTTGCTACCTCAGAAGCCAAAATTTGAATGCATCCAACATAGAACTGACTTGACCAGATTGAGTATATGCCTCACTTGTCAAATTCCCCTATCACTCTAGAATACATGGACACAAAGTAGTGATCCTAAATGGGGTTGTAATTACCAAGATGACAACAGCAACAAGATATCAAGATCAAGAAGGTGGCTGTATAGAAGGACAACTTATGGCAGAAGAACAGTTTAGGGAGAACAAAATGCTACCATTTTAAGAGAAGAAATTCAAGATAGATTGAGACGCCAATTATAATTAGAAGATAAAGAATCAGTAATCCAAGATAAGAAGCCAGGAAAGATATCTGGCACAGAAACCAGCAGAGGGATGACAGACAAGGATTTTAAAATGGAGATACAAAAGAAACAAAAGAAAGTGAAATGTTTTTAGAAAGATGCAGGGAACATGGGAGAAGGTTCCCAGATGTGAGTTGGAAACAATGACTACACCCTCACAATAGCAGTTTGGTTAGCGTTGGAGGATGAAACTGGCAGAAGGTTTTTAGAAAAGTGTTCGGGTGTCACCCTTAATGAGGCAGGTTGTACAGTTAGGACATCAATATGACAAGCCAGAACATGATCATAGGAAAGGGTCAGGGGATAAGCCTAGTTGAAAAGTGTAAGACATTTTGGAAGAAAATTACTGAGGGGTCTTGTTTAATCATCTATTGACATGCGTCCACGTGTAGTAATTTATACTAGAGCTTGAGCATGATACCAGTCAAAACAACCACTCATACTTTATTATGTACTTTTGTACTCACCCATGCAGTTACCATGATGCACAGGGCAACAAGACATGGGCCCAACAAGTTCCAAAGACCACGGCGGTCTAGTTGCATTGACATGGCAATCAATAAGGAACCAATAATAAAAAGTACCTTCAATAATAAAAAGAAAAAGTGTAGTGTAAATGTACCACATTTGACAATGAAATGTTTAACACTAATATTAAGATGTCATTGCTATCCTAAATAACTGAACAACACTTTTGAAGAATTTCCAGGATCAGAGTTCCATTCCTTTGAAATTTGCTGCAGTTACTCCCTCAAGTTAAGTGGTATTTATTACTTCCGCAAGAGAACAAAAAATTTTAAATTTTACAGCACTGTCTTAACACCTGCTCATATGACAGAGTCACCCAGGCATGTGAAAATAATACCCTCTTGGGATCTGAAGTGAATGATCATGCCTTTTGCTTCCTCAATCTCTCTGAAGACAAACTGAGCATGTACTTGGTGAGATGTGACCAACTTCAAGTCAGAAAGTAAAGGGAAAGTACAAGACAGTCGTTACAATGAATTTCAATCCATACTACTTATCACTGCACAACTTCACAGACAACAAGTATGTTCCCCTACACCAACCCTTAAAATGTGGACTGCTTTACTGGCTTCAAGCTCAACAAAATAATTCAGTCTAGTTGAACCACCTGTCAGCTTTCAAAGCCTCTGTTCAAAAAGCTTGACATCTGTGTCTAATTTCTCTATTTGCTCACGACCAAAAAAGAGAGGACTCTTGTGGTGCAGTGGCAGTGCCCCTACCTCTGAGTCAGAAGGCCTAAGTTTGAGTCCCATCTGTTCCAGAGGTGTGCCGTATCAACCTGCCCAGGGATGTTTAAAAAAAACCAGAAAGGAAGTGCTACCAGCAGCCTTGATGAGAAGCTGGAACTAATCACCTTCTAATAAATTGGTATGAATACTTCATTAATTACAAATTTAAAAAACTGCTTATTTGTCATATTCCATGAGAAAAAAAATCCCGTTTTATTAGTATTATCTAAAACATTCAAAATATGGTCAAAAAATCCAAGAACTACTCCTATGAAAGGTAATTGTTAATACTTACATATTTAAGGAGGGATTTTAACCTCGCCATACACAGAATTGTAACCCACACAGATACAACTGAACCAAGGAAATCACAGTATTGCAGTGTGTCATATTCCATAATGCACATGACAGCAATTCCAGGTTGATCACATGCATGATAAAACTGTAAGGAATCATTTTTAAAATTGTCATTCAATTGGTGGTTCGAAATTTATCACACTAATAATTCATATCAAATAGCAGTTTCTTCACACCGTTTTATTATTTCTTTATAAACACAGATCAGATACAGTAGCCTTATTTACATGGACCTAGTCTAGAAGTCCAGGATATCAAATTCAAATCCCACCATGATAAGTGTATGAAACAGAACTAAATTAAACCTAGTCGTTTATGGACTAGTAACAGAAATAACCATGGAAGCAAATAAATTTTTACAGAAAAAGTTATCTTCTTTGTGAATAAAGCTAGATACTTTTACCAAAATCACACATTACACAACTGACTTGGAGCGTCAGAGGCTGAGGGATGACCTTACAGAAGTTTATAAAATCATGAGGGGCATGGATACTGTGAATAGCCAAGGTCTTTTCCTCAGAGTAAGGGAGTCCAAAAATTGAGAGGCATAGGTTTAAGGTGACAGGGGAAAGATTTAAAATGGATGTAAGGGGCAACTTTTTCATGCAGAGGGTGGTGAGTGTAAGGTACGAGCTGCCAAAGGACATGGCGGAAGCGGGTACAAATACAACATTTAAAAGGCATCTGGATGGGTATATGACTAGAAACATAGAAGACAGGAGCAGGAGGTGGCCATTCGGCCCTTCGAGCCTGCTCCCCCATTCATCATGATCATGGCTGATCATCTGACTCAACAGTCTAACCCTGCTTTCCCCCCCTTAACCTTTGATCCCATTCACCCCAAGTGCTATACATAGCCGCTTGATGCCAAACATTGAATGTTTGGCATCAACTACTTCCTGTAGTAACGAATTCCACAGGCTCACCACTCTTCAGGTGAAGAAATGTCTCCTCAATGCTGGCAAATGGGACTTGAATAATTTAGGATATCTGGTCAACATGGTTGAGTTGGTCTGAAGGGTCAGTTTCTGTGCTGTACATCTCTATGACTTATCACCTCTCATATCAAAATGGCAGACAGGAAATGACCCACAAGTAAATATCAGCAATACGATTTGGTTGTCATTCCCAGTTTATCACATTACACACGTTCCCATGCCAAGTCTAGTTTGACATAGTGTTGGACTTTCCACCCATTCCCCATTTGTTCAAACCGGTCAAAATCTGTACCTTTGCCACCTCTGCAAAAGGTCACCAATCTCAAATTTTAACTTTTTCTCCCTCCACATGCACTGCCTGGCCTGTATGTTTTTGACATTTTAATAATTACATCCTCCTCAGCATGCAGAAACTTTCCCCAAAATGGCACCTTGAAAGTCCATTTTCTATGCCAGTATTACTTCTGAACTTTTTATTAATTTTAAATTGGTTTAACAAAGTAGAGATGTTGCTTAGTTCAGAAAACACAGATTTCACAACTGCCCAATGAAGCTTATTTGAAGATAGGGGAAGCTTATGTTGCATCATATTTCACCAATATCACATGATATGATGAGAAGGATGATCTAAAATGACATATCCAAATATAAAAATTGAGCTCCGAATCAGAAAACCCAGTCATTATTTAACACAACTCTCTCATAAGATTAATTACATAAATATTGTAACAACAGCAATTTAGAGGTTAGGCATTCGACAGCAAATAATTCACTTGCTAACCTCTCGAAACTTTAAAACCAGCTACAAGGCATAAGGCCGCATTGATTAAATATTATTCATTTGCCTGAATGAGTGCAGCTCCTGCAACACTCAAATAGCTCAAAATCATGCAGAATATAACTGTTTACTTGACTGGCACCATGTACCCTACCATAATCATTTATTCCTCCCAATCACATATGAAAAGGCCTTTTGTGAACCATGAGAAGACAACTGTAGGTACTCACTAAGAATCACAGAATCCCTACAGTGTGGAAGCAGGACATTCGACCCATCAAGTCCACACCGCCCCTCTAAACAGCATCTCATCCAGACCCACCTCCCTTACCCCATTGTAACCCTGCATTGCCGTAGCTAATCCACCTAAACTGTACATCCTTATACACTCCGGAGCAATTTAAGCATGGCCAATCCACTCAACCTGCTCATCTTTGGACAGTGAGAGGAAACTGGAGCACATGGAGAAAAGCCACGCCGACAGAGGGAGAATGTGCAAACTCCACAACAGATAATCGCCTGAGAACAGAGATGAAGCTGGGTTCCTGGCGCTGAGAGGCAGTAGTCCTATCCACTGAGCCACTGTGACATCATACAAAGATTCTGTGACAGTACTTTCTAAACACGCATCCTGTGTCAACTTGAAGAACAAGGAAAGCCAGGCCAGGGAAACACCAACTCAAGTTCCTCTAAGTCATACGCTGTTTTGACTTGTAAATTATCATTCCATTATCCTAATCAAGTCAAACCTCTGGATATTAAACAGAACATAGGAGTACTTACACAACCCTGACTGATGATGGTTTATTATAGTCTCAAGGACAATTAGGGATTGGGATTAAACACTGGCCTTGCTAGTAATTCTCTCATTCTGTTAACAAATTTACAAGTTGGGATAGCATATTCATGGGCACTACTTTCCAAAGGCAAATGTTAGATGTTGGTTACCAGGAGTAATGTATTCCTGCTGTGGGAGTGACTTCCTATAACGTAATCACAGTAAAGGCAATATTTAAGAAAATTATTTTGAACACACCTATCAATTGGAAATTAAGCTTTATGAAGAGTGAGGAAATTTAATGCGTCAGTTTACCATTGAGAAAAACATGGTGAAGAAATACACGGAAGCTTCTACAAAATAACAGCGATGCACAGCAATCACAATTGGGGGGACGAACATGAGATTACTCAAAGTTAGCAAGAGTGTTGCTAGCAATTGCCGTCTGTATGACTGGGCATTGGTATCATCTGTACAGCTCCATCCGTTCCAGCCTAAGGAATTTACAAAGAGAACAAAATCATTATTCTACATGAAGGAAGCAATTTATGAACAAAAACAGTACAGTATAGCAACCGTATTATTAAAAAAAATCTTAGAGCAATACAAAAATGGCTTGATAGTTTCATAATTATAACATACAAACATGCTAAAATTATTTAACGCTTTTGCAAATATCATTCACTGCTGCAGATTTAAATCTACCGTTAATGGCTACTCATAGCCATCTGTCTTTGCTGATCAGTTACATCCATAATGCATTTCAATGGCGCTGGCGCATTACGCAGCATATGAGATTTGGGATATGTAATACAGTCAGAACAACAGATAGGCAACCTGACCTACAGAGTGATTTATAGATTACTTGGGGAATGTCATTCGAGTGAGTAATTCTGGCAAACTGGTGTATTGCTGTAGTTACTCTTGCTGTAATAAAAACACTTTACTCACCTTCATAATGCAAGCAAAAGCAATGAACGTAAACAAAAGCTCATACCAGAATTTGATTTAGAATTTTAGTTCAATATCGAACTTCGTTAGTAAAGTTAAGTTTAGCGCTCCCCCGTCAAAGTCTTTTTTTAAAAAAACACGGATCATTAGCAAATTACACTTATCAAAACGATTAATCATATATTTAGTCAGTTTTCACTAATTTTCAGGAGGGAGTAAGCAGCAAATTTTGTATTCATAAAAACGGTGGCTTCTACATTACATTCCCTTGTGATTATTAATAAAGTTTTAGAAAATAGAGAAGGACTCCACAAGTCAAGACTAACATTTTACTGGAATAAGGCATTTTGACCAGGTATCTTGGACAGGGAGCTCCTTGATCAATGACCCCTTAAAACAAAGTACAAATCCAGACCCTTAGGTACCATGTTATAAAATAATCAAAAGCAGGAATTCTAATACACAGGCCAAACATGGATTGTACAACAAGTTTGAAGTAAGTATTTTCTAATGGGCCATACAATATCAGTTTGAAAGGCTAAAGAAAGGAGAATTTTGACTTTCAGTTGGTGACAGACCATGAAATTACTGGTCCAAAATTGCTACAATTTTTAAATTTCAACATCAGTGATCCACTCCCTCCTTCTGTGGAGTCAAACTTACCAGCTTTGCAAACACATGCAGCATAAAGATATCCATGAGTTTGAAGAAGTCTGCACTCTCCATATACACCACAATCCCCGACACAGGGATTCAAAATAGCTGATACAGTTACCAGAGCAGAAATCTTGCCACAGGTCTGATTGCTAAAAGACAATAAAATGTGATTATATTTTCAGGGACTTGCAGATATTACAAAAATTACTTCTTCCCTTTTCATGATAAATGAAAAAAATTTCAACAAGAGTAATCATAAAGATTAGTAGGATTCATGCTACTTTTCCAAATAAGTTTAACCTGGTTTGGAGATAAGTATCAGAGCAACAAGTCCCAGAATCATCAGTTTTATCTGAACTTCTCTTACTATTAACTGCATCTACTGTGCTGTGTTGGTGGGCCTGCCAAATGCAGTTCATGCACCTCAGCACTTTTTAATGTTCAGTCACATTTCAAGCAATGCATAGTAATGCCACAAGTGCAAGTTCAATTCCCATACTGGTTGAGTTCACTGTGAAGGTCTCACCTTCTCAGCTTTGCCCTTTCCTTGGGCATAGTGAGCTTCAAGTTACACTCACCACTCGTTGCCTCTCTCTAATGATTGGCAGCCCTCTGGTCCTCTGGGATTATGGCCACTTTACCTTTATGTCTGCATGGTAACTTATTGCGATATATGATTTTTTTCACCTAGATCCATTTGTACCATACAGTGTGCAGTCTCTCTCCATTTAAATAATCCTACCTTTTCTGTTCTTAGATTTTAGATTTAGGCTTAGATTTATTTAATGTTGTCACTTGTAGCTACGTACAAGGAAAAGAGGATAATGTTGCCACATTCCACTGCCATCTTGGATTACAAAATAAATTCCTGAATAAATTGTATAAATGATAAAATACTAGATAAATTAATATTAAAGTGATATTACTAAAACTAAAACTAAAACAGTTTCAAAAGTCCATCTTTCCCTCTCCGTAGACGTCACCCTCTCTGCTCCTCCAGTCACCGCCATCCAACATCATCTTCAGGGTCCTAGCAATATGCTCCTTTTCTGCCGCCACTGGCCACATTTCTTCCGACACTTCCACCTCCACCTCTGAGCCGAAAACAGTCATATAGTACAGGTCCTGCACACCCATCAGCACTGGACATCGATTGATAGGTCCTGGCTCTGAGTCAACTGATGGGGTTCTGGCTCGTCTTTCATTGCTACCATCCAAAATGGAGCAAGGATGCAGATACATGGGGTCCCAACTTCCTGCAGGAGGCCATCAGGAGGAGTTCCCAGTGTAATCAAAACAAAAAAATCACGGAGCTGGAAAGACAACAACGAAGCCGAGTGGATGCAGTAAAATTCACTGCATGAGCCATTCTTCCTGCAAAAGTGCAGTTGTACATATTTTTGCACATCACAGTCCATCTGCCAAATACCTGCTAAATGACTGAACTTAACTGAATCCCTTTTTAGACTTTTTATGGTCTCTTGACAACTTACTGACCTACTCATCTTACCAAATAATTCCATTCTTGAATCTCTGTCAGAAGAAATCTGTCTATTCCACACTCAAAGTACTTTATAATTATTCAAATTCAATTCCATTTGTTACTCCCATGCCTTGGCTCAATGTTAGAACTCATGCCAGAGTCAGATGGTGTGTGGTCAAACCCCAACTCAAAGGCACAAAATTTAGGTTGACATTTCAATGAAATACTGGAGATGATTGCACTGATGGAGGCAGAGCTTTTGGGATGAACCTTTAAACTGTTTTGTCTTCTGAAGTGACCATAAAAGACCATATATCTTAGGGACCTAAGAATCATTAATGACACAAATGAATTTATTTGGTCTATTGACTCAGAGTTATTCCTGTGCTCTATCCCAAGTCTTGCAAATTTACTTTCCTCAACCGCCTATTCAATTTTCTTTTAAAACGAATCACCTCTGCTTCCAACACTCTTGCAGGCAGCAAGTTTCAGGTCATCAGCACGATTTGAAGAGGAGGGGAGTTATCCTGGTCAATATTCATTTATCAATAAACACTGCTCTAACCAGATTATGTGGTAAATTTATTTCACTGATGGTTGTAGTTCTGAAATGGCTGTCATATTTGCCTATATTACAACAGAATTTGCATTTCAAAAGTTATTATAAAGCACTCTCCAACAGCTTCAGCTCTTCAGATAACCTACAGAATAGGAATAGTCTTCTTCCTATTACTCTATGATGGCAGGAACTTTATACTTTTCAGGACAAATTTATTCAACTGAAAAAATTTAAACATACACATCATTCAGTAATTGTATTTTTGAGTATTGGTTCACTTAAGTCAATTAAAAACTACTGATTTTAAATTCATTACTTCATCATCAACAATGAACTCACCTTTTATCGCACAGGATTTGCAAAGTGAGATACCAACGGCTAGTTTCTGGGTAAGGAACATGAAGGGATCTTGATAATGTTGAAGAATTCATTATAAGCAAGTATCCCCAAGATAAAGCTTTGAAAAGAAAAACATATTATAAAACTAAAATAGTAAAAAACGTATTGAATGTACAAGTTTGAAATATAAAAATCAAGGTGCCGACCCACTGAATTTTGTCTTTGGAAATTATAAATCTATTTTCAGAACAAAAGTGAATATTCTTTCACATCTGTTCTAAGTTGGCAATGTACAAAAGTCATATGGGATATGGGAACCCTACAGATGTAAATTTTCAGAATAGCTCAGCGTATTGCCATACTAAAACACATCACTTACGTATACCAATTTGATATTATTTTATAAAAATATCAAGTGTTCTAATGCGTGAACAGATTAGGTTCAATTTTTCAATAGAAATACCATAGAAAGATAAGTTTTTTTTTCCTACGTTAACAACACACAAAGATAGCATGTGAAGAAGTCAGATATGGGTTTCATATTTATGGGGATTTTTTAAAAGTCTATCCTGGCAAAAAGCAATTAATTTGAACTTTCCCACATACTTAGTAGCATTCCATAAAGAAACAGTGAATGAAAACTTTATTCCTAGCTTGCTGAAATATATATTTAGCCCAAGATCATTATAGCCTGAAAAAGACTTCAGAACCTAGATCCTTGATGACCAGATACCATACGCACTTAAGAGATATACGTATATCCCAATGTCCATTAGGGTCTCATTTCTTGTATTGGACAGAAATCTCAGGCAGGGTACTCCCCTAAATTTAACTTCTGAGAGACATTCCACCTGTAGAATGCAAAAGCTAAGCTAAAACAGGCCCACAGCAATTGTGTCAATGATAAAACTCTGGCAACAAGAGACATAAAATGTTGGAAAACCAAAAACAAAGTACTGCAAATACTCAGCAGATCAGGCAGCACCTGTGAAGAAAGAAATAATGTTAAATGTTTCGGGCCAATTACTTCTCAGTAGAACTGGAAAGAGGTTAGAAACATCATAAATTTTAAGCAAGTACACAGGCAGGGAAATGGGGAGGTGAGATCAAGAGAAATGTACAATGATACAAGGCAAAGGAGTACCTTCACAAGACAAGTAAAGAAGCAAAAGGGGAGCTTTGACTGACAACAGCACAATTGTTACTAACATCAATTGTCCAAAAAATGGATGGCTATGATTCATAATAGTGAAATTCAATTGTGGACCTAGAACTCTGTATACTGGTCCCTGTCTCCACCGAGTACTCAAGTGAATTCACACTGGGCATAGACTATTATGGCCATCTACTCCACACATGGAAGCTGAGGAACAAGGCGAAATGCAAATGTAAACACAAGCTTCAGACCACAGAACAAATCATATCAATCTGCCCTTCATTAGGAGACACTTCATTTTTCCACTTGGCATGTAGGAGGTTGGCAAATAGATAAAAAATCTGGAGAACAAATGCAAAGAGCAAAGAACGGAGAATATTTCTTATATGATTTGGGTGGACAGAACTGCAATCAAGGTACTGAAGTTGAACCAAGAGTGAACGATAAGCTTTGCCCACTAATAAATAGTAGTCTCAATTTTCAAGCCTCTTCAGAAGAGTGTAGAAGGCCAAGGACAAAGAGGTCAGAATGGGGATGGGTGGAGAAATAAAGTGAAAAACACTCATCCAAGCTATGTTTGATCTCACCAGTGATCCACTACAGTAAGCAGCAACTACAGCTTTCCAAATTGGAATCAGCACTAGTAAATGATTATTTGACCTTGGAAGAGCATTGGGAATTCTGGATTATGGGAAAGGAAGGGGTATAAGAGCAAGAGTTGCATCTCTTGCACTTGTATAGAAAGGGAAGAAGGTGTAAAGTATTACTAATCATGGAATCAGAGTACTGCATAGGGTATAATTCTTTCATAATGCTCCTTTGAAAAGTAAAATGTGTTTTACAATGATGGAAAGAGCAAAGGCTGGTGGATTAAAGGCATGGAGAAGGGAACTCTAGAATTATTCTGGAGTGGAAGTAGTACAAAATAAGTGCTGCAAGTTGATGGACAGGGTTGAGGGGACAGGTAGGCATTTAAAGGATTGGTAGGAAAGGTGGCATTATGACAACAAATGCAATGGTTAGATACCTGGCAAATGGAGCAAGTTTTTACACAAGTGGGTTAAAAGGAATTGTAGTCAGGGAACTGAAGTTGAAGCAATGGTGGAAATTGGAAGAAAAATTGATAATATTTTGCAGTTCAGTCAACAGCAGGAAACATCACCAATGTAGTAGCCAGAGTACTGGAATGAAGCAGAGGGAGGCTTGAGGCAAGCCATAAGAAAGAACGGAATGCACAATGTCCCACAGATTCCACAATGAACAAAGATACACAGCTTGGCTGTTGGTAGTGTCTAATGCATACCCGGACACTGATAGCATCAAGGGCGTTAAAAGAGCAAAAGGTTTTCTATAGCTGAAGTCAGGTAAATTTTACTTTCGATCAAGAACTCCATATGCTGGAATGCATAATATAAATTCAGGAGCACATTCCCACAATTTGTACAGAGTAAAAGATGAAAATGCATCCCATAATGCTTAGTTGCTCAATTTGCCTTTAAAGAAAAACCCAAAGGAACTGCAGATGCTGTAAATTAGGAACAAAAACAAAGTTGCTGGAAAAGCTCAGCAGGTCTGGCAGCATCTATGGAGGCAGAGTTCTGAGGAAGGGTCACCGGACCCGAAACGTTAACTCTGTTTTCTCCTCCACAGATGCTGCCAGACTTGCTAAGCTTTTCCAGCAACTTTGTTTTTGTATCTTTAAAGAAAACTGATTACATTGAAAATTAAATTTAAAAGATGTCACAAACTAATATAAACAAAGTAAATGTCTTTCAGACCTAAGTTCTGCACAAGCAGCTTTAAGATTAGAGAAGAACTCAGTGGGATTTACGAAGGTATCCAACATTGAAGCAACCAACTGAAAGCAATATAAACCCGACAAAGATTTATATAATTTTCAGCAAGTTTCATTTCTAAGATAGGTTTTCAATAAAGATCAGATGTGCAATAAAACTGAAAATTTACTGTAAGTTCAAATCTAAAACAACAAATTGCATCAGATAACTTCTAGAATTTCATTGCATTTATGAACTAATGTGTACCTTCTCCGCAGCTTAGGGAATTGACATCTAGGGACATCACAGGAGACCCAGCACTTAAACAGGCAAACACGGTTGCATTTTCATTGGATAATGAAGTCTAAAAGATTGGAAACAGTTTTCTTACTCTTCCCTCAATGATAAGCCATTTACTCCTACAAAGAACAAAATACTAATACAGGGTTTGCCTGGAAATGTGTCCTAGTACTTCCAGATACTAACATCAGAACAAGACTGATCTCAATACAATGGGTATGAACCACTATATGAAGAAACACAGTTAACTAAGAATATCACTGACATATATAAGAGTTATTCAAAAGGCTGATGAGGGAAACTTAGAAGTTACTTCAAAGTTTAATAACAAAATAGGATCAGATGACATAAATAGGGACAAGCAGAAAGTAAATCCAGAACAGATAGAAAATTTCTTTACACCAAACTTGTGATCACCTCCTAGAGTAACAAGGTAGTAAAGTTAACGTTGTTGAGACCATTCTAACAACAATAAAATCTTGTCAGAGAGCTCATTTAGTTGCTGAATAAACTTCAATAAGTCGTCAATTTAGGTTTCACCCTGAGTTGAATATCAAAAATCAATATTTCACATTTTTTGTTACTGCACCAAAAAAATTTTCAAAATGCTGGAAACCTGAAAAAGGGGATAAAGAAAGCTGGTTTTGAAGAAGGGCTGGCATCCAAAATTTTAACATCTCCACAGATGCTGACTGACCTGATGAATATTCCAAACATTTTTAAATTCTTTTTCAATTTCCAGCACTTAGTTGCAGAAATTGCGACAATAATTCAAATATAATTTTTTCATCTCAATAAAATATAAAAGTTTGAATTATGTTACTTAAAAAAGAGAAAAGCTTCACCAATGAAAGGGTACAAAAGGAAGCTTTAAGCGCCAATCAATTTAAATTTGAAAGTGGCGCAGAAGATACCAGGCAAATTCCAAAGCTTCATCAAATATTGTTTAAAGGGAACACAGGTGTAAAGTCGTAAACAAATATTTAAGTTATTCAAAATCTGCTTAATTGTAAAGCAACAGTTTACTGGAACAAGTTGCTGAAAGTGTGAGGTAACAACATTACATCAAAAACATCAGAGACCCAAGCATACAGGATAAGGAACTGTGCATCTCCATAACTAGATTGAAGAATTGTGAAACGAACGGCACAAGGGCTGTGAAAAAAGTGTAAATTCCAGTGGATGAATTTAATATCAAATCAAGAACAAAACAGCAGGAAGGAAAGAAATATTGAAAGAGCAACAAAATAAAAGTGTAAAAAATTAAATCTTGAAATTTCTAATAAGTGAATTCAGAAAGAACAAGACACCACATTTGTACTAGTTAATATTAATGCCAAAGGAGTGGCTAACATCATATTTAGCACGTATTTTAAAGGTTACTTAGACTGAATTTAACAATACATAATTCTCTGTACAGAGTTTAGCTTGGAACGACCACGCAAGTACAGCAACTTGTCGAATGTGATGGATTTCATGATGAGGCAGCTAAGTTAACTGCACAACTTGGACAGCATTTGCCTAAGTATTATATTGACAGGAAGTTGTAGCTCAACAAAATGAGCTCATTCCTTCTCTCTCCACACCATTTTGTGTGGTTGCAGTGTCCAGAAACAGCTAACTTCAAAGAAAAAAAAACACTTTTTCTCATTCAAACTATAACAAAACAAACTTTACCAAAGTTTCCATTATTCAGGGAAACTGAAGAATATAGTAGAAAAATCCATTTTGGACATTGATGCAAGTGCATCATTAAGTGCAACATTAAATTTGAAGCTAAATTAGCCTGATACAATAGTCCAAAGATTCAAATGGAGAAGATACTCTCAAATATAAAACAATACCTTATTTAACTGCAAATTCAACATGATGGTCCCACCATTGTCTCTTCCTGTATTCAACTTCAGTGGAAGAATTATTGGATATTCAGAGGTGACTAGTGTTTCTGGTCCATTCAAAACAAAAAATCTTACAGAGATAACATCCACATCTTCTCGAAGAACAGGCTGATTACGAAAACATGATATGCTATTGCCACTTGGCTCAGTTTTATTTGGTTTTACGTATACTCCCAACATATCTAGATTTCTGATTACTGTACCATTGCTTGATAGAGTGAAGTTATTAAACAGCGTAAGAAGGGATCCAGCATCAACAGGTTCACATACTGCAAGACATAAAACATTCATATCTTTTATTTAATGTAGTTGTAAAATGTAAACAACACATTCTTACTCTCTAGAATACTTTGTTTTGAAAAAAAGAACCAGCAAAATAAAATTCATTTTACAAGTCAATAGAGTACAACCCACACTAGAATGTTTGCAGTTAGGTCAATAGTAATGTGATGCAAAAGCAACATGTAGATCAGCTAGCTTATTCAAACATTACCAATCAATTCCTCTCAAACGCAAGTAGGTTATTGATATGTAATCAAACTTTACCTTAATAAAGGTTAGCAAAGTGGAATAATGTGGTGCCAAAATATTTTACCACAGATTTGATGAGAAAATATATTCTACTACAATTCCTGAAAATTCCTCACCTCAGTTGCATTACTCCAGGATTTGCTAATGAGACCCACAAGACTCCTCAGTCACAAAAGCCAAATGTTAATAAGATGCAAAGACATTTTCTTCACACCCCCCACTCCATTCAGAACACAAATTTAGTAACTTTGGCAATAATTCTATTACCCTCTTGACCACTACTTCAGATTCAATCAAACAGTTTCCAATGCTGACATACTAAATTAGCAGAGGTAAAAGGTACCGCAGATGCTGGAGAATCCGAGATAACAAGCATGGGGCTGATGAACACAGCAGGTCAAGCAGCATCATAGGAGCAGGAATGATGCTGCTTGACCTGCTGTGTTCATCCAGCCCCATGCTTGTTATACTAAATTAGCAATTGAGCATGATCTTTGTAAAAAACAAACTTACTTTCACATCTGTCGCATCACTGCCCTCACAACCTTACAATCACTCTTTTACTATGTTTCGTCTGAAATATCGCAATGCTCTCCTAAACTTACCTACCATCGTCTATTCTCTGCATACTTTGGTGCATATAATATCCAGTCCTATCTCTCACAAAGTCCAGCTCACACTCAGTCTTTTTACCCCAATTCTTCCAATTCAAGGTTTAATTCTTATTTCTGGCTGTGCTTCTTCCACATCTCTTCTAACCTTCATGAGACCTCCAAAGGCCACCCCCAATTCCAGAACTACTCATTTCACCAATTCCAGTATGCTGCATGCCTCTTTTCCCCTTCATCATTTTGTCTGCACCTTAAGCCACAAAGGTCTGAACTTCTAAAATTTTCCCCACTCAAACTCTGTAACACACCCTCTTTCCTGATAAAACCCATCTTTACATTAAAGATTCTGGTTATCCTAACATTCCATCCTTCATCTATGAATGTGTTTTTATCCCAAGAAATCCCACTGAAATGACTACATTAAAAAGTGCTATGTGAATACAAGTTGTTGTATATACAAGATATAGTTGGTGGGGACTAGTGGGTTAAATACTTCAAGTAATTCAAATCCAGCTAAAATAAATCCTGCTTGCAAAAGTTCTGAGTGAATTGAATTTAGGCAATCTCAGTTAACGGTAAGTATTGATGTTCTCAGGTCAGGCCAAGACAATTTTTTGCAGTAAATGTTGTAGCTGTAAAAGCGCCTTCATTCAGACTGATTGTGCCATACATTAATTGGAATTGATGGGCATTGAAATCAATTATTTCTTACTGTTAATAGTCTGTACCCCACCAACACAGAATTTATCAAAAACAGAACACACCTGTTAAATAAGCTTCAATCTCAAAGGTGACGATCCAGTTAGGGTTGCTACTTTCAACAGTGAGTTGCAACCATTTCATCCATGGTGGAGAATCCAGTGTTTCTCTACATACTATACTTTCACTGCAATTTACAATCTTCAAGTGGGAGTTAGGTAATGCATTTGATCCTATTAACAGGAAGACAGGACAAGACTCCACTGGCCGGGTGTTGATAGCACAGTTTTTAAGATGAATGGTCAGTTCCACAGTGTGCTCGGGGATAAAAATTCTGAGGAGAGCCAAAGTAGATTTTGTTTTTATATACAACCCAAAGAATTTTAAATATTCTTTGAAGGATGCTAAGTGGGACTTACTTCAAGTGTGAAACCTGATTGACGGAAGAAAGAATCAGTGTAAGTGAAGTGTTTGGTTCAAGAACAGGCACGTTAATCAATCGTTGAACAAGCATCTGAGGTTGAAACATGTAGGAACACTTAGTCGAGAAGCCCTGAGAGAAAAATCAAATGCATATACCTTTAAATCCAATGTACTCAAGTGTCAATAGTTACATGCATCTTAATGGGTGCAGTAGCATCCTAATAGGCAATTGAACTGGTAATCCAGAATCATGGACTAATAATTTAAAGAATACAGGTTCAAAATACTAGAAATAAAAGTGAAATTAAATTGATTCCAAGCTGTCAGATTTCCATCAGTACCAAAAGCTGCTAGTCTCGTCTGTATGCAATTCTAGTCTCACACCAATGTGGTGAAGCAATCACTAAAATATTTAAGCCCACTGCCGCTTTTTCAGGGTGACTAGTGATGGACAATAAACGCAGGTCCGGCCAGAAACACAGGAAAAACAATATATATTTGTATAACATATAATAAAATATCATATAAACTATCATTTCTATATTCAGCATTACAACTTTACTCCAATAAAATTATAAACAGTAGTTGTGTATGGTCAACAAATATATTTTGGTGTTCAGAAAGTTAGACAAGTGTTTAATTCCAAAAATAAAATGTTAGCATTACAAATCAATAGCAAAAAGCTGTAGAATGATAGCCACATAGCATAACTTATTAAACAGGTCAGTTTTGATGAAACTCAATGTGACAAATCAACATGTAGCATCCTCAAAATCAGAAGAGTCACTATGAACATGTGCTAAAGATCTTTGCAATACGAACAAAGGGAAAAAGAACACTAATGCTAAAATACATTGCAGAGGGAAATCATTTTAGTAGAATTGTAAGTGAGAAACCCATAAGCAGTGATGCATAAAGCATTTTTAAAGTGGCAAAAAAAGGGCCGACATATTCTCAGACAAGGGTTCAACATCGTTTATCGACATTATATTTTACCTTTACTTCAATTTTACCATCATCGTTTGGTAGGTGTGCAGCTACAAACCAATCACCCGAAACAGGATTAGAAATATTCAAAGTTGTACTACTCTGCACTGCAGACATCAATGGAATAGTGAGGTTGAATGAAGGAGGAACAACTGTGTCTATTCCAAACTTGGTTTGTAACGGATTGATTACTGGTGGGGCACCTGCCCGAAAATGGCTGTTTAAGGAAAAATAGCAAATTAGACCAAAAAGGCCATACAAGATATTTGCCAACAGGCTTAGACTATAAAGCAAAATACTTTTTTTAACATGTTCTAAGCTGCATGGACAATGGAACGATTAAGTTTCCAAACAGCTGCCTCAATTTATTCACCCATGTAATTACTAATAAGATATATTACAATTGCTTTCTTACTCTACTCTGAATTTTATGCTCATACTTAATGATTACAGAGCAGTTTGGTTCATCTAACACATTTAACTCATCCAAATTTATAAAAGTCCACATACACAGTAATATTAGTATTTTGGCACTCGAGCCCCTTTCCTTTTGAGGCTTGTAAAATCCATTTCATCAACAGTGTATTTTCTGGCACTCGGAAGACAAAGAGACGTGCATTTCCATACCAGCTGTACAAGGAAAGTTTTTGAGGAGTTTGAGAGTAATATTCAGAAACGTAAGTCGGACCTGATAAAACAAAGTAAACAGATTATATACAAAAACAAATTAAACAATTTATGAAAAGGGCAAAGTGTACTGGATCAACATCTCACTTACCAGTTCAAGCACTTATTCCCTGTCTAGCACTGATGCACTAGGCCATAGTCAGATTAATGGACAGGCTGAACTGCAGTAAAATCACAAGATTTATTTGGCTTCCAAATTCACATGTCTAAGGTAGAGCTGCCATAATTTTACCAGACCATGGGGCTGCTCTCTTATTACAGAAAGACAACTGGTGGTGGTTTTACCTGAGGGTCACCACACCTCAGGTGAGGGGAAGGATCGAGAAGAATCCTTCATGGTAACCTCACCCCAGTCTAGAAATTGAACTGTTGGTGTCACTTTGCATTGTAAACCAGTCGCCTAGCCAACTGAGCTAAACTAACCCCCACACATACATCACCTACATGAACAAATGTAGGAGGTGCACCGAGTACCAAAGCAAAACACTACACTTATACAATACTTTTCACAACCTCAAAAGGTCCCAAAATGTTTCACAGTACAATTGGCATGCATTCACATTGCAATGTAGGAAATTTTGAAACCAATTTGAATACAGTAAGATCCTACAAATGATGATGTAATTAAACGTAAACAGATAATAAGCTTTAAGTGTCGTTGTTTGAGGGATTAGCATCGGCCAGGACACTAGGGAGAACTCCTCGTCAAACAGTTCCATAAAATATTTTACACTGACCCAAGAAGGCAGACAAAGCCTTGATTTAAAATCTGATACGAACAAAATCACCGCCAATATTGCAGCATTCCCTCAGTATTACACAAGAGCATCAGCTCACTTTCTGTTTAGGCACCTTATAGCCTTCAAGACTCAATATCAAATTTAATAACTTCTGATCATCAACACTGTTTTCCATTTTGATTATACATGTTGCCCCTCACCAGTGTCTTGTTTGCATGGGTTTGCTCCCAGCATAGCAGTCCTATTTTCTGCTATTAACACCAACCATTAATACCTATTCTTCATCTATGTCGCTTCTCTACCATTAACACTCCCTTTTGCACTGGCAATACCCTCCATCTGCCCCCTTTGTCCAAGGGTATAAAAGTAATCATTTTGCCCCTTTTGGTTCCTAAGAAATCATTTTGAACTCAAAATGTTGACTTTGTTTCTCTCATCATATATGCTGCCAGACCACTTGTGTTTCTCTAGCATTTAGTTCTTATTTTACATGGCCAGCATCTTCAGTATTTTGCAAGAAATTTTGCAGCACCAGCACATTGTGGTTGGATATGTATTTTTTAAAATAGAAAGATGCAATCCTTAACTTATATAAAATTTGAAACATCTTTGAGCACATTCAGATTCATGTTTTAGTCTCAGCATTTACCTGTATTTGTGGGAATTATTTAATGCTGAGATGCATGAATAATGAACTAAATAAAAGTTTCTCCATGACTTTATCTTTTTACCTTCATGCCTCACTTCCTTTCCCTGTATTGAAAACCGTTAAATCTTAAAACTCTTCTGTTCCATGAAAGATCACAGGCTTGAAATACTAACTTCTTTCTCCATGGAATGTGACTGAGCCGAGTACTGAAACCATTTCTGCACCCATGCAGAAACCGTTGGACAGATGGTTTCCCCTGGCACCTTCGCAAATCTAGGGATATAAATCTCCAGGTCTGTTCCACCTTCCTCCGTCACCCCTTAACTGAAATCATTACCTCCCCTCTTCTGAACTACTCATAAACTACTTCCCCAAGCATTTATGCTTTGTATATTTACTGTGCTCAATTATTCTTTAACTTTCATAACTCACCAACTCAGTAGACCAAAGCCATGAAAAATATAAAAGACACCAAAGGGCTGAGACACGACAAGTGAAATTCAATGGAGTAAAACACAGTGGTACAATTCAGAAGAGGGGAGGTAATGATTTCAGTTAAAGGGGTGACAGGGGGAAGGTGGAACAGACCTGGAGATTCATATCCCTAGATTTGCGAAGGTGCCAGGGGAAACCATCTGGCCAACGGTTTCTGCATGAGTGCTTATACGCCAAGGGTCTCCACCCATTTTATGTGTCTCCTTTCAACATTAAACTTGGAGTCATAGAGATGTACAGCGCAGAAGCAGATTCTTCACTCCAACTTATCCATGCTCACCAGATATCCTAAACTGATCTAGTACCATTTGTCAGCATTTGGCCCATATCCCTCTCTAAACCCTTCCTATTCATATATCCATCCACATGCCTTTTATTGTAATTGCACCAGTCTCCACCACATATTCTGGCAGCTTATTCCATACACGCACCACCCTCTGCGTGAAAAGTTTGCCCCTTAGGCTCTTTTTAAATCTTTCCCCTCTCACCTTAAACCTAAACCCTCTAGTTTTGGACTCCCCTCATCCCTGGGAAAAGAGCTTGTCTATTTACCCTATCTGTGCCCCTCATGATTTTATAAACGTCTATAAAATCCACAGCCTTCAACACTCCAGGGAAAATAGCCCCAGGGTATTCATCTTATCCCTTTAGCTCAAACCCTCCAACCCTGGCACCATCCTTGAAAGGATTCAGAAAAAAAATTAAACATCTCACAACATCGTTCCAAAAGCAGGGAGACCAGAATTGAATGCAGTAGCCAGAAGTAGCCTAACCAACGTCCTGTACAGCTGCAACATGAGCTCCCAACTCCTAAAGTCAATGCACTGACCAATAAAAGCAAGCATACCAAACGCCTTCTTCATTATCCTATCTACCAGTGACTCCACTTTCAAGGAAGTATGATCCTGCATGCCATGGTCTCTTTGCTCAGTGACACTCCCCAGGACCTTACCATTAAGTGTATAAGTCCTGCCCTGATTTGCCTTTCCAAAATGGGGAACCTCACATTTATCTAAATTAAGAATGGAGGCTGCATGAACAAAACTGCTTTTGACACCTGCTTGATAAACTGGATGTTTTATTGCCACAAAGGAAAAGGATTGCCCTGCAAAAGAATTTAAGGAGTTATCTGCAGGAAGGCTGCGTCTTCAAATGAACAGTTAAGGCCAAATGTAACAAAGAACAAAGAAGCTACTTCTGATAAGAAGGCAAACTACAGGCTTGAGGTCTCCAGAAATGTGATCAATGTTGGGGATGAAAGCATCTACTGAATCATCAATAAGGTCACGCTGCAAACTTGAAAGAGAAAATTTTATATGAATCCATCACTAGAACAAGTCAGTAGCAGAACTTCAAAGAACCACACTAGATAAGGATCGAACCCTGGACACTTCCAGAAACAGACACTTGTTGGTGGAATCTGGCCTAGTTCTGGTATTAATTGGGTAATAACTAAGTTGGGTTGTGAGGCTTAACTTGCTTACTTGAGGACTCTTGTTTTGGTCACTACATGCAAGCAAGTTCAAACCACTGTTTCAATACTTGATTGTCCATGAGATTTCTTAATAAGTAGCCAAATTAAAGGTAACTTGTGGTGATTTACCCACAACAAAAGTGAGACCTCTTATTCATAAACTCTGTCCCCTAGCTCTAGCCTTCCTCATAAGAGGAAATCTCCTCAGGACCTTTTATTTTAAATTAGATCACCTCTCTTTCCTTTAGATTCCAATGGGTAAAGGCCCAATCTGTTCTACCTTTCTTCATAATATAAGCCCTTCATTCCAGAAAGAGTCGAGTGAACTGAACTCCTCTGAAATTTATCCAACAAGTTGCACATTTTCCAACGAAGGAGACCAAAACTGCAGTCAGTGCTCTGGGTGTGATCTCAGCAAGGTGCTGTATACCTGCAGTAGAACTCCCTGCAGTATCCCAGTGTTATTTTATCAGTCAATAAGAATCACAAAGAGGTTCAGGTTATCACACTGGTGCTTGCACAAGCTTGCTGAGCACAAATTGGCCTCTCAATTTCCTGCATTTTTCTGGTGACTATACTTCATAAGTACATAATCAGCCATAATAAATGAGGCATATGATGGTCTTGTATAATTGTACATAAATGAAATTCTTTCCTCCCTATGTTATTGGTACTAAACTTCCCGCCTAACATTCTAAGTGTGGCATGTCCTGAAATACTTAATTTCAAAGCACATCTTCCACATAACCATAAATTAGCTATCCTAATTACATCCAGATCCTCTCTCAAAATCATACAGAATCCTTCAGAGAATTACAGAATTCCTACAGTGCAGAAAGAGGCCATTTAACTCAGAGCCTGAACCAACTTTCCAAAGAGTATCCCACCCAGATCCAGCAACGCCCCCCCCATCTTATTACCACACAACCACCACAGCTAGTCCACCTAACCTACAGATCTCTGGACACTATGGGGCAATTTACAATGGTCCATCCACCTTACCTGCACATCTTTCAACTGTGGGAGAGAACTGAAGCACCCAGCAGAAAACCACGCAGACACGGGGAAAAAGTGCAAACTCCACACAGACAGTTACTCAAGGCTGGAATCAAACCAGGGCCCTGGCACTGGGAGGCAGCAGTGCTAACAACTGAGTCACTGCACATTTTGAATTGAAAACTGATACTGCTATTATTTAACCTTTATCTTCTATGACCGTTTTCAATCTCTGACCATTCATGTTATCCTTTAATTTGCACGTTATTCTTGCTCCCAGTTCTATGATTGTTATGTTTCTGTTGTATGACCTACTTCTAGCACTAACTTCTAATTCTTCCCTCCATTCATGTGAGGATTTGAAAATTTTATTTATAGTCCCAGTTACACTTCCTATAAGGGCCTTATTCGTAGCCCAGCTCAGGCACAGCTGATAACAACAATACAGATTCTTCATGTAATTAAGTGTAAACATCATGCTTTCCTGATGGAATCTTTAGCCACTTTCTTCCTCTGAGGTTACACACATCCTTCCTGTCGTGCATGTTATGAGTACCGGCAGTTAAGCAATCAAGTCATCAGATGTTGACTCATTGTTTAACATGACTATACAGCTCTATACGTTGAGAAATGGATCCATACAGATGACTCACTACCTGCGAAATTCTGCTTTTCAATTTATCTCGTAACACTTAATACTCATCTAGTTGCCTTCTAGTCTGTTCATTCTCATGTCTGACATGGATCACAACAACCAAATCCTCCCCCTCCTTTTTCTGTTTTTAGTCACCTTTACTCCATAAAAATGTTGCAAACTTCCAGTTGTCTGGAATTTGAACACACCACTGTATGCCCATTTCTGTTTCAGGTCTGCTTCAGTGCTCCAGCTAGGCTCAGCACAAGCTGGAGGAACAATACCTCACCTTCCACTTGGGGACCTTGCAGCCTTCAGGACTCAATATTGAGTTCAATCATTTTAGCGCCATTTTACCCATCCCCACAACCCAGGTTCTGTCATAACAATGGGCTGCTTTCAATGTAGCTAATCCATTTTCACGCACTCATAGATCCCATTACTATCTAATTTTTCTTCATGCCTAGCTTACTGTTAACAACCCCTTTGTCAGTTTAACGTTTTCTCTCTGTCTCTCTGGGCTCCATCTCCAGTCCACTAACTCCACACCCCCGCAACCCCATCAGTGTAAATACCACTCTCTTTTTCTGATGAAGGGTCTAGGCCCGAAACGTCAAGCTTTCCTGCTCCTATGATGCTGCTTGGCCGGCTGTGTTCATCCAGCTTGACACCTTGTTATCTCGGATTCTCCAGCATCTGCAGTACCTATTATCTCTTCTAGATGCTATCAGTTCTGAAATAGGGTCACTGTTTCCTCTCCATAGATGCTGCCGTATCTGCTGAGCTTCTCTGGTAATTTCTGATTTAGTTTCAGATTACCAGCATGAATGAATGATTTTATTGTCACATGTATTTTACAGTGAGAAAAACAGCAAAATACAGTGAAAGTTTTCAAATGTCACCATGATTCTGGTGCCATTTTAAACAGTTTTATGAAAAAAAGAAAGATATGGCTTAAAGGAAGTCCATTAGTCCTCAGCCAGCTCATTGTCAACAACATCTGCTCCGCCATCTCTCCTGCACCGTCTCGCTGCCATCTACACCTAACCAAACTAATGTTGAAGTTGCCAGTCTTCAGCCACCAACTCATCACCAACCAACATCAGAGTCGCATCTCTCACCACTGGGCCCACCTAGAAGTTGCTATGATGCCCTTCCGCCACCGCTTCACTGCCACCAGTGCCAGGCCCAACCAACAATGAAGTCACCGATCCTCAGGCGCCATCTTTCACCGCTGGGCCTATCTCACTGACACACCTCTGCTAATTTCAATGCCAGGTTCCGTGTAGGGCCTGGAAAAATAAGTAGGGGCTCAGATGCCGCTGACACGAGGTCTGCACTGGGGCCACTCACTGCTGCCACAAGGTCCCTGCTGGGCCCACTCACGTCCATGCTGCGCTCACTTGCCACTGCCACGAACACCACGTTGGGCCGACTCGCCACTACCAAAAGGTCCATGCTGAGCCCACTCGAGTCCACATTGGGCTCCCTCACCACTACCACGAGGCCTGCACTGGGCCCACTCACAGCTGACACAAGCTTTGTGCTGGGCCCACTCAAGTCCATGCCAGCCACTGTGCCATCTGAGGACAAGAGGTAAGTAAAACAAAAGAGGAGAAAAAAAAAGTCAGAGTCCTACTCCACTGCCAGCTTAATGACGCATCTGCAGTCCTTAGGCTGGGATAAAACAATCCAATCTTTCTTCATAGCTGAACTGCTGCAGTCCAAGCAACGTGCTGATGAATGTCTTCTGCACCATCCCTAATGCAATCACATACGTCCAATCTAGAACTGCACATAGTAGTCCAGTTGTGGCCTAACTAAAATTATGTACAGTTCCATCATAACATCCTTTCTCTTATATTCAATGCCTTGACTAATAAAGGTAGGTATCCATTTGCTTTCTTAACTAAATTAACAACCTGAGCTGCTGCCTTCAAGGATCTATGAACATGCACACCAAGGTCCCTCTGATTCTCTGTATTTCCCAAGGTCCTACCACTCAACTTGCAACCCCTTGCTTTGTTAGTCCTCCCAGAATGATTCTCCTCACACTTGTTAGGATTAAATTCCATTTCCACTCTTCAGCCCATCTGACCAGTTTAACTACATCATTCTGTAGTCAAAAGCTTTCCTCCTATTTCCCACTCAAGGTATTTTCGTATCATTAATGAACTTATCAATCACAACTCCTACATTCATGTCTAGTTCATAGTCTGCCCTGCAAGACCTTGTCAAACACTTGCTGAAATCAGCTAAATCTCCCTGGCCAACACACTTAGTCACTCAAAAAATTGAACCAAATTTGTTAGATGTGATTTCACCTTTACAAAGCCACGCGGACTATCCTTGATTAAGCCTTGCCTCTCCAACTGGAGATTAATCCAATCCGTCAGGATTTTTTCTGATTGTTTCCTCCTTCTTACCTTGGCAGAATATCATTTAGGGTTCCCCACACTGACTGAAAAGAATGCCATCTTTTGTCCTATTATAGAATTGCACATAATTTCAACTTCTCTATTCTGCAGGTCTGACCCTTTGACAGCATCTTGCTCCACAATGCTTTGGTCAGCTGTCCGGCTGTGCTTCGTACCGCATTATCCTCAGAGCAGAGTGAAAGACTTAACTAACATACGATACAAAAACCACCAATTGGATGAATTTCTTTTTATGCATCAGTTTGTTATGATCTGGAATGTATTGAAAGGGAAGATGATTCAACGATAATTTCTAAAAGGGAATTAAATACTTGAAAAAGAAAAAAGTGTTAAGGGAAAAACAGGAGTGTAGTAGCTGGATACCACTTCCAAAAACCTGCAACATATGCTATATAAATACAAGTTGTCATTTAAAATAGTAAAACATTCCAAGGAGCTTCAATAGGCAAAATTAAACATAAATATAGTGTCAAAGATTGAAACAATAAAAATGTGACCAAATATTTGGTCAAAGAAGTGGCAAGCAGAGGTTTATGGAGGATTTTCTTGAGCATTTGACCAAGATGGCTAAAGGCTGAAGCACCAATGGAAGAACTAAGTAAGCGGGATACACAAGAGGCTAGAGTTAGAAAAACGCCCATTCCTGCCAGCTTATGCAGTTGGAGAAGGCTTCAAGGAAAGAAAGAAGATGGGTGTTGCTGGAAACTAAATTCAAGGATGAAAACAATAAAATCAAACCGCTGGGTAGACTGAAAGCCAACATGGGCATTGAGCACAAGGATGATGGGAGAATAGGATTTGGCACGAGTTAAGACGAGGAGAACAAAAATTTGGTGTGAGTTGAGAGAAGGTGGAAGATGGGAGGCTGGCCAGAGAACACTGGACTATGGAGTTCCCAAAGCAAAGGTAAGAGTTTCAGCTGGGCTGGCAATAACAACAACTTGCAATATTGCTGAAGTGCAAGTAGGCAGGGCAGTCTTCATGATAGAGAGCATGTGTGCTCACAACCTCAGATTAGAATAAAACAGGATGCAAAGATTCCAAATAATCAGATTCAACTTATGACTGGGGCAAGGGAGTTAAATGGAAACAGTAACTAGGGCACAAAGTTTGTGGCAAATGCCAATAGCTAACCGCTGCAGATATTGGAAAACAAAAATACTGGAAACATCTGACAGGTCCCTTAGGATCTGTGGAGAGACAAATGGAAGATAACATTTCAGGTCAATGATCATACATTAAAGCTTTGAAAGCAGTTATGATGAAAAGTCATTAACCTGAAAATGTCAAAACAAAAGAGAACTTCGGACGCCGGAAATCTGAAAAACAGAAACTGTGCAGAAATTCTGCAACTTCAGCTTTTGAACCAGAAATGTCAATGCTGTTTGTCACCACTGATGCTGCCTTACTTGCTGCCTTTTTCCAGAAATTTCAAGTTTTAGTCTAAAGATAATGACATTGAATTTCCCACTGTTTGACTGAAGACATTTCAGGTTGTCCCTGAAAGCATGTTTGAACAGGTAAGAGTTGAACAATGGGTAAGGTCGTCATACTAGCTGGAGGTATTGGTAGAGAATGGTGCCTTCACTGGTGTTAAAAGCTGGAGACTGGTCCATAACAAGGTGGAGGGATAGCGTAACATACAGACATACATTTGGCAACTGCAGTTTTAGTGCTCTGATCAAACGAGAATGGAATTGAAAAGAATCAAAGATGAAATTATAGCAGTGTTAGACCACAGTTTGGAAAATAACACTTTCAAGGTCTGGAGAAGAAAGGAAAGTGCAAACAAGTTTACTTATTCATATCTGTTTTTCATCTAATTACTGGTAATCACTTTTTGAAGGATACCAGATGTCTACCAAAATTATATATTTATTAGAAAAACATCAATTGTTTTAAACACAGCAAGAACATTAAAAACTGCTTGCATAAGAGCAAATTTTCATTCAATTTTTCAAAAATTCGGTAGTTAAAACAGGTAAGCTAATGATTGAAGTTTAAGTAGCTCCACTGTGAGCATAGAACCAAAAACGCTGGAAAACTCGGCAAGGCATCATCTCTGGAGAAAAAGTAAATATTTCAGGAGACCATGAAAGGTCGAAAGCATTCGTTTCTATTTTAGGACGACTTTCCACAATTTAAGCATCAAAGGTATCAGGAGAAAAGTAGTTATCCTGAGGAGACGGGAATTTTCAACAATCTAAAATTCTATCAGACACCAGTTACTGTTAGTCTGTACGATCAAATGCGTTTAAGACAGTTGGCAAATTCCGCTGCATAATGTCATAACAAGTGTTATAGATCCGAGGATGAACACAGCAGGTCAAGCAGCAGCATAGGAGCAGGAAAACTT
>JAHRHZ010000023.1:36738919-36777361 GCA_024137785.1 Ginglymostoma cirratum | reverse complement strand
GAGAGAGAAATAGTCAATAATCTTAGACAACAAAGCTGAAAAGATATGATATAAAAGAAGATATAAAAGATTGTTGAAGTGCAGATGTGGGATGAATAAAAGGGAGAGACTGAGAAAGAGTTGAAGGTAAGTGTGATTAAATGACAAAGAAGCTAATAGTGCAAGGTAAAATGAGATGGTAATGGTCCAAGACAAAAAATGTAAGATGCATCTAGAGGTGTAAAATGAAATTTTAAAAAAGACAAATTTATCGAAAAAAGTGTCAGCATTGACTCAAAATTGACCAAAACGCCTTACGGAAGTCCTTAATGCAAAACTTGTGGTTTCTCATCCAGGTGTTCCAATGAGCTGATTCTTCAGTGACTGGAGCTTGTGCAAATCTGTAGAGCTTTTGTTGGGGTCAAGGTCTATTAACCTTGGACGATGACTTTGAGCAGCTCTACATTTAGAGACATTGATAGTAAAGTGCAACATCCCAGCATGGTAGTTGACTGAATGATATCAGCAAAGTGACTGAAGGAGGAGATGGCATGGGATTCTATATTCTAAAAGATAGGATCAAATGTGCCCCTATTGTGTGAAAGCATCCCCTTGGTCAGAGCCTCAACACTACTACAGACTTGACTGGTGCAGCAGTACTTTCCTTTGAGAAAAGAGTTAAGTGTCCAGCATTTTCTTTACTTTGTTACTTTCTGACTACAACTGACTATAACATATCTGTTATCTCTTCAAACAATTTGTCCTTCACCACTGATGCATAGCGGCAGCAGTGTGTACCATCTACAAGATGTACAGCAGTACCTCACCAAGGCTGCTCCAACAGTACCAGTAAGACACACAACCTCTACTATTTAGAAGGACAGGTGGAGCAGATACGTGGGAACTTCATCCCTGGCAAGTTCTTATTCAAACCACACACCAACCTGACTTGGAGAAATATTGTCATGCCTTCACTGGTCTTGGCCAAATTCCTGCAACTCTGTCCCTAATTGTGGGTGTACCTACACCCTGAGGACTGGGTTCTGAGTTCATCAGCAGCTCAAGAACTCATTTCACCACCTTCATCTCTAGGCAATTAGGGAAAAGCAACAAATGCTGGCCTAGCCAGTAATGCAAGCATCCCATTAAAAAAAACTAAAATATTAAATGCTATGAACTTGAAAATTCATGGTAACTACTTCTAATTATTTTCTATTTATTTAGATATGTGGTCATTTTAGCTTTAATTAAAAACTTCAGATTTTACGTACCATATTTGCTGGATCTATATTGATCCAAATTAGCTCTAACTGCCTTTTATATATACCTTTACAATATTCCACGTCTCATGCTCAACCACCTCAGGGATTAGCTCCTGTCTGATATAATTTTTTTAAGAGTTCTTAAATACGTCTTCCGTTTTTGATCATCATCTGCAGAATGGCATCTCTCTCCTCTGAGGTCCCGCTTCACTTTTAGCAATTCACTTTTATTAGTACGCTTGGGAAAATATCTTCCTTGTCCTTCCAGTGGTATTATTCTATTTTCTCATACTCCCTCGTCACTTTTATTATCATGCTGAACATCTTTACTTCCAGTATTTTCATAATTATTCTTATAGGTCCTGTTCTATTCAGATTTCTTTACTGAATATGACATATTAAGCTATTAGTTTACTTATTTTTCCATAGAATATACTTGATAAAAAACACCCCGTCATCACCAATTTCTTCTTCCACTAGATGGCAAAAGATACTTGATTTTGAAACCACCTCAGATTCTCAATATTTTGATTTCTCAGTTCAGCTAAAATAATGGGATGAAATTTACTGCAAACAACTACATGCATTTAAGAAGAACGTTTCTTTAAAGGTTTGCACTGAGGAAACATTGGAATTTATGAGCAACACAATTTAAGAATTAATAAATATTCAAATTCTTCTTGCAACAATCGGGGGAACAAGGATTGAAATATTTAGAAGTAAATATGAACTCTTCAAGTTTTCTTCACAATAATATTGATGTGCAAAACTATCTCAGCTCCTATTGTCTCTTGGAACCTTTTTAATCACAATGTTCAATATCATACCTAGTGCAAGAAAGTCAATGTCTGCAGTAAGTAAAGATATATTCTCAATGCCTGTGCAGATGACTAGGTACGTTCTATTTTAATGCTGCCTGTTAGTTCTGATTGAAGATAAAGTGTCTCCTGTGCCACATAAAAATTAAAACGTGGAACATCTTTCACAACCTCAGCACACATAAAGTTTGACAGCCAATTAAGTACTTTTCAATTGTCATAGTGAAGGAAGTCAAAGTGTAACAAGTACTGTCAAATAAGCCGACATTTTCCCACCTACCATCAGTTCTGAGGGAGGGTCACCGGACCCGAAATATTAACTCTGATTTTTTTCTTCACAGATGCTGCCAGACCTGTTGAGCTTTTCCAGCAACTTCTGTTTTTGTTCCTGTCATATACAATTCATCAAGACTTCACTTGGTTTTAGTCCTAATTTTGAAAGCTAAGTTTAGATCTAATTATTAAATCAACTCTTAAAGTTGGAAGGGGTTATTCAATTAACTGTTAATACCAGTCTTTAATAAGAAGGCTGTAATGATTCAATGTGATACAGAGAGAATACTTTTGCCAGAGTTTCTGTCTTTCAGATGAGAATGACAGTGAGGAAGAGACACAATGGACAGACACACCATAGGAAGGAGGAGGCAGTAGATAATGATGTGTTAAAATGAAGCCTAGCCAGTTCAAGTGAACTTAAGAAATCACGTGTCTTCATTCAATTGCCTGGAGAATAGGACTGCTTTATGTTTTCTCATTGTGCAACAAATTAGCCTGTTCTGAAGAAGGATCTCTGGACTTAAAACTTTAACTCTGATCTCTTTCCAAAGATGCTGCCAGACCTGCTGAGCTTTTCCAGCAATTTCTGCTTTGTTTGGATTGTGATTTCCAGCATCCGCAATTCTTACGGTCTTTTAGATTGGCCGCAATGTTTGTCTGCATAACTACAGTGACTACACTACAAAAGTAAGCAATTGGTTGTGAAGTGTTCCAGAACTTGATCGTTGATACAAAGTTTGAAAGAGAAGATAAATCTATCTAACCCAGACTTTACCAGGTTGGTTCATTATTTTGACAAAAATATTGTAGATATAATTGAATAAGTTCATTATGGACTTATAATTGTCCAGTCTTTCAACAGCTTTTGCATATATGCATATGGTTTTTGCTTTGCATCAACAGCAGAACTCCAAAATAAATAAAAAGTGAGGTTGTCAAAATTATATCCATCAAAATCTTGAATTAGGCAATCTAACAGGAAAATTATTTTTAATTAATCTGTTTGGATCTTTAATGACACATCTCCAGTATAGTCAGACTTGAGCCTGAACCTCTGTGCCAGAGATAGGAACTCTACCGCTGTGCTGTGAAAATACTTCTAATCATCTCTTCGGTCATGTTAAAACCAACCTCTGGAGCAGGTGGGTCAGCCACGCCAGAGGCTGGAACATAACACTAGCACTGTGCTATAAGACCCTCCACTGTGCTTAGTACAGTAGATATTTTTTCATCCTTCTGGGATATCGGCTGCCAGGTCCATATTGGAACCCAGCATTGCGCCAGGTCGACTGCTGCAAGCTAGGAATTGCCTTTCGCAGTTGCATTATGGGATGAATTGCCTTGGAGGTGGCCAACAGAGGCACATTGGTACTTCAATTTGCTGACAGGGACCTGGAGGTCTTGGTGGATGGGATAATGAAGAGGAGAGCTGCTTTCTTTCCTGAGTATTGCCAGACAAGACCATGGTACCTGATCTTTATCCAGCTTGGTTTAAATTTGCCACCTAGGCCATGCAGTAGAGGGAAAGCTTGCTATAGCAGGAGAGAATAAAGATCACTCATGGTCATACTGAGACAACCATGTCCAGGCAAGCAAATTAGATTAATTATCTAGTGTTGTGGTACTCTCCCATTACCAACACCGTGAATGTGCTCTTAACATGCCCAAACCTCTACATATTTTATAACACATTCTTTCTGTTGCTACTTACAGGCATTAATAATTTCATTCAAATGCAGAAGCTGACACAGGAATAGCAGTTAGATTTATCAGAAATACTCAGGTAAGCTGATTCAAAGTATGCAAGAATCCACCATTACTAACTACTGTACTGCCTGCAGCATGTGAGCATCTGGCTACCTCCCTAGGCAAGTTGGCAGCTGCCATGGAAACTGTGCAGCACACAGTGTCTGCCGGATGTATGCACAGACCTCTGCTCCATTGCTTAGCAAAGCAATAGAAGTATGAGGGTCCTTGACCTCGATCCAGATGTCCCTTCCTCACAAGAAGACAGGGGGTGCCGACATATGCAGTTGGACATTGTACATGTGGTAGAAATAATGCAAATTTCTTTCCCCTCCCCCCCAGCTCCTCAACTCACCATTGCCCAAAAAGGCCCATTGCTGATAGGATAATGGTGTGGACATGCTGTAGGTGGGAAGTAAGCAGCTCTTGCACTTTGTGAAGGCTAAAGAAACCTGGAAGGTGTTTTTGACTTGTGTTTAACAGCTATTATTAGGCCCAATGTGTAATGTTGAAAGATATGGTCAAGAATCCTTAAGGTCGGGACTTCTGGCCAACACAGAAGATTAATGTATGAGATCCACATTAGAATTATGTGATAACGAATGTCTTTAATTATACTCGGTGAGTGTCTGTTTTATGCTATTACCCTTGAAGGACCTCACATCTCACAAAAGTACAGCATGGTCAATTGGAGAGAAAAGATCTCCACCCACTCCAGATGTGGTGGAATCCATTCATCATTTCCATTGCAATCTGCAATTTGAATGGAGAAACAAGATAACACCGGTAACACTTCACAGAGCGAGTTGCAGGCTCAGCCTCTCAGTCAGGCCCTATTCAGGAACTTGGAAAATTCAGCCTGGGGCCGGGACTTTTCATTTCGGAGTTAAAGTGTGGTGTTGATTGCCTACCGGACATCATTTCTGCCATTGCAGATGTTCTAGTGCAATCATACCCAACTGCAAGCAGAAACTCTCAATCTTCTGGGGTCAAAAGTTCTCATGCCATTCAAGGGCCACCCAGGCATGCCATCACTCACAGCAAGCAACTAGCCTGGAGTCATTACTCCCAACTCCTCACTGGAGATGGCTCCAACTCAGCAAAAGATGGCTCTGCACTTAAGTGATGTCTCACGAGACACTCTGCTCCACACTATCTGGGCCAGAAAAGAAGAGTTCCTCCTCAGTGATGGGTGAAAAAAAAGTCATCCCAACAGATCAGGATGACTTGGAATGAAATCACACAGGAGATCAGTGCCATTAGCAAACACATAAAGGAGGCATGGAAGAGGATGAATGATCTCCTATGCTCTACAAGGGTAAGTTTCACCATCTTTAACTCAGTCTAACTCTTTCATCATACAGCTAGCCTGCCACCGTCACCATGTACTGAAGGATTCACACCAACCTCATGCTGTCTGCTTCCCGGGCACAGTGCTTTCTACTCACTTCCTGGGGATAGATCACCACCAGCAGGATTATGCATGCTTATTAAATGCTCCTGCATACATTCCTATCACACTGAATCCTCTCTGTCAATGCAGAACAAGCTTCCAACAACAGGAAGGAAAGCATCAAGACAGGTATAGAATCATCATAGAATCCCTACAAGGTGGAAGGAGGCCATTCAGTCAGAGGGTGCCAGGTCCCTCCATCCTCACCACCTAAGAAGACAAGGAAATCCTGCTGCTGGTTGAGGATTTAGACTGGTTATGAGCAGATGGAGTGATTGGCATTACAGGGGCAACCAGACGTTGCAGTCTGCTGTTCTCAGGTGTGCACCAGTCTGAGCCATTCATAGAGTTACAGAGTTATACAGCACAGAAACAGACCCTTTGGGCCAAGTTTCCCACATTAAACTAGTCACATTTGCCTGTTTTTGGCCCAGCTCCCTCCAAATCTTTCTAGTCATGGACCTGTCCAAATATCTTTTGAATGTTGTAACTGTGCCTGTATCTACCACTTACTCTAGCACTTCATGCCACATGGTTAGGATTCAGCATGTACTGCACGACAGGGTGCTGAACATAGATTCAACCTGTGTGTAAAGGTTTATGTATCTTCACCATTCAATTCTTTCTCTTCACTTGTACAGGCGCGAGTATTCAATGGACAGCAAAATGAAAGTGAATACTGCTGCTGCCCAACAGCACTGTTGCATCCTCCAACAAGTCCAAGTTCAGCAGAACACTCAATGGTTGCCAGATATGCTATCAGAGCTGCACTTAACTTTGCTGTAGCCATGGGTGCTCAACATCAATGGCAAGGTGCCCCTTAATCTCAAAGAGGCAGAATGGTGCCAGCAGTCACCCACAGGGAGTAGGAGAGGCACAGAGACATACCAGGAACTTCATCTCAGGACTTGCAGATGTGCTCTGCCCTATACCTCCCCTCTACTAGTGACCCTATGCTTGTAGCAGATCAGCCCATCAGAAGTGGACTTCTCCCGCACGGGGCTCTCTAAGCCTCAAGCCCCTAACAATACTTGCCAATGTCTTCACAGTCACTACATCATAAGGCTTCCTTCTCCCTTGCTGTGAATGTTGGGCCTGCACCTTGATGTAGTGAGAGGCAGACAAGGTAGGAATCATTAAGAGCGCACCTTGTGTTTAAACAATGCATATATTGTGCAGTAACGTAAACATATAGTTGCTTTCACTGTTCTAATGTTTGCCATACTGTCATTTCCCTGCTAGGTGCCTACATGAATGAAGCCAAAGAAGTGGAGCATCTTTGCCCAGTACAAAGAAATTTTGCTTTTCCCTCGGGATACTTTTGAATGTTTCTCTCCATCAACAGTGTGTGCCTGTATTCCCTCATGCATCCCAGTACACTGTAGGAGCCTAATATTGTGCAGGACTGTAGGGAAAGGAATAGAAGAATGTAATAAATTGCATCACATAGGATTCACAGGCTGGGGTGTTTTCTTCAGAGTAAGTGCTTTCTAATCAGTTTTCTATTCAGTGCAGTGGCATCCCAGGATATTGCTGCCCTCTGTGAGTTCTCAGTTGTAGGAGTGCCCACTGCGTAGCTGCTGCAAGTGCACACAGTTAACACAGTGCCTAGAGATTTCTCAATGAGGCTTCCTGCTTCAAAGTTATCATATCACAAGCAAATTAAAAAAAGGACTTTGATTTCGTTGCAAACAATTGTTAAAAATGAAATACTTCTTCGTCAATGAGGTATCTTAAACAGAACAGTAAAATTAAACATGTGCATGCTGTTCACTTCTTCTGGAAACAGGACCCTGCAACGTTGGCATTATACCGCAGCCTTCTATCTGGGACTTGGAGGATTGCATCACCTGACCAGTCACACCGCAGACTCAGACTCTGCAGGCAAGAAGGGAATAGATGACCACCAGACAGAACAAGAGAGATAGGCGGATAGTGCAGGAATCTCCTGTGGCCATTCTCCTGCAAAACAGAAACACCGTTTTGGATACTGTTGAGGGGAATGACCTCTCAGGAGAAAGCAGCAGCAGCCAAACTCATTGCACCATGGTTGGTTCTGCTGCAGAGGGGAGGGGTAAAAAGTGTGCCAGGGCAGCAGTTATAGGGGACTCAAGGGGATGCTATGTTGCCTCCCTGGTGCTGGGGTCAAGGATAACTCAGAGGACATTCTGGAGGAGGGAGGGTGAACAGCCAGTGGTCATGGTACATATCAGTACAAACAACATAGGTGAAAAAAAAGGATGAGCTCCTGAAAAGCAGAGTATAGGGAACTAGGAGGGAAGTTAAGAAATCGGACCTCAAAGGTAGTTATCTCAGGATTACTACTGGTGTCGCATGCTAGTCAGAGTAGAAATGACAGGATATATCGCATGAATATTTGGCTGAAAAGATGGTGTCAGGAGGAGGGTTTTAGATTCCTGGGGCAATGGGACTGGTTCTGAGGGAGGTGGGGCCTGTACAAATTGGATGGATTACAACTGGCCAGGACTGGGACTGATGTTTGGGGCAGGGTGGGGGTGGTGGTATGTTTGCTAGAGCAGTTGGGGAGGCTTTAAACTAATATGCCGGGGGATGGGAACCTATGCAAGGAATCAGAGAAAGGGGTAGCAAGGACAAAAAGAGAAGGTAGAAAAGGGAACAAGAACAGCGATAGGCAGAGAAACCAAGGACAAAATTCAAACAGGGCTAATGAGAAAAATAACAGCAAGACAATGTTAAAAAGACAAGCTTGAAGGCTTTATACCTTAATCCATGGAGCATCTGCAATAAAGTGGATGAACTAATCATGCAGATAGATGTAAACAGGAACAACATAATTGAGATTACAGAGACGTGGCTGCAAGGTGCCCAGGGATGGGAAATGAATGCCGCAGGATATTCAGTATTTAGGAAGGACAGGCAAAAATGAAAGGGTGGTGGAGTGGCATTGCAGTTTAAAGAGGATATTAACACAATATTAGCTCTGACAACGTGGAGTCTGTATGGGTAGAGTTGAGAAATACCAAGGGGCAAAAAACATTTGTGGATGTCATATAGAGACCCCCAAACTATTGTGGTGATGTTGAGATTGGCATTAAACAGGAAATTAGAGATACATGTGATAAGGGAATATCGGTATCATGGTGAATTTAATCTGCATGTAGATTGTGCAAATCAAATTAGCCACAATGCCGTAGAGGAGGAATTCCTGGAGTGTATACGGGATGGTTTCCTTGACCAATATGTGGAGGAGCCAACTAGAGAGCAGGCCATCTTAGTCTAGGTACTGTGTAATGAGAAGGGAATCATTACCAGTCTAGCTGCATGAGAGCCCTTTGGGGATGAGTGACCATAACATGATAGAATTTTTTTATCAAGATCGAGAGTGAGGTAGTTGATTCAGAGACTAGGGTGCTGAATCTTAATAAAGGAAACAATGAAGATATTAGGCATGAGTTGGCCTTGATAGATTGGGGAGAGTTACTTAAAGGGATGACAGTGGATGGGCAATGGCAAACATTCAAAGAATGCATGGGGAACTGCAACAACTGTTTGTTCCTGTCTGGCACACAAGCAAAATGGGTAAGAGGGCCAATCCATTGGGGAGCATTTAGAAAACAGTGGCAGGATCAGACAGAGTCAGCGTGGATTTATGAAGGGGAAATCATGCTTGACAAATCTGTTGGAATAGTGTGAAGATGTAATTAGTAGAGTTGACAGTAGGGAGCCAGTCGATGTTGTGTACTTGTCAAACACTTTCTGAAAGTTGAAAATCTTGTGTCAGAGATTATTGTGCAATATTAAAGCACATGGAATTGGGGGAAGTGTATTGAGAAGGATAGAGAACTAATTGGCAGAGAAGAAACAAAGTGTAGGAATTAATGGGTCCTTTTCAAATTGGAAGGCAGTAACTAGTGGGGTGCCACAGGGATTGGTGCTGGGACCCCAGCAATTCACAATATATATAAATGATTTAGATGAGGGAACAAAATGTAGCATCTCAAAGTTTGCAGATGATATCAAGTTGGGTGGGAGGGTGAATTGTGACGAGGACGCAGAGATCCTTCAGCGTGATCTGTCCAGGTTGGGTGAGTGGGCAAATCAATGGCAGATACAATATAATTTGGATAAATGTGAAGTTATTCACTTTGGAAGCAAAAACAAGAAGGCAGATTACTACCTGAATGGCTGTAAATTGGGAGAGGGGAGTGTGCAGCGGGACCTGGGTGTCCTTGTGCACCAGTCACTGAAGGTAAGCATGCAGGCGCAGCAGGCGGTAAAGAAGGCAAATGGTATGTTGGCCTTTATTGCGAGAGGTTCAGTACAGGAGCAGGGATGTGTTGTTGCAGGTATATAGGGCCTTGGTGAGGCCACATCTAGAATATTGTGTACAGTTTAGGCCTCCTTTTCTGAGGAAGGGTACTCTTGGTGTCAAGGGAGTGCAGCGAAGGTTTACCAGACTGATTCCAGGGATGGCAGGACTGACATACAAGCAGAGATTGACTAGGTTAGGATTGTTTTTGCTGAAATTCAGACTTCAGAATTCAGAATCTCATAGAGACTAATAAAATTCATCAGAATGAGACAGGGTAGATGTGGGGAGGATGTTCCCAATGGTGGGTGTGTCCAGCACCAATGGTCACAGTCTAAGGATTTGGGATAGACCATTTAGGACAGAGATGAGGAGACATTTCTTCACCCAAAGAGTGGTCAGCCTGTGGAATTCATTACCACAGGAAGTAGTTGATGCCAAAACATTGGATGTATTCAAGAGGCGGCTGGATATAGCACTTGGGGCAAATGGGATCAAAGGTTATGGGGAGAAAACAGGATTGGGCTATTAAGTTGGACAATCAGCCATAATCATAATGAATGGTGGAGCAGGCTTGAAGGGTCAAACAGCCTCCTTCTGCTCCTATGTTTCTATTGCATCTCTTCTCGGCATTAGACTGAGCATTCCTGACAGGTGTCAGAAGTCAGATTTTGAGTGGATAGCTCTTACCTCATGGAAGCCTGCTCTGTTGTACTTCTTCATGCTTGCCTTTCCACTTGTCAATGTCCCACTAAAGCTATGTACATTCCCTGCATCATATTGGTTGGTTATTTTTGTCAATGTATCTCATGATTAAATCATGTCTCCCTTTTAACCTTATCTTCATTTCCACATTGTTACTTGAATGCACTGACCATGCCAGCCTTTTCATCAGTGAGCACTGAATCTGTGCTCAAATTATGACTTCCAAATTTCAAAACTTCTCTGGCCATCTTGACTAACTTCTGCATTGGACCATATTCTAAGCCTTAACTGCTATGACTCTGACCTGGTATTAAGTCACTTAAATTTTAAAATGACTTTGTTCAGCGTTCATTCAAATCACTGCTTTTATCTGCTGACCTTCATGACAATCCTACCAATTTTCCAGCTTTATTTTGCTGCTGTCTGGTCTCTAGCTAGAAATTCACTTTCCCTATGCCAGTGTATCATCCAAAATGCCAACCTTCAAATAACTTCTGGATTTATAGAACCTTCATATCTGTCCCCGAAACTCAACATCAGTTCATTAACGCTCCAAAATGCTTCAACCCCAAGACTTCTAACTTTAACTTAACTCAGCACTGAGGCTACAGTACATCTGCCTTGTCTTGCCATTTAGCCAGGTACAAAGCTAGACAGCTTGTTACATTTTCCAGTAATGATCAGTCATGTTGCTGCACAGCATGATGCTATATCAATGCTATTTCCCACCTCCAGCTTGTGCCAACAGCTTATGCAGCAAACACACTGCATGTGCTTCAAACAAATGGCCATGTCTCAAAGTGTAAAGGGTCATAGTCCTCAGTCAAAAGGGGCTTGCCTTCAGTCAGGAGCTACCAGAACTGTAGTCAAGGATGTAAGCGATCTCAGTCTAGGGGCTCAAACATGATTAGGCAGGCACTTGAGCCAATAGAGTCAGGGTGTCAGTATCATTAGAGCGTCTTCAGTCTAGGGATTTGTGGTAGGTCATTCAGGAAGCTGCACATAGGTTATTCAGGGTCTGGTCACTCATCATTCAGGGCTGTCAGTAAGTAGAGTGGACCATAGTTACTCAAAGTGGGGTCTGTTCATTGAAAGGCAAGGAGTGTTACAAGGTTGAGTGGGGGGCATAACTAAACTGTACATCTCAAGCTCAGGGGGTAAAGTGAAAGATGAACAGTTAAGTAAATTAGTTGGGTGAGAAAGCAGGGAAGATCAAAGCCAAAACCATACAACATCAACTCCACACCGTGTTGTAATGCAGATAAGGCCTAGGGGTTCATTGCAGTACCATTCAGACTGAAAACATTATTTAATCTTTGGATTCTCTGCTTAGACAACTAGAGGATGCCCCGTGGCTATGAGATGGATGGTGAAAATCCACATGAGCTCTAATATTATTTTGATTAGAAAGACATTCTTCAGATGGCACAACATCTTCATCATCCTGCAGCCCAGAAGTGCGGCCAAAGCACTCAGGCTGGACATTGTTGTGAATGTTGTTCAATGGAACCAGGTTTGATGATGTCGTTTTTCACTACCTGTAAATGCTTTGATGCTGCTGAGACCAGCATCCCTGTATAATTCAAACTGAAAGTACAGTTTAACAGTTTTATTAAACAACAGGAAGAACATAAAAAGATCAAAATTAAGATTATAAACTGAGGGACACCTTCATGACTTTTTCTTTCAGTCAAGCAATGCAAAATTTCATGCCAATGTGGGCTTTATGGACAGGATGGCTATTGTTCAGAAAAGGTTAGAACATAATGTGATGCTAAGGATCACTAGTCTCCGTACTTTCATTTTTGAAGTTGCTTGTGTAACAACAGTAGCTCAGAGCTGATGAAATTTGAAAATACATTTTAAAATCTAGTAATATACTTCCAATCAAGTTTGAACTCTGCCACTTATGTGCCTTCAGAAATTTTTTTTTTGGTTTGCCCTTCCGCGTCATCTAGATACAGTACCAGAGTCCACAGCTGGGGTAGAGGCAGCCTGCCCTTTAGTTAATGTCGTTGACCAACATTTTGGGATGGAGATCTTTGGGAAGTTGTGGCTAGAGGCCTCAGACGTGTGGAAGTGCTGTGGCAGGATACAGATCACCATCCTCTGCTTGAACTTTAGACAGAGTTGGAGGTTGAGGGCTTGTGCACTTCTGGAGTGTGCCTTGTAGACTTCTAGGATCCCCAAAGAGTTTCTTTCTCTAGCTGGATGCTTACTGACACCACTTTGTCTCTTTGTGAGGAAGGGGCACTTGGAGAGAAGTCAACATCCCTCTCTCCCCATCACCTTGCTAGGACCAATGGCTAGAGCAGGTCCATGCATGTATCCAGCAGACGCTGAGTATGTTGGACTTGGGTGTCAATGGAAGCTATCAGTTTGTCCAGGGAGGCAGCCAGATGCTTGCACACTGCAGGCAGTGCGGTACAGATAGGGTGGACTCCTCCAACCTTCAATCCAGTTTGCTGAGTGTCTCTAACAGTGCCTTCTTTCTAAGAGGTGGAAGTGGAGATGGTGTCTGGACAAACTGCTCATTTCAAAGGCTGTGTGGGTATTGCTTGTTCTTGCAGGAGATAAGGGAGGTATTGAGTTGTAAAATCATATTTGGGCACATGAAAAAATTCATTCTCTGTGCTGGTAATGAAGAATAGCACAGTCCTTGACAATTAATCTTTATTTGGTTGTCAGACATGGAAGTGTCAGCATCAGCACATGAGCAGCTACTGACATCTCCCACTAAGACAAGATTTCTGCCCTTGTAGGGAGTGCGGAGATGAATGTCAGTTACCCCATCACCCATCTTAGCTTTGTGCCCTATTGTGGGCTGTGCTCACCTTGAATAAGACAAAGGGGTGGATTGAATCATAGAATCCTTACAGTGTGGAAACAGGCCCTTCAGCCCAACAAGTCCTCACTGCCCCTCCGAAGAGCATCCCACTCAGACCCATTCTCCTACCCCTGATTTCCCGAGTTTAACCCACCTAACCTAAACATCCCTGGGCACTATGCGCAATTCCGCATGGTCAACCCACCTACCCTGCACATCTTTGGACTGTGGGAGGAAACCAGAGCGCCCGGAGGAAACCCACACAGACACGGGGAGAATGTGCAAACTCCACACAGACAGTCGCCTGAGGGTGGAATCAAACCCAGGTCCCTGGCGCTGTGAGGCAGCAGTGCTAACCACTGAACCACCATGCCACCCCAAATTGAATGAGATGAAAATGGTTTGCACAGCTGATAGCCCTGACGGAGGTGAGGTTGGGGTGGGGGTGCGAGGGATATGTGGTGGTGATGTGCAGAATAGGCGTTGAGTTTTTTTTTTAATTGATTCATTCACAGGATTGTGGGCATCACTGTCTGGCTAGCATGTATTGCTCACCCCTAGTTATCCTTAAGAAGGTGGTTGAACTACCTTTTTGAACCGCTGTAGTCCATTTGGAAAAGGTACATCCACAATGCTGTTAGGCAGGGAATTACAGGATTTTGGCCAAGTGACGGTGAAGGAACACTGGTATGTTTCCAGGTCAGGATGACGAGTGGTTTGGAGGGGACCATGCAAGAGGTGGTGTTCCCATGTACCTGCTGCCCTTGCCAGTGAATTTGAAGGTGCTATCTAAGGAGCCTTAGCAAATTTCTGCAGTGCACCCTGTGGATGGCACCTACTCCTGCTACTGCTTCGGTGGTGGAGAGACATAATGTTTATGGATGTGATGGTAACTTGCTTTGTCCTGGATAGTGTCAAGCTTCCTGAGTGTTGTTGGAGCTGCACTCACCTAGGCAAGAGGGCACTATTCTATCACATTTCTGACTTGTGCCTTTAGATGGTATACAGGCTTTGGAAAGTCAGGAGTTGAGTTACCTGCAAGATTTCTAGCCTTTGACCAGCTCCTGTAGCCTGAGTACCTATATGACTAGTCCAATTTAGTTTCTAGTCCATGGTAACCTCCAGGGTGTTGATAGTGGAGTAATTCAGTGATCGTGATACCATTGAATATCAAGAGAAATGGTTAAATTATTTCTTGTTGAAAACGTTCATTGCTTGGCCTTTGTGTTGCTCAAATATTACACAAGTGACACAAGCAAGTGATTGGAAGAACACAGGACATGTGGGGTTAGTTGTCTGGGGTTGTGGTACCAATGAGAGCATTTGAGGGAAAATAATTCAATGTTTATGCAGAGTCCAGTGAGGCACTGAAGATGCAGAATTTTGCCAAATTTTATTGGGTGACCTTGCTCACATTTTATTCATTAATTTCCCACCTGATTGCCAACCAAGTTGATAGCATGGCCAACAGATAGAAAGATAAACTAGCAACAGTGGCTACAGCCAGGGACCCTTGTGAGCTCAATAATCAAGAGTGAAGGAAGATTGGGGATGTGGTTGGCAGTAGTGGAGGAACAGCCATTTGTTGGAGGGAGGGGGGAGGGGATTGGAGGTGGGGAGGTGTTGTGTCTAATGGCAGATTAACTAACATGGCAAGAGTGAGGCCAGCTGCTACAATTGCCTTGGTTGGTAGTTGGGCAGGGGGCCTGTTGCCAACAGACCACAAGAGTGTTGGAAAAGATACTAGAAAAGCCAACAGTTCGTGCCTCCTTTCCGCTGACAGGTTTTCTGACCCCAGAGAAATTCTCAGCAGCAATATACCTCCAATTGATTTCCCCACTGCACTATTCAACCCAATTTATTATGTTGGTAAAGTATCTCAATTTCACATACGTTAAAAAAAAGCAGCAAGTACATGTTTTAACTGGTTTCACTTCACAACATTTTTGCTATATTGCACATCACGTTAAATCTGCATCCACTGCTTCTCAATCCTTGAGTGGGAACAATTACTCCCAATTGATTCTATTCAGATTTCTCATGATTTTGAAGACTTCTATCAGATTTCTTCTTTGCTTCCTTCTGTCCAAGGAATACCGTCCCAACATCTCCAATCTGTTCTCATAATTGAAGTTTCTAGAATGATTTTTGTGAATCTTATCTGTGCATTCTGCAATGCATTCACATCCTCACATAATATAGCACCCAGAAGTGCATATAGTGCTCCAACGGAAGTCTAACAAGTGTCTTATACAAGTCCAATACAACATCCTTGCTCTTGTACTCAAAGTCTCTATTAACAAAGCCTAGGATGATGTATGCTTTATTAAAAGTTCTCTCCACCGGTCCTGCCACCTTCAATGATGTGTACACATATACACCTAGATCCACCTGCTCTTGCACTTATTTGAGAATTGTACCACTTATTTTATCTTGTCCGCCCATGCTGTTTATCATGAAGCATAACATCAAATTCTGCATGTTAAACTTCATCAGCCACCTATCACCCCACTCCTCCAACTTTTCAATGTCCTATTTGGAGTTTGACATTGTTCTCCTCACAGTTTATAATGCTTCCAAGGTTTGATCCTAGATTTTTTTTCCCCAAATAGATTCCCTCACTTTGGAAAGAAGACATTGATTTAATTTTTATTTAATCACAAAGATTGATTATTAAATGAAAACTTCAGGCATTAACCAGGTTTTCATCTTTCTAGGTTGGGTACTAATTATTGTTGCAAAAGTTTGGAAGAGATAAGTAAAACAAATGGACGTGTCAGGTTGATTTTGGAAGTCAGCAGGATAGGTTTTAATAGGTGATAGTGAGTCAGTAACCTGTTTTACACCTCCTTATTTTTGTTTCCATTGATGGAGGAGAAATATAAAATGGGCTGCTAACTGCTATCTCCCATTTTACACTATTGAACAATGTCAAGAATTATCTAAATCATCTGCAGAGTTTTGTTCAGAAGAAAGAAAAATTTCAGAAAGCTTCAGTGATTCTAAAGTCACTTTCAGATGGAACCAGTCTTATGTGACAACGTCATCGTTCCCCTCTCAATTGTACTAGCTGACAAACAACTGTTACTATTTGAACTCAGGCAAAAATGCCGCAAACTGTTTATTAACCAGCACCTATGGGACCTGGAGTGTGCCAGTTGATCAAATATTCAGGAAAATTAAGAAGTATGCATAACTGCGGTAAACCCTAATCAAGAGAAGCTTCGAGACACCAATATCCCTCAAAAAATTGATGTTAAACATCATGTACCTCCTAAAAATCAATGTAAAAACATATACTAAGTAATATAAACATAATACAGAGGTATTGACATCATTGTTATACTTCATTAACGGCATTAATATTGGACATCGCAGTAGATCACAGTATTTGAGGTATATCATTTTTGCTGGTTTATCAAGAGTGATAGTTGATAAGATGCCGGTTAAAACAAAGTTTGCTGCACACCCAATTATTCCAGAATTGAACAGAAATGTTTGTAATGATCTTTACATAAACTATTAAATTAATAGCAATCAGAAACAAAATAAATTTTAAGTCCTAGTTGAAAACTGAACAATGCAAAATAGACATTTGTGCTAAACAAAGATGAAAATGTCCCATATGCAAGAAATATTGGGATTTCTGTCTTGTTCTATTGTAAACTATTGAATGTGTAATAATGATGTTAAGTAATGTAAGGGCTTGTAATCTAGTCAAATGTTTTGCTATAGTCAGCAAGATGCTTGGTGATGAACAGTTTGATTCTAGAAGACTTGAAGGAATAAAATTGTAATAAAAATAAATACAATATGAATAATCATTCCACTTGTTTATATTTCCAGTTATGCAAGTATTTGATGACATTCAAGTAATCATTTTAGGCTCCTAAAAATGTTGCCAAAAGCAAAATTTTCCCATCTCCATTAACATCTCACATTTACCACACTTTTGAATCTTACGTTTGTGGATTTTTAGTCGTAAATTGGCACAATAATAAATTTGAGTACCATTGCAACAAGAAATCTAATACTCAATACAAATCTTTGATACCTCTAGCAGGTGCTGCATATTTATTTGATGTGTATAAACCTTTGCATTGGTCCTTTCAAGCTAGGATTGAAAATCTGTAGCCAAGACACTACACATGTATCAAGACTACGTACTTAATAGATTAGGTAATTTACTGTTGCTCCAGAGTTCTGACTTTTTACAGCTATTAATTTTCAGCTTCAGAGAATAATTAGATGTAATTATGCAAACAGCATGGTGTATTCAGGACAGAATCAGAAAAAAATGTCTTTTTTGGATGTTAATTACATTAATTTCAGCTTTGATAAATTGTTATAGGAGGGAGATCACGAGAAGAGAATAAATGGAAGCAGGATTTTGTTAAAATTTCAAAGTAATTATAACTTTTAAATAGGCTACAACATAGGGCCAACAGTACAGCTTTTTCATTCTACTCAATTTCTCATCTCCATATGACTGAGAGCAAAGTGGAAACAACATTCGAGGGAAGAATCATTTCCATCATCAATTATGGCCTCCATGTAGCCAATTCAGTTGCACTGTGAGGACACCAGGGTAGATCACCAACATTTTAGTTACAAGTTATCCTTAACCCAGTTATGCAAAGAAAAGGATAAAGTAAACAATAAAAAAATTCAGCATTTGCGAGAAATAAACCTTGATGAATTTTGCACCTGCAGAATCAACACATTTTATGATAAAATAACAGACTTCGTGAAAATGGCAAAATTTAGTACATGGGTCTAGTGAAGACTAAATGGAGACTACATGAGGACAAAAAGACAATACAATTTCTTTAGATAAAGAAATATAAAAAGCAAGATAGAAAGTTTAAACCATAATCTAATACAAAGATAAGATATGTGGCTCAAATGTCGCATTTTGTTATAAATACCAGGGATTGGAGAGCACATCCAGGGCAGCATCTGCTAGGACATATGCTCCAGCAAATACATACTACGCTATTGGATCATTAGAGGCTTTATAGTCAGCAGATGGTCAAATATTCAATGACTACAGCAATACTTGTAGCAAGATACCTGAATAAAACGAGGTGAGACTTCAAATCATAAATGCAAACTAATTAATGGTGTACTAGGCTGAAGTATCAAAAGAATGAAAAATTTGCATTTTTGGATGACAAGGATAATTAGCATTTTTTTATGTAACTCTTTCCAACAAAATGCAACATTTCTTTAAATTGATATAAAACAGCAAATGATCCTCAGTACATATAAGAAAACATGTATTACAAAGTATTATAAAAATAAAAAAACTTACAAAATACAAATGGAATCCAGATGGCATCAACTTATAAAGGAAAATATGTTAACTGCAGAGTTTAAAATTAGATTATTGTGAAGGTAATATTTAAACTCACACAGGCTGGTAGATGTTAACTTGGTTTGAACCCCTGTCATATACATTTTTCATGTACCCTTACGTTGCTTGTGTTTTAGATGTTGGATTTTCTCATTCTTTTCCTACTTTAGTGTTTCCTCTTTCCTCAAGAGTTACTACCTGAAGTATTCTTCATATTGGTGAAAATTCTCCAAAATGAGACATTAATTTCCGCAGTCAGTATTTAAAAAGGTCAGGAGACCAAAAATGTATCAGCTGTTAGGTCATGAATTTGAAAAGACTATGTTGTTATAAAAATAACATCCTTATAAGGATTTGTCTGATTTTCTTGCAACGATAAATGGAATAGTCAGTGTAGGTAGTGAACATTATTTCCGTGATTCTAAATAGGTGTGAAGAAATATATAATGTATTTAAGTTACTAGAGCCTTCATTTTGTTTATTACATCTGTTAAACATAATGTGATATTAGATATGTAATGAGAACTGTCTCTTTTATTGGCCTTTAGTGGGAAGCCTATTTATCATATGAATTACTGTTGAAAACATACAGCTAGATTTTTCAAATTGTAAGCCCTCCCAAGCATCAAAAAAGAGAATGTTTAAATTTCTTCCAAACAGCTTGTACTCTTAAATACCATGTTTTCAAACATTGATTCTGTCAAAGAATGGATTATAATGCACTAATTGCTTCTAAATTTGTCTTTGCCATTTTACAAATATTATTTTCATCCTTAATGAATTCTTTGCAAAATCGTTCTGTAAGCAAGGATTTTCCTACAAATTCAGTGCTAAAATCATTTTCCAAACTGATTCCAACTCATTGTTAAATAGTTCCACCCTACTACCCAATTTATAACATACTTTGCAATACCAAAGATCAAGAAATATTTTGGGCCTGAACCTGTATTTAAGCCATATGAATGTAAAATCCATTTTAACTTCTTTGAAGGCAAAACAAAGGAATAGAAGACTAAGTCCAACCATTCCACAACATAACCATCTCTGGTCTTAGTGATGATCAAATTCAAGTGTTATAAATGACACTGCAAAAATAGTGGAAAACAACAAAATCTATGAATGTAAAATGGGACTGTGATGATATTACAATTTTTTTTAAAATATGGAATAGCTTATCTACAAAATTAATGGTGGGGTGATGACATTTATTTTCAAGTTAAAAAACCCTGACCACAGTCATGTGGATTTTGGAGAGCAGTAGTGGTGGCAAGAGAGAGAGAACTGGTTCCGTTAATCTACGGTGCTGTTTGGGTCCCTTCCACGACACAGCATTATTTCAATATTTTACTTCTAAATGAGCATATTTTCAGTCTGCCTGCATTTGTCTTTTACGTCAATGTACTCTGGACTAAGTCAGCTCTAGATTGGCGTCTATAACAAAGACCGCAGATACAGTTGCATGCTTAAAGGGCAACTTTACAAAGAACTCAGCAAGAACGAAAATAACATTTGTAAAATGGTAAAGGCAATTAGTGCATTATAATCTATCCTTTGATAGAATTTATGTTTGAAAGTACGCTATTTAAGAGGATAGAGAGAGATGGGCTACATAGTGGCTTAGTGATTAGCACTGCTGCCTCACAGCACCAGGGACCTGGATTCGCTTCCAGTCTGCGTGGAGTTTGCACATTCTCCTGAGGTCTGTGTGGATTTCTGCCAAGTGCTGCAGTTTCCTGCCAAAGTCCAAAGATATGCAGGTTAGGTGGATTGGCCATGGTAAATTGTGCCGTAATGTCCAGGGATGTGTATACTATACAGGTTAACAAAGGTAAATGCAGGGTTATGGGGAACAGATAGGGATGCTGGGTCTGGAGGATGCTCTTTGGAGGGTTGCTGCAGACCAGATGGGCTGAGTGGCCTCTTTCCACATGTAGGGATCTTTCCACAAGTAGAGAGGTGGAGCAGTTTAGGCAGGGAACTCCAGAGGTTGGGCAAGACATATGAAGTGATTGCTACCAATTGTGGATTGATCAAAATCAGGAGTGCATAAGGAGATGGAATTAGATCATCACAGAAATCTCAGACGATGGTAGAACTGGAATAAGTCTCAAAGATAGGAGAAGTCATTGAAGGATCTGAAAACTGAGATTAGAATTTTAATATTGAGGAATTTCAAGGCAGAGATATTGTAAGTCGGTGAAGGCAATGGATGTAAATGAGAAGTGTGATTTAAGATATGGAAAGGGTAATTTTGAATGAGCTCAAGTTTATAGAAGCTGTGAAGTGGGATGTTGGCCAAAATAGCATTGAAGTAGTCAAATTGTGAGTTACTAAAGATGTGTGGTAGAGGGTTTCAGCAGAGGATGAACTGAAGTTGGGCAGAATCGGGAAACATAATAGATGTAGAAAATTCTGAGCTTAGCAATGAAGAGGATGTCACATGGAGGTTCAACTCAGGGTCAAATAGGAAACTAGGAGGTGAACAGTCTGGTTCAGCCTTCTGCAGTAGATAAAACGAACAATATAGGCAGCAGCTCATGAATAGAAACCAAAACCAATGACTTTGGCCTTCCTTATATTAATTTCAGGACATTGCTGTTCATCTGATTCTAGTTATCAGGTAAGTAGTGTGACTTATCAGGCCATAGAGGGGTTGAAAGAGATAGTGGTGAAATAGAGCTGGTTGACCATGTATGTGTAGAAACTGACTTTTGTTTTCAGATGATATTTCCAAAGCACAGTATACAGAGATGAAATACTAAGCTTACAATTTGTATTCAAGTGCAGTGTGCCTGCTATGTCATCACTGCTGTGATGTCACTCTAATCTCTTAACTTTAATGGGGTAAATGATTTGGAAAAAGAAGCCAAGCTAAATTTAAACAGTTTGCTCCTTTTGGGATTTCTAGTGGACTTCAAGGAGCAGGCATAATCCCAGAAAGATTCTTTGGGCCTTCCCAGTCCCTGGGCTATCTCTCACATATGAGACACCCCTTAATACTTACTATTAACATTTTGTTTTGCTTTGATGTTACTTCATATTTATACAATTAATATATTTGATGATTAAGTATCACCTCAAATGAAAATATAAATCCAATAGAAATCCAATTTCAAGAAAATACATTGCAAAGTATCTTTTGATGATATTTTCAAGTAAGCTGTAGTATACTTCTGTCAAAATAATATACATGATTTTAACCCATTTAACATTAATTTAAGAAATAATTTGATTTTCTGGGTTCAAGATAGATGCATGATTCCCAAACCACATTGTGTAGCATTTGATCATGTAGAAAGAAATTCGTAAAATTATTGCCGCCCATCCTCTTTAAAAACCGATTGTATGATAACAATTATGTTTCTTAAATGTGCCTACTCAACAAGTCAAAATACCATGAAATTCAATTTTACGCCTATTTGACTCACGCTGATTTGAGCATGTATCGAAAGAGTTGACAAAGACCCTTTGCAGACCAGTTTTACATCTGTGACTTTGAGATTTAATTGCTGAATTTACAGGAACAACACTTGAAAATTCCCTGGCAAGCAGACCATTAAGCTAAAGCCTATCTTCCGCCTCTCTGATTTGCTTTCTTCAACACTCTCTGGTTGCTGGGTGCTAAAACAAACCAAAGCTCTGTTTACAAAGTCTACTATTACAATACTCCCACCAAATATTTGTCAAAAGTCAGTCCATGCAAAACTATAAATGCATTAATCACAGGTGTGGAACTGTTATAGCAGGGTAGTTCTTTGGTGTGCTTCTCTAGTCTGAGTTTATAATTCAGGTAAGAGCTTTGGAACAGCAACAACCTTTTTGCTATTTTTATGCAAGATTTCCTAAATCATTTAAACTGAAGTTTTTAGCAAACATTGTTGTTTCAAATGTAAGGGTTAATTGAGAAAGGCTCAATTATTTTCTAAATTTCTAATTTTCTAAAAGCTGTATTTGAAAAGACTTCATGCCATTGTATGGCATTTGTAAAATCAAGTTGTGAGTATCAGAGAAGGATCAATTAAAAGTTAGATTACTGTTTCAATTGATTAATTGGTTTATAAATGTAACGTAGGTTTGTTAAAATTCTAACATTTGGCTATTTTTAATTACTTTATTAATGTAATATTTTTAAACAGTGCAAATGCTATCAATAGAGCTCAAAAGCAACTTATTTATTGAAATGATATTAATGTTATTGATAGTGGTTTCTCCTTGTATACTTTTAATTTCATTATTTAATTGATATGCTCTTTTCCCATGCATTAAAAAATCATGATAAATACTGTGTATAAGCACTTTTTTAATTGTGTTCAGAGGCTGATACAAGAAAGAACCTGAACCAAGCTAAGAAAGTCATGGCAGCGGGTGTGATCAAGAATATGTCAGATTTTAGGCTAGTTCCTGCTTTTCAGCTTCCCATGCTAAATATTAGTGTTCATCAAGACATGGATTTCCAGGAAACATCTGAGGAAGAGGAAGAATTTGAAGATGACAGTGAAAACAAAGAACCAGAATCTGTCATCAAATGCATTGAAAGTGAAAACTGGACTCCTGCATGCCAGTCACTAAATGCTATAGAAAACACAGACACCACATTGCAGCTACTGAGGTTTACTGAGTTAATCAACAATGACATCCAGAAGTACTTTGGCAGAAAAAACAAGGATGATGATCCTGATGCTTGCAATATTTATGAAGACAGGTTTTCTTCTGGTAAATCAGGGAGAGAACTGTACTATGCAGATCTAATAAGAATTGCACAGGATGGAGATCAAGAGGAGGAGGAAGCTCATGCACCTTTAACATGTCCCAGAGAAATAGACATAGAGGCATTGAAGTTAATCTGTGACAGAGAAAGCATTAAAAAATTAGGACCCTTGGCAGAACTTTTTGAATATGGTTTGCACAAGTACATGAAACAAACAATCTTGAACAGAAGAGACAGCAAGAAACTAGATAGAAAATATGCCAATATAATCCCAATGCACAGTCGAAGGCTTCCTTTATCTTTTTGGAGAGAGCCCATTTCTGCTATGCCTGGCTGTGTCCTTCACACGTGTACACCTGACTTCAGTGATCTTTTAGCCAATTGGACTTCAGAATCAAATGGACAAGAACTCCAACAAGTTACCAGAGAAATTTCAACTGAAGTAAATAGATATTCAATGGAATCAGAATCTTATCAGGTTGTATAAAGTAAATGTTGTTTGTCAATGAATTTATCAGTCAGTTTTTTTTTAGTTCTGAATCATCCTGGAATTCTTTAATATTTTAAAAGTACACATATCTTTCAAAATACTAAAACAATGTTTGGTTTTTCTAATGTAGAAAATAACTAAGTTTGTTTTCAATAATTTTTCTAACGCATGTTTGAAAGTACATATTTTGGCACTATAGAAAAATTGAAATTATCTTAAAATTTCTCTAAATTAGCTTTAACATTTTTCTTACATTTCAAATTTTGCAAATCTTGCCAACATTTTAGATATGAAATCCCTAGTAAAAGTATGGAATTTGAAGTGTAATGTTATACATTTGTATGGCTGATGTGTAATTACATTGAACATTAAATTTAATAAAAGATTAATCATGACTGGGGTATCTTTGGGTAATCTGTTGGCATGTGTCAATATAGTGAATTTAATTTATTAGTGATTATCTTACGTTTTTAAATCTCTAGCCATTTTTTCAGTATGGTAGAACTCTATTTGTTAGCTGGAGACAAGCACAATATATGCAGGGAATAATGGAGTATCAAACAAAATGGAAACGCAAGGTCAGGCAGCATCTGTTGAGAGAACACAAGTTGACAAGTCCTCAGATCTGGGCTCTATACCTAAAATATTACCATTTCAGAATTCCAGCATCTGCAGAATTTTGTAACTGGCACATCAATTATTCTTTTTTAATTGTTGTACATTATTTTAACTTTCCATTCAGATCAAAATATTAGACCAATCCCAAGCCACTTTCAGGTTATTTTGGCTAAAGGTTAAGAACTAATGTGTTTGAAAGCCTGGATTCAGCATACAATTCAGTCCTAATTACTAATCATCTTAACTTAAACTTGCCTGAAGGTGCTAAACCAGAAATCCGCATACTGCTATTTAACTACTGGTTAAATGCTGTTTTTATAGAGGCCAAATAGTCTGAATTGGCTGACACACAACAACAGGCGTAGGATGGCTGCGTGTGTCAGGAAAAAAGCAAAACAGTTTCAGATGCAACAATAGCATTCCTGGCATAGTAGATCCAAAGGAGGCAGGGTGTATTGATTCTGAAGAAGGGTCCAGACTCGAAATGTCAGCTTTCCTGCTCCTCTGATGCTGCTTGGCCTGCTGTGTTCATCCAGCTCTACACCTTGTTATCTCAGATTCTCCAGCATTGGCAGTTCCTACTATCTCAGGATGTATTGAACGCTTGGAAGGAGGAGGACACCACCTCCTCCTCACTTCTCCTTTCCTCCAGCAGCTTGTCCTCCTCCCATTCCCATCGTGAGCACAGCATTTCTCCTGGTGATGTTTATAAGATGTCCAATAAAATAGAACACAGTACAAACACTTTTTAGGTGCCATCCTCACCAATTTTACAGAATAAACATTGTTTGAGTGCTGCCCTGACGTGTCCCAGACATCCTCATTCCAATAGGGAAGAACATGAATGGTGACTGTCCTTTTAAGAATCCAAAGAGATTGTTGAAATACATTAAGGACAAGAGAATAACTAGGGGGAGAATAAGGCCCCTTAACAATCAATAAGGCCGTCCACGTTGGAACCAGATGAGACGGGTGAGATACTAAATGAGTATTTCACATCAGGATTTACTGTGGAGAAGGATATGGAGGCTAGAGAACTTGAAGAAATAAAGATATCTTAAAAAATATCCATATTACAGAGGTGGTGGAGCTGGACGTATTAAAATGCATAGAAGTGGATAAATCTCCAGTACCTGATCAGGTGGATCCCAGGACCTGCTGGGAAGCTAGGGAAGTGATTGTTGGGCTGCTTGCTGAGATATTCGTATCATTGATTGGTGCTGGAAGACTGCAGGTTGGCTAATGTGGTGCCATTATTTAAGAAAGGTAGAAAGGAAAAGCCAGGGAATTATAGACCAGTGAGCCTGACGTCAGTGGTGAGTAAGTTATTGGAGGGGATTCTGAGGGACAGGATTTGAATTTATTTGGAATTAAGGATAGTCAACATGATTTTGTGCATGGGAAATGGTGTCTCACTAACTTGATTGAGTTTTTTGAAGTGACAAGATTGATGAATGCAGAGCAGTGGACATGATCCAAATGGACTTTAGTAAGGTTCCACATAGTAGACTGGTTAACAGGTTTCGATCACATGGACTCCAGGGAGACCTAACCATTTGGATACAAAACTGGCTTAAAGGTAGACGACAGGGTGGTGGTGGAGGGTTGTGACCAGTGGGGTGCCGCAAGGATAGGTGCTGGGTCCACTGCTTTTTGTCATTTATATAAATGATTTAGGTGTGAACATAGAAGATATGGTTAGTAAGTTTGCAAATGGCACCAAAATTGAAGGAGTAGTGGACAGTGAAGAAAATTATCTCAAGAGTGCAACAGGACTTTGGTCAGATGAGTCAAAGGGCCGAGGAGAGGCAGATGGAGTTTAATCTAGGTTAACGTGAGGTGCTACATTTTGGTAGAGCAAAGCAGGGACTTAATGACACTTAATGGTAGGGTCCTAGAGAGTGTTGCTGAACAAAGAGGCCTTGGGTTGAAGGTTCATTGTTCCTTGAAGGTGGAGTTGCAAGTAAACAGAGTAATGAAGGCATCTGCTATGCTTGCCTTTATTTGTCAGTGCATTAGAGTATAGGATAGGGATATCATGTTGCAGCTGTGCAGGACATTGGCCACTTTTGGAATACTGTGTTCAGTTCTGGTCTCCCTGCTTTAGGAAAGATGTTGTTAAACTTGAAAGGGTTCAGAAAAGATTTACAAGGATGTTGCCAGGCTTGGAGGGTTTGAGCTGTAGGGAGACGCTGAATAGGCTAATTTCCCTGGAACGTCAGAGGCTGAGGGGTGATCTTATAGAGGTTTGCAAAATCACAAGCATGAATGGGGTGAATAGCCAAGATCTTTTCCCCAGGGTGGGGGAGTCCAAAACTAGAGGGTATACGTTTAAGGTGACAGGGGAAAGATTTAAAAGGGACCTAAGGGGCAATCTTTTCATGCAGAGGGTGGTGCATGTGTGGAAATGAGTTGTCAGTGGAAGTGGAGGAGGCTGGTACAATCACAACATTTAAAAGGCATCTGGATGAGTACATAAATAGGGAGGGGTTAGAGGGATATGGGTCAAATGCTGGCAAATGGGACTAGATTAGTTTAGGATGTCTGGTGGGTATCGGCAAGTTGGACTGAAAGGTTTGTTTCCGTGCTGTACATCTCAATGACTCCATGACTATGACTCTGTAAGTGGTGCTTGAAATCAACATAAATGCCATGTTTATTTCCAAACATTTGGTCGCAGTTATAAAAGGACATTATGAAATGCCCTGGCAACTTTGGTAGTCTCTTTAACAAGAACCAGGAGATTTCTGACAAAGCAGCTGTTCCTAGTGCTTTAAAAACTAGCATTAAAAATTTAAATTTTAAATTTAACAGGGAGCTAAACTGCCATATCAACTTGAGACTGAGCTTACTGGATCATTAGTGCCTGAATATGCTACAAAAACTCAACTAGTTTTGTTTTTGCAATTTTAGCAGCATTGTTGTTTATTATAATAGATCAATACAAATTACTAATTCATTTATGGAATACAATGTATTAGGCCTTTAAAAATGTTATGCATTTTGGCTCTTCAATTCCTTTTTGAGTTAATGGTTGGTTGATACATTTTTAAAACATTTAAGATGCTTTTAAAAAATCATCTTTTAAGAATCTGGGTGCTCAAATTTTCTGAAATGCAAAGCCTGAAAATAATGGTTATTAAACACAAAGCAACAGTTTATTTAAATAGAATACAACTCCTTAATCTGAAAATCCAAATCTTTTATTGGTGAAACTGAAAAGACTTGATAATGACACTGATTATGCGAGCATGCGCATTTGTTTATACCATATATAAACATACTAGGGATAACACAATGGCTCACTCATTAGCACTGCTGTCTCACAGTGCCAGGTTTGATTCCACCCTCATGCAACTGTCTGTGTGGAGTTTGCATATTCTCCCCAAGTTTGGGTGGGTTTCCTCCGGTTGCTCCAATTTCCTCCCACAATCCACAAATGTGCAGGTTAGGTGAATTGGCCATGCTAAATTGCCCGTAGTGTCCAGGGATGTACAGGTTGGGTAGATTAACCATGGGAAATGCAGGGTTACAGAGACAGATTAGGGGATGGGTCTGGGTGGGATGCTCTTCAGAGGGTTGGTGTGGACTTGATGGGCTGAATGGCCTGCTTCCATACTTAAGGATACTATGATTGATTCCATATTATTTAGATGTCTTTCGGCTTTTCCAACAACTTACTAAACTCCAATCTGAAATGACAAAAGATTTTATGATGGGTGCATCAATACATTATTTTTTATTTTAATCTAAGCACACAAGTGTTTAAATACTTGTTATTTGTACAGAATTATGTTTCATCAGGGATTTATTACAGAAGTACATTTGACAGATCTGGCTAGTTTATGACACTCAAAATTTATGAGGGATTACAAACATCAGTAACTTGCTTTGATAGAATGTTACTTTAATTATTTTGGTTATTTGAAACATTTTACTTACTTTTTGTTGCATAAGTAGTAAAACCATTTTATAACAGAAGATTGTAGCACACTTATTAATAACCTTTCCTGATCCTGACCCAAGCATCACAAAACCCAGGAAATAAGATGTGCAAAGTGTATAAAAGCCACAGTGCATTGCCCAGAATTGTTTGGTTCCTCACACAGTTAAGTTTCTACTCTGCACTGGTTTTGCCTCAAGTCATATTGAAGCCATTGTTTAGGAGAACAGCAAATATGACGTGCAGTGACCTTGGTATTTTCATCCGATTGTCCAAAATCAATACGGAAAGTTACGGTATATATGTCCAAACTAGAAAAGTGCATTTTTAGGATAGTTATCAGAAAATTTTTCTTCATACAGGCGGCGATCAGTATATGAGCATTGTGCTACATAGTGCCACAATAAAAACCTTAGAATCATTTAATCTAGAATGAGATGCATAGGAGTTCCCTGGATGGATAACCCAAAGTGAGCTAGAGTTTTCGCATCCCTAAAAATCTTCTGATGTATGTGTGGAGACACAGCCAGCACCTTAGGTTTATCAGGGAGTGCATTCCAACACCAACTCAGGAAACTGTCATCAAAAGTCACAAGATTCCTTTCTTTATGTGGCAAGAATCACTGTAGAATTAAATTGTACTTCCTGATTTTTTTTGTTTTGTGTTTTCTGCTCTTGGTGAGAAGTTGAAAAGTACCTCCTTCTGCACTACTTTAATACTTATTATTTATTGTTCCAATTCTGCCTCGAATATTCGGCATGATCTGCCCTGTTCCTATTTAAGCCTCACCTGAGCAAATAATCATTAACTGAAACTTGATCTTATGCCTTAATTACAAACGTTTTGCAAAAACGATGTATATATATTTTGACACAATTCAACTTGTCTTACACTTTTTTTCACATTGTTAATTACAACAGATAATTTCCAAAATATAAAGCATTTTAGATTATTATTGAAACAGATCATTTGCCTTTTATTCAAATCTCAAGACAGTATTGTGTTAACTTCTCATTACCAGGTCCAGGTACAGCAATAAACATGAGTGAAGGGACAAATTTTACTAAATTTTATATCTTATGAACACTACAGGGGCTATTATGTCATAGCATCGGATCTTAAAAAAACTGTAACAAAACAGATATTCAAATTCACATATCATAACAATGTAATTTGATATGATCAAACAAGCATTGGTTTTATTCATTTGCTTCAATCAAATTAAGGTGATCTCATGGTGACACATTTGTTATCCACTAACAAGTGTATTTTCCTCTGCAGAAAGTGAATTCTAATGAGGAGGTATAAAGTAAGTTTGCATTAGTCGTCTGTTACATGACAGATCATTTTGCAAGCTGTCATTCAAAATCTACCATGCCACAAAAAGATTCAAACCTTTCCCCAGGCCAGACAGCTCTTGGACCTACATTGCTAGGCAAGCCCTGTGATTGTTTTCAATTGTTTACCGAATGTAAAATTCATCCTGATGCAGAGCACATTTAGTGTTTACTCCTCAATATGACTCTTGGTAATTATAACATTTACACCACTGATGGACCCAATGAGACTGATAATTGTAGTTGTAACAACTAATTTGGTTCACTAACATCATTATAAATTTCTACCACCCTTTGTACATATTATAGGGAAGCAAATTTGCCTTCTTAACCTGGTTTAGTCTAAATGTGACACCAGACACAAAGCAACGTGGTTAACTCTTAACAGCCCTCTGACATGGCCGAGCAATCCATTCAGTTCAAGCACATTGCCAATAATGCCACATCCCATTAATGAATCAAAAAAGGTAGAAACTTCAGTACAAATGATTGCAAGATGAGAGGAGTGATGTTGCATAGATACATTTTCACACCTTTCATTATTTTCCTTTTAGTTTTATGATTAATAATTAAATACAATAAAGCAGTTTACTGTATTCAGTATAAAAGAAAAGCATGTCCATCCTACCTGGATCCTTTCACAGCATATACGTGAACAATTATCTAATGGTGTTCATAATACAATTGTGTTTGCATAGTGTTTGAAAGAGACAGCTGTGAAACAACTTTTGGATTTATGTAAAGTTGACTTCAGTAGATTGAAAAGGAGACTGACTACAGTAAACTAGACAAATCTGGTAATGGATAAAATGACAAAAGGTCAGTGAAAAGGTGTTCAGAAATGAATTCAATGTGACACACAATCAGTTTATATTTCTACGGAGAAAGAGCTATGCCAAAAACGACAGTCGTGGACAACTGAAGAGGTAAGCAACAAGACATAAAAGCAAAAACATACAAAAATGTGAACATGACCACAGATCCTGGTAGCTGTGAAAGATAAAAGAACTTGGATTGATAAACGGCAAGCAACATTCAAGGCACAGAAATGCCAGGCAACAACCTTCAACAAGAGAAAATCTAACCATCTCTATTTGACATTCAATTGCCTTACCATTGCAGAATCTCCAGAACAGAAACTGAATGGAACCAAAAATAAAAATACTATGACTACAACAGCAGGTCAGAGACTAGGGCATCTGTGGTGAATAATTCACTTCCTGTTTACCCAATACCTGTCCACCATCTACAAAGCACCAAGTTAGAGTGTGATAAAATTATAAAGAAGAGTCATTCTGGACTTGAAACTTTACGTGTTTTTCTCTCTCTACAGTTTCTACCAGAGCTGCTGAGTTTCTCCAGCATTCTGTATGTTTGTGATAGAAGTCTCTTCATTTTCCTTGATGGGTGTAGACTCAAAACACTCAAGAAACTCAAACCTTCAAGGACAAAGTTTAATTAGGACCCACTTCACTACTGATGCAGAGTGCGAGCAACATGAGCCATCTACAAGGTGCAATACACTAACACACCAAGGCTCCTTTGACAGCATCTTCCAAACCTGCAACTTTTACCACCTAGAAGGACAAGGGTAAGAGATGTATGGGAATGCCGTCACCTGCAAGTTACCTTAAAGTCACACACCATTTGATTTATAATTATATTATTGTTCCTTTACTGTCACTAGATCAAAATCCTGGAACTCCTTCCCCAATAACACAATGGGTGCACTTGCATCCCAAGGACTGCAACAATTCAAGGCAGCAGTAAACTTTTCCGGGACAATTAGTGATTGGCAATTAAAGTCATCCTAGCCACCACTGTCCCCATTCCATACACAAATTATTAAAAAAAACAAAGGGTGGTAAAAAATAATAAGAACTACAGAAAGAGAGTGTTATAACAAAAGGAACAAGAGGGTGATCAGGAGTAATTTGGTGCCATGATCATTGACAATGGTGTCATTGCCAATGAAATTAAGGAAATGTGATACATGCTTAATCAGTGCTTGCAGTAGAGAAAGCATGTTGACTTCTTCCCAGTGAACTAGGAATGAATACCCTAAAATTTAGAATGTTAAGCGGGGGGAATATGTTTGAAGTTTTCAAGTGTCTATGAAAAACAGATAGAGAGGGACTAGTCTGTAAACTGGGGAATTCAGAATGGGGGGAGTGGGGCAAAGTCTAAAAATTAAAGTTATGCCTTTTAGAAATGAAAATATATACAAATAGCAATGGAAGTTTATAACCATCTTCAGCCAACAGCAATAGATACAAAATAAATTGAAAATTTTAAATGAGGTTGATAGATTTTTGTTATCTATTCCATAGATTTATCTAAAGATAACTATTATTATCTATTTTGTTATCTATTAAGGGGAAAAGCAAGTATTTGGAATTGGATTGCAGATTAGCCATAATTTCACTGAATGGTAGAGGACTGGGTTTAAGGGATTAAATGATCCAGTCTTGTTCTTGTACTTCCTATGTATATCAACATAAACTCTATCTAAATGTAATTTCTTGAAGGGAGACTCTGTAAAATTTATCCCATTTTATCAAAAGGTAAATTGAGCTGAACTCCAAAATATCTCAATCTCTACCCTACTAATCATTGTTCCTCATCATAATTTTAATTTGGCATTAGTACCTTCTTTCTGTCAAGATTTACTGATCCAAAAGGTGTTAAACACATCAGTTACAGACGTTGGAAAAAAATAACATCTATGGAGAGGCATAGTTCAAGAGTTGTTACAACTTCAAAATATTTGTATTTGTCTCTCACAAACCTATTTTGATTACTCCCCACCTAACGTTTTAGATCCTACAAAATATTTTTGATTATTTTCACGGAATTAATTTTAGATTATGTATGCCTCTAAATTTGCTATTGCAATTCTACAGAATTCTTTTATCTTTGATACACACTTGCGTCAATAAAGTACCCAAAAATATAAACCAGAGTGCCAAATATTCCCTTAGAAAAGACCGGAGAAACTAGAGTTTGTTAACTTTGGCTGAAGGTGACAGGGAGGAGATGACGTAGAAATATACAAAATATTAAGTGGCAGAGATAAGATAAATATTGAGCATTACTAATGCAAGAATGTTAGAGAAGGACTTCACAGGTCAAAAAAGTTAACTCAGAACAAATATCCTATGAATGTTTGAAGCCAGAATTCCGTGGACTTGTTTTCTGAATACAGTAGTAAAGTTGAAAAGTTGAAAAGTTTGGATGATTTAATAACAGTGAACTAACATATCAGAATTTTTCTCAAATCCCAAATGGGATAGAATGGGTCAAATAGTCTCCCTGATTAGTATTAACATCTAAAAGGCGCCTGGATGGGTACATAAATAGGAAGGGTTAAGAGGGATTTGGGTCAAATGCTGGCAAATTGGACAACATTAAGTTAAAATATCTGGTTGGCAAAGGTGAGTTGGACCGAAGGGTCTGCTTCCACGCTGTACAACTCCACAACCCTATCAATGTTGTGATTTTCTATCATATTCTTTTTGATATATTCAATGTTTAAACAACTTCCTAATTACCAATGCATGCAAATATAGCTAAGTTCTAATTTTTAAAGAAAAGCAGCTTTGTATCGGTGAAAACCGCATTAGTCTTTATAATCAATTAATTTTTTTTAAACACAAAACTAAAACCCAAAAGAATCCTGAAACATTGGCTGAAATGGAAGTGCTCAATCATGCACATTTTTTATAATGAAAAGAATGTTGATGTTGTCTTTCTGGCTCACAATTTCTGAAAATGATAACTTAGCTGTACTGACCTGCCTTGAAATTCAATAAGGAGGAAACATTGACATGACATTTACATTTTGCCCACTATATTGGAATCATCCCGACTTGGGAATGAAATGGAATAAACTGTTCTCAGCATTCGTATCGTAATGAACAATCGCTAATAGTTTGTCCAAGATTTGAATAAAAGACAGATCCAGAGTTGCAGAGGTCATGTTAATCTAAACACCTAGTGGTAGAAAATCTAATCAATGGTGCAAAAGAGCAATAGTGGATCAGCCATCCATTATATACTGTCATTGCAATGGAACTGAATATCAATCAATGAAATTAAACATTAGGTGCTGCATGTAACGGACAACTGATCCAATACCACCGGAAAGGAACTTCTGCTCTGCAATATTCTAATCTCTGTCACCTCTAAAAATGGCTGAGGATATTTTCAACATCAATAATTTATCAACATCTGTGCGATTTCCATTTTGGTATGGTAATTATAATAAAGATCATTGCATGGAAACTATATTTCAGGCACTGGAAGTTTATTCTGATTTGGTAATTAATCACAAGTTACCCATCTTGAAAAGTAAGTATCGTTGATCATTATACCAGCCCATAATGATCTGTAATTGATGCTGCACAGTGAATTGCTACAAGCAGGTTAGAACTACTTTTCATCTACTGATGTATGTCTTTGTGTTTGTAACATATTCATGGCATTTTAAAATCAATAATAAGCTAAACTATTGTTCTCAGCATTGTTGACAGAATTGACACATTGTCCATGCTTTTGCATTTACTAGTTCAGGTTATTTTAACTTATATCTTCATAATTTTCTTTAAGTTGCTGTAGCAAACCCTGATCCACTATATGCATTTTTGTACGTGAAACAGGCATCTGCCACTGTGTAACACTTAGGCCTAATAAATAGCTCTTGACACACTCCTCTGATACCTAAAATACACTGTTCACTCAAAATAAGCAAAACTGTCACTACATTTTGTATCAGCAGCATGTTTATAGTAACAGTAACAATGGCATATTTGACTCCAGTATTATTTGGTCAGGATCTGGTACTGCTCATCAACATCTTCTTTGAAAATTCTCTGGTGTGCTATGGAAAAGAAGAACTGATTGGCTTACAGACTCATTTTAATTTCTTCTGAGTTTTCCCTTTAAGATCACTCAATTATCTTTATGGACAGGCGATGAATTGTTCCTTCGATCTTTTAACCTCAATTTCTGTATCTTATTTTTCAGATTAGTCTTCCACTGCATCCACCTAAAAGTAGAAACATGAACATAGTTTAATATTTTTTCTTTTTCTTGATGTCGCTGTACAATGGCTGGTCTGATCCACACCGTGGGTACGTCCCAGCTGGACTAGGGATGAAACCCCACGGCTGTTGGCACTAACCTGATTCATCCATCTGACCAAATAGCATCCACCCTCCTTTCATTAAACAGGGAGGCACTGCATCATAGCCAAAGATTTTCTGCCCAACTGCATTAATGTAAGATTTCTTCACGGCAAAAGATGGCAAGTGTGCTTTCAAAATTAAACTTAATTCGTAAAGATTTTGCCTGGGGAGGCAATGGCTTAATGGACTGGACTGTTAATCACTGGACTGTTAATCCAGAGACCCAAATAATGTTCTCGGGATCGCAATGGCAGATGGTGGAATTTGAATTCAATAAATACCTGGTATTAAGAGTTTAATGATGACTGTGAATCCATTGTCAATTGTCGGAAAAACCCATCTGGTTCACTAACGTCCTTTAGAGAAGGAAACTGCCATCCTTATTTGGTCTGGCCTACATGTGACTCCAGACCCACAGCAATATGTCCGACTCAGAACTGCCCACTGGGCAATTAGGCATGGGCAATAAATGCTGCCTGATCAGCGACGTTCTCATCCCATGAATGAAGAAAGAAAGAAAACCCTTAAATTTGATTTGGTGTCGCTTCCATTCATTGATTGGTGTAGGAAGGAAGAAATTATCAAACTCAAATTATACACAGGGAAGAAAACAGAAAGTAAAATAATCAGAATCCTGAAGTAACACTCCAAATGAGAAATACTTATATGACAAACTAGAATTTCGTCACACTGAATAGATTGACACATTGTAATTTTTGCAGGACTTCTTTTGCAGAATATGATTCCCATTACTTTTCATTATTCTTTCATGGGATGTGGGTGTCACTGGCAAGGTCAGTATTTGTAACCCATTCCTAATTGCCCTTGAACTGAGTAGCATGCTAGACCATTCCAGAGGGTAGTTAGGAGTCAACCAAATTACCATGGATCTGGACTTACAGGTAGGCCAGACCAAATAAGGATGGCAAGTACCATTCACAGTATTGAAGAGGATAAGTTTTTACAATCAATGGTGATTTCATGACACGATATCTAGCTCTAGCCTTATATACCAGATGTATTCATCACATTTTAAATTCTACCAGTTGCCACAGTGGGATTTGAACCCACAGCATCAATTTTGGCCTCCAGAATACTAATCCAACAATATTATCACAACACCAACACCTCCGCATGTGGAGAGCTTTGGTTAAGAGTCACCGGATACGAAATGTTTTCTCCCTCAGCTTTCTCCCACAGATGCTGCCAGACCTGCAAAGTTTCACCAGCATTTTCTCTTTTTGTTTCATTTCCCTGTGTGGAATAGTTAAGTTGGCCTTCTCACAGGGAAGCCAAAAGAGGACCCTAAATGACCAATTAATGGTTATTTAAGGGCCTCATCCTGTTGCCATTAGGAAATCACCAGCAAAAGAAACCGATGGTATTTAGAAAAATTGTTGCAAAAACTGATGATGGCCATTTTATGGGGACAGGGAATGGGATGGGGCCTTACAAATTGAATATCCCGTGCCCCTCGAAGGAACGCTGAGTCTCAAGGGATGACCCTTTAGAAAGGCCCTCAACCTTAAGTGAGGCCTGGCTGCTCCCAACAAGCCTAACCTAGTTAGCTGGATTCTGAGATCTCCTCCCTGCTGGCTGCTTCAAGTCTGCTCAATTGTCAGCAATAGCCGGACTTCCAATTTAGCGAATAAGTCCGATGCCTGCTGATTGGTCAGCATCTCTTGGAGGAGAAATATTTATCTCAAAAGGGCTGGAAGACCCAACACTAGGCAGTTAGCTTCAGGATAGCCACACATGTCTCACAGAAATGGCCAAGATAGGAAGGCCCCTGACTCTAGTCAATGGACATTGCCACAGGTGTGGCCACTAAATTCAGCCTGATATTTTTATCTCATTACATCTTTTAATTTTTCTTCCTCGCCTCAAACCTAGACATTGCCTAATCCTATGCTACACATATTAGGTTAAATTCTGTCCCACCAGCACCAATTTATTTTTTGGCAAGACTGTCACTCTGATCTAAAAACTAGCTCCAATACTTTCAGGATGTGAAACCTTCCCTCTTTCACCAGTTCTACAGCTAAGTGCTGGCCTTACTAATGTTCTTCTCTTTAACCCATCCATTGTGTGGGTTAAAAGAAAGTCCATACATTATCATTCAAGGTCTTGACTTTAAATCTAATGTGTAACTCCTCAATCTCTCTCACCAAGGCCTGAAACACATTGCTTTCTATGCATTGATTCCAGTTCAGTCAATATGACCGCTTTACACTCATGATGTGCAACCAGGAACAGATGTGTAATATTCAGACCTGCCAAGCACAACTGCAATAAAGGCTATCTTCATTATGAAACAAGTCACCTAAGGAAATTATTATAGTTGTGAATGAAAAGCAGGGTCAAAGTGGAGGGTTTGAAGGAGTACTTAAAAAAGAAAAAGGAGCAGAGAAATTGAGGGATGAAATTCCAGCATTTAGGGCCTCAATGGATGAAGACATGGCTTCCTAAGTTGAAGCAGTAAAAATCAGGAATGCTGAAAAGCTCAGTATTGGAGGAGGAGTATTCTGAAGAAGCAGAATTTAAAGATATAAAAGTGAAAGACAAATGGAAGGGAACTTCAAAACAAGACAAGAATTTTAGAATCAAAGAATTTCTTAGCTGGGAGACAATGTAGGCCACCAAGCAAATGGGTGATGGATGAATGGAACTTGGTGCAAGTTATGATGCAGCTAGTAAATGGCTGGATGAGTTGAAGTTCACTTAGGTAACAAGTAGGAGGCTAGCCAATCATCTGTCAGAATACTCAATCACAAAATTGCTACAGCGCAGAAAGAGGCTATTCAGCCCATCACATCTGCATCAGCTCTTCAAAACAGCATTAAGACTTAGTGCCATTCTCAATCCTTTTCCCTGCAATCCTTCAAGCTGTTTCTACTTTATAGATAATTAGTTTGGGGTTTTACCAATGAGGTGAAGTAGGTTTGGAATGAAGTGATGTCAAACGGATGGAAGTAGGCAGTCTTATTCAAACCATGAATCTGTGGTCAGATGCTCATCTTTGGGTCAAATATGATACCACATTTATCAACAGTCTGATTCAGACTCAAACAGTTGCCAGCCAAAAAAACTTCATGAAAAAGAGGTTGGGTCAGGGACACTTCCTTTGGAAACAACAAATGCAGCAATACAGGAGCAAGGAAAAATAAAATCATTCGGGTGTTTCATTGGCTACAACTGGATCAATAAGAATAGAATCGGATTAATACACTCTCTCTTAGCTAGACATCATTGGAGAAAGTTAATGTGATCAGCCACAGAGTTGGCTTGATTTGTTGAGAGATTGTTTGCTCAGTACAAATATCATTTGTGACTTGAAATGCACTTGCAAATAGATCCCATAATGCTCTAGAGATAACAAGCATGGGGCTGGATGAACACAGCAGGTCAAGCAGCATCATAGGAGCAGGAAAACTTGACGTTTCGGG
>JAHRHZ010000023.1:36718947-36733919 GCA_024137785.1 Ginglymostoma cirratum | reverse complement strand
CAACTTTGTTTTTGTTCCTGATTTACAGCATCCACAGTTCTTTCGGTCTGGCAGCATCTATGAAGGAAAAAAACAGTTGACTTTTCCGATCTGGTGACCCTTCCTCAGAAGTTCTGTTTTGTCCTTCACAGATGCTGCCAGACCTGTTGAGTTTATCCAACAACTTTGTTTTTGTTCCTGATTTACAGCATCCACAGTTCTTTCGGTTTTTATTTTGAAGGAACAGGCAGTCCTACTGGGGTTGGGGGAGGGGAGACAGGACATGGTGACAGAGAATGTAACAGGTAAAGCTAAACAAAAGGGAGGGAATGGGAATTGGTTCACAGTTTGAAGGTGTTGAACTCAATATTAAGTCCAGAAGGCTGTAAAGTGCCTAGCCTGAAGATGAGATGTTGTTCCTGCAGTTTGCGCTGTGATTCACTGAACTACTGCAGCATGCCGAGGACAGACATGTGGTCATGCGATCGGGTTGCTGTGTTAAAATGACCAGCTACAGGAAGGTCAGGGTCATACTTGTGCACAGACTGGAGGTGTTCTGCAAAGGATGAAACCATGGTTGTCCAATCGCTCTTTACCTCCATTCCCCACCAAGACAGTCTGCAAATTCTTAACTTCTTTCTTGACCAAAGGCCTGAACAATCCCCAAACACCACCACTCTCCTCCACTTGGCTGAAATTGTTCTCTCACTGAACAATTTCTCTTTTAATTCATCTCACTTCTGCCAAGTCAAAAGACTGGCTAAGAGCACCCGCATGAATCCCAGTTATGCCTGCCTCTTTATTGGGTATGTGGAACAATCCTTTTTCCAGTCCTACACTGGCCTCCTCCCACAACTCTGTATTCGGTGAATCTATGACTGTTTTGGTGCCACTTCATGCTCCTAAAATGTGTTCATTTGCCTCTAATTTCCACCCCTCTATAATTTTCACTTTATCCATTTCCGACATTTCCATTCCTTTCCTTGACCTCACTGTCTCCATTTTAGGGACTAAACTATCCACTGCCATCCATTACAAAGCCACTGACTCCCACAGCTACCTTCATGACAGCTCTTCCCTCCTCATGTCCTGCAAGGACTCCATCTCATTCTCCCACTTTCTTCATCAATGTCGCATCTGTTCAGATGAAGCCACCTTCTAAAACAGTGCTGCTGACATGATTTGCTTCTTCCATTACTATGTTTCCCACCCACTGTGGTTGACAGGGCCTTCAACCGCATCCAACCTATCACCCATGCTTCTGCCCTTGCCCTTTGCCATCACTTACGATAGTGTGATTGGGTCACCCTTGTCCCCGTTTTTCATCCCACCAGCCTCCGCATTCACAGCCATTTCAGACAATTCCAGCAGAACGCCACCACCAAACACATCTCCCCCTCACTCCCTCTGTCTGCATTTCACAGGGATTGTTCCCTCTGGGGCACTAGTCTATTCATCGACCCCTAACACCACCCTCCATTCTCAAGCCAGAAGGTGCAACACCTGCCCCTCACCTCCTTCCTGCTCACCATCCAAGGGCCTAAACAGTCTTTCCAGGTGAAGCAGCATTTCACCTGTACACTCCCCAATCTTGTGTATTGTATTCACTGCACCCAAAATGGCCCACTCTACATTGGAGAAACCAAATGCAGACTGGTTGATCACTTTGCAGAACACCTCTGGTCTGTGCACAAGCATAAGCCCGACCTTCCGGTGGCTGGTCATTTTAACATAGTATCCTACTCGCATGCCCGCATGTCTGTGCTCAGCATGCTGCAGTGTTTCAGTGAATCACAGCACAAACTGCAGGAACAACATCTCATCTTCAGGCTAGGCACTTTACAGCCTTCTGAACTTGAATATCGAGTTCAACACCTTCAAACTGTGAACCAATTCCCATTCCCTCCCTTTCTGAGGAAGGGTCACAGGACTCAAAACGATAACTCTGTTTTATCCTTCACAGATGCTGCCAGACCTGCTGAGCTTTTCCAGCAACTTTGTTTTTGTTCCAATTCCCTCCCTTTCTTTTAGCTTTACTTGTTACATTCTCTGTCACTATGTCTTTTCTCCCCTTCCCTAACCACAGTGGGACTGTCTGTTCTTAAGAGTCTGGTGGTTAGACACACCATTGCTCTGCCATTCTCACATTCCGATCATCTAACCTGAACTTTTAACACCTTTTCTCCCCTAGCACTCCCCACCCCACCAATTCTTTCCAATTATGGCATAAATGCTGCCTCCTCCACACTTCACTTAGACTCTGATAAAGAGTCATCTAGACTCGAAACATTAGCTTGCTCTGTCTCCGTGGAAGCTGCCTGAACCACAGTGATCTCCAGCACTGGTTGCTTTCTGTACAGATTCCAGTTTCTGCAGTAATTTACTCCTACATGATATCTGCAATACTTCAATCTTCTGACACCTCCCTGATTCTACACAAGACTGAAAGATTATGGTTGGTGCTCCTACAACGTCCACTCTGACTTTCTTCAATATCCTTGGTTACATCTCAACCAGTCCTTGTGCCTTGTCAACATTAAGTACCAATAAACTACCTATCACTTCTTTTTCTATTTTGAACCCTTCTATTTTCAGAGTTTCCTCATCTGTCACAATGGCATTGGTAGCACCTACCATCTTCATAAAGGCAGATGTAAAGTATTCATTTACAACTTCAGCCAGAACCCTGTCTCTTTGTGTAAATCACCTTTTTTGGTCCTTAACTGACCCAACTCCCCCTTTCACCAATCTTTTACTATTATTGTTCTTGTAGAAGACTTTGGGATTTCCCTTTATGTTGGCTGCCAGTCTTTTATCATATTTCCTCTTTACTTTTCTAATATGCTTTTTCACATCCTATCTGTATTTTCTGTATTTCTCTTGAGTCTGAATTTTATTTTCTACCCAATACCTCTCATAAGCACACTTTCTTTTTTTCCCAACTTCTATCTCCTTTTTCATCTACAGAGTTCTGGATTAGTCTTTCGTTTTAAAGGAAATATATTTCGACTGTATCTGAACCATCTTGTCTTTGGAGGTAACATATTTTTCAGTTACAGTTTTCCCCATTAAATTTTTATTCCAGTCAATTCAGCCAAGCTCCATTCTTGCCCCAATGAAGTCAGCACTATGCCAATTTTCTGATTTTGGATTGATCATTATCATTCTCTACCATTTCCACCTTTCCTTCCTTTTCTATCTTTTCTGATCACCCTCTACCAGGAATAGTTAACATGCCATCTTACTCTTCCTTCAGCCACGTCTCTTATCACCACAGCATCGTATTTCCATATGGCAATCTGTACCTGCAGTTCCCCGAAGCTATGTACTATTCTCCAACCCTTCACATACAGGCATAGTAACCCTGATTTGGGACTTCATTACATTCTCCCATGCTCCTTCTTCTCCTTATTAACTTTCTATTTTAATGCTATCTGCATCTTCAATTATTTTGTGAGTCTTGTTTAATATACTCTCTTGGCTATCACACCCCTGTGAACCTGCAAAGTTAATTTAGAGCCACTCCCTAACAACACGAGCAATGCACCCTACCAAGAACTCAGTCCCAACTCTCTTCACCCAGCTGGCTTGCACAGGTGTCATCTTCCATAAAGCCCTCACTCATGCACCAGCTTTCCAGCCACACAGTCGTCTGCCTTATCCTTCTACTTCTGTATTCACTTGAACATTGCACTGAGACTAATGCAGAGATTACTATATGCGAGATCCTGCTAACAATTTCCTTCTATCTTGCTAAATTCTGATTGTAGTATCACATCATCCTTTCTACCCAAGTCGTTGGTACCAATGCAAACCATAGCCTCTGGCTATTCACCCTCCTCCAGATGAACGTTCTGCAGCTGCTCTGTGACATCTTTTATCCTGGCCCAGAGAGACAACATACCATCCTAGAATCACATCTACAGCCACAGGAACGTTTGTGCGCTCCCTAATTAATGTGTGCCCTGTTGCTATTATGCTTCCTTTATTCTTCCTCCTCACCTGTAGTGCCGAGCCATTCGTGGTGCCATAAACATGGCTCTGACTGCACTCTCGAGAAACCAGCACCCTCATCAGTTTCCAAAGTGAGAAAACAATTTGTGAGCAGGACACCAGGGGACTCCGGCACTACCTGCCTGTTTGTCTTTGCAGTCACACACATTAATGTTCTGCCTTTGCCACCTTAGGTTGCAGTGTGACTACCCCTCTGAACATGCTATCCACATACTTCTCAGCATCGCGAATGCACCATGACGACTCCAGCTACCACTCAAGCCCCGAAGCTCAAGTTCCTGCAGCTGGGCCATGTGCAGGTGTTGGGGAACCCCACAAAGCTGCCAGCTAACTCACTGCAATATGTTTCGAGAAATTATAATTAAAGCATTTTACCTCTAATAACCAGCACAAAAGCCATGCAAAACTCACTGGAGTCAATCGTACAAGCAGCAATGAATACAATATACAAAATAAGAAAATAGAACAGTGCAGCACAGGAATAGGTCCTTCAGCCCATTCTGCTGACCAATAAAACTGACATGCAGGGGAGCCTTTAACAAGTGAAAGTAAAAAGCTTGTGTCCAACCTCAATGAAAGTATTGTGCTTACAGGATTTGAAGATCATCGCAAACTTTTTGGACATACTTTCACCTTCTTTGGAGTTTACTCATCTCAATCTCGCTTTCAGTGCAGCTGTGAGCAACTGTTGCAACTTGACAATCTCATGAGGTGCCATTGGAGCAGCCACATGAGCTGACTTTGCTCCAGCTATTTGTTGTTCCACGGGATGGAGGGAATGGACACAGCTCCAGCTTAAAAGGAGACAGTACCCTCAGTACATGGTATGCAGAAGATGAATATCCTTCAAATGACAGAGTAATAATGGTGCCTAAGAAGTGTCAGGCTTTCATGGTTAGTCATTATGGACTTCAACAATCTCCTGGAACAAGATCTCTTCCAAAGAAACGAGGTAGGCACACATTGCCATGGCCATTAAGGTCACCTAAATTTATTTACGTCCAGCTCCTTCCAGGAATCCATTGCTGACAGCTACAGGATTTCACAATTTGCTGTCATTAGTGTATTTCCTCAGTGACTGACACCATAACTACCCGGGCTGCCACGTAAATCCACTTTGCCACAAACAGGACCAACCAAATACAGAGAATTATTTGTTTGACTGCAATGAATGGATTCCTGCAGAAAATCAAGATGCGTCCATATCAAACTCCGGTCTTCATTAATCACAAGCAGCTCCACTCCTTCTGTGTTCCAGGAGAGTGTGACCAGTGAAAGGTGCTCGTGCATATCTGCACAATATTTTGCATAGTTCAGTTATTCTTCAGCAGGCACATCTCCTGCAGATTTGCACAACCCTACAGAGCCTCAGTGACTGGCATTGTACAGATAACAGCTACCCCACTGACCACTGGAGAATGTAGTGGATGTAAACAACCAGCCACAATCTAGAAAGGCACAGCAGTCACAAATGGGCCTTCTCTTGCGTTTCCAATAATGAACAAATGTAAGTTATAACAAGAGTTACAGGATCACATTAGGCATAACAGAGCCACCCACTGGGCTGCTCAAGATTCACTTCAGATCCATCCAAAAGATCAAGCTCACACAGGTTTGTTCCAGAAAGGTTATCCAGAATAGTTTTTTTCTGTTCCTTTCACAACATCAGACTGCAGAGATAAATGAAGCTACGGAAAGATGATTTAAGATGCAGACCTATTAGCATTCCTCCAAGGAAGAGCAAGAAGAGGAATCAGCCACTTTTCATGGCTCCCAGAGAACTCTGCAACCACTTTACAAAATCCAAGGGCAGATGAGCAAGGCAACAGCACATTGCAAGCAGAAATTCTGTGGGTCTACAATTGTTTGCCTAACACAACCAATTCAACAGTTAACAATTCAACCATCACATTTATAACTCATTCTACTTCATTAAATCTGATCATTCCATTCACCTAATGGCTACTATCCAGAGAAAGTGGGATGTGAGAATGCTAAACTCTTGTTCAGTGAAATAAGTATGAATACAACAGCATAACCATTGCTATGCAAATCTGATTGACTCCTTTCATGCAAATGAAAGTCTTTTTCATCGACTTTCCGTTACCTTATGTGGTAGAACCATTGTGGTTTTAGCAGAGTTGGAAGCACGAAGCGCATTCATCAACTTTCAAGGAGCTCAGGGGAATCAAAAACATGAATTAACATGGGCAAAGGGCTTAAAATTTGCTTAGTGTAAAACATGACATCACAATCAACCGTGACAACAATTCAACAGCGATAGTTAAATACCAGGTGTAGATGTGACATCTGATGTTATCACCAAACTATCCTTACAGCTCCATCACCAAAAATTAGTGGTATGGCCCTGCCAATCTCTGCATTCTCCTTTAATGCAAATAGGATGGGCAAATCTGCAGATCCAGCCCTCCTTCTCTGCCTATCCTTGGAATGGTGCATTCTCTTCAACAGCAATGGCAAAAAACAAAAATTAGGAACAGGAACGTAGACTCCCTACAGTGCAGACAGAGGTCGTTCAGTTCACTCTGCTCAAACATCCGAAGAGAATCCCACCCAGACCCACCCCCACCCCCTCCCCTATTCCTTTAACTCTGCACATCTCTGGACACCATGGGACAATTTAGCACGGCCAATCCACCTAACCTGCTCATATTTGGACTGTGGGAGGAAACTGGAGGAAAATCGGTCTTTCCTGATCTGATATGGTAATTAAACCTTCCTGGCAGAGTAGCTAGGTGACTGGGCCCTGCACTGCTGCAGCTAACAGCCTCTGTAACTGCTGGTTGCACTCGTTTGACTAACTGGTCTCTTCCCCCTGCTGTGAGGAAAGAACATCTCAGCATCCAGCCCTCACTGCTTCCAACATATGGTCAGGCTACGGAAGAGTCAGAGAACTGTGTCAGCTTTCCTTTTTCATTCATCCATTTTCTAGACTCCAAAGCCTTCCTAAGCAAGTTTTCCAGCCACTATTCTGACCCGTGCGATATTCCTTTAAGTTGAGATCTTTCCTTGACAGAGTGCAGTTGGTTACTACACTCACAGTGTCCGATCAGTGGGGAAATTGAAGCAGAATAACTTGGCTGCACTAAAGACCCGCCAACAGAACAAATGGTTTCTTGCCATGATACCAGTGTCCATGTATGCAAGCCTGCTAAGATTACATTCCCCCATCAAAACTAAATATTGATTCACATAATATACAGGTAAAACACAGAGTTTAGTTCCTGGTAAACATGGATTTTTTTTTAAACAACCAAACCTCAAAAGAAATTTGGTAAGATATTTAACGTTTAAAGTAAACAGCACCACTGCTTTTAGGAAACATTCAAGAATGATATTGGAAAGGGAAATATATTTCATTGAGAAATTCTATAAGTGAACAAGTTATTAATATTGAACATCTTCCAAGAAATATAGGTGTAGAGTGATTTATAGAGATTGTGCAAAAGATTGAAAACTCATACGAAATAAACATTACACTTCATTTGCAAGCTAACAACTTTTCAGAGATTTTACAAATTATACCTCAATTTTAAGACATTTATTATTTTACATAGCCATTCTTATTGACACCTTATTGATTTCTGACTGTTAATGTAAATGTAAATGTGCTGGTGGAGAGAGAAATCTAGGTCTGTGAATTTGAGCAAGTGGGACATTTCGTGGTAATAGGATACAAGACCCAGTGACTGGCAAGATGTCAGGAACAACCAGCAGGCATATGGGTAAATGTCCCCAAGGTCCTTCCAGTCAACAGCAGGAACTACAGTGGTTAGAAAACAGCACATAATTTGAAATACATCAATCATTAAATAGCAAAGGGAAAAGTTGCCATTCAGAAAAAAATGCCCAGATCTTTTGAGGAGTAGCAATCATTGTTCGAATGCTGTTTCCTACGTTTTTGTACCCCTGGCAGAAGTTCAAACTTCCTGGATAATTCCCACAAGGTCCATGTATCAGTACTTCTGCAGCGTCCTGACTTGCCATCTTGGGTCACATGTGCAGTCTCCGACAGTCCATAAACTGGAAGGTCTGGACCAATTTACAAGATACTGTAAAGCTTTCCAGGCTTCAAGTAGCGACAGCAATTTGGCCCACCAATCCAATCAATTTCACAGGTCATGTATAATTTGCTCAATCATTGGTAGGAAGAATGGGAGAATGAATTTCCTCAGGCCTTTCCCCCATTCTGCCACCATGAGTTTAGTTGAGTTAATTCCAGTTATTACGCAAGGATCCAATATCTGCCAGAGGTACAGTGCTGAAATGGGATAACTGGAGGGATTAACTGTATTCATGATGGTCAAAATTAATTGAGGTTTCACTTATGCATGTACTGAGTAGTTTCATTGGGTCCTTGTAATTCAATGGTAGTGTCCCTACATACAGGGCAGAACGTTTGGGTTCAAGTCTCACCTTCCCCAGAGCTGTGTCAACAACATGTCCTAACAGGTTGATTAGAAAGTACTTTACAAATAGAAGCTGACTGAAAGATTGGGATTTTATGTTGAAACTGCATGGAATGCAGCGTGTCTCTTTAAATAAAAGCTTGCAAGTGAGTAAAGACTAGGCTCCAGTGTTCTATACTTCATCATTTGGCTGTCTGCGAGATGATAATTTAATCTCCTGAATTAAACGAACTAATCCAAGTCAAACACTCACTTAAGAAAAATCAAAAAGAAACATTTACGTAAAATGTCTCCCTGACCTTAAATAAATTCAACATTATTTAACCTTATGAACTTGTCTTCTGCAAGTAAAAACGGTCAGAATTTCAGAACCAAATGAACCATTATCTGTGTCAGTTCTTTCCTTAAACAAGAGTCACATTCCGAATCAAGGTAGCTCAATTCAGCAACAGCATTTTTTAAAATTAAATATTTTAGAACAGCAATCATGTTGTTTTAATATGAAAAAAGTTTTGAAGTAAATATATTAATTACACGCAACTACAATTTTAAGTAACTTTCCATTCTAATTTTACTATAAATATTAAATTGCATTCATTTTGCATAACATTGAGATAATTTGTGATTCCCAAGAATAAAAAAGTCATGATTTATAATAATTTATAACACAGCTTTTATTTGACCACACAAACTTTTGATATAGCAACTGACACTTTGACGTCACATTGCTTGAAGTTAATGTTTAAGCAATTTTAATTGTTCAGTTTTAAGACCTTGCAGGTTAGCTGCATACTTAGGGTCTCAGAACTCTATTAGGTTAATACTGCAGAAAAGTTATCAGTTAGACCATTGCCAGTCGTCTCTCCAGGAGGTTTTTCTAAGTTTTATGAATCTCACAAGGTGCAATGCACATTTCAATTGTCATGTTGACTTCCATTTAAAGTTTGTTTTAAAGCTTAAGATAACGTTTTACCCAAGATAAACTGATTCTGTTTTTTTTGTGTGGTTCAACCTCAGTGCAGTGTCTCATACATTTGTTCACTAACAATTGTTTCTGGGCTAATGAGGGATATAAATGCATTCTACAAATTTTGACTGGTGTTTTATTTAGAATAGCTTTCAAAAGGCACAAGCAGACATGGATCTGTTAAGTTTATAAGCTATAATACCATCAAAATTATTACTTCTAAAAATGTAATTTAGGTTTAAGATTCCCTAGTGACTGGATTTTGTACTATGGGTTCTGCAATATTTATTGCATACAGAATGTATTGAATTACTGGAGCTACTTGCACTCATTAACTTAAAACCTAACCACTAGTTAAACTAGAATTTTACTCTTACTTTAAAAGCACCTGTAACACACATCATTTTTCTCCACCTGCAGTTCCATTGGAATTCTCTATTACCTCAACCAATCTGTGCAGTCATTATGTGTGAACAAAATAATGACCGTGGACAGGATATATGACTAAAATTTAAGTTGTCCTCATCTAATATTCAGATGTATGAACTTGCAACGAAAAGTCAATACATCCTACTTTTCTAAAATGTAATTTGACCATATCTTACAACGCTCCTTAAAGAATGAACTTAAAAAAGCACAAATGGATGGCGTCAAGTACAACATACAAAAGGTTTATTCAAATCCTGAAGATTAAGAAATAAGCCATGGAGTATTTCCCATTGATTTGAACAAAATCCACTAGCATGTAGCTCAAAGACAAACATAATAGTCTTGAAATAATATATTTTAAAAAGAAAATCAATGCTGTAACATTCAAGTTGCATACCAATTCAATTCTTTATATTTTGCCTGTCTGACTAAACTTCACCCAAGTTCAGTAAAGTCAACATACTCCAAGACGACCATAGGGCTGCTCTTGGAGCCATAGAGATGGATGAGTGAGAGTCACCATGCCTCTGGCAAAGAGCACAGTTGAAAAGTTGGGACCTTCATGGTGATCTGAGCCAGTACAGAAAATGAACCCAAACTGTTGGTGTCACTCTGTATCACATCCAGCTAACTGACCCCCCAAGGTCAGTAAACCTGTTCCAAAGTGTCACAGTGTCATAGAGTGATAGAGTCATTGAGAAATACAGCACGGAAACAGACCCTTTGTTCCAACTTGTCCATGCCAACCAGATGTCCTAGATAAATCTTGTCCCATTTCCCAGCATTTCACCCATATCCCTGTAAACCCTTCCTATTCATATACCCAACCAGGTGCCTGTTAAATGTTGTAATTGTACCAGTTTCCACCACTTCATCTGGCAGCTCATCCCATACACGCATCACCCTCTGCATGAAAAAGTTGCCCCTTAGTTCATTTTATATCTTTCCCCTTTCACCTTAAACCTATGTCCTCTGGTTTTGGACTACCCCACCCTGGAGAAAAGACCTCAGCCATATACCTTATCCATGCACCTCATGGTTTTACCTGCTACAATTTCAATAGTGCACTTGCAGGCACAACATAACTGCATGTGAAGTTTTATGTCAAAACACGTAAAGCTTGATAGTTATGTGATTTTACAGTACCATGTTACACTAATTATTTCCCACCATCAAGAAATACAAAACAGCATGCGAGCAGTTTCATAGGCTCTTCTTGTGAACATCTGAAACTCAGTGAACTTTTCCATGTTAGTAGAAACTCAGCTGTTAAATCTTTGAGGAAACTATGATAAAAACTTAAATTTGCATTGTTGTGCTGGCTCAAGTCAGAAGCTAAGTTAATTATATTATTCATATTAAATTATTATATTATTAACTTAGCCATATTTATATCTGATACAACTGTGCAATATTACATATTTTACAAAGAAAGATAATCTGTCTTTTGGAAAGGCAAAGAGTCTTACAAATGTCTCAAGAAATCATAACAGAACATCATAATCCTAAAGACTGATCTTACTTTTATCTTTCTAAATATCTTTTACCCTACTTACTTTTAACCTTCACATACTTTCTTTTTAAGCTAGTGACATTACAAAAGTTACTTGAATCATTACAACAGTAGTTTCACCATAAACTTTGTCTTGTACAAAAATAAAGCTTTGTTGCTGATTTTTCTAACAATTTAAGCATTCATAAATCAAAAGGGAGCTAAATGAGCTTTATAAATTTGTAGCTGACTCTGAGAACATGCCTGGTGTGGTCATGACATATTGCACACCTTCTGCCACTGTTATTCTGAACTACTTCTATCATAAAAAGATCTGCACAGTATTTACTGTCATAGTAAAAATTGTGCTAAATAATATTTTCAAAAGCACAATAAATATAAACCAATTTAAAAGGGGCAAGTTATAATTAATTCTAAATTGGGTCTATGACAGTTTAAACGAAACACACGTAATTAGATGTTGAACTTACAACCATCAAATTTTCTTTGATCTTTGCAATTTCTCCAGGTGTCTCCTCCTTAATTCGATAGATATCAGCAAACAATGTTCCCATGGTCCGGCACACTGACTCAATATCCCTATGTATGCAAGCATTAACATTTTCTACTCTGTTCATTTTATGTTGTAGAGATACTAGAATTAATCTGTCCAATAAAATATTTTGCGCTTTCCAATAAAATGCACAAAATTATCTAACTTAACAGGTTTACCTTAAAGTTCTTAACAATCCATTAGAAAAAAATAGAAAGATAGCCACACTTTTGTTTAGATCACTGCTAGGTTTTCAAATTCAAAATATACGCATGTGATTTTTTTTTAAAAATGACCTGTAATAACATTAAGAACAATGAAATAAAATATTTAAGAGTCTTTGTGCTGACAGAATAAAAACTTGAATGCCAAATATAAACTAAAATGTGATTTTGACAAAGACTGAAACAGACAGGTGATAAAATGCAGAGAAGTGATCACATTAAACTCCTTATATAAACAGCATTGACATCTGCTTCAAGATAACTGTGACTGCAGTTGATCGAGGAGAAATGTGACCCTTCCAATATTTACAAAAAATCTGTTACTACAAAATTTTTATCTCATTTCTGTGCAGTGAACTTTTACTGTCTGAACAATACAATTTCATAAGCTTTACTTTTACAAAATTGATTTAAAAATTGCTATATTTAAGATTTTACATTCAATGCAATCTGTTAAAATTAATTTTATGTAAATAGTGAAGGAAGAATCGCATGAAATACAAAGAATAAAAAAAAGACTGTTATTATGTAAATGTGCAGATCGTAGTAACAAATTTCCAACTTTTAGCAAAATCAATGCCCTGCACAACTGTACTGGATTAATGAAAGTACTCTTCTGCATTTACACTAATAATTAATTAAGATAATTAGAACCCTTAGAAAGAACTTCTCTTAAAAGAAGCAAACGTTTATAATTTAAATCCAACAATATTAAAAGTAGAAATTTAAGAAATGCTGGAAATAAATAATAGATTTGGATATCTGCCTATAATATTTTGTTCAATTAATGTGGTGGTGACAAATTGAGTTTAGACTAAAATAAAATGATAACCACAAAGAAAGACATCCCCTTGTTGCTTACCATGTACCATCCACCCTCAGTTGATGAATAAGTACTGCTCCATGTTAAAACAGCACTTTGAGGAAGCACCAAAGGTGGCAAGGGTGCAGAATATGCTTTGGCTGGGTGACTTCAATATCCATCAAGGCTCAGCAGCACAAATTCAGACCAAAGTGATTGACCTAGCTGCTAGAGTAGATCTGGGACAGGCGGTGAGGAAACCAGTAACAGGGAAAAACATACTTGACCCTCATTTTCAATGGTCTGCCTGCCACAGATACATCTGTCCATGACAGTATTGTTAAGAGTGGCCATTGCAATAAAAAAAGGTATTGCTCCCCAGCTTGCCTAAATTTTATCACAACACGGACGTATGCTCAGGACTGAATATCAGCATGGGAGCAACGTGGTTTATTGAAATGGAAAGCAAATGGAAGGTTGAAATTATTCCCACAGACAGAGCAGAGATGTTCTGCATAGTGGTCACCTAGTCTGTGCTTGGCCTTGCCAATGTAAAGGAAACAGCATTGTGAGCAGCAAGTTCAGTGGACAAGCTTAAAAGTAGTATGAGCAAAACATAACTTTGCTTGAAAGGCATGCTTGGGATTTTGGATGGTGAAGAGATAAGAAATGAATGAACGAAGTGTTACACTTTATCATTGCATGGAAGGTGCACTGGGGAGTGAGGAAGTGTTAGGAGGGCTAGAGAAGTGGATGAGGGCTTCATGGAATGCTGACAGTGGAGGGGAGGGAAGGGAAGATATAATTGGTGGTGACATCCTGCTGGAGGTAGTGTAATATAACACTAACAGGAAAGACTGAACAGGAAGAAATATTGAGGGTGACCTAATGTAGGTCCTCCAGATTTTAAAGAGTTAGATAAAAGAGAAGGAAAAATGATTTTCCCGATTCCACTAAGACCAGAGCCAGAGACCATCAATACAGGATAGCTTTAATAAATAAGGAACTCAGAAGAAATCTATTTTAATAAAGTGCTTAGAATCCAAACTCATTACCTCAGGAGGTAGTTCAAGTGATTGGCACCGATGTAGTTAAGGTGAAATTAGAGTTGCATTTTAAATGGGGTAAAAGAAAAACTTTCACCACCTGCTTGTCAGTCAGTACCCGACACACAATAGAAACAGCCTGCCCCAAACTCTCGCCACACCCCAGCCACAAGGCATTGTGGGTGAGATAAATTGGTCAACAATGGGACTTCTGCTCCTCGGTGAGAAGATTTCTAGCACTCAGGAGCTGCCAGAAAATCTGCTTGGTATGTCGCTCTCAGACTCCTGGCAGCACCAGGTCTCAGTAGTGGATGCCAAAGGGAATCCAAAAGAAAGCCCAAAAAGATAATATCTTTTCGGGAAGCAATGTCCTAGGTTTTTGGATGGAGAAGGTTCTGAAAGCCCACGAAGTAGGGGTAGAAGGGGTTGGGGAATGGGACAGGTTCTGGCAGTCAGGTGGCATAGAAGGAAGTGGGGAAGGGTTTAACATCTTGGGGGATGTGCTCTTGGTGTGTGCAGGATAGTTTTGAAATAATGCGACTCTTCTTCCTATTTTTTCTCATGTGGGCCATTGAAAAGAATGTTCCCTCACCAAAACTATTTGACTTGGACAGCGTGTTACTCAGATCAACATCCTTGTTAATGCCTCAAAGACCCTTAAATATTTAATTAAATAGGGCAGATGAATTACCAACTTTTACTGCCCCACTTAGTATAATGAGGTAAGCTCAAGGGTGTCAGGTAAGATGGTAGAACAGTAGAACAGTCATCAATTTTATATTTCCCCATCCCCTGCCAAAACACACACCCCTTACATCAGCACATAAACATTTAGCCCATGAGGATGAAAAGGAAAGCACGATATGTTGATGAGGTTAGATGACCAATAGGAGGAGGGAGCTTGTGTTGGAAGTAACCACCAGCATGGTCTTGGATAATAGAGATAATAGGTACTGCAGATGCTGGAGAATCCGAGATAACAAGGTGTGGAGCTGGATGAACACAGCAGGCCAAGCAGCATCATAGGAGCAGGAAA
>JAHRHZ010000023.1:36612234-36713947 GCA_024137785.1 Ginglymostoma cirratum | reverse complement strand
GCTCCTCTGATGCTGCTTGGCCTGCTGCGTTCATCCAGCTCTACACCTTGTTATTTCAGATTCTCCAGCATCTGTAGTTCCTCCTATCTCATCTCAGAAACTATATTGCTTTCACTGCGGCTTGTCTGTATAGGAGAGAGATACTAGTTTTCAGTTTTAATGGATGATTTATTTGCTGGAACCCCATGGATGAAAAATTGACTGGTTCATAAAGTGTAGGAAATTGACTCTGTCAGATTGCACGCAGTGAAAATGAAAGTGTGTGCACTATTTTTAAAATAAATTATCAAAATGAAAGACAGGATCAGTTGATTGACTTAAACAGTACTAATTGCACACAAGTAATTATTCTATTGTTGCAAAATTACTGTATCAATATTAGCACTAAGTCATGGGAAGTACAATGACAGTGATAGTATACAGTTAATATGAGACCATTTTAAATAGAAATTTAGATTTACAATTATAGTTGTTCCTTCCTAAGCCTCCATACCTTTCCATATTAGAACAACTGCATTTTGGCTATATGGTAAATGTTTAACACATAAAGGTTATTTAATTAGCAAAATTTAAATCTAACAAAAATAAATATTTCAAATGTGTAAAGTGCCTTGCTGAACTAATCAATCTTTTCCTTAAGATCCCTATGTGTTTAACCAGTCGCTCTACAGCCACAGCCACGTAAGGGGCTACGCAAACATCTTGGGTTTTTTTTTGCTTTTCTTTTGACGATATGGATGTTTAGGAGGACTGCAAATCCTTTATCTTTGAAGCCAATTAAAACACAGCCCATTAAATTTATTGTCTAGGTCAACTACTCGGAAATGAGAGGACTCTGGCTCCTATTGAACTGTACTCACGCAACAGTAAAAACATTAAGCATGAGTGTTAGCAGAAGATGATCAAGGGAGACAATTAAGGGGGAAATGCACACGTGTCATTTAATATGTTTTTACTTTAGTGAATTTCATGTTTTCTCTTCAATGAACTTACGTTAGAATAATAGCAAACAAGTTGTAAATAAATTTTAGTCAAAAACCCTTACCTTTTCCATCTCACTTTTAAGGTCTTCCTGTAAGGTGCCTAATGCTTCTTGAAGAGTTGTTAGAGCAAGACTTAGGCGTTCTTGTAACTCATCCATTTTGTCTCCAAGTTGGGTGCCTTGTTTTATTCTGTTATGAGAAAGTTGTATTAAGTCAATTTTGCATAAGGAAGAAGATAATACTGCTGAACAGTTACCACGTCCTTTGCAAAATGGTTAATTTCTTATTTGAAAATCACCAACAACAAATTGACTACAGACTAATACTTAGTTAATGCATTATCAAATATTAATGATACTGAATATTAACTGATCAGCTGCTAGTAACAACTCCGATCTGAGCAATTTCTATTTGAAAAGAATTTCAGACTTTCTTACTTGGCTCTAAATCATACAATTGATTACACCAAAACAAATGAAGATTGGTGCAAAAGCCAATCAATGAAAAAGAAGGCTCATTGACCCAAAATGTTAACGTTGTTGCTATTTCTAATTCCTCTGGACGTAGAGTACTTTGGGTATCTTCTGCTTTTATTATGGATGAACAAGAACTTTTGAGAAAGTTAGTAATGTTTATTGAAGGCAGGAACACACATGTTCCGTAGAACTTGTTCTTGCCAACTGACCATACACTTTTGCTTTGTTTAGCAAAAGTCAATGTTATATTCCTGGAATGCTGTACCTTTCAAAGTCATGAAAACTAATGTAAGGAGCATCAGCTGCTCTATCAAAGGCTGCCTGCCCAAAATGTGGGAGGTGCTATAAAATTATACATGGTCCAGGTAGAGAAAGAATTGCTTACGCATGCTTGAAAGCATTTCAGAGTTTAGTGGACTCCTACTGAAAGCCATAATGGCAGCTGTGTTTGGGTACAGGCAAGTCTTAAGGAGATAACCTTCATTATCCAAAAGCTAGTCTGTATGATGATAGGTAGAAAAAGGCAAGAGAGGACCGATGCAGAATGAATGAAACTTGATTGCTGTCAGGAAATAAGACAGGGACATCCAACTCTGCGCTGCCTGTAGTCACAAAATAAGTGACTACTAAAGGATTAGAATCTATCATGTTCAGAAATATACCATGGTGGTGATGGGAAGTGCAAAAGCAACCAGCATGGGCGCTATCAATAGCACCTTCAGTTCTGGAAAAAAAAGTATAAACATTCTTCCTGATAAAGTCTTGTGATACAAATCAGAAATTTCAGTTCTGAAGAAGTTATATTGGACGCTCATGTTAATTTTGTTTCTCTCTCCTCAGATGGTGCCAGACCACTTTGTTTCTCTAGTACTCTCTTGCTTCTATTTTGGGGTTATGTGATTTAATTAAATCCTTAAGCCCTTCCAGATCCCCCAAAGTTTCTGCTCCAACATCAAATGAGCCTACAGGAATTGGAATCTCTGTAAAATATCAATTTTAATCTATGTAAATCAATAAAAGCCAAACAGCAAGTAAAATATTAGATATCGCTAATTAAAAGCTGACGTAAGTGTCAATCATCATTTTATTACAACTGCAAATCAACTTCAATCCTTTGGCAAAATGCAGAGGTTACTGGAGTGATAACTCCAGGGACGAGGTGCTGCAGTTACGTGGAGAGGCTAGAGTAGTTGGGTTTCTTCCCCTCCGATCAGGGAGTGTTAAAAGACAACTTAATAAAGACAACCAAAAATAAGAAGGGTTTTGGTACTGCAGACAGAGATAAATTGTTTCTTTTGGCAGAAAGGTTAGGAAGTAGAGGACACAGATAAAAGTGCTGCATGAAAGAATATTGAAATCAGATTCAATCACAATTTTTGAGGCAGCTTGGAGCGATACTTAAATGAGGGGAAAAAAGTGCTGGACTATGGAGAGGGCAGGAAAAAGCAACAAGCTACACAAGAATAATCATTAAAGAGGTGAGGATAAAATTGGCTCCAAAGAAAATGCGGCATGCAAAGTACATAAACAATAAGTTCTTCTGAACACTACCTGAAAGCACGTTCAACCCACAACAGTGCAATCTCTACCACGGTTAGGGCAAGGAGGCAGGTCCCAAGTCTATCCGGGCTGGAATGGGAATCAAACCCCATATTCTTAGTACCAGATAAATCCACTGAAGCCGTCCAGTCAAATGCCTCCTCCATTAACATAGAACATGGAAGATAGAACATTACAGCACAGTACAGGCCCTTCCAGCCCATTATGTTGTGCCAATCTATTATCCTACTCGAAGATCAAACTACCCTGCATACCCTACATTTTATGATCATCCACGTGCGTATCCAAGAGTCACTTAAATGTCCCTAATGTATCTGACCAATGTATGAGTCCAAGGTCTTGTGGCAATGTGCACTTTTGCATACATGTTGCAATCTGGAGCTATGGAATCTGATAATTAATGCTCCAATCTTATTTCTATCACATTGCTGACAAGAAATTTTCCCAGCTCTGCAACTAGTCCCTGCAACTATGTATGTTGGAAGGATTTGCAGATTGATCCTCAACCCATTTGGCTGCATTATGAATACACCTTCCTTATCCAACAGGTCATGAAGTGGGACTTTAGAATTTAGAAGAATGAGAGACAACCTTATCAAAACATCAAGATTCTTTGGGAATTAGTCCAGGTAGATGCAAAAAGCTGTTTCCTATTCTGCGAGACTCTAGGACCACAGGACATTACATCAGAACAATGGGTTGCACATTTAAGACAAAGATGAGGAGGAATTTCTTCTCTCAGAGGGCAGTGAATCTATGGAATTGTTTATTCCAGAGAGCTGTTGAGGCTGGTTCATTAAACCTACTCAAGGCTGAGATCGGCAGATTTTTAATCAGTAAGGCAATCGAGGGTTTCAGGAACAAACCAGGGAAGTGGATTTGAGGATTAGCAGATCAGCCACGATCTCATTGAATGTGGAGCAGTCTTGATGGGCTGAATGGCCTTCTCTTGCTCCTTTGTCTAATGGATTTTCCGACTGTATCATTATTAAAATAAAACTAAGAACTGCAGATGCTGGAGATCTGAAACAAAACAAATCATTTTGGGTCCAATAACTTCTCTTCTCCACAGCTGCAGCCAGACCTGCGGAGTTTCTCCATCAATTTCTGTTTTTGCAACTTGTGGTAACCCTTTCAGATGGACAGCATATCACAATAGGCTGAATGGCTTCCTTCTCTGGTGGATGTTTCTATATTCTGATATAAAAAAATTGTAAGTTACTGTGACGATAGCAAAAATGTCTCAACCTGCAGCTTACTCTAAAATGAGTTATTATTGTAACCACATTTATGTACTTTGGCCTATGCTTTATTGATAGATTATATTTGCAGAAACTTAAGGAAAGATGGAATACGGAAAAAAAAGTTTCTAACCGTTCCAGGATTTCTGATTTTATGACTTTTTCTATCCAATTCATATCATCAGTAAATGTGGCTGTTAACTTCTTAATATTGTCATCCAGCTTCATGTAGAGTTCTGGCAGTCTGAATCTTGACTGCAAAATAAAGTTTTTAAACTTCATAGTCAGATTTTAAAAAACATAATTAAAGCACTAGAGAGCTAAGAAACTACATTCACATTGCACCGTTTTGTAGAAAAATGTCAGAACAAGTTTCAACAGTGAAATGCCTGGCAAAAAGCAAGATATTAAGAGGAGTCACCCATGGCTTCAAAGAGTCTGGTTATAAGGAGGAACTTGCAGGACAAAAGGAAGGTGGAGGGATTTAGGGAATTCCAGGACTTCCAGAGAGGTGAAAACACTGCTACTAATTGTGAAGTAAAAGAAGATTTCACAAAAACTGCATGTAAATTCAATCATATTGTGGGCATTGCTACCCAGGAGTGTCTTTACTCTGAGGTGGTTAATTAATCCTGTCACACTGCACATTACTAAGGTTAATATAACCTGTCTTAATGACAGCTCTGAACCTACAACCTTGAGGTGACAAGGAATCATCAAAAGGAATCTTCCAATTCCACTTCTTCATGCCAAGCTGCAAGGGTGGCCCATCTTATCCCGCTTTCTCCAGGTCGTTAGGCAAGGAAATGATAAGTGGAGATAAAATGATCCAAAACCAAAATAAGCTATTACTTCTTGAAGACTGAATCTTGTAACATTTTGATTTGTTCGTCATTCAGTCCAGGATAACAGTAGTATATGTCCCCTGTTTGTGTAAATCCACCAAAAAAATAAGCAAAATGATAGTGAATGACAATATAATGTCTACCTGCTTATCCTCAAGTGCTTTTATTTCTTCCATGTGCGCTTTTTGAAGAGAAGACCAATATTTCTCATTTTCTGCCCTGAGGATCTTCTCACTGTCATTTCTTACAGTCTCAAATTCATGAAGATTCTTCAGAAATAAAAAAAAGCACCCTTCCCTTTAAGAACATACATACTGAATAAACGAAGAAATGTTACAAATTTAAATGTTGAGTTATTAACACATATGGAAAATTATACTACTGCATGCAACACAATGCATTTTTGAAGTACAGTACTCTCCTAGGGTTTTTTTTTACTAGAGCTGGCGAACACTTGCATCAAAATCTTAGCTACAATATTTATTGCTTGCTCATCCTTGCGTTAGGCACAAATAAACTACAGACTCTTTCAGGAAACCATAATTTATCACCTTGTAAATTTGTGGTGATTTGTCAGTATAACAAATAAACACCCACAGATACATTTTGACTATTCTAAATTATTCTGTGACGATTGGTCAGTCTACAAGCGCAGAATTCAGTCATATTGTTTTGTGACTTGGTATTGGCTTGCGCTTGTTTTAATTGTTCATGACAGTAATGAAAATATTTGTTTTATTCAATCTCGGAGGAAAAAGCCAGTATTTTCGTGCCCTTTGATAGGTGCATTGAAAAGACAATGGTGAGCCTTCTTCACAAACAGCATGGAAATGATGGTCTGTGTCTCATTCTCTGTTGTAAATGTTTCTGTGTTACATCTTTAGCCCATAACATTCAGCTATGGTTTGACATGACTTGCTAGATCGCCTCAGAAGGTAAATAAGAAATGACCATACTGATGTGGGATTAGAGTGGCAGATGAGATTGGATGGAAAAAATAGATTTCCTTCTCCAAAAAGGCGTTAGACTTGCACAGAAAAACACAAGTGGTTCACTAAGATAGTAGGAACTGCCGATGCTGGAGAACCTGAGATAACAAGGTGTAGAGTTGGATGAATACAGCAGGCCAAGCAGCATCAGAGGAGCAGGAAAGCTGACGTTTCAGGTCTAGACCCTTGTTCAGGAATGGGGGAAGGGACAGGGATTCTGAAATATATAGGGAGAAAGGGGGAAGTGGATAGAAGATGGATAAAGGAGAAGATAGGTGGAGAGGAGACAGACAGGTCAAAGAGGCGGGGATGGAGCCAGTAAAGGTGAGTGTAGGTGGGGAGTTAGGGAGGGGATAGGTCAGTCCAGGGAGGACGGACAGGTCAAGGGGGCGGGATGAGGCTAGTAGGTAGGAGATGGGGGTGGGGCTTGAGGTGGGAGGAGTGGATAAGTGGGAGGCGGGTACGAGCTGGGCTGGTTTTGGGATGCGGTCAGGGAGGGGAGATTTTGAAGCTTGTGAAGTCCACATTGATACCATTGGCCTACAGGGTTCCCAAGCAAAATATGAGGTGCTGTTCCTGCAACCTTCGTGTGGTATCGTTGTGGCACTGCAGGAGGCCCAGGATGGACATGTTGTTCAAGCAATGGGAGGGTAAGTTGAAATGGTTCGTGACTGGGAGGTGCAGTTGTTTGTTGCGAACCAAGTGTAGGTGTTCCACAAAGTGGTCTCCAAGCCTCTGCTTGGTCTCCCCGATGTAGAGGAGGCCACAACGGGAACAGCGGATACAGTATACCACATTCGTAGATGTGCAGGTGAACATCTGTTTGATGTGGAAGGTCTTCTTAGGGCCTGGGATGGGGGTGAGGGGGGAGGTGTAGGGTCAGGTGTAGCGCTTCCTGCAGTTGTAGGGAAAAGTGCCAGGGGTGGTGGGGCTGGTGGGGAGTGTGGAGCGGACAAGGGAGTCACGGAGAGAGTGGTCCCTCCGGAAAACAGATGAGGGTGGAGAGGGAAAAATGTCTTTGGTGGTGGGGTCTGATTGCAGATAGCGGAAGTGTTGGAGGATGATGCGTTGGATCCGGAGGTTGGAGGGGTGGTACGTGAGGATAAGGGGGATTCTGTTTTGGTTGTTATTGCGGGGAGGGGATGTGAGGGATGAGTTGCGGGAAATACGACAGACATGGTCGAGGGTGTTTTCGACCACTGTGAAGGGGAAGTTGCAGTCCTTGAAAAACGAGGACATCTGGAATGTGCGGGAGTGGAATGTCTCATCTCAGGAACAGATGTGGCAGAGGCGAAGGAATTGGAAATAGGGGATGGCCTTTTTGCAGGAAGGTGAGTGAGAGGAGGTGTACTCTAGGTAGCTGTGGGAGTCGGTAGGCTCGAAATGGATATCGGTTTCCGGGTGGAGCTTGAAATGGATATCGGTTTCCAGGTGGGGGTTCACTAAGAGCTTTGTAATCTTTATCTCATTTTCATTTCTAGAATTCAATTCTCAAACTGACATTCAAGTTCTCTGGATTATTAGTTCAGGCCTCTGGACTGTCAGTCCAACCATACAACTAGTACATACACATCCATAGGTTAGGCTCATCATTGGGCAATTAATTTGACACCAATACTAATTCATACAGAGGCCAGAGAAAGAACAAGGATGCTCGACCAAGAAGGGCAATGGTTCCAGTAAAAATCATTTCATTATATATTCCTTATTCACCTTGCTTCCACATACTGCAGCAGGCTCTCAACTCGTCATCAATCAAAGGTTCATCCTCTATTGACATGATATCAGGCAACATGGAGGCAAAGTTACATTCAGGGCTAGACAGGGACTCAAAACAGTTGTATTCCAAAACCATTAACATTTATAGAAATGTATGCATTGATATAAAGTGTAATGTAACCTATGCCAACAATGTGTAAACAAAAGGTTTTTTTTTATTCCCCCCTACCACCTCTCAGTAGTCCCAGATTCCACAGGTGGGGTGAAGGAAGCCTGCTCAGCATTGGAACCTCTTAGCCTGGAGATTTGGTCAAATGATCCCAGGAGCATGCGTGTCTGGACAGCTCCAGTGTGCTGATGCAATACAAGGCAGTGTGAGGGGTGTGACTGGTTTCAGGAGCAAAGTGTCCAGGAAACATACCCCTTCCCTGATGTGGCACAGTATCTACAACTCAGACTCCAATACTTCAACACAAGTTTGAAGTTCCTCAAGCTGCAAACACTCACTACTACTCCACAGCTCCCTATCACCCACCCTGCTATCACAATCATGTTTATTTGATTTATTAATTAATTATTCCTGTATCAGAGTAAGGAAATACCATTTAAGAAAGTGACAGCTATTTCTTCGTTCAGAGGTTAGTAAATCTGTGGAATTCTTTACCACTGTGAGCTGTTGAGGCTGGGTCATTAAGTATATTCAACTCTGAAACGGATAAACGTTTAATCAGAAAGGGAATCAAGGAAAGTGGAGTTGAGAATGATTACATCAGCCATGATTTCACTGAATGGCAGGGCTGAATGGCCCACTTCTGCTCCTATATCATATGGTGTTAAACATACATGGGCACACTCACTACCTGCAAGTTCTCTTGTTAGACACACTAACTTGGAAATGTAACACTTTTCCTTCAGTGACATTAGTTCAAAAGACTAACACTTTGTTCCGACCAACACTGTGGCTGTCAGTATACCCTAAGGACCGCATGAAATGGCAGCTCACCACAGTCTTCTCTAGACCAATTGGGAGTGGATAATAAATACTGGCCTAGCCAGTGGACCCAGCTTCCCTTGAACAAGTTTTTAAAAATAGATTTGGAACCATCTGAGATCTTCTCATGTGGCCTGTAACTGTTCTGTGAGCTCTTCAGGTTCCTTGTTCTGCACCTCTGTTTGTTTTAAGTCTGATCTGATTTTCTTTTTCATTCAACTGTGACTTTATTTTCTCAAGTTCAATTTTCACCACAGTTGTGATGCAATAGAAGACCCACTGCTATCATATCCATGTTGCCATATGTTGTAACAACTATTGCCAGCATATTATGGTTTGTTGTGAATGATTGAATGCACCTCTTTGATCTATCAGAGATCTTCAGAATCAGGTAAAAAGTAAGCTGTCTATTCCATTGCTGTGTACAGGTTTCTTGACTGCTCCTACATTTCTCCACTAACAATCTCAGACTGACTCTGGAGGCCTATGTGACATCAAGGTGCATGGTGTCAATAACTATCTTCCAGATGTTAACACTTTCAGACCAATCTACAACAATCTCCACTCTCATTTCACTTCCTTTCCTTTGCATCTTTATTCTCATTTTTCTCCTTTTTGCGTTGGAGTGGCAGTTGTTTTTCTTCTGCCACCCAAACCTCCTCTACACATTTCCTTTCCCTTTACTCATCCATCACTAGTCCCTTTGGCCTTGTACTTGTTTCTCGAATCACTACAGTGCAGAAATAGGCCATTCAATCCATACAGTCTGTACCAAACCTCTGAAGAGCACCTCATCCTAACCCTATGACATTGTATTCCCCATGGCTAACCCACCCAACTTGCACATCTCTGGCCTGACAGGGGAAACCAGAGTACCTCATGGAAATCCACAAAGACATGGAAAGAACATGCAAACTCCACACGGTCACCAAGACTGGAACCAAACCAGGTTCCTGGTGCTGTGAGGCAGCAATGCTAACCACTGAGCCATCGTGTTTACCATTTAATCTTTTTGACCCCATCAAGACCTCCCTTTTTGATCCTTTCTTCACTGGTTCCCAATTCACTTGCTTTAAAACAATGATATCATAGACCATAGATCATAGAATCCCTACAGCGTGGAAACAGGCCCTTCAGCCCAACAAGTCCACACCAAACCTCAAAGCATCCCACCCAGACCCACCCCGCTATAACCCACTTAATCTACACATCTCTGAACGCTAAGTGCAATTTAGCATGGCCTATCCACCTAACCTACACATCTTCGGACTGTGGGAGGGAACCGGAGCACCCACAGGAAACCCACACAGACACGGGGAGCATGTGCAAACTCCACACAGACAGTCACCCAAGGGTGGAATTAAACCCAGGTCCCTCGTGCTGTGAGGCAGCAATGCTAACCACTGAGCCACTGTGCCGCCCAGTCTCCAAGTTCCGATGAAATGTCATTGACCTAAAAAGGTTAAATCTGTTTCTCTTGCCATTGATACTCCCTGACCTGCTAAAGTATTTCCAGTAGTTTTAGTTCTTATTACTGCAAAATACTACTTTGAATGGACAGCAATTTTAACCAGTTATATGGTTTGTATGGGTTATAAAGTGAAATCTTGTGGTTCATAATTTCAAAATGAAACCAAGTGACTGCTACATTAGTGGCATCATGTGCATACAGAGGAGTATATATTCCTAGTTGTCTGGATGTATATTATTTTGTTCTTTAATTTCTCAAATGCAGCGTGTCACTCACAGACCAGGAACAGGCCATGTTTCATCTCTGCTATTTACTGAGCTAACTGGCCTTAAATAAGATGCAAGTATGCACTATACATAGCTGAGATCCTAGCTAGCTGTAATCAAAGAAAAAGCTTTAGCAGCACTCAGGCTTTAAGAATGTATTTGGACTCACTGTCACCTTGTGATCAACTAGGGGCAGCCATTAAATGCAGCCTTGTTACCATCACCAACAGCTAAAAGATACATTTTTGAGAAACTCGAATAAAAAATAAAAATTTTTTAAAAATGGAAATAATTTTAATGTTTCACCAGTTCTTCTTAAAGGCTCACCTTCTCAAGATCAAAAAATCTCTTTAGTATTTCTTCCCGAAGTTGCATTTCCCTCTGCAAAAGTCTGTTCCTGAGCTCCTCCACAACTTGATGTATTTTTCCCTGCAATAAAGTTCTAAATCCTTAATAGAACAATAACAAAGCAAGCACTTGCTTTATTTCATGTTTTAAGCCAATACTGCTACCTGAATATCAAGATACAGATGTCGATCCCTGGATTGTGGATGTCTACACAAGCACTATCCCTGATCCTTAAGTAAGGCATTTCAACTCCTATAAATTACAATACTTCTTTATTCACATCCAAACAGTACATTCTCAAATACAGCTCTCTTCACATGCTAATTCTACACCAATCTTTCCTCTCTTACTGATGTCAGACTCATATGTTCTGTTATATCATGATTTACATGAATCTCATTATACCACATCAATTTCTAAGTTTCTCCCTACTTGGTCTACTTCACTCTAGTAGTTTAAACTTTACTTATTCACATAGTCTTTGTAATCATTAATGACACTGATAGCACAATTATTAATATTATCACTACATACACTCTCAAAAGTCCAAATCTCAAATTGAAACAATCTGCAACTATGTAAATGGCCCAATCTTGTTTGCTTAAGTTCAACACTCGAGTGACGTTGCTGTAATGTATCTGGAATAATTCTACCACACTGTACACTCTCTGACATAATATAACAATAGATGTCTGTTACCATTCCAACTGTTATTATTCCTGAGCAAGTCAGATCCAAGACTGAAATCTGCTTTGATGGATCTTATTTTGTTCTTTTTGTAAAATGGTTTTCAGGTGGTTTCTTACACAGAAACACAAGTACACACTATTGCAGTTTTTGTTTTAAAAACAAAAGAAAAAGTTCATTAAACAAAACAAAACATCAATAAAAATGAACCAAGTTATTTACAAAATTTAAAGATTTTGAAACACACAATAAAATACAAACTATTTATCCCATCATCAACATGTTGTAATAGCCATGTACCCAAAATTATTTCCTTTTCTATTACTTTTTTAGATTTGTTTGACTATTGCTTTCAATTCCCAGTCTTGAGAGACTGATAGTCTCTTCTTTGGGTATGAACACAAATGACTTTAGACTTTCTCAGCTTCAAAAACACTTTAATCTGGAACCTTCAAACTCAAGAAGCACTTAAACTGAGATTGCTCATTCCCTAACTTTTCTACCCTGCTCCTTTCAGCTCAGTTGGGGCTGGCCAACTGATTTGCAATACAGAGTGATGCCAGCAGCACAGGTTCAATGGCTGAGGTCATCATGAAGATCCCACCTTCACCCAAGATGTTATGACCTTCAGCTTAATCACCACCAGGCACTTCTCTCTAATAAGACTCCAATTCTATGGTCCTCTGCAAAGATGGTGACTTTACCTTGACTGTTTTAAACAAATTTCAACCTCTACTTTCTAAAAAAAAAACTGCACACATACACTTTAAAAGTCTAACATTCAATTCTAACTCTTTTGTGAATCCACACACTGGAAAATTAGTCAAAAAATCCCAAAGTAAGGCAAACTGTGTATCAATTGATGATTTCAACCATTCCACTACAGCAATATCCAGCAACATAAGGAGTACAGAAAATTTTCCACAACTCTCATAAAATGACATTTTCCATTAATAATAGACTATCATGTAACAGACAAGACTAAGTGGGTACTTCATACTTACATTTGAAGGCTTAAAGTATATACCTAGGCAGTCATTACTAATGCACCTACAGAAATATGATTGCATTTCACCTTCTAGCAACCATTAATTATCAAGTTTATTCCAATGGTGCAACTAATGACACAAAAACACCATTGATACTTAGTCGCTGAGTCATCCTAACAATTAATAACCTGAACTTTGACATTATTCTTTGCTTTTTGTTAAAAAGTGAATATTGCCAATCTTTTCTTCTGTAGACTCCGAGTCACACACCTGACATATTAGAGAGGAAAAGGAGACAGTTTTCTATCTATAGCTCATTCAACATTACACAGAAACAACACTTTATGGAGGTGTGTGCTTGATAGTAGTTAATGGATAATTTCCTCCCTTATGAAGAATCATTCTCCATTCAGCAAGACTTAACAGAATCATTGTTGCGGTCAAGTACAGAGTCAGGGATAATACTTGAATCCTAACATTCTTTGATAAAAATCAGTTTTTCAACAAACTGCTCTACTTCATGATATGAAGTGTATTGCATGAACACAGGAAATCAATTAAAATTGCAGCAATGATATTGTGACATTGCTTTAAACATAGTTTGAAAGGCCACTCATTTCACTTCATTAACTGTTTAAAAAGAAGCAAAAACATTTAAAGGAAACCAACCTAAAGAAACAACTGTAAATAATCATGAAAATAACCTTCAACATAAATCAAATTACCAGGGGGTAAAGATTTTCTGGGGAATGGTTTCTGTCTATTTCTTTTTGCAGATTATCTTCCATCTTGTGGTCTTGCTGTGCTATTGCAGCCATCAATTCATGCAGCCTTTAACAATAAAAAAAGTTTCCCTTCAAGTAAAATTGCCTATCATTTTCCAAATATGGCCTCAATAATATGCATCAAATTGCAATAATCTCTTTTAACTTATTGGTGAAAGGATCTTAAAAATAAGCACTCTGAAAATTGGGGAGAAATGACAAATTGGCAAATTACATTTTACTGAATAACTTCAGCCTAAAATATTTGTTCATTACAAATATCAACCAATCCCCTTTCTCCTTAACTATATTCAATTATCAAATATCTCTTTTTTTTCTTATTCACTCTGGGCATCGCTAGTTGGGCTGACATTTATTGCCCATTCCTAGTTGCCCTTGGAGAAGGTGATGGTGAGCTTCTGCCTTGAACCACTACAGCCCACATGCTATAGGTGAGTCCACAATGACTGTAAATTATGCCCACAATACACGTGGCACTGCGCATGTCTAGCCAAGATGAAATGGTGTCAAGTTTTCATGCAAACTAGTTAATGTGAGTTCAAGTGTAAAATCACCCGAGACAGCACAATCAACCAGCATTTAAGTATATTCAATTATAACAAGAAGTATCAATTAATTGACAAGCACCAAAGGTACTGAAATGCTTTAGTAGAATAATAAAAACCCCTTCAGATTGAGGATGAAAATTGTGACGTGTGCAACAGTTAGCTCTATCCTGCAGACTTTTAAATAACATATTAATCGTTCTGCACTATCTGAAGCAGTACAAATATTGTCTTCTCAGTCTTGTTGGGGAAACAAAGACACATTTGTCAAAGCCCTTACTTTGTACTCTTCAGGACATTTTGCAAGAATACAAATTCAAAGGGAAAACCAATATTTATTCTGTATGAGAGGAGAGTGCTGATTGATCGGCAAATGGACTCTTCTAGGCATTGCTATGGAGATTGCAACTATTAATGCCGATTGACAGTTAATCGCCAGTTTTGTTTAAATTTTAAACCAAACAGGTTAACTCTGATTTGTCAGGGCCATTGCCCTGAGAAATGAACCAGTAAATGGCTACCACAAGTTCTGTTTAGATTTTACAGTCACAGTGAATACAGATGTTCTTTCTATCTGCAAAGAACAGGGACCTGTATCTTAATATATGTAGCTTGCAGTACATGCTAATATGCTACACTCTAAACTCAACTGACAATTCTTAATTGGCTATCTGTGTAACTCAGCGCACAATGAGGATGTTTTCTCATGATGGGAAAACCAGAAAATTAGTTAACCTTCAAGTTTTTCTTTTCCCGAAACCTGTAATGATTTCTGCAGCAGCCAGCCAAGGTCAAGGCACAATGCAAAGAATCCCACTTGAACAATCATTTTCAGTAGAAATTCATTTTGATCTCAGGTATGGGGTCAAATTTTATTGGTAAGGGTTAGTTCAGCTAAGGATTTAATGGACAAACTTACAAGCTTCTTTGGTATAAATCATTTACTCCCTACACTATTTGACTTGAGATGGTATCCAGGTGACATCCAGGTGGGTACTCAGAGCCAGTATTTTTTTTAATATTGTCTCTTATTCTTTAGGTTTCTCAGCAACTTGCCAAGACTAGCTGGGCAGTTGACCTGGGACCAGCTTTCAGACGAGGTACCTTGTTGGAAAGTAGCGCAGAGATTTGGATATGATTGCCTTCCACATATTCTTTTTTTTCCTGTGAGAGAATGCCGAAATCTAAATACCACCAGTAGATTTAAGATCAAGTCCATACATTCACCAACTTCTGTCATGTTGTGCCTTTGTTGCCCAAAGGCACATAGCGCCCTTTCAAAGTTAAGTAAAAGTGTGAACTCCTATATTTACTATTTCATTATGTTACCCATTTCTGATTAGGTATAGAAAATATCTTATGAAATATCTATATCAAATCTGATCAATCACTACTTTGACTTCAATTTGTGTCGAACCACAATTAAATTGATTTTGAATTTATCTGTGCACTTACATCCAATGATAAGATAGCATATTGATGCATATAACATTTATTTTCATTAACTGCCCTACACAGAATTTTGTATACAACAGTTGATAAAACTAGCAGCAAGGTATAATCTTTCTCTAATTTGTAAAGCACTTTGACAAGTCATGACCTGACAACATTAAACATTGACACTTGTTTCAACAGGGGCTTTGGGAGTGACCTGCAGTGTGAAACCCAGGAGCAAAGTCAGCACATTGGATTAACACAGCAGGCCAAGCAGCATCATAGGAGCAGGAAAGCTTGACGTTTCGGGCCTAGATCCTTCTTCAGAAATGGGGGAGGGGAAGAGGGTTCTGAAATAAATAGGGAGAGAGGGGGAGGCGGATAGAAGATGGATAGAGGAGAGGATAGGTGGAGAGGAGACAGACAAGTCAAAGAGGCAGGGATGGAGGCAGTAAAGGTGAGGTAGGGAGGAGATAGGTCAGTCCAGGGAGGACAGACAGGTCAAGGGGGCGGGATGAGGTTAGTAGGTAGGAGATGGGGGTGCGGCTTGAAGTGGGAGGAGGGGATAGGTGAGAGGAAGAACAGGTTAGGGAGGCGGGGACGAGCTGGGCTGGTTTTGGGATGAGGTTGGGGGAGGGGAGATTTTGAAGCTTGTGAAATCCACATTGATACCATTGGGCTGCAGGGTTCCCCGGCTAAATATGAGTTGCTGGTCCTGCAGCCTTCGGGTGGCATCATTGTGGCACTGCAGGAGGCCCAGGACAGACATGTTGTCTGAGGAATGGGAGGGGGAGTTCAAAATCTCCCCTCCCCCGACCGCATCCCAAAACCAGCCCAGCTCATCTCCGCCTCCCTAACCTGTTTCTCCTCTCACCTATCCCCTCCTCCCACCTCAAGCCGCGCCCCCATCTCCTACCTACTAACCTCATCCCGCCCCCTTGACCCGTCCGTCCTCCCTGGACTGGCCTATCTCCTCCCTACCTCCCCACCTACACTCACCTTTACTGGCTCCATCCCTGCCTCTTTGACTTGTCTGTCTCTTCTCCACCTATCATCTCCTCTATCCGCCTCCCCCTCTCTCCCCACATTTATTTCAGAACCCTCTTTCCCTCCCCCATTTCTGATGAAGGGTCTAGGCCCGAAACGTCAAGCTTTCCTGCTTCAATGATGCTGCTTGGCCTGTGTTCATCCAGCTCCACAGCTTGTTATCTCGGATTCTCCAGCATCTGCAGTTCCTATTATCTCAGCACATTGGATTTTCTGATTTCAACTTCATGGACTAAAGCATACTTCTCCTTCTAGGTTTCATATTTTTACATTTCACATTGCATGGTGTAATCTGAAGTCTGCAATTTAAGAGCATAAGAAATAGGAGTAGGTCTATGTCAGATAGCTTTATCAGCCTTGTCCGTGCTCAATATTTTGGTGGGGGGTCCAGGGGTTTGGGTTATGATGTTACATGGAAGGATGATTACCTTTTGAGTGTTAACCCAAGAGTAGGGATAATCAGGCCATTTTCAAGTTGGCAGACTGATTATAACAAGCAACAGTTCTGGGCCTCAGCTATTTACAACCCATGTGAATAAGTTAGATGAAGAGATTGAGGGTCTTTGTTTGCTATCAATTTAAAGTTAGATGGGAATGTGACCTGCAAGGAGGATACTAAAAAGAGATGTAAACAGATTAAGTGAGTAGGCAACAAAACAGCAGTTAGAGTTTAAATATATGGAGGTATAAGGTTATTCCCATTTGTATAAGATTATAAAAACAGACCTTTATTTTGTATATGTGAAAATCAAAATGTTCACAGACTTTTGGCTGTAGTCGTACAAGGAAGATAAAAGATAACACGCAATTAGGATAGCAAATGGCATGTCAGCCTTTATGGATGGTGATCAGAGAACAAAAATAAGAAATCCCTGCTACAGTTGCACTGTACTTTGGTGAGACAATTCCAGTGCACAGTTTGGTCTTTGTAATTAAGGAAAGATATACTTCAAGATGATACATTGAATATTGACTAAATTGTTTCCTGGGATGTGGGGGTTGACTTATGATGAGGGCCTAAGTTATTTTTTGAATTCATGGAATGTGGGCATTGCTAACTAGCTTAACATTTGTCTGTCCCTAATTGCCTTTATGAAGGTAGCGGTAAGCTGCTTTCTTACACCACTGCAATTGTCAGAGTGCACCCGCAGTTCTCTTAGGGAGAATGTTCCAGGATTTTGACCCAGCCACAGCGAATTGAGTATAGTTCCAAATCAGGATGCCTATGCATGCACAGCCCTTACCCGTCTATCTTGTTGCAGTTATAGAGTTGAAAGGTGCTGTCAAAAAAGCCTTGGTGATTTATATCTCATAGATAATACGTAGTGCACATTTGCAATGAAGGGAATGAATGTTGAAGGTGGTGAATGGGATGACAATTAAGCGGGTTTGCTTTGTTCAAGGTGGCATTAAGCATTTCAAATGTTGTTGAAACTCATGCATCCAGGTAGGTGAACAATATTCCATTACATTCCTGACTTGTGCCTTTTAGGTGGTGGTTAGGCATTTAGGACACAAATTGGGAGTTATGTAATGCAGATTACAGAAGCCCAGACCTGCTCTTGAAGCCACAGGATTTATATGGCCAATCGAGTCCAGTTCAGTTTCTGGTCAATGGTAAACCCCCAGGCTTTTGATAGTGGGGATTTAATAACCCGTGACTATAATCAACCAGTGGAGTTTTCTCCTTTATTCTAAATGACTCTAGTTTTGCTGGAGCTACTTGGTACCCTACATGGTCAAATGCAGCCTTGATGTCAAAAGCAGATGGTCACACTGGAGTTCAGTTCTTGTATTGATATTTGGACAAAGGATGTAATAAGGTCAGATGTTGAATGACCTTGGCAGAACTCAAACTAAGCATCCAGTCAGCAGGTTATTGCTGAACAAATACTGTTTGATGTCATTGATAGAGTTTTCTCAAGGAACCAAGAATAAATTCAGAATGGGCAAGAAGTGTGTGTGCTTGTGTCTGTATGTTCCAAAGTGGTCTCAGGTGGCTAGGGATAGGCATCCTTCCAGCTAAACGAGAGAAGGCTTGCTTAAAAAACAATTTCAAGTTTATTGTAATACTGCAACTATTTTCAGACTACTTGAATATGATTGACATGACTAATGAGACTGTTCTGAACTCATCAGTCTTGAGACTATTTTCTACCAGCTTCTTCTGTACTGTCTTCCCATTCCCTAGAACATAATCACAGTGGACAGTGCTCGCAGTACTAGATCTTGTCTAAGCTTTTCAGAGCCATATATAACACCGCTAAGAACAAAGATCCACAATGGTGGTATTGGATGGCAAAGTAGGCTTGAAGGCGCAAATGATATACTCCAGCTCCTGTTCCTTGTAATGTTAAAACTTCTAGCTCAAGTGTTGTGTTTTAAATAGGGAGGGAACAACAGGGCCTTCCAAAACTGAGAGTTGGGGGGTGGGGGTGGGGGAGCAGCAGCAAGTTGATTGTGGGAAACAGGTCAAGCTGGTGGCAGAAGGTGCCAGGTCCAGGGATGGTGCGGATGGGTTGGGGATAGATGGGGTTCCATGTTGGCAGGTCTGCTGTAGGACTGCACTGAGAGATCATAGGATGGGTGGCAGTGTAGTGTTGTCTCAGGGGTTTGTGTGTTTTTGGGGGGGTGGGGGGGGGGAGGGCCGAGGAGCTGTGACAACATTTAGGCTGGTGGCTGGGAATATAAGTTCCAAGGGAATGAACATGAGCGTGTGGGGAGAGGGGCAGTCAGTGGTGTCACATATGGGATCAAGATGGAAGCCAAGGAGGGGGAAGCTTTAGGTGATGGTTTCTGCTCAGGAATGGCAAGGTTAGGATCATGAAGGAGTTGGGGGAGATATGCAAATCGTGTTGCGATGGATCTGGTTAGAGGAATGGGTGGGTACCAGGGCTGCAAAGGTACAAAAGGTTCAGGGAAGCATATGTGTGAGGAACAGGTAGGGTATGCAGGGTAAGGTGGTCAGTAGTGAGTCTGTGGAGATCGGGAATAGTTTTAGTTTTACACTAATCCAGAAGTTATTAGTTTTTTTAAAAACATCTAACCTTTCCTGGTAATTATTAACTTGAGGGAAGTCAAACCCACTAAGGCCTCCAACTTTAATGAACTCATTTGAAAGATTCCTGACACAGAGGAATTGCCCTTTGGAAAATTCCCATGGAGTTGCTGTACTGAGGATCTTGCATGGTCATAACATGCAATTGCTGCCTGCTCTAATGACTCGTTGGCCATTGCTTCAATAGGTCAGTCATGTCTAAGTAGTAAAATGTTTACCTCACATTAATCTTCTGATCAAGAATTTTTCCTTCTGATTCAAGATCAGTTTGCTTATTCCTGATATCAGCAAATTCATCTTCAATTTGCAACAGTCTACAATTTTAAATAGAAATGAGTATTAACTTTAGTTACATGAAGTATCTAAGTCAGTTATTAAAATAGTAGAGCTATGATACACCAAAAAAAAGACAGATTCTGATCAATTATTCAACCAAACACTGTATATTGTGATTTGATGCTGTTTTATGAATTTATAACAAGATCGACAAAAATTACGATGAGGATTCATTATACATCACAAGTAGTTAGAAACATGGACTCTAAAGTTCAAGAACAATGTACAGTTTTAAACATGATTTGTATTCTACCCTGTGCATGGATTTGTTCTGGGAATGGCACTAGGTTTTATTTATATGCATTTTAATAAGGTGGCTAAACACTTAAGGTGAACAGTTTAGTGTACTAGGAAAAAGGGGAGAAGGAAAAAACAAACTTGTTGCTTAGGGTCAAGAGTAGAGTATTACAGAAAGACAGAAATATCTAGAAGCAATCAGCAATGTGAAGGCTTCAGTCAGAGACAAAAGGTCTATAGTAGAAATACTAATAATTTAGTAGTTTCCAAAACAGCCTGGGCTGAAAAAGGCATCCTGCGGAGCTGAATAAGTCAGGAGAACTCCAGAAATAGAAGTCTGTTGAAGAGATGAGTTTAAGCAACATGTTAAAAAACGAAAGAAGGCAAAACATTGTTTAAGGGTCTCAGGAAGATACATTAACTAAAAGAAGATAGTACTGGGTGAATTGAGAACTTCGCCAGAAATAAACCGATTAAAGCTCCTTGTTCAGTTGGCATGACTGTAAAGTGGAGATGGGGTTGAGCCTTCACTGATCTTCAGGTGTTTGTAAGGTTGCTAATGAGGGTAAATATTTCTGATATTTGTAGTAAAACCGTCTCAAATAGTTCTCCTACAGTGTAACACGGTTTGTGTTATGCTTTTTTCTTTGTGTAATAATTTTTTTGTTGAAGATACATTGACTGCTTCTTCTGAATATATTCAGTGACTGCCCACCATGGCAAGCAAACAGCAAACATAAAACGTATTGTCTAATCAAGCCAAGTCTCACTCTGGGATCTGACTTGTCCAGTATCACCATCAGCTGGGATCATAATATTGTTTAGATAAATTCATAACTAAAACAAAATCATTTGTGTTTCTATCAGGCAACCAAGTTGAGTTTTGAGAAAAATGGATGTCTCAATTTAAAAAAAAGTTAGATGGCAATTATAACAAGTGGCCATTTTATTGCTACAAAAATTAACAATGCATTTTTAACATTATTCAAAAAACATTTTCAACTTTTTTGACCTTGTACACGCATACAATATGACTACAACACAAAAAGTCCTGCACTTCACAAATGTGAAATTACAGTAATCAAATAGCTCATCCTAGACTGTCCATGCTAGACTGTAACTTGTTTGCAAAAGCAAAGATCATTCACATTCAAATCAAAAATTTGTTAAAACCAGATTGTAGGAGAACAATCACATATTTACCACATAAGAGAATTTGAGGGATTGGTGATATGTCTGCCAAAGCCAATAAGCATGTAGTGTGTCAAAGTTCTTGCATAAAACTCTCAGTCTCTACTGCCTTTCTTTAGATTGAAAGGGAGTTATAATGGATAATTAAGCTTATTTCACCTAAAGATCACCACAGACTAAATACACAAAGGAATTTTGATTGTTCATCAGACATAGGTATATGTTACTGAATCATTAAACTTCAATGTTTAAATTTAATAGAGACTTTTTTCTGTAAAAGTCAGCAAGCAAGGGGTGGCACAAGTGCATCAGAATTCCATTTGATTAAGTAATATGATTTAAGTTGAAGTAATCATTAACCTAATCATGATTGTGACTTAAAATAAGTTATTGGATAGTACCAGAGGGACTTTTTATTCACTCATGGGATGTGGGTGTTGCTGGGTAGACCAGTATTTATTGCCTATTCCTAGTTGCCTTTGAGAAGGTGGTGGTGAGCTGCTTTCTTGAACTGCTGCAGTACATTTGGTGCAGGTAGACTGATATTGCCATTAGGGAGAGAGTTCCAGGATTTTTACCCAGGAACACCTAAGAAACTGTGATATATTTCCAATTCTGGATACCATGTGGCTTAGAGGGGAACTTACAGGTGGTGGTGTTCCTGTGTATCTGCTCTCCTTGTCCTTCTAGAAGGTAAAGGTTGTGGGTTTGGAAGATGCTGTCTGAGGAGCATTGGTGAATTTCTGCAGTGCACTGGGTAGCTAGTACACATTGCTGCTGCAGAGTTTTGGTGATGGAGGGAGTGAATGATTGTAGTCATGTTGCCAATCAAATGAGCTGCTTTCTTCTGGATGGTGTAAGACTTCAATTGTTTTTGGAGTTGCACTTATCCAAGCAAGTGGGAGTATTCCATCACATTTCAAACTTGTGCCTTGTTAAGAGTGGACAGGCTTTGAGGAGCCAGGAGGTCAGTTACTTGCTGCATTATTCCTAGCATCTGACTTGCTCTGGTAGCCACAACACTTATATAGCCAATAGAGTTCAGTTTCTGGTCAATGGTCGCCCCCACGATACCATCAGTAATGGTAATACCATTGAATGCCTAGGGTGATGTTTAGGTTCTCACTTGAGCATAAAAACTTATTAACTGCAAAGGATATCATGTGACAATAATGCATATACCTCTTTTCGAAAGTGGTCTGTATTTGCTTAACTGACCGTTCAGCTTGCCTTTGAATTTCATTTTGTTTCTGTATACTGGACAACTATAATATACGCAAACACATTTTGTTAGTTTCTTCTCAGACGAAATCCGTTAGAAAATCAGAATTAATCTCTCTCTGGTATGGTTCACAATTTTGTGACAAATAAAACTTACGTAAAATGAATATTTAATTGGCAACAGAATTTCTTTCAAGTCTGCTGGGCATGTAAAAAGTTTCCAGTTACTTCAATATTAGGCATTAGCATGAACATAACGTTAAGAAGCAAACTTATATATTTTTGGAAACAGAACAATTTACGAGGTTACAACAGAATGATCACGGTATTACAGTTGCTTCAATACTCCAATTAAAGGAGAGCAAAAAGAACATCAGGAACAAGTGAAGTAAACAATTCATGCCGTGAAAGTGGTGTCCATGGATTTCAGCATTGTTCGTGGCAGGACCAGGAGGATGACGTCAAAGAGGCTAACAGCACCAACAGTTAAAGCACAATGGCTATTGGCTATTCATTCCATCAGAGATGATTGGTGGGGGCAGATTTGAGATAAATGAAAATTAGCCTACAACTTTCAACAGAAGGAAAAGAAAAAGTGTGCTATTATTGTCGAATATGTTACATATAAACTGATATGCTAACTTAAATCTTAGACATATAATTAAAATTTACTATTAAGACTGGCAGCATGACAAAAAAAGCAACCTCTCTTATACAGAACTAGCAACGCAGAAAAAAATACTTCAATGGTCTTTATGTTCTATAAGGAATGATTCTGAATATTCAAAACATAAGAAAAAGGTGGAGTAGACCATTCAGCCCCTCAAACCTGTGCCATCATTCTAAAAGACCATAACTGATCTGTCTAAGAACTCAAAGCCTCTTTACAGCCAGTTCCTCACAGCCCCCAACTATTCCAGATTTCAAAAATCTACCGACTCTGAATATTTTCAGTGATCTAGTCTCCACAACTCTGTGTGGATTCCAAACATTCACTACCTTCTGGGAAAATAAATTCTTTTGCATTTCAGTTTTAAATGAATGTCCCTTCATTCTACATCACCTATTCAAGAGCCCAACACATCAGCACAAATTTTAAGGCTGAAGCATTTGTAACAATCTTCAGCCAGAAGTGACAAGTGAATTATCCATCTCGTCCTCCTGCAGCATTCCCCATCATCACAGATACCAGTCTCCAGCCAACTCAATTCACTCCAAGTGACATGAAGAAACAGTTAGAGGCACTGACTGTAGCAAAGGCTAAGGGCCCTGACAACATTCCAGAAATAGTACTGAAGATTTGTGCTCCAGAGCTTGCTGCTCCCATTGCCAAGCTGTTCCAGCACAATTACAACACTGGCATCTACCCGACAATGCAGAAAGTTGCCCAAATATGTACTGTACACAAAATGCAGGACAAATCCACTCAGCCAATGACAACACCAATCTACCCTCAGTCATCAGTACAGTGATGGAAGGTGTTAACAACGGCAATGACCTGCTCAGTGATGCCCAGTTTGAGTTCCACCAGGGTCACACAGCCCATGACCTTGTTACAGCCTTGGTTCAAACATGGACAAAAGAGCTGAATTCCAGAGGTTAGGCAACAGTGACAACCCTTGACATCAAGTCTGCATTCAACAGAGTGTGGCATCAAGGAGTCTTAGCAAACTGGAATCAAATGGGTATCAGGCAACAAACTCTCCAGTGGTTGGAGTCATACCAGGCACATGCTGCTCCAGGACATCTCCGCACAAAGTTCCTCAGGGTAATTTCTTAGGCCTAACCATCTTCAGTGCCTTCCCTCCATCATAAGGTCAGAAGTGAGGATGTTCACCGATGCTTACACAATATTCAGTGCTATTTGCAACTCCTCGGATATTGAAACAATCATTGTTCAAATGTAACAAGATCTGAACAATATCCAGGCTTGGGCTGGCAAGTAATATTCGGGTCGCATAAATGCCAGGTAATGACTGTCTCTTATTGGAGATGATCTAATCATTTCCCCTTTACATTAAGTGGTGTTACCATCATTGAATCCTCCACTATCAACATCCTCGGGGTTACCATTGATCAGAAACAACTGGACTTGCCACATAAACACAGTGGTTACAAGAGCGTGTCAGAGGCTAGAAATACTCTTGCAAGTATCTCACCTCCAGACTCCCCAAAGCCTGTCTACCACCTATGAGGCAAAGTCAGGAGTGTGATGGAATACTCCCCACTTGCCTCAATAGGTGCAGTTCTAACAACACGTAAGACGCTGGACACCATCCAGGACAAAGCAGCCCACTTGACTGGCACTACATCCACAAGCATCCATTCCCTCCACCACTGATGCTCAGTGGTAAGACCATAAGACCATAAGACATAGGAGTGGAAGTAAGGCCATTCAGCCCATCGAGTCCACTCCGCCATTTAATCTTGGCTGATGGGCATTTCAACTCCACTTACCCTCACTCTCCCCAAAATCTTGTACATACTATCTACAAGATGCGTTGCAGAAATTCACCAAAGATCCTTAGACAGCACCTTCCAAACTCTCAAACACTTTCATCTAAAAGGCCAAGGGCAGCAGATGCACAAGAACTACACTGCCTGAAAGCTCTCCTCCAAGTCACTCACCATCTTGACTTGGAAATATATCATTGCTCCTTCACTGTCACAGGGTCAAAATCCTGGAATTCTCTCCCTAACAGCATCGTGGGTCATCCCACAGCATATGGACTGCAGCAGTTCAAGAAAACAGCTCACCAACACCTTCTCAAGGGCAACTAAAGATGGGCAATAAATGCTGGCCACCAGCAATGCCCACATGTCACACAAGTTAGTTTAAAAAGACTAGCGTTTTCCCCAACTACAGATATTAGGGAAACTGGTCTTTGGTTTCATGTGTTCTGTCCCCCTCCCTTCTTGAAAAAATTCCCAATTCTTTGGCTAGTCACTAGTTTGCATAATTTTCAATGCCTTTGTTTTTGATTGGATGTTCTCCTTGACCATTTTTGTTAATCACTGGTGGTTCATTCGTCTTATTGAGTTCTTATTTTTGACTGGAATAAAGTTTTGCTGAGCATTATAAAACACCTGCTTAAATATCTATTCCTGCTCACCTACTGACATTTCCCTTAGTCTTTTTGCCCAGTCTGCTTTACACAAATTTTTCTACATACCTTTGCAATGCCCTTATCGAAGGTCATTGCACTGGCTTGAGACCCAAATTGCCCTCCTGAAAATTAAATTTGAAATTCTACCATTTAGTAATCGTTAGCCCCTAGAGGATCCTTAACTGTGAAGTACCTTATTAATCCTATGTCACAGATTAAATCTAAAATAGCCTGTTCCCAGGTAGGTTACACACCACACTGCTCTAAAAAAAAAAATCCCTGATGCACTCCACAAATTTGTCTTTCACATTACTTTTGCCCATCTAATTTGTCTAGTCAACATGTAGTTTAAAAATCACCCATTACAAGTGCAGCGCCCTTCCTAAACACCTCCACTATTTTCTGACTTAAAATTTGTCACACATGTAGGTAACTTGTTATGGGCCTATAAACAACTCCCAACCATGAATTCTTCCCTTTGCCTTTCCTTATTTCTGAAATAATTCTACATCAACTATTAGGCCTATATCACTACTCACCACTGCACCGATATCATCCTTTATTTCCATTTTGCCTATTTTGAATACCCTTGAATATTGAGTTCCCAGCCTTGGTCATCCTGCAATCATGTCTGTATGACAGCTATCAAGTCATAGAAACAAGTTAATATCTGTGCTGTCAACTTGTCTATCTTGTCACTTGAATGTGAGCAACATTTGTAAACAGCCTTTGATGTCTTACTGTCACTAATTATTCTGATTCTACATTCTGCTGCACTTTGATTATCTTTTGCCTTTTGACTGCCCGACACCTCCGCCGTGTCATTACTACTTGATTTTTTAAACATTCCTTCAAATGAACCCTCCGCTCCCACACCCCAATTAGCTTAAAGCCCCATCTACAACACGAGTTATACAATTCACTAGGATTCTGATCCCAGCATGGTTCAAAGGAAGCCCATCCCAACTGAACAGCTCTCTTTCTCCCCCGAGTACTGGTGTCAGCCCCACTCCATTCTTTGATTCACGCATTTACCTCTTTAATCTTATTTATCTTATGCTAATTTGCACACAATCTCAGAATTGTTACCTGAGCTATTACTTTTGTGATTCAGATTTTTTAATTTTGCTCTGTGCTGCTTGTAATCTCTCAGCAGAACCTCTTTTCTCATCCTGCTATATCATTGTTACTAATGCAGATGACAACAACAGATCCTTCCCATCCCAATCCAAGCCCCTCTGCAGCCCAGAAGAGGTATCCTTAACTTTGGCACCAGGCAGGCAACACAGCCTCCAGGACACTGTCTTTGATGCAGAGAACCCTACCTATTCCCCCAACAATGGTGCGCCCTATTACTATTGTAGTTCTCTTTACTTCCCCCTCAGGTTTTTCATCCTCTCTGCAAGAAATTTCTACCTATTGAGTAAGGGAGCTGGCTGAGGTTCCTTCAAAATTAAATGCTGGATTCCAATATCTGAGTCACCTGCAGTCATACCCTCCTGTCCCTGACCATGCACCAAACTGATTTAATTAACATAAATGAAGTGACTGTCTCCTGAAACAGTGTTTAAGTAATTCTCCCTTTCCGAGGTGTCACAGTAACTGCATCTCTGACTCATCAGCTTTGAGCCAAAATTCTTCAAGCAGCTAGCATTTGCTGCCAATGTGGCCACCATGTATCGCACCAGGCTCTGACAGCATAAATGGATTTATAAACATGCATGGGAATGTACATTTTCCAGTCAGTTTAATTTTTGCATTGAAATAAAGAGAACTACTAGGTAGTGATAAGAGTAAACAAAAGAGAGCACATAACTTTTAATGAATGAGATGTGCTGTGGCTATTGGCGTCAGTCATTAATTGTTTCACATGAACACCTTTTGCAAAATGGGACTGTATCTGGCCTTCTTTCATCTCCCTCTTCTTCTAATTTCCTCTTGCCCCTTCTCCTCCAGTTCCTCACCTGATAATTGACAGCAAGGGCTATCAAGTTCATGCAGCACACTACAATAAATCTCATTACCCACTCAGCTAACAGCCACAGGGCTCTCCCAGGGCAGTTCAGGCTCTTTGATGCCTTTTGCATTCAACAGCATTGTAGGTTCTCTCATTGAGACCAATGCTAAACCAATACATTGGGAAACAGAAGACATAGATTGGAGAAAAGTATCGAGTTTGCTTATTGGAACCTTAGCCAAGGCATTTAGAAAAACTGTGTGTTAAAAAGATTTGAATGGAATTTTTGAGAAGTATGTGAATGTACACATAATTGAAAAAATGAGATTGTACAATTTAAATATTCATGCATGTTTAATCTAAAATTGAAAGCATATAATTTCAATACAACTTACAGCGACATTGATGTCATCTACCATTCTTCTAGAAACTTGCTCCATCTCTGATTTCATTAATTTTGTTTGAGAGAATATCCATTCAATTTTCTTCTTTTCCTGCCCTATATCATTTAGCAAGGTCATGATTATTTTCTCTGTCTGGTTCTCTTGGTCTTCAATGTCATGCACTGCACTCTGTAATTCTACTATCCTATAAAAACACAACTCACCTTAATAGAAGATCATTAGAATAGATACCCTAGAATTTAAAAGTTGCATAATAAGAAAAACTTGGCAAACGATATTGGTACGTTACATTGAAATACTATAACATGTTATAAAGTTGGCACAGTAAATAGTCACCGAAGATGTCATTTCCTATTTTGAAAACAAATATGAAACTATTTTGTTGTTTGACCAGTCACAAGGATTTTCCTGGGTGGACAATCATACTAGTTAGGGAGTGACTGTTGATATTTTATACAATTGAAAGTAGTGATTTAAGGCATCATTTCAGAGCTAAAAATATTGCAGTAAAGATTGAAGCTATGATAACTACAGTGAAATAAAGATCAACAAACATTATAAAGTAGAAAATGTTATCTAGGCAGTAAAATCTCACCAGGCTTAACTGGTGTCTGATAATGGCATACTGCAGAAAAAGTTTGTAACTTTGCCCAATGAATAACACAACTTGGAGGCTCATAAATAATTTTTCAGATCTCCATCTCAGCAGAGAAAAATCGATCTGCATATCAGACCACAAACAGTTCCATAAATAGCACCAACTACAAAGCATCACCCTCTTCTGTCCCTATCATGTCACATGCTCCTGAGATCCTCTCATGTCTTTGACAACTTTGCATATTCCAAAGCATTTCTGCTTGACCACTCACCTACCCTCCATACTCCCTCAGTGATACAAAATTCTATTGCCTTAATTCTTATCACATCAAATCCTGACAGGCTGTTACCACTGGTCTTGCGAAGATACAATAACTCCCAGTTAAGCAAGATATTGATTCTTAAATTCTCACTCTTATTAAAGATCCACACAAGGTTTATTTCCACCCTACCTCCAAAATGTCCTCCAGCACTATTAGGGATATCTATGGTCCTCCAATTCATACACCTTGAGCATCCCTGAGTTTAATTGTTCCACTATTGGTGGCTGTATCTTCAGGTAACCAAGCTGCAACCTCTGGAATCTCCTCCTTACACCTCTCCCCTTCTCTATTTCAGTTCCCTCCTCTGAGACATGTCTTGAAAGGAAATTTTTTTTAATCATCTGACTAATGTTTCCATTTCAGGCTCTGCATCATATTCTGTTCAGGACTGTTCCAATGGGATGACTTACGTCATAATAATAAATAATTTGTATTTACATTGCACTTTGATGATCACATCAATGATTTACAGCCAATTAAATACATTGTGAATGCCATAATGTAGAAATCACCTCATCCAGCTTGCTGAAAACAAACAGAGTGAGAGAATTACTAGATAATTTTTTTCTTATTGTTGATTGAAATACATATATTAGAGGTCAGGGCATCAGGGATAACTCCCATACTCTTCTTCAAGCTGTTTGGGCACTTGCACTTCTATACAAGCAGTCAGATGGAGCTTTGTCTTGGATGAGATGTTAAACCAATACTTTAAAATATCAGCTATGTTGATGTTTTGATAGTGAAGGATTAAAAATGTTGCAAAGTCAGTTTTTCAATTAAATATGACCTTGAGTAATAGAGCAGTGTCTAATATAATAACCAATACAAGTATAATATTAATTATTTTGCTTTTGTATCAGCAAATTTGCACTACAACAATAATTGGGATTTGTTAAACATCAGAAATCATGATGTAGATCTTCAATCACCCATAAAACAACATCATAGAACATTTACAAACTGGTTGTTACAAATGTGAGGTTTGCAGAGATGGTTACGTTTCGAATTGTCTCCTTAAATTTAAGGTAAAATGGAGGATGATGCCAACATGACCTGGTATCCCTGAGGAACAGAGGCCCAGGTCAAATACTATTCAAATCCCAGTGCCAAATTCAATATTGGTACACAAAGGGAAAGAACATTTTAACATTAGGGGTTATGGCTCTGTGAAACAGGGAGAAACAAGCCCATTGGAAGCCATGTGCATGAGGGGTGGGAGTGTGTTTGGGCATCATAAAAAGAGTGAGAGAATGTCCGCCCTCCTCATCGACAAGTAAAACTGCCAGACCAAGTGCTGACTGGCAAAACTTCCTGACATATCATCAGGTGCTGCAGCAACTGGCCAACCTGAAGCTAGCACCCATAGCGAGCTGCAGAGAGTGTCAGAGACCCACGCTGCTCAGCTGTGAACACCAGATTTGACAGGAAGGTAAGTGTTTATTTGGGGGGGCAGTGCAGGATAGTGGTCAATAGGAAGAAGGGTATCAGGGAGGGCAGGGGAACGGCTTTCCATGTTGCTGTCAGTGTGTGTAATTTTTTTTGGACACGTTGCAAGTTTTACAAGAAATCTCTCACCACCCATTCATAAGTAAATTGTGATTTAATTCTTCCCCTTTTTAAATAGTTATATTTCCCCACTCCTCACTGTTAGTGAAGTCTAAATTTGTAAGGGCTCCACAAACATTTTTGTAAAGTTAAACCAGAAGTAGGTTTTATTTCATATACTGTGGGGAGGGAACACTTTACAACACAGGCATACTCTCTAGCACACACCAGGAGAAACAGAGTCAAAAAGAATAAACGATCAGTCCAACAAAGGAATATTAGTCTATCATTTTTCTTTCTTTTATGATGGAGTACAAAAATCTCAAACTGGAATTAACAATTTAAAATTGCTTTGTGGTTGATTCGGTTGCCAGCAGTTCAGAAGTTATAGACCATAGTCAAAGAATCATACAGCATGGAAACAGACCCTTCAGTCCAACTAGACCATGCTCCCAAACTAAACTAGTCCCACATACCTGCATTTGGCACATATCGTTCTAAATCTTTCCTATTCGTGTACTTATCCAAATGTCTTTTAAATGTCATAACCGTACCTGCATCCACCACTTCTTCCAGCAGTTCATTCCACACACTGACCATCCTCTCTGTAACAGAAGTTGCCCCGTGTCCTTTTTAAATCTTTCTACTCCCACCTTAAAATACGCCTCCTAGTTTTGAACTCCCCCACCCTCGGGAACAGAGACCTGCCATTCACCTTATCTATTCTCCCCATGATTTTATAAACTTCTAAGGTCACCCCTCAACCTCCTACACTCTAGTGAAAAATGTCCCAGCCTACCAAGCCTATTTTTATAACTCAAACCTTCCATTCCCAACAACATCCAAGGAAATCTTCTCTGAACCCTCTCCAGTTTAGTAATATCCTTCCTATTGCAGGGCAACCAGAACTGCACACAGTACTCCAGAAGAGGCCTCACTAATGTCCTGTACAACCACAACATTACATCCCAACTCCTATACTGAAAGATCTGAGCAATGAAGGCAAGCGTGCTAAACACCTTAACCACCCTGTCTATCAGCGATGCAAATTTCCAAGAATTATGTACCTGAACTCCTAGATCTCTCTGTTCTACAACACAACCCAAGGCCCTAGCATTAATTGTACAAGTCCTGCCCTCGATTGTTTTACCAAAACACAATACATCGCATTTATCCAAATTAAACTCCATCTGCCCTTCCTCAGTCCATTAGCCCAATTGAAGAAGATCCCTTTGTAATCTTAGAAAACCTTCTTCACTGTCCACAATACCACTGTTTTTGGTGTCATCCACAAACTTACTAACCATGCCTTCGACATTCTCATCTAAATCATTTTTATAAATGACAAAGGTGGACTCAATGCTGATCACTATGGAACACCGCTGGTCACAGGCCTCCAGTACTAAAAACAACCTTCCACTATCACAGTCTCCTGCCACTAAGCCAATTTTGTAGCCAGTTAGCAAGTTCACCCTGAATCCCATGTGATCTAACTTTACTAATTAGTCTACCATGTGAAACCTCATCAAAGGCTTTGCTAAAGTCCAAGTCAATGTTTCCTCTTTAAAATATTTTTTAAGACTTTGTAAGAATATTGCTGAAATGTAACTTTGCCTTCACTGCTTAGATGAAAAAAAAAGTTGATTACTTGAGGAGAGCACAAATCCAGCATTTTGGCTGCTCTTCACAGACCAGAGGTTTTTCCATTTTTAGACAGAGTTAGGGGTTTGGATATCATCAGAGGTTGTTTTCAGCTGTTTTCTTAACTGATAGCAATTACAAAAATTTAAAGTTAAAAGACAGTTGAGTTGAAGACAGGAGAGACATGACATTAAGCCTCCTTGTTACGGGGTGTAGTGAGGAGACAGTCAACATAGAGACAAAGGCTTGCATTACAAAAATTAACTGTCCACAGCCCATCTCAATGGTCAAGTGGAATGGCATAAATACATCCCATTACTTGGCCAAGGTCCAGCTTGGTCTCCCGCAACTACTGGGTTTATTCAGTCTCCTTTGTGGTGTCTGTGAGGCCTGGGGATTTTGTGGTTTCTAGAACTTGATTGTCAACCAGGTCATTCCTGAGAAGGCAATTCATTGGGAGATATGGATTGATTCCTATGATTATGGAACCTCAGACTAAATTACATGTAAATGATTCAGTGGAAGAACGGACACAAAGTCCATTGCTCACTTGTTCCAAGCTATGGCTTTCAATGCAGATATGGTAGGAGGAAGCTTGAGTGTCTTCTCTAACGTTCAGGATTGAACAATCCCAAATGTCTGAATAAAGCTATAGAGTGGCTGATTTGGAGGGAACGGTAGGGGTCCACTGTACCCATGGAGATAAAACGCCTACAGCTCTCAAAAAGATTGCCTGAGTGGACCATACCCTTAGAGAGTCCTTGCTCGTTCCATTGCACCACTACTGGGGTCCCCTCATTTACACTAATCTTGTGGAGTCATACAAGATTCAAGTGTTGCTGTTTAGCTTTCAACATTCAAGCTTAGAGTTGCTATTTTATTAAAATCGTAAGACATCATCTCCAGATGTTCTTTCATATTTCCCTTTCTGGGTATAGCTCTCTTCAATCCATTTTTAGCCTCTTGTCATTCACTGATGTTGTGGTGCCTTTGAAAGGGTCAGCCTGAGCTGCGAGCTTATGGATGAGCCCATTGCTCTCAGCAGCAACTGTGAATTTTTCAACCATGAGGCCTCTCTGTTCTTCTGAGTGTGCGTTCAGGTTTGGCAGTCTGGCAATTTTTAAATACCTCCAGCAATATTAGCTGACATAATTCATCATAGCTACAGTGTAGATTTATAGAACACCAGTCAAAACCAAATTTCTTTCACTTTTCAAACTCCAGGAAGCTCTGCATGGGCTCCTCTCAAGTGCTACTGAAATATATGCGTTAAGGCTCCTGTACCAACTCCTTTTTCACATGCACGAAGGATGGCAGCCTTATTTAGGGGTGAGCATGTAATAAACCTCTTGAGCCTTCCTTGTTAACAAACCCTGAATCATAAGGGTCCCCTGTTCTTGTGGCCACTAACTTTCCTGCTACCTCATTGAAAGGTAGCGAAGGAGGATTGTTCAAATTTAGTGGTAGACCCGGGGTATTTAAGGATTTTGACGTGTGTCTCTTCCTGTCCCAGATTTGGACCATTATCGTTGGAGAGGAACTATCCCTAGCAGCTTCTGAAGCCTAAGTTATTTCTGGGATTGTAATTCAATTTGCAATTTTTGAAGTGACTAAGTCCTTGACTTCCCTCTCTTTTTCTTTATCCCTAAACTCTGTGTATTTTAAGGTTTTCCAGCTCTAGTTGTGTGACGGTGCACTGATGATTTCTGGTTCCAATTCCCCATCCAGCTGTTCCGATTGTGGACAAAGTCTTATGTGCTCATCCAGAATTTAAGGATTTAATTCCATCTGTCTTGATGATCAGATACACCTGTAATTCCCTAGCTATGGCACTTAACTGATCTCAGCTCTAGGTGCTAACATTTCACCAGTTAAACCAAGCTGTTCTAGGAAGAACTTTAATACAAAAAAGAAATGCCATTTTCTAAAACTAGAGTAAAAAGTTGTGTTGTGGTCATTTGTTTTTCAAATTATTTCAGCTGTTTGACTTTTCCCCTTCTGGCAACGTCTAATTAGTTTATTTTGTTTGAACCTTTATTAATCGCACATACACTTATCAAATTGGTGGCTTTTTTTTTGGATCCAATTTAGGTGGGAGACCTCAATTTTTGTTGTGGATAGATTGCAAGTTTTGAAGCAAATTTCGTTCCCTATTCTCACTACCTGTTTAATGTTTTGGCAAAGATCTGTAGCTCAGGTTGTAGATGAGGTTGTTGACCTGCTCGCTGAGCTGGCTTTTTTTAGTTCAGACGTTTCATCACCATGCTAGTTGACATCATCAGTGGAGCCTCCGATGAAGCGATGTTGTTCTATTCCGCTTGGAATTTATGCTGTCTGGCCCATTATGGTGAGTAATGTCATTTCTGGTTTTAATCTGTATGGGTTTGTATATGGGGTCCAATACTATGTGTTTGTTGATTGCATTACGGGTTGAGAACCACGCCTCCAGGAATTCCTGTGCGTGTCCATGTTTGGCTTGGGCTCCTACTTATTTGGACTTCATCCACAGATGCCTACTAAACAGACATCAAGTGGACATAGTCCGCCCTACGTACTGGCCACACTGCCCTACATCAAGAACACATCAGAACTGACAACCAGACTAAGGCCACGAGGAATCGTGGTAGCCCACAAGCCTACAGCCACTCTAAGACAACCACATGCAAGGATTAAAGACCCCATTCCCACAACATGCAGAACTAACGTAGTTTACAAAATACCATGCAATGACTGCCACAAACATTACACCGGACAGACAGGAAGGAACCTAAGCATCAGAAGGTATGAACATCAGCTAGCAGCAAAGTGGCATGACAAACTCTCCTTAATATCAGTACACTCAGACAATGAAGGCCATCAATGTAACTGGGACAAGGTAACCATAGTAGCCCAAGCCAAACATGGGATTTCCTCCTGGCATGGTGCTCCACCCATAATGCAATCAGCAAACATTTAGAATTGGACCCCATACACAAACCCATACAGATCAAAACCGGAAATGTAATTACTCACCATGACAGACCGGGCAGTATAAATTCCAAGTGGAGTAGAATAACGTCGCTTCATCGGAGGCTCCACTGATGATGTCACTTAGCATGACGATGAAATGTCAAATGAAAACAAGCCAGCTCGGTGAGCAAGTCAAAATTCTCTCTAACTACCTGTGTACAAGCAGATTATGTTAATTTTTTCCATTTTAAACAGCAATGGTATATTTTCCCTACTGTTTAAGCTTATGGATTCTGACTTTGCAAGGACCACGATAAACCTTACACAAAGTTAAATCATAAGTACAGTTACCTCACACACTTTTAAACATAAGAGGGAAAATGGAGAATACCTGGAAGCACAGGAACACTTCCAAAATACACACCAGAAGAGAAAGAATTTAAAACAAAGAGATTATTCAGTTAGCAATGAATTAAGTACAGAATAATGGAGGATATCAGTTTATCAATGTTCTTTTTAAGCACCAAGTCCAAAGCTGGAGTTAGCAGTCTAAAATGCCGTTGTGTGATGGTTGATAGGCTCATTAGCTGTTCAAAAGTTACGAATAATTTCTTCTTTTTGAAAGAAATTTTAAAATCTTTGAAGAATATTGCTAAATGTAATTTCAGTTTCACCAAAACAGTGAGGCAAAGTTGATTACTTGCAGAGAAACAAGGAAAAGGTTGTTGGCTGCCTTTTACAGACCAGATCCATTTCCGTTCTCGCCAAAAGTTAACGGCTTTGATATTGTCAATAGATATTATATAGGGTAGGCATGACTCCTTAAATGACTGCTATTTTGAAATTGCGCAGCCTTTGGTTCAGCACTATGGGAAGTATGTGACCAAGTCTCCTTTGGGACCGCACGGTTAACATCAAGACATATGCTTGCATTGCAATTAACAAGCTGTCAAAAGAACCTTCCCAGATGTGAAGTGAAATGCCATGAATCGATCTTCTTACAAAATTGCAAGTCACCTCCATTTTGCTTTTTTTTTTCCTTTTGGAGATTCCATCTCTGTGGCAGTTTATGACAGATTAGCATTCCAGTGCCATTAGGAGCTACATGAGGCATTGATAGTCTGGATAACTTTGACTTTTCAGAAACTTTGGGAAGATCGCTGCTAAATCTATTCACATGATCATAGCAGCCTTCTTTGTTAACACATTTAACGTGCCTTTAAAATCACCACCAAATAGGTCTAGGCCGGAAACGTCAAGCTCTCGGGTTCCTATGATGCTGCTTGGCCTGCTGTGTTTATCCAGCTCTACATCTTGTTATCTCTTATACAAATATTATAGTTGGTTTAATCTGTGACAGTTACAGTAAAGGTCTTAATCTGAAATCTTGTAATATGATCCATTGAGTCATTCACTAGGAATTCAAACTTTCAAAAGTTCAGTCTCTGCACGGATTGTAATATTATTTTTAAAAGTCTCTAAAACTAATGAACATAATTATAGTCAATCCCAATATAGGATATTAGTTTGCCCCTTTGAATCAAGTTACATTATTGGTAATTATACTCACCTGTGCTCTAGATCAGTCTTTTGTCTTTTCATATCTTCTTGTTGGTCAGCAATATCGTCATCGAGTTGCCTCATATGATTTAATAACGACTCAATTGACCCTTTCTCAAAGTAAAGCATATTTTCAGTTTCCTTTAAACGAGACACAAGCTGCGTAATCATGTTATTGCTTGTTTTAATAGCGTCCATGATAGCTAACCATGGGCTACGACGGTCTGGGATATTAACGGCTTTGTTTCCAATTTGTTTGAGTTCATTTTGAAGTTGTACAACCTCTTCTCGTAAGGATTGATTTGCATCTTCTACTGATTTCACTCTGGATTCTAACAAAGATATCACTGAACTTTCATTAACATTGGGTGGAGTCTCAATGTGAAGCGAAGGGAACTTTGTTCTGTCATAATCAAAGCTCTGTAAATGGTGTCGTCGTCTAACTGCGGCATTCTCTCTCTCTCTATTTGGACCTGACGTGTAGATATGCGGGAGTATGCCAACCCGAGGAACAGCTTCATCAGTCTTTCTAGAAATGTAATTTAAAAATCAGAACCAAGATTAAAAAGGTTTACTGTTATTTTTTGAATATGCAAAACGCTTCTTGAAAGGAAATACCTGAATATATTCAAAACTTGATGTTTATGGTTGGCATGTAGGTTTTGTAAAATTTGTAATTAACGTATACTCTCATACATTCTGATGTTATTGCAAGTTTAATGTGTTGCATTGTAAGCTTTAATTTTAATCTGTGTACAGTTACAATCATACAGTAAACATATTTCAAATTATGCATGCATATTTTCAGTGCATTATTTATACTCATTACCTGTACGTGCCATTGTTTCGTATCTCTACATCCTGCTGTTTGTTTTTAATGATTTCTGGCCTGATAATCACTTGTTAAAAAAAAGTTTGAAGCCCCTATCAGCAATAAGTCATTATTCATTGGAAATCTTTAAATAGCCAAAACAAGAATGATAATTAAACCAGTTTGAATGACAGTAAAAACTAAGTATTAAAATAGAGTTTCTAATGTATTCAAATTATATTTTTAATATTGCTGTATAACCCATAATGCCTTAAGTTTCTTCAGTGTGTTCGGTTTCTGGAAAATACTTTATCACTTTGTGTCAGAGATAGGGTCTAGGCCCAAAACGTCAGCCTTCCTGCTCTTCTGATGCTGCTTGGCCTGTTCATCCAGCTCTACACCTCGTTATCACTTTGTGTTCTTTTTTAGTTTAGAATATCTGATTAAGGCTATACAAATGATAAGTTTACATGCAAATAAACTGCACATAAAATAAAATTTTCATCAAAGGTGATTCAATGCACTCTGTCCAACTCACTAAATGATAGATTCTAACAAACTCCATTGACCTACAGAAGGAGATGCTAGTAAAATCTTCAAGACTGCAAACTATTTGAAAAACCTTATTTCTGGTCTTTGAAAGTACCCGCATAAACTTAAAACAAGGTTAATTTTAAAATAGATCCCTTCCCCAGATATCTTTCTCCCAGACTCAAAAGAACTTGGTTTCAAAGTGCCATTCAGCCAGGCTTTCCTGAGTTAACAAAGAGTTTAATAATTATTAAAATGTAACAAGAATTAGTAAATGCAACATACAGATTAGATAGAAGGCAAGTCCAAAAGGATAACGTTTTTATATTAAAAAAAAAACTGGTACAGATCAGTCTCTGAATCGTTTGTGAAGAGTAGATTGTTGAACATTGTGGCTGTGGCAGTGAAGGTTACCAGTATTGCTGAACAGTCAGTTTCATGATCCTTAGTTTTGCAGATTGACATTCTACAGTGCTGTTTCAATTTGAACATGATTGATTTCCAGAATGAGAGAATGTCCTTTTGTTATTCTGTTTCCTTTTGATTGCCGGAAATTGGCTAGCTAGCAGCCATTCAGATGAAAGAAGGTGAACTGTAACCAAGTAAAATAGGGGATGATTCTTTGGCCGTGACCTTCGCAACATGCTAATACTCCAATAAAGGGTGGCGCACAGAATGTTCAGTCCCACTTACACTCCTGTAAAGTTGAAACTGGCTTTTCTAACGCTTCTCATTGTGTGTTCTTCAAAAGGGAAAAACACAATATGTCTGTAGATTGGGACATAATCCAGGAGGGTAGTGTACCATTGGGTAGCATGATATCAGCCTCTAATTATCTATGTAGTTGCAAGAGATCACAGTCCAGTCAATTTTGACATGTCTCTTTGCTCCTTGAAGAGTTATTGATTGAAGTTCCTTTCAGTCATTCTATGGGTCTCTCTCTCTCAGAGCAGCTGTTTAATTTGCATTTTTAGCTATATCAGCCCAATTTTAAAAGTATTTTGTAATTACAACTTAAGTATTTAAAGGTATTCATTATTTTGACCCATGGTCATACTAAAGAAAGAACCAGTATTTTGGCAAATGAGACACATTGGTCAGGCTTTTCTTGTATACTTCAAAATGGAAACTATTATGTTTATTACCAAGTATGAATAGGTTTTGCTTCTGGGCCTAAAATGATGTAGCACCACCAACCAAATCCATTCCACTGTTAACTCATGCAAGGGTAGGCCAACTTTGGAACAGAACATCCTGTAGCACACAGTGTGGAGCTGGAGGAACACAGCAGGCCAGGCAGCATCAGAGGAGCTGCCTTGGGTTGGGACCCAATATAGACCACATGTGCAACCAATGTGCAACCACATATAGACCAGACCAGGTGAGGATGGCAGCTTCCTTCCCTAAAGGACATTAGTGGACCAGATGGGTTTTTCCGACAATCGACAACAAATTCATAGTCATCATTAGATTCTTAACTCCAAATATTTTATTGAATTCAAATTCCACTATCTGCTGTGGCAGGACTTGACCCCAGGTCCCCAGAACATTATGAGTGTCTGGATTAAAAGTCCAGTAATAATACCACTAGGCCATCACTTCCCCCTGATGTATGGAAATGAGTGAAAGTTGGTGCTCATGTACCCTGATAGCTAGTTTTCTCCCAGTCTGTCTGGTGCAGTGTTTGTGGCAGTCTTTACATGGGATTTTATATATAACGCTGGTCCTGTTAATTGCAGACAAAGGAGATCACCGATTCGACTGGGACAATGTAACCATCCTAAGACAAGCCAACCAAAGACCAGAGGCCTGGTACTCAACCCATAACTCCATCAACAAACATGTGGAAATAGGTCCCATGTATGGTCTGAACCATTTGTAATTTATGTGGTCCACCTCATTTCTGCTTCACAGTGGTTGGTATATGGGGTCTATTTCCACATGTTTATTGATGGAGTTCCCATCCACTATGAAGTAGAACCAGAAATGAGGTTAACCACCACATCAGGCCAGACCACATAAATAATAAGTGGGACAGATGAACAACACTGCATCGGAGGTGCACTGATGATGTTACCTAGTGTGGTGATGAAACATCTGCAACCTACCAGTTCGGCAAACAAACCTCATCCACAAACTGAGCTACAATTCGTCTCAAAAACTTTAACCACAGGTGAGCTAGCTGTACAGGAGAGAAGAAAGCAGAGTGGAATAACTGTCTTGATGTGGTTAGGAGCAAACACACAGGCATTTCTGCATGAGTAGATATGACTCCAGGATTGTATATTGCCAGAGTCAGGAATATCACAGAGTGGTTGAAGGACATTCTGCTGGATGTTCTACAGATTACTTCCAGTACCATGTGCAACTGAGTACAGGAATACAAGGGTAAAACAGATTAATGTGTGGCTGGAAAGATGGTGCAGGTGGGAGGGCTTTGAGTTCCTAAGATACTGGCACTAGCTCTGGGGAGACCGTATTTTTGCAAGCGGCATGGTTGCACATGAACAGTGTAAATCAAGTGTCACTGGGGAAACGTTTAGGGGACAGTAATCTTTGTATCATAAGGTTTTGGATGACAGTGGAAAAGAGCATCCCAAATAAGAACAATTAACCAGGGGACAGCTGACCTCAACAGCACAAGAATGGAGCCAAGTTAAATTAACTGGAGTGAAACGTTTGTGGGAAAACTGTAGCTGAACAAGGGGTGACCTTCAAAGAAGAGATCATTCAGAAACAATCATGGTATATTTCCTCAAAAGGCAAAGATAGCACAAACAAATCAAGAGTTCGCTGGATGAAAAAAAAATAAAAATTAAGATAAGGATGGAAAGGTTTGCTTATGACCGGTGTCAGGTACCAAATACATTTGAGGTTCAACCTTTCCAAACAACCACACTAAATTTCTGCAGTTCAGCAGGTTTATTCAAACAGAAGGTATGGACCAGAATGTGCAATTTAGGTTAAGATTAAAAGTAAAAAGATTTCTTTTAACTCTCCTGCATCAATTAAGTTTTTTTAAAAAAACTCCATACTTATAAAATTAAACTTTCACTGTCTGGAAGGTTGTGCTGCAGTAATTATGATTTAATATGTCAATAAAAAAAAGTTTATACCTGAATACATCAATCCTAACCTTTTATGGCATGTTTACTGGCTGCTAATGTACAAGTACTAGAATTCAACACCCACGTCTTTTCAAAATTCAAAAGACTGCCATATCTCAACCTGTGAAGGAGCTTGGTAACTCAGCTTCAGTTTAGATTTCCAAAGTCATGTAATCACATGCACAGTTCAATCTGATTAACTTGTCAAAGATGGGTACCATTATTAGCCTCTTGGTTATTCTGCAAAACCTGGACCATAGGCATTTGGGCCATGGGAACTATGATCAAAGTAACCTAACTTAACAGCATGAACCATAACCTTCCTTAACGATACAATGCAATTGCTGCGACTTGTCATAAAGATCCAGTTTGTCCATAAAGAACACAGTTTTCCACAATCCAAACTGAAAAGCACATTCTGAAGACTTAGTGCCAATGCATTGTGACCTTATATATAAATAAAGTATCATTCAAATCAAAAAAAACCCTTCTACATCCAACAAATTAGGATCAATCTTCCTTTGCTTCAAAAGCAGAAACAAAATCCGTTTTAACTACAGGAGGTTATATCTTTTAAAACCGTGACAACAGTAATCTTTTTGATGCAGCAAGCGTTTTTTAAAAAAATCTATAGATGAAAAGGGGTCATGATCCCAGTGAACTTCACTGTAATGGATATTGATGCTGGAGATACAACACTGAACAGCCACTATTGAATCTTACATGAAAAATGCAAGGCAATCTGCTTTTTCAACGAGCAACTTTCAACATATTTAAGCCTTGGTCATGTAAAAATTTTGGGCAACATACTGTTGTAGTTCTGTGACTTAATACGAATTAGTTACAATAACAAATATGTACATTTTTAAAAGCTTCCTAACTAATACAGTGAGTCGATAAAGGCAGACGATGAACCATCTTGATAAAACTCGACAGTAATATGACAGTTTATTTGATTGCGAACTCTTGTCGTTTAGCAGCCTAGAATCCTCAGGGCTACGAGAAATTGATCACTGAAAATGTTATTGTCATTTTGTAACTACTTAGAAGGTTTTACGTTTCATAGGGGCACGAATGCCACTATTTTCCACAGTGCTACCTGCTATACAACGACTGAAGGTAAAAGTAATACGATAGCCGTGTGATTTAAAACAGCACGTGTATTTGCACTGTAAGAATCCATAATTCTGCCCCTTACAGTATTGCAGGGTTGGGAGGGTCAATTGAGGGATGCAATGTTGCCTAAACAAGAACTGTCGCTAGTTGAACGTGCTGAAGTAAGACCTTGCTACAGCAGCCGGAGTGTGAGGGGGCAGTCAGGTTACTCTGAGCGTGTGGCCCAGGGACTTACCTGGCGGCGTCCATGGCGACCCTTCCTGCAGCTGTCACCTGCGGCGGCCCCACATCACAATCAGCCCCCGGGCTTCGGCGTGAGCGCGCGCCCAGGTGGCCATCACGTGCCGCGCCATTCATTCATTCAGCCCAGGCTCTGGGTCAGGGAGGCCCGGGTTCAAATCCCACCTACTCCAGAGGTGTGTCATATACAACCTGTTTATACAATACCTGCCGCCTCTTCGGGAAACTCTTTGCTTAAACCCTCTACTACCTTTCACTCTTCTCGGCAATCTACCTCCTACCGCATTCAGAATTAAGTTTTCAATTTTGCATTCAATGGCCCTTATCACAGCACCTTTGCCCTCCCTCCTTCTACTCAAACAAAATCCTTGCAACCGGCCTCAGCATCATTCTGGTGATTTTAGAACTGCCGAGTTACGGACTAACGGTTTATTAATATATATGTGAACTCCAACTCCTCTAAGTTCTATCGTCCTTGTTCTTTCTTCCAACATTATATGACTTCACATCACATGTTCACCTTCAAATTTCATCCGATAAGTTAGTATCAGGAGGTGATAGTTGTACCATATATTCGCTTCACAATTACCTACAGGGCTATGCTACGAGTGTACCAATCTTCTACTCGATCAGTCCCGTTGTCTGTCAAATGAATTAGATTAAAATTACCCCCATAGCTCAGAGGAAACAGGAAGTCCCAAATGAGTTTTTCGAGTTTCCACTCCAGCACATTAACAACGGTGAAGTAGCACAGTTCTGCCAAAAATAAGCCAACTATGAATCTGCAGGTAAAGTGGCGGAAGGATTAAATGTCACGGTGTTTGTAACCTCAATACTTTACCTTAAGTGAACTTGGTCTATTTTGTACTAAGACTGTTTTTGTAGTCTATGGCAGGACCAAATCCTTTCACATTTGACAAATAGCTAATTCAATTTGAAACATAAAAGATGTAAATCAGTGTTTGTCGAACTTTTTCTCCATTTGTGAATCCATGTAGAAGTTTGAAAATTGCCATAAGCCCTCGCTGAGAACTGTGAATGAAGGCGGGGAATGTAACTCGGGGTAACGGGCTGGCGAAGAAAGAAGAACAGGGCCAAAGGGGGCTTGCTATCCGAGTTTATACCAACATTTCAATTCGGGACGTTGCTTGAGGTATCGCCCCCCACTTTAGGAAGCCCTGATACAATTAATTTAGCCGGATGCTTCCTTGCTTAAACTCAAAACGTTACGCTAAAGCTCGTATCAGAGATAAAAGGTACTGCAGATGCTGGAGAATCCGAGATAACAAGCATGGGGCTGGATGAACACAGCAGGTCTCCTATGATGCTGCTTGACCTGCTGTGTTCATCCAGCCCCATGCATGCTAAAGCTCGTCACATGTTTCACAGCTCAAAATTTTGTATCGCTTGTCCGTTAACACGAGGTTATCTCTGGTAAAAAATATCAAATTGGGGAGGGGGCTTTCTCACCTTTCTGTCAACTTTGCACGATGCAGCATTTAACTGCATCAAAAGGGCAACTTTTCACTTCTACAGCCGGAACTTAACCTCATCTCAAACTAATGGAGCGGAAAGGTGCCTTGCTTTTGTATTTGTAATAATCTTATAGACCATAACACAAAACTACCAATTAATTAGCACAAGTTAGTAGCCTTAAATTGCTGGTATTTCTAATCTCACTTACTTTGACTTTATGTTGATATGTATCAGTACTGATACACATCAATCAGTTTGGACATAGAATATTTTCTCTGCCATTTTTGAGTATTACTTTGCTCAAAACCACTTTCCTGCTCGTTCGTGTAATTCTCCAATTTGCTTGTTCCTTTGGCACCATTTTCTTTTTATTTGTCTCTTTATTCGCTCATTTCCCCCACCTCCTATATTTCTCATCTCAATTCCTACAAATCTAATGTCAATGAATAGGCAGTTAGAATTTATTAAGAAAACTAAATCACCCACAACTATTCTTAATGACATCACCTTAATTCTGCACCCCTTCTAATCTTTCTGATCGCAGGTCTAGTCCAAAGCGTGAGGAACTGATTTACTTTGTGCGCTAGGCCTCTCGTTTACCCTGCTCCCAATCCTATCATGAAATAGACCAGATTTTGCGGTTCTAATGATGCTGAAACTGTCAATGTTAAAGACGGAAACAGAGAAAGTTTCTCTGCCACACTGTAGGCGGCACTCTTTCCCATGAAAATCTTAATAATCACTTGAACAATTATTTTGCACTTAATCTTGCTGTAGAAACCCCTTTGAAAAAAGTTTCGCCTTGCTAACTGAAGCGTAATTGGGTTAACAGTCTACTAGGATCGAGTAATTCTTCCGGTCCTGAAAATAAATTGTTTTCGGAACGTCTAATTTCTACACTATAATAAAAACAATTTCATAGATATTTGGAACAAGAAAATAATCTTAAAATTTGACATTTCACATTCTTAATCCTTTTGGTACGTCTCAAACTTTGTTTCTTTGCCTGTAAAATGATTAAAACAGATTTGTTTTCTTCTTTGCTGTCTGAGAATTAATCGGTATGGTTGCTGGATGCCAGAGGTCTGCTGTAGTTAAGCCCCAACATAATTGGGAAATCGGCGATTCACATCACGGAAATCATAACATATTTTGTGGGCAACTCTGAGATCAGCAGTTAGGGCTGTCATTTCACCATCGACTGCAAAATCTGGCCACTGACCCACGTCTTTTTCGGGCTCATTCCTTCCATAATTCCCAAAACCTACTTAATTTTTTTTTCTCCCCACAATTTCTAAACTTAATTGCCATTTAGCTTCATACTTGCAAATATAAAGACTAAAAACTGTTAAAAAAATTCGAACAATTTTACTAAATCATGTCGTTAAGCAAGAGTTCAAAAGTCACTGTCGGAGGCCACCTCTCACCATACGAGATAAAAGGTACTGCAGATGCTGGAGAATCCGAGATAACAAGCATGCTTCTCACCATACGAGCTCGTGTTTGCTGGTGTTGCTCAGGAGGACAGATTGATGGTTCGGGAAAAGTGGACAATTTGGAATCATCTGTTTTAGAGACTAACAACTAGGAGAAATGAACTCCCTAACAAGCTAAAGAGAGGAATTATGCTGTGTAAACTATTATTATGTAATAAACAACAGAAGCGATTGAGGGGCAATGACTTTGGGGCTGACCTAATGTTTGGCACAGAATATTTGCATAACCTTAAGTCGCTAAAGTTAAGAGAAGTGCAGCTTCAGTTTAAATGCAGGCCACGATAGTCATCTCTTCGGACTCAACCTATATGCCACGATCATGCAGTAAGTACCCTTCAAGATTGGAGTAGGGGAAGTGAATTAATATACACGAGAAATTATTCTTTGCTTTTTAAAATCTTACATCGTCAATCATCACAAGCTGCCAAAAAGCACGTAGTTAAATCCATAAACAGCACAAATAATCTCTTTTTTTAAAAAAATATATTCAGATAGTTTGCGAGGTTTTTTTTAAAGATAGAACAAGTATGAGGACATACAATTACTCTTCATTCTCGTCGCTATCAAAATTATTCTAATTATAGATTTATCATTAAGATCAAATCTATTGGGTTTTAACAGCAACTTTCAATTAACTTGCAATATCAAAAGAAAGGGAAAAAATAAGCTCAGGATTTTTTGTTTTACTGCCAGCTGAATTTTGAAGTAGTTTAAGATTTAAACCAAATCCACGATTATTACCTTCATGGTCATACAATCTTTGGTCCAACTAGTTCATACCAACCATATTCCCAAACTGAACTAGTCCCACTTGCCTGCGGTTAGCCCATATCCCTCATCCCTCCACCCTTTTCCTACTCATGTACCTGTCCAAATGTCTTTTAAATTTTGTAAATGTACTTGCATCTACCATTTTCTCTGCCAGTTCCTTCCACACACAAACCACTCTCGGTGTAAAAAAGTTGCCCCCATGTTATTTTTAAGACTTTCTTCTCTCACCTTAAAAACATGGCCCCAGTTTTGAATTCCCCCCACTCCACAGAAAAAACTCTTACTGTTCACCTTATGTCTGCCACTTACAATTTTATAAACCTCAATAAGGTCAGCCCTCTAATGAAAGAAGTCCCAGCCTATCCTTACAACTCAAACTCTCCATTCCTGGCAACATCATGGTAAATAGTTTATGAATCCTCTCCAATTTAATCATATCCTTCCTATACATCAAATCTTAAAAGATGAATTTTTCTTCTCTTCTGGTTATATACTGCAGGGCTGAAAATACACAACAAATTCCTTGACAGTTGAAAATAAGTGCTATTTAGTTTTTGTAATAATATTTACTACCAGATAGAATCGTTTGCTGTGGAGTAAATTGATACCAGGTTTCCACAAGATTAAGATTCTATTTCCCATTAAGATGGCTCATCAGAAGTAATCAAATGTGTTGCAACAAAAAAACTAAAATGGGTAAAATCATCCAAGAAAATTTAAGTGTATTTTTCTTCTCTGGTATCCTCTTGCATGATCACTGATGATGAAAAGTACAAAAAATTGGGACAGAGTTACTAAATTGCTAGTGTCTTGTTTTTTTAGGCATTTCAGTTAGTATGGCAAATGGCATGTTTGGTCTTCAGTGCAATAGAGTATGATGAAAGAGCAAGGAAATCTGACTTCAGTCATACAGGGTCTTGACAAAAACAGTATTGTGCACAATTTTGGTCTCCTTACACACAAAGATATACTTGTCATACAGGAAGTACAGCAAAGGTTCAGCAGATTGATTCCTGGGAGGCCCATCTCCACTGCAATTTAAAATAAGGGAATCTCGTTGAAATGTAGAAATTTGAGAGAAGGCTGGACACATTGGATACAGGAATGATGTTTACCCCGGTCAGGGTATCCAGGACAAGAGGTCACAGTCTCAGGATACAAAGTAGTCAGTTTTTGACTGAGATAAGGAGAAATTACTTCACTCAAGAGTGGTGAATTTCAACCACAGAAGACCATGAAGACCTACTCAATGAATATATTTTTTAAAAAATACATGTTTTAGAAGTTAATGTGTCAAGGAGATGGGAAGAGAGTAGGAGTACATGGCTGATCCTCTATCTCAGCACCGATCATGTTGAATTGTGAAGTGAGCTTCATGGGTCAAATGGTTTACTCATGCTCCTATCCTGAATGTTTCTCAGGAGGTTTTAAGAAATAGGAGTAACATTACATGAGTCTGCTCTGCCATTAAATATGATCATAGCTCAGTGATATGAGAGTTCACTTTGAGGCTCAAAAGTTGGTTGTGTGTGAGAATTTGTATGAGATAATGAATCAAACTTTGGAGAGGATGTACAGAGGTAGCAGAACAATACCAGAGTTAAGCGACCTCAGAAGCTGGAAGATGCTGCGATTAAGCCAATTTATGACTGGTTATGGGTCCTTATTAGGTGTTCAAGTTTTGATGACTTGAATAAGGAGAAACTGCTTCCACAGAAAAGTCTACTATTAAGGATCATTGGTAAAAGAAACATGGAGAGGAGGAAAAACTATTTTTCAAAGCAAGTTTCAGTTTGGAATGAGCACTGCAGGGTCAATAATAACTGTCTAAGGAAACCATGCATGATGTTTAAAAGAAATGTACAGGGTTGGGGAAAAGACAAGGAGTGGGAATGATTGGATAGCTGAAAGGTTCTATGACATAGATGTGAAGTCAACGTCTGCATAAGTAATGATATTCCTCATGGCAACATGTAGATAAGGAAAAGAAGAGGCTTACAATGTATTCTTAGGAGGTCACCCAAGACAATAGGTGAGGGGAGAAGAAATATGGTTTGCTAGATACATGCTGATTACTAATGTAGATAGCAGTGGTAGCCCAAGGAGCTAGGCAACAAACGATAGGCACTGGAAGTGCTCGGTAGGATCAACACAAAGTTGCAGATGGGATCAGGGCAAAAAAAAGTACCAGTCACAGTAATGTCATGCCAACCTTTGTTACAACACCAACTTATATTTATGTTGTACCTTTTAAATATAAAATATTCCAGGATGCTTTACAGGAGACGTAAAATGGGACTTGAAGCTACTCAGACAGGCATTAGGGTAAGTGAACGAAAGATTAATCAGAAAGGGGGATTTTAAGGAGCACCTTAAAAAGGAGAGTGTTAGCATGCTAGAAAACAGGTACCACTATTCCTGAAGTCATCACAGAAGTTAAAGACTGTAAAAAAAAGTTTGCAGAATCCCTAATGTTCCTAACATTCAGGCCCAGGTTGACAAAGCACAGATAAGGTTTCTGCAATTAACAAGAATGATTTATTTATTACATACAAATAGATTCTAGCTACCAATAAACAGTATGAACCAGTGGCATATAACTGTACTAGTTAAAACTCTAGTCCCTTACAAATGCCCCTTACAAGCACATACAGGCAAACACAGAAAACACGGTGTAACTGGGGAAGAGAATGAACTGCCTTGCCAATCTGTGATCCCTTTTCACAGGATTTGCTGAGATTCTTATGCTGATCAGAATGCTGCTTCTTGATCTTCCTTCTCTGGATGCTTCCACTTGTTTGTAGAGGCACAGGGTGACAGACTCATACTTATTTACAAGTCAGAGCTTATGGCAACCAAAGGAAAAATAAACTGGTTTTCTTCAGACTTAGGGTTTTGTCCTGCAAAGAATAAGGAGATTTCTGGTGCTTGCAGAGATCAAGCTTCTTCTCACTATCTTGTTCACAGCCTCAAGCTGTTCAGTCACCTAGATGCTAAACACAGTTGTTGACAAGAAGGCCTTTGCATCAATAACTGGTCACGAGTCCATAGACGAATCAGCTACTTTGTCGAATGAATCAGTTTGTACATAATCCCTGGTTCCAGCTCATCTGCAAACCTGTTATTACTGTAAAATTTCCTGTAAACATTTACAGGAAGTATCAAACTACTTGTTTTTATAAAGTACAACAATTCTCTATTATACTTTCTTTTTACAGAAGTTTTTTACCCCATTCGTGTACAATCATAAAAACAAAAATACATGAACTTTAGAGAGGGGATAAATTGAGGGTGAAGAGGTTCAGGGAGAGAATTCCAGAGCTTGGGGTTCTGACAGTGGAAGATATGACCACCAATGCTGGAACGGTTAAAATCAGAGATGCATAAAAGGGAAAATTAATGAACCTTGAGTGGGATTTTGACGTGATCGATTCTGGAAGGTGGAGCAAAATCCCCAAGGAAAGGAAGTCAATTTGAAATGTCAGTTTGCAATGGGCCTAAAACAAAAGGCTGAGCAGCATATCTTCTTTGTACGAATAAAGTGGAACTACTATGTGCCAGAAGTTTGCCAAACCAGTGCAAAATATCACCGAATTTTAAGTACAAATTAAATCCAGAATAAATTTGGCTTTCATAATCTTTTGCACTCATTCAAAAAACATCACTCTAGATTTTGGTCCCATCTACAAAACATGCCACAACTACAAACTGAATTAATCCTAACAAAATTCAAAGTGTTCAATTTGTCTCCTCCCTTTATAGCTATGTTTCAAAAGCTAAATTTATTTTATTTAGAAAAGGAAGTGACTTCAAATTAACGAAATTTGTTATTTTGCACTATATTAAATCAGTGTATGGACAACGATTAAAAATGCTCATCTTTAGTAAGTTAGCTCCATTAATCAAACTATACCAATTTTCCCAGCCCTTATGCAGTGACAGCAATGGCAAGAAATATGGGAAAATATGGCAAGATTTTAAATCTCAACATTGAGGATTTTAAAAGTTTAAATTTTTCCATAAGGCTTCAACACAGTTCTGAATTTCAGTAAGTGCTGGCAATTTCCTTATTTCCATGCATTTGTATCTCGTTACTAGCTCATCTCACCTCAATCTACTTCACCCCCTCAGAGCTTCACTTCAAAGCTCAGAAATGCACTCCTGCCAAGGCACTTTGCACACAAAGACAAACAAATGCATCTACAGAAGATGCATCTTATGGCTTTTGTTTTCATTTCTTAGCACTCTGAAGTACTTGCAGGCTGCCAGTCCCTGGCTATAAAAAAAAGCTGTGTAATCTACAGAGGGCAGGAAGGATTAGTAGTTGTGGAGGATGGGATGGATGAGGGCTCCTAATTGGAAATGCTGCATGTAATGTTGAGAAATGCAGTTCAGGAGTGTTGTTGCGGTGGGGCAATGGCAGAGTTAGAGAAAGTGTGAGATATGAAGAGAAGGTGGTGGCACTTACCCTTTTGGAGCACAGAGCACTTTTTTCCCTGCAGACGTGTGCATTCCATATGACCCTGGATACAGTGCTGACCACAATCACCATGGGCAAGCCAGCTGCCTTTGGTGCCTTGGCCTGTTGAGTCATCTGACAGGTAGGGGATAGCCCTCCCGCTCAACCTCACTATCCATCAGAATCCCCAGGGTGTCAACCTCCCTTTAATGAGATGTTTCAGTTTGCTAAGAGGACTGTGTGTGAGCTAACTCCTGGCTTGCAGCATCTGAAATAGTCTGCAGCTTGGCTTTAAATATGGCACCAAAGGTTGGTATACTGAAACATCCCAGCAGCAGTGGGAATTTTGTCTCTCCTGTTGCGTGATTGCATGGGAAGGATGCCAGAGATGCAAGCTGCATAATGAATGAGGTGAGAAGAGGGAAGTAGATGGAAAAAAAGTCACTGTAATCCATGACGGGTCACTTGCCATGAAACTCCAAGAATAACTGCCTTAAAAGGGCAAAACCTAGTTCTTTTTTAAAAGATTTTTTCATGATTATGTTCTGACTTTCAGCAGATTTTATGTTTAGCAATACGCAAATAGATTAGTTCAGATATTTGGAGGGTGAAATATTTTCTCAAAACTAGCTAAATTTGAAACAGTTTAGCACCCAAAAAAGAAACCGCGCTCCAGTACGTAGCGTGAATGAATTCAACATATAGGTGAGATGAGCTTACCATGGAGAGGCTTGCATAGAAAACTGACATGATCAAGGAAGAAACTACAGAGACAGTTGAACAAATGGTTTGGCCTCATTGTAATAAATAGGTCTTAACATTTATATCTCAAATGTGTTTATCAGTGGTAAGCACTCCAACAACACATTCATGGTCAGATTCATATTCCACAGTAACAAATTGTAATCTATAATTGCAAGATTTGTTATCTGTTTCATGCATGTGAATACAACCACAAAAAGAACTTTAACCTCTTTTCTATCCTTTTTATAAAAGTTCAATATGCTTTAAATAGATTGCAGCTGAACTTTGCATATACATCACCAAGCATTTTCAGATGTAACACAATCACAAGATGCTGGTCATTCCTTTCAACAAAAAAATACAAAAAGGATGATGTCAATCCTGAAAGAACTTTTAGTTAAGTAATGGTGGACCTGTTGACAAGATATTGGGCATGAAAATCATCCTTGAAAAACTAAGAGGAATTAGATCATTGCCTTTCTCTTCTTAGATCGGAGTTTGAAACAAATTCATATGGTCAGTATTTCCGATGTCTATTGGTGTTATAGCTATAGAAGGACTCTTGGTAGCCTAAACCCAGATTCTGTAGGATATCCAAGATTTGGTAATTTCACCCAGAAGTCATAAGGTTGGCTGGCTTGTAGGATGAACTATCACATTATTCAGCTGGGGGAAGAAATGCCCTTGTGAGGTTGGAGCGAAGACACTTTGTACAAGAATAAGAGCATTATCTCAGCAGCTGACTATCCATCTTTGATTTGGGAAACCAAAAGGAATGTATCAAAATTTGCATTTTTAGGTTCATGAATGTGAATAATTTTAAAAGGGAAATATTCGAGCTAGGCAAACTTGTTTCCCCCAACAGGAAATAAAAGTCATACTTGCATGAGCTCGACGTTACTTTAAAACTCTAGTCAAAAAAAAATCCAGTGTTCTAAAAGTCTGAAATTTTATCTATTGTACAGTTTTACCTTTATATTTATTCATTTGTTATTATATTAATGGTTCAGACATCAAGAGTATGAAAAAGAATTTAAATTAATGATGACATACAAGTCACTACCTAGGCAATAAAAACACTTATTAGCTATCCAAATGCCATTTTGTTGAAACCTCAATTGTTTACTTGAAGCACTACTTAGAATTTTAGTTGCCCCTCCAGTGTTGCTGACATCTGTAGCTTGAAGTCCGGCTATTGTTGTTCACTAATATAATGCAAAAAATAAGAGAAACTTAATGATCTAAAATAAAAGCAACAGGTGCGTATCAGTATTTTATGATCAGAACTTATGGAAGAACAATACAACACCGAAATACTGAAAACCCTCAATCAAATCTCACTTTATTGTTGGCCAATTTATGTTCTGGTACAGAAGTCAAAATTCTTTTCTTGCTTGGATCTATGCTTAGAGCTCTATGCTTAGAGCTCCCCTGTAGCTGACCTCCGACAAGACGTAGTCAGGACTATATTACTAATTAGCTGACTTCAGAGATACCATACTGAAACTTGCAGCTACAGGAGCATCTTAGTATGCTCACTCAGGCATAGTGAATTGTTAATGAAGAGATCAACTTGAACTTGCATATTTGTAAAATACCCTGGATGCTTCCCCCAATTCACAACCCTTCCTAAACATCACAGTCAGAATAGCACAATTTCTTGAAGTAGAGTTCAGATTCTGGTTCGACTAACCATGTGGGAGCAGCTTCAAAACTGTATTTGCATTATTTTTTCCAAGTACCATGATCCAGACAGAATAGCAGGAAACTGTGCAAGGCATTTGTCTGTTCAGCTTAAAACATATATTAATATAACACCATACAATTTTAACTTTTACCAACTTACAGTGCAAACAAGTTAATTCTGGCACAATATGGCAACCCTCCAGAAAATATCCTGGTGCACAAGGTTCCATTTACGAGAAGTGCAACAAAATGCTGGCTGAATAAAATGTTTTAACCAGAATTATAAGAAGTTAAAACACCAGTGCATCTCCATTTCTGAACAAAGGCACAAGATGAAATCACGTATGTGCCATTTCAAGTTCCTCAAGCTGCCCTTTATGCAAACGATATCTGGCAAGATCTTTTCTGGTAACAATTCCAATTACCTACAAGAAAAATGATAAATCATTGGTATTAAATCATGGCTGTTCTACACTAAATTTGATTTAATTAAAGTTAAAATAGCTGGATTTATTGTCACAAAGTTTATCTCAAGTCCTTCAATTAAATTCAATTAGATATTATAAGCAGCTTTTACATATGAAGGTATTTTACAAAACTGTTTAGCAAACTCCAGGTTCCTAAGGAATCATTACTTTCTTCCCTGATAATTGTAGTTCACACCCTAGACAAATCCACATGTGCTCCAATGCTCATCACTCTCATAAGCTTCAGAGCTGCTTGAGTTTAGGGCATTCTCCTATTGCCCAAAATCTAACTGCTACTTATAAAGTTTAGAATGTGAGGTGTAATATCAGTAACCAGCTTGTGACCAGAACTGCATATTAGTGTTTTTACCTATGTGATGCTTTAATATTTTAGATGCAAATTGAAAACATTTGGTGAAAAGGGCCTTAATGTGAATTGATAAGGTGCTTTATTTCTTGGCATTTCTGGGCAGGAGATGCAATGGGTTGTGGGATGGGTACAAGAGTCTGGTCTGATCACATTTGGAATACTGGGAGCAGTTTCTGCCCCATATTTAATGGAGGATGAGCTGGACTTGGAGGGGGGTCCAGAGTAGGTTTACAACAGCCATGCCAGGAATGAAGGGCTTGTCATATGAGGAGAATTTGAGGACTCTGGGTCTGTACTCAGTAGAGTTCAGAAGAATGAGTGGGGAGCTCAATGAAACTTACTGAACAGTGAGAGGCCTGGGCAGAGTTGACACGGAGATGTTGTTTTCAGTATTAGAAGAGACTAGGACCTGAGGGCACAGCCTCAGAGTGAAGAGACAACCCTTTAGAACTGACACGAGGAGGAATTTATTCAGCCGGAAATGGTGAATCCGTGGAATTCATTGCTGCAAAAAGGCTGTGGAGGCCAAGTCATTGAGACAGATAAGTTCTTACTAGTAAAGGGATCAAATATTACAGGTAGAAAGCAGGAGAAAGGGGCTGAGAAACATATCAGCCATGATTGAACAATGGAGCAGACTCAATGGGCCAAATGGCCTGATACAGCTGCATCAGTCTTCTGGGTGGAGAGGAGATTTGAGAAAGAAGTTCAAAATACAGCAAGTGGTCGTGACTTAAATTCCCCGCCTACAAGCGTGGCAGAAGTGGAAACATTAATTTCAAAAGGCAACTGGATAGGCACTTGGGAGAAACATTTTCTGGACTATGAAGATAAAGTTTGGGGATGGGAACGACTGGATCGCTCTAGAGAGCGCGATGCTGAATGGTTTCCTTCTGTCTGTAGAGTCTATTGGCTCCATCACAAGAGAAGAGTTATATCAAATTCTCTTCACTCAAATGGTAGTTTGTTTCCATAAATGATTTAAAATATAGAACGTCGAACACTTTGACAAGCCATGGGTTTTAAGAGTAGAAAATTCACTGCTTGGCAAAGTATTCTATATTCTATATTTTCTCACTTGGCTGAAATAAAACTCTCCTATACTCTTACATGTGCCTCCTCAGTCTACCAAACAACATGCTCACAGCTTTCCATTTATAATACTTTATGCTTTCACAGCCTTATCTGCACTTTGCTACTTGCTCTCACTGTTTGTTTTGCTCCAAGTATCTCCTTCTGTTCAGAGCCATAAAACATAGTCCTGGCAAAGACCGATTGCAGATAGATTCCAAATAAAATAAGTGAGAGACAGGATAGCTAATTATTTATAAGCCAAATCTTTGAAATCAACATGAATCCCAATATTAATTAATTTTAAGCTCAGTATTTTCTTCTTCAGTAAATTTATATTAAGCCATTTTATTTAAAAATATTTAAATTCAATTTTTTTCACATATTTTCTGCAGAATATTCAAAAATCCCTAAAACAGACACTTTCCATAATTTTTCTTTTAAATTACTCACCCCATTAGAGCCATCACATATCACGACATGTCTCAAGCCAAGAGCACGAAACAATCTAAAGACTCTAGGAAGGGATGCCTCCTTTAAAAAAAAAGCAAATAATCGATCTGAAAATTTAAACAAAAACTTGGACCTGCCTGCAGCGACTTATCCCAATTCAGAAATGATGGCAAGATTACTTGGCTCAAAGAACAGTGTACGGGAAATGGGTTCTGATTCTTCGGGAAGGAAAGTTATGCAAGGGACAACATCTGGGAAGATATGGTAAATCAAGGCGTAGAGCAAAGCAAGAAAGAAAAACATTAAAATAGGAAATGATAAACAGCTGATAGAAGAAAAGGATAGAGTACAAATTTGAATGCAAGTTAGCAGGTTTGGCAGCATCTGTGGAGAGAGAAACAGAGGTTGAGTCCAAAATCTCTAAGGAAGAGTGTTTGAGCTCAAAGTGTTAATGATGTTTCTCCGCTGCCTGACATGTTGAGTTTCTCCAGCATTTTGTTTTTATGTCTGAAGTTGGTGTTTGACTCCTTCATGTATATTCAGTAGATATAACCTAATCAGCAGATCTACTTAACTATTAGCTTGTCCATTTTTAGTACCACCACCAGGATTCTTGCACTTTTTCTTTATTGTTTATCAGTGTTTTGTTTTTTGTAAAAAAAGGACATCTTCCTTCCCTTATTTACTTTTCAACCATGGTCCTACATATACTCAAAATCCTTTATGTTATAACTTAGTGTACTTTCATGAAGTATTTAAAGTGAAAAGACTTCCAATTAATCTAAAAGTAACTGGTCTCTTTATTTAAGGAAGAATGTCAATGCACTTGGGGCTGTTCAGGGGAAGCTCACTAAACTGATACTTGGAATAAGTGACAGGTCTTTTCAGGACAGGTTGGACAGACTGGGCTGGTCTCGTTTCCAATGGAGTTTAGAAGAGGGAGAAGTAACTTGACTGAAGGTTATAAAATCCTGAAGGGTCTTGACAAAACAGATGTGGAATGCATGTTTTCTCTTGTGGCCCTCTTTTAAAATTAGAGGCAGCCCTTTTAGGTCAGAGTTGAGGAGAAATTATTTCTCATGTAACTTTGGACCGTTGTCTCAGAAGGTGGAGGAGGCAGGATCACTAAATATTTAAAGCAGAGGTGGATCCTTCCTTAACAGGGATCTTCGGTTAATGGGGATACATGGGAATGTGAAACACATACAGACCCAGCCATCATTTTATTGAACGGTGAGGTAGTCTCAAGGGACTGAATGCTCTCCTACTCCTCCTTTTTCCATTCTGCTCGTATTTGCCATAATGCAAAAGCTGAATTTAATTTGCTCCATTACTCTCATTTGCCAAACGTTGTATGTATGTCAACTTTAAATTAACATCAAAATTATTAAAACTATTAAAAAAATTGAACGTATACATTGACTGATCAACCAGACAACACTATTCCAAATCACTTTACCCCAGGGACACTATAAGGAGTTGGGTTCATGAATTCGGTCAAGTCCATCGTACAATTTCGCTCATCTTGTGATACATGAATAGACTGGATTGGTGGGAATCGCGGGTAAGCATCTCTGAAGTCTTTAAGTTGAAGTTTCTTCTGCGTGAGATTTGAGCTTGCCCTTTCCACAAAAACCTGAAATAATAAAAACAATTTGAACAGAGAGAAAATTTGTTTTCAAAAAATAAACACTGAAACATTTGTGTCACCAATAATTTGCTCCCTTCAAAATTAAGAAAGAAATTGGAAGAAAATAATTTTATCTGGTTATCCTAAAACTGGAGGCCCAGAATTTCCCAGAAGGTTTCAGTATAACTACTGTTGTTCTGATCATTTTTGTGCATAAATTGTTTGGGCTTGTTTATGCCAAAACATCATTATGCACAATTTTCTTCATTCATTCAGACGAAGTACATTTGAGCAACTGAGGTGTATGTTAAACAAGTGATATCAACATGCATCTCTCTTGGATAAATGGCTGACATATGAAAAGAAGTGCATTTAAACATTTCAATAAGCCTTTCGGATGTTCTATCTCAACTCTCTCAGAACGTACAGCAGAGAGAAACTAGTCCATGCTGAGCAAAAATGAATTAGCTGATCGGATTTGCATGAATTCTAACACACAGCATTGTAAGGGCCTTAATTTTAGTATTTTGATGGATTCAGGTGGCTGGCATTTGGCTTTTTTGTCCACCTCAAAATTTAAAATTCATTCTAAAATAAACAATTTGTTATAGTCTACTTGTGTAGTGCACTTGCATCATAAAAACAGCAGGAAAACTTTCATGGAAGTTAACAACAACTTCAGTCCTCCTGTTCGAATAAAAAAAAATTATGCTTACTTCAAAATCAGTTGTCTAAGCATTGCACAATTAATACAATGCTGCATATTTAATTCAGAAATATACACTTTTGAAACACAAGTACATTGTACGACTTAAAATAAAATGCACTATACTCAACAACTTTCTCTTCAGCAATCTTGAAAGATCTGTATATATCCAGCACTTCACTTTTATTTCAGGTTAGCAATATTTGTCTTTTCCTCTCTATTTGAAAGATTACCTTGTGTTTCAGAAGGACAATTAACTGTGATCGTAATATTAAGCCACATAGTCTTCCAACATTATCACCATCAGGCTGAAAAATAAAAGGCATTTAATAATTATATAGTTATGACAGGAAACTATAATTACTGCATCACAAACAGAAATCATATACTCAACCAGATATTTTGGCTTGCTCTCCAATTTTGTTATGGCTTAAAAGATGAAACTAGTCTAATAAAGTTTAATGAAAACAATGCCAAATTTGGTCTGGAATATTCTTTTCTGGTAGAATGAAAATAGCTTCAGAAAATATCGTTGCAAAATTAGACATAAACCATAAAAGTATTAAGCTGCACTACAGCTGACTGTATATGGACAGAATTAAGTAAAATGAGAGAAAGTGGAGTAACAACAGTAGTCAGTGAGTCCATCAGATCTAGGGTGCAACACGTTTTCCATTCCAAATTTTTCAATTCTCTGAATTGAATATCCAGATGCCCTATGAACTGTAAACAAAGTTAACAGAATACCAAAAACCCCAAATGATTCAGTAACATTTGCTACGTCAACAGATTGTACCGTGGAATAGTTGATCTTATTTTGATTCATGGGTGAGTTGTTATTTTAAACTAAGACACCAAACCAGATCAAATATTTTTTGCTCAGAGGACGAAAATGAAAAGATCAAACAATTATACTAGTTACTCCATTCAGTATCCCTGAATCTCTCTCAAAACATGCGTTTAGCTGAATGCTGTTCTGTTAACTACAGGATATTATAAAAGGTTTGGAGTACAAAGCAAAGGAGGAAGAAAGTGCAGTTGATTTTAAATATTTATGATACGTTTAAAATAATTAATAAAGGTGGATTATAGATAGCTTCCAGTCAATCACACAGCTTAAAGGAGGACTCTTCTGACAGCTCAAGCAGGTTAAATATTTTGCACTTTGGGTCAAAAGAGCAGAACAGAGTTCAGTTTGAGCTCTAGCCTTTGCTGAGACAAGTACACTCAACTAAACAACAATGAAAGAACACAACTTGCCTCAGCAGCCATGGATGAAAGAGATGGGGGAAACAGAGCATAGATTTGTGTACCAATGTAGATGGATAATCTACAACACGAAATCCGACTCAACTTTTGATGTCCTCAAATCAAAAATGTCTTCCAATACTAATTTGCCAGTGCTTGCAAAGATTTATGGATAAGGCACTCGGGATTAGGGGAAGCCACCTGATCCCTCAATCATACTTCAACTGGAAATAATTTCCACTGAGAAAGGGCAAGGGAAATGTAAGAAAACTGATGAAGAAACTTTGTGGAGTCACAGGAAAAAGAAACACAAAAATTTGAAATCAGAAGCTCCCATATCTCTCAAAACTGAAAGACTTTCTGTTCAATTGTACTTATGTTCTTCTTGTGTGCAAAAAAATAAAAACTATCATGCTAAACAGTGAGTCAAATGCAATCATTGTGGAGATCACTGCATGTAAGGAACTGCATAAGCTCCAGGCAGGTCTGTGTTTTGAACAATTTCATCAAACTAATCTCAACTTGACTGCACTGAGTTAATGGAACATGACAAAATAAAACCACTAGTTAAACATTTTAGAAGTAATGGTCAACATCATGAATTCTACTCTATGGATATTAACCACCCAAATCTCTAGTTAAAAACATACCTCATGATTCTCATCTACCACTGGAAATCCATTGTGATTAGCTGATGTGTCACTCAGAATATCCACTATGCGTCCAACCTTCTCAAGTTTTTTGAAACAAGTTACTGGGTAACTCATTACTTCACTAAAAATGAAACAAAGTATTTGTTTTTAAAATATATTTTGACCATATTACGTTCATCTAAGCAACATGCCTTAATACATGCACAAAAATGCAACAAACTAATTTCTCTCCTGCGCTAAAGATCACAACTTTACAGTACATAACAAAACCAAAATAAAGAAATAATTTGAATTCAAGTGAAAAATTGATATTCATAATTTTCTTAAACGTGTTTAATTCGGGGCAAAAATAGTTCTCTGACGGAAACACAATCAAGAATGCAAACAGATAGTAAGAACTGCAGATGCTGGAGTCGGAGATAACACAGTGTACACGGCAGGCCAGGCAGCATCAGAGGAGCAAGGAAAACTGATGTTTCGGGTTGGGACCCTTCTTCAACTTTCCCGCTCCTCTGATGCTGTCTGGCCTGCTGTGTTCCTCCAGCTCCACAAGAACGCAAAGAACTCTACTTACAATTCATGAAAAGTTTAAATGGAGTAAACAAAAGAAACTGAGCAAATCTAGAAGTCAGCTATTATGTTTTCTGCAGTATTTTGGCTCTAGCTAGTTATTTAGCCGGTTAAGCAGTTTTAATGCAAATTTAAAGCAGCAGATTTACTGTTGAGGAGATGGTAGCCAACATACAATGATTTAAAATGATTGGCAAAAGAACCAGCCATGTCCTGACAAAAATAACTTGTTGACACAACATGGTTAGGATTTGGTATGTACGCACAATTGATTCAATAGCAGCCTTCAAAAAGAGTTGGATATGTACATGGAGGAAATAATTGCAGGAATATCAGGATAGAACACAGGAGTGTGACTAGTTAGATAACTTTACCAAAAAGCAAAGACGACTTCATGGGCCAAAGAGCCTCCTTTGGGCTTCACTACTCTTTGCTATTCAGAGAGATTCGGGAATACAATTTCTTTATTTGTGTGCTTTCAACTAGACCAGCATAGTATGTGTTGTGTGTTATGCATAATTGCCAAGGTCACTCTTTCACCAATAGCGACGAATGAAACCAGATTCCACGTCAGGTATGAGATTTCAGATTTTTATTGACGTTTTGAGAAATTGTACCTTACGGTCAGATTTTCCCATAAAATCCAAACCAAGTGGCCTTGGTAATAGTTCTTCTCTATGTGCACCACAGCTTTAATGTTAAGGATACAGCAATCAGTTTTGCTCCAAAACAGATTTATAGTCACCCTTTCCTCATTAGCAAGGATGTAATTGTAACATAAATTGAACAGCATTTCCGATGTAATCTTACATACTGGGGTTAATTGAAGTATTGTGTATAATAAGCACACAGCAGTACTATAACCCTGGCAGACATATTAGAACTGAGACAAACATTGTAACCCATCCATGCTGCTCTTCTAAGTAATAATGAACTGCAGCCATATCATGCACCAAAATCATGCTGCTCCTTCACTTCATGCATTGAGTTAGCCAATAGATTTTCTAAAGCATTTTGTATCTTAACAAGCATGTTATTTAGTTGAAGCAGTTTTAATGGAATTCATAAGCAAAAAATTTACTGCTGCATTTCCTAGGTTTTCCCTATAAGAAGTGGATATGTGATTGTTTGGTAACAAAGAACACTAGTATCACTAAAGGAAAAAAAAAATGTGAAAGCTTTTCTTTTTGGTAAAGTTATCTAACTAGTCACACTCCTGTGTTCTATCCTGATATTCCTGCAATTATTTCCTCCATGTACATATCCAACTCTCTTTTTGAAGGCTGCTATTGAATCAGTTGTGCAGTACATACCAAATCCTAACCATGTTGCCTCGACAAGTTATTTTCTGATGTACTCATCAGGGCAAACTGCAAGAAATAAAAACGTAAAAGGAAAAATCATTTATCTTGTATAAGGGGAGTGTTGATTGTTTGGCAAGTGGAGTCTGTTAAGAGGGACTTTTGCAATAGAGAATGAATCTGTTAGTGATGATTGACAGTTAATGGTCATGCTTTGTTTACTCTATAAACAAGGCAGGTTAGAATCTGATTGGTCAGGGTTTAACTTTTGTTCTGATACCCAGATGTTATCCAACCAAGATATGTGTGATATAGGGATGGTATTTCCATAGTGTTGTAAAATGCAAAATACAATTTTCATAAACATCAAATAGATTTAGATGCTTATTTAATGTGAAAGACAAAATGTGTTCAATTTTGTAAACCTAAATTGGGACACAATAACAATCTTAACAGCAAAAGAAATGTGCCAAGTAATAAAACTTTGAAAAGCTCTATGATAAGTTATACTGTAGATTCATGAAATCAAATCATGCATCCAAATAGTTACCCAAGTATTATTACATTTGATGACATTGCATCATACCCCAGCCAGCCAAAAGACAAGTACATTCTTCCACAAACCCTCTTACTTTCTGGTGGATTTGGACTGAGTATGTACCTACAAATCAGATACTTATAATGACACAGAAAAAAAACAAATGTGCAAAACACAATGTGCGCAAACAAAATGGGAGCTTGGATTTATGAATAAATATTAAAATTGCAAAATCTGTTTGATTTGAGATTTAAACTCAATTTTATTTTGCCAACATATTTTCAAATTCCGAGTAGGAATGAATATGGAACAAACCCAGATTTTCAGCAGCTGTACTTCAGCGTCAGGAGAGAGTCATATTAACAGAACTCAGCTTGACCACATGGTAGATTCTTGACACAACAAAACCATCAACAACCAAAGAGCACGCCTGTCTTTTTATTAAAAAATTGAATTCTCAAAAACTACATCACAATTAGTTGCTCTTGTCATTTCAATAGCAGGAATTTGGAAAAAATGTTTTTCTGAATATAGGAATTTCATGTTACCCCATCAGTGTGATGTAATCCAGAACTGGCAAGAGGAAGTAGGTTTGAAATGAAGAGCAGCGGGGCTGTGTCATTATAAAACCATGATCAATTGGCATGTCTCTTAATTTACAACAGAGGAGAAATATCAACTATACTGAACATAATTATAGTTCTTACCGCGCAGTTAAAGCATGAGATTTTTCAGGAGGTTCCCAGCCAAGGAATGGTACACTTTGCAGCTTAATATGAATGTCATACAGTCCCTAAAAGCAAAAACAATTTCCTATTAAAATTTAAGACTTTGTACTCCTACATTCTACTTCATATTATCTAGAACAAATTTAGATTAATCAATAATGACTGAATATGTTACTAAAGGATATAGAGCATTGCACCCCTCCAGAGTTGACCACAGACCCCAACACATGCTTCCAAAAGGTAATCTTTTGCAACCTTTAATCCCCAAGGCATTGAAGAGAATGGGCAAATGTGACTTTTATGTTTGTTCAGTCTTCCATTATTTTACTACTTTAGTGCATCTTCAGCAAAGTCCTCAGTAACAGGGAATGAGTTCTTCAAGTGTGTCTTAAAGTATAAGAAATGAAAAATTTTTATTTAAACAGCAGTAAACCCAAAGTCAATGGATCCAACAATAAATCAGCGACCAAGTTTCCAAAAAAAAAGCAGAGAAACTACTGACTAAATTTAATAGAAACTTAAAAAAAAAAGTCACTAGCTATTTGGCCCTTTGAGCCTACTCCGCCATTTAACATAATCATGGCTGATCATTCAACTCAGTAACTTGTTTCCTATTTTTCTCCATATCCTTTTAGCCTTTGAGCCCCTAGAACACTAACTCGTTCTTGAAAATACTCAATAGTTTGACCACAGCCACTTTCCATTGCATTTCAAAGTTCAATCATTTCCACAAGCAGCAACAATGTACAACTTAACTAACTATAAAAGTTAAATGGAAAGTCATGGTGCAATAATTAGGAAACTGAAGCAAGCTTATAATTCTAAGCCTTCTGATACTTGCTTAACACAAAAATTATTGTGTTTATTTAAGGATCCCAAAGTCTCTGACTCAGAATTAAAAGTTTATAGACTTCAGACCATTCATATGTACTTACCTGAATGGCTACTCAAGAAAAGTTAGACAAGAAAGTTCCAGTCTAACACTGGGCATTGAGAGTGCCCAAAGTCCAGTGACACCCTGACAAATGAAAGTCAGTCTTTTTCCTACGTGTTCTTTTGAAACAATTGAACAAAAAGCCCCATGAAGAAATGCTTTAAAAACAAAGTCAGAAGTGACACAACACCAGGTTACAATCCAAAAAGTTTATTTGAAATCACAAGCTTTCGGACAACTGATGAAGGAGCAGTGCTCCAAAAGCTTCTAATTTCACAAACTTGTTGGACTATAATCTGGTTATCATGTCATTTCTGATTTTGTGCAGCCAATCCAACACCGGCATCTTTAAAAACAGGCACAGAATGGCAATAGAATGATTTTACGATCCTGCTGTTTTTCAGTTGGTGACTCTCGCAAGTGGTTTCGGAGTCTTAAGGTTCGGAGTATGCCTGTGCCACCCACTATCCAACTAGGAGAGTTTTGCCAATGGTGGCAACAAAATTCCTTGTGAACTGAAGGACGTAATCTTACTTTAACCAAATTACTTATTGGAATGCAAATGAAAAACCATTTGACAGGTCACTGGAAATATTTTTGCCTTATTTACTCTACCAAAAGATAATCAGGTCAGAAATGCAGATACTCTCTGATGATTGCAGTGCTTGCGGCTGTTGTGGTGCAGTGGTAGTGTCCCTATCTCTGGACCATGAAGCCTGGAGCATCTGCTCCAGAGATCTGTAATCATGTCTCTGAACAGGTTGATTAAAAATATCTGCCGAGTGTTCTGCACCATTTACAATCTCTCAGTGCTAAAGGCCTGGATTGATAATTGGCAAGTAACATCTGTGCCACACATCTCCAACAAGAGCAGGTATTACCATCTCTCTTGATGTTCAATGACCTTGGTCTCACCTTTGCTGAATTCCTAACTAACATCATCCTGGCAATTATCATTGACCAACAATTAAAATTGGACCAGCCATATAAATACTGTGGCTAGAAAAACAGTTAAATGGCTGGAGATGCTGCAGCTCCCAACTCCTAAAGACCATTTACCATGTACAAGGGGCAAGTCAGGAGCGTAATGGATGTTCTCCACTAGCTGGGATGAATGCAATCCAACAAACATTCAAGGAGCTTGACAGTTTCCAAGACACAGCAGGCTGCTTGTTCTGCACCCCACCTTAAGCATTCAGTCTGACCCAATGAACAATAGTAGCAGTGAGTATTATCAACCAAGATGCATTGCAAGAACTTGTCAAGGCTCCTTCGACAGTACCTTCCAAACTTGTGATCTCTTTCGCTTGATAGATCAAGGGCAGCAGATGCATGGAAAAACTAACACCTGCTAGATCATCCACTACAATCACCATCCTTGCATCATCTCTGGGTCAAGATCCTGGAACTTCTTCCCAAACAGTATTATAGTTGCACCTACACCACATTCTCAGCTCAATGGCAATTAGGGTTGGGCAATAAATGCTCAGCTCACCAGTGATTGCTCATATCCCAACAAATAAAAGGATTTTTATCAAATCTCCTTAACCTTCTGCGTTTGAAGGAGTTCATTTCCAGTTTCCTCATGTAACTGAATATACTTGGTACTATTCTGGTAAATCTCTTCTGCAATCTAAGTGTGTATTTTCGTTCTTCAAAATGCCTCCTGTAGAAAATTTGTTCAAAATCCTTACAATATTCATAGCAATCTTCAGGTATTGAATGATAGTCATTTATCATACTGGTTTAGAGTCATAGAGCTGTACTACATGGAAGCTGACCGTTACATCCAACTTATCCATGCTGACCAGATATCCTAAGTAATCTAGTTCCATTTGCCAGCATTTTGCCCATATCTCTCTAAATCTTTCCTATTTATGTACCCATCTAGATGCCTTTTAAATGTTGTAATTATACCAGCCATCACCACATTCTCTGGCAGCTCATTCCATATGTACATCACCCTCTGCATGAAAAAGTTGCCCTTTAGGTGCCTTTTAAATACTTCCCTGTTCACCTTAAACCTATGTCTTCTCATTTTGGACTCCCCCACCCTGGGGAAAAGACCTTATCTATTCACTGTATGCACACCCCTCATGATTTTATATACATCTGTAAGGTCACCCCTCAGCCTCGACACTCCAGGGAAAATATTGCCAGCTTATTCAGCCTCTCCTTCAAACCCTTCAACCCAGGTAATATCCTCATAAATCTTTTCTGAACCCTTTCAAGTTTCACAACTTCCTTCCGATAGCAGGGAGACCAAAATTGCTCGCAGTATTTCAAAGGTGGCCCAACCAATTTTCTACACAGCTGCAACATAATCTCCCAAATCCTATACTCACTGTATTGACCAATAAAGGCAAGCATACCAAACGCCTTCTTCACTCTCCTATTTACCTGCGACTCCATTTTCAAGTGAATGGACTTTAACTTGTGCTCCAAGGTCTCTTTGTTCAGCAACTGTCCCTAGGACCTTACCATTAAGGTGTATAAGTCCTGCCAGGATTTGCCTTTCCAAAATGCAGCACCTCACGTTTTTCTCAAACACTGTCTGTCACTTTTCAGCCCGTTGGCCCATCTGATCAAGATCCCGTTGTATTCGGAGGTAACCTTCTTCGCTGTCCACTATACCTCCAACTTTGGTGTCAACTGCAAACTTAGTAAACGTACCTCCTACGTTCACGTCCAAATGTGGAAAAGCAGTGGACCCAGCACCCATCCTTAGGGCGCACCACTGGTCACAAGCCTTCAGTCGGAAAAGCAACCCTCCACCACTGCCACCCTCTGTCTTCTACCTTCAAATCAGTTCTGTATCCAAATGAACATAGAACAGTACAGGCCCTTTGGCCCACGATGTTGTGCCGAACTTTTATCCAAAACCTAAGGTCTATCTAACCTCCACCACTACCTTATACTATCATCCGTATGCCTATCTAATAGCCACTTAAATGCCCCTAATGAAGCCGACTCCACTACCCTCTCCGGCAGCGCATTCCACGCCCCTACCACTCTGAGTAAAGATCTTACCTCTGACGTCTCCCTGATATCTACCTCCTTTCACTTTAAAACTATGTCCCCCTCATAAAAGCTGCCTCCACCCTAGGAAAAAGTCTCTGGCTGTCTACTCTATCTAGACCTCTGATCATGGCTAGAGTTCTCCCCGTTTTCCATTTGATCTAACCTTGCTAACTAATCTGTCAAGAGGAAATTGTCAAAAGCATGACAGAAGTCCATATAGATCACATCCACTGCTCTGCCCTCATCCACCCTGTTACTTCTCCAAAAAACTCAATCAAGATAGTGAGACATGATTTCCCATGCACAAAGCCATGTCGACTATCCCTGATCAGTCCTTACGTTTCCAAATACATGTAAATCCTGTCCCTCAGGATTCCCTCTGACAAACTGCCCACCATCCAGGCCAGGCTTACCAGTTTATGGTTCCGTGGCTTTTCCGTACCATTTTTCTTAAATAGTGGCACCACATTAGCCAATCTGTCTTCCAGCACCTCACTTGTGGCTACCGATGATACAAATATCTGAGCAAGGGCCGCAGCAATCACTTCCCTAGCTTCCCAGAGAGTTCTAGGGCACACATGATCAGGTCCCAGGAACTTATCCACCTTTATGTGTTTTAAGCCGTCCGGCACCTCTCTTTATACAGTGAAAATTGATAATAAATGGTTAGCTAGTATGGACTTGTCAAGCTAGCTTTAGCAGTCAGATGGATCGAATTAGTTAGCTGACACATCTTGCTAAATTAAAGTAAAAATGCTACTTGTAAAATATCTACTAGGTTTTTTTTAGTATTTAGTAAATCATTCTTGAATCACAAATAAAATTTCAATCAACAGAAGTTGCTGGGAAATCTCAGCAGTTCTGGCAGTATCTGTGAAGAGATAATCAGAGTTATTGTTTCAGGTCCTGTGACCCTTCCTCAGAATCCAGAAGTAGTCACAGGACACGAAAAGATAACTCTGATTTCTCTTCACAGATGCTGCCAGACCTGCTGAGCTTTTCCAGCAACTTCTGTTTTTGTTTCTGAATTAGAGCATCTGCAATTCTTCTGTTTTTACAATTGTAATCATGTTTTGTTGTACCCATGTATAAATGGAGATGACCTTAGGGGTTTATAAAATCATTAGGGGTATAGACAGGGTTACTGGTCGGTGTCTTTTCCCTAGATTGGGGGAGTTCAAGACTGGGGGGCATATGTTTAAGGTGAGAATAGAGATTTAAAAAAAAAAAAAAAACATGACGAGCAACTTTTTTATTTTTTACACAGATTATGATTCGCATGTGGATTGAACTTCTCGAGGAAGTGGTGGATGTGAGCACAATTGCAAGTTTTAAAAGACACTTAGGTAAGTGCACGAATAGGAAATGTTTGGAGGGATATGGGTCAGAAGCAGGCGGGTGTGACTAGTTCAGTTTGGGATTGTATTTGGCGTGGACTGGTTGGACTGAAGGGTCCGTTGCCATGCTGTACGACTTTAAAAAAATCCAACCGCTGACCAAGACATTGTCAAATGTGTTGTTATAATGATAAAGTGTACAGCATGCTGAGCTAAGCTGCTGTGATTTATCAAGCACTTAAAGACTAAGCTGTGAATCCTGTTAACAGAGAGACATTCTTGTTCTCAAAACAGACACCAATTTAAGACAGGTATGACATTTCTGAATGTGGTATTGATTGACTTGCACTTGTTAATGCTGGGATCAGTACTGAATCCAAACTAATCCCCAAGTACAATTCAACACTTGACATATTTAGTCAATGAAGGATTGATTGCTCTCAGATTATGTTGCAAAACAGAAACTCTTTTCCATTGGGAGATAGTAAGAACTGCAGTTGCTGGAGTCAGAGATAACACAGTGTGCAGCTGGAGGAACATTACTTTTCCATTGGTTTGTGTTTATAGTGTTTATGTGTTTATAGTTTAAAATAAATCACATCAATTTTTAAATGTTCATATCCCAATCCTTAAATGATAAACATTCCTTTGAAGCAGAATAAATAAAAAGATTTCTTATTTGTGGTCATATATACCTCATCACTATTTATTCAACCGGGTAAAAGTCAAGACCAGCTCTAATTTAGTCAGATTTTGAAGACATGGATTATATTTCACTCAATTGCCTCTACAAGGAGAATCGTTTTGCTCGTAAGGATAAAAAAAAGTAACAACAGAATAAATAAAGGCTTAAACCAGATGATCTGAGAAGAGCAAGCTTTTCAAAGTTGCAAAGCTAGAATGATACAAATATGGTCAAACAGGATACCGTGGTTGAAAACAGACTGGTTTAGTCCCAGATTGTAGAGTCATACAGTGCAAAAGAGGCTCTTTGGCCTAACAAGCTTTCACTGACAAAACAATACTCTAGATCTACACTGGTCCCACTTTTCAGCACTTGGTTTCATAGCCTTGAATGTTATGACATTGAGTGCTCATCCAAGTACATTTTAACAGTGAAGATTTTGCATCAACAGCCCTCCCAGACAATGCTTTCAGGACCCCCACCACCGTCCAGGTAAAGAAAGACGTCCTCAAATCTAAACCTTGCTGCCTTTCATCTGAAATTACAGCCCCTTGTTACTGATCCTTCAACAAAGGGGAACAGCTGCTTCCCATCCACCTTGTCTACACTCCTCAAACTTATATACTTCAATCAAATCCCCTCTTAGGTTCTCTTCTCAAAAGAAAACAAGCCAAGTTCATCCAGTCTCTCTTCATGGCTAAACTGCTCCATCTTAGGCAACATCCTGGTGAATCTCTTCTGCATTCTCTCCAATAAAATCACATCCTTCCATGACCAGAAATACATATAGTACTCCAGCTGTGACTTAACTGTAGGCAGGAAAAGAAGTGGTGTTAGCAGATCCTAGCTGTCAGAGCATGAGACAACTTATCTATCTATCTGGTTTCCTGAGGTCCCCAAATTCACATTTCAGAGAAAATGGGAAATGGAACAAACTATGCTGACAATTAGAACAGTGATATAATGCCTTTAACATAATAAAATATCCCAAGATGCTCAATAGGACCATCACAAAACAAATAATGATACCGAGACACAGATAAGATATTTAGCCAGACGACTAAAAGCTTGGCCAAACAGCCATATTAAAGAAAGAAAATTAATTAGAGCTAGGAAGAGGTATGAAAGAAATTTACTAACAAAGATGACAATTTTAGTATCAAAATGTTGCTTGATTAAACAGCCATGTATAGGGATGATAATAGAGCAGGACTTGTTCAAAGCAGAGTTGCTAATTAATTTTTTTTCCACAAAGCTCACTTTTCTATGCAAACCCAAAGATCAATTCAAGCGTTTTACGAAAATGGTTGAAATAAATAAACAGGTACCTCAATACAGAAGTCACCAACTATTTTGGCAGTCATCAGCACCATCATGACGGGAAGACCGTATGTCACATTTCCAGTTGCCTCCACAATTATGACTGTCAGGCTCAGTGTCATTCGTACAATACCTCCTGCCAATGAAAAAAGTGATAAAAGGGACAGACCAAAACTCAATTACATATGATAAAGTGACAGTCAATAAGCATATGCATTCATAAAAGTATTCGTACTTGCTTCTAATTCTCTTGAGGTCAATGTGATACTGTAAATTTAGATTTTTCAAAAACATAGTAGTAAGACATTTTGTGATATCACAATATCACAAGACCCAAGTCGAGCATAATGAAAGAAACCTCTTCAGAGTTAAAGAAGTTTAACTGTTAATAATTTCCTTTCTCCCCTTTCATAATTAAGCAGACTTGTTTAGGTTCCACATTGCTAGGATTTTCTATAACAATGTTTGCTCTATCAAGTGCAACTATAGTAATTGACAACTACTGTTACTCAGTAACAAGATACATATAAAAAGATGACAGCTGGGAAATGAACTCAATTTTACTGAAGGCCAAAGCTTTATAATTGGGTACCACCCGAATAAAGTGCACATAATGAGCACTGACTCAACCGTAATTTCAACAATGTCATTATCTGCAAAATGCAAGCATCAGGGTGCTTCCGAATGGAAGCTTACTGGTTAGGGGAACTAGTAGTATGCTGCTGTTAAACTTAAAGGCCATCAATTCAAACTAGCATATATTTCTGCCACAGGAAAAGTTGATTTTAAGAAAAAGTTGCACAATACAGGACCAGAGAATTCCTAGATTCTTCAATATAGTTGTAAAAATACCCTGGAGAAAGTCAAACAAACATTTATACACAAATCACTGAAATCAGTGAAAAAAGTTAGTGAATTAAAAAAAATTAAAAGCAAATCAAATCAAACACTGGGTCTTTTTTTGAGAAGGATGGAATTGAAAAGCTGGGAATTAATGTTAAACAGGTGTAGAATCTTTACTAAATCACATGGAGTGTAGTGAACTGTTCTGGTCCCCACATTATAAGAAGTTGAGAGAGAATGGAGAATGTGCAAAAAAAACCACTAGAATGAACAGGAACTGAGAGCTTATAACCATCATGAAATTCAAACAAGGTGCGCCTCTTCTCTGGAGATAATCAAGTTGCCTCTCAGTATTTTAAGAAAGAGATTGATTGCTGATGACTGTGCTCTCCTAACCTACAGTCAGTCAGACCTGCAACATGTAACAAAATATTTTTTTCCTAAGGTGGCATAGCACTGCACACTAAAAATCAGTTCATGGAAAAATGAAGTCCTGCATCAGCCTGCACTCCAAGGAGAAGAAAGCGTTAGCATCAAGAGAACCAAACTGAATGCCATCAAGCAAATTTCTCTATTTAGGGAGCATCATCTCATTATCAATGTCACTGTAGACAAAGGAATGGGCATAGCTTTTAAGGAAACAGCACTTTTGACAAACTCTACAAATGAATGTGGAACAACCAGTCTGAGAGGACAGGTGAACTCCAAGTATACAAGGTGATAGATCTCACCACCCTTCTTTGTGGCATTGAATCAGGGGTCCTGTACCAACACATACATCTTCAAGAGCACTTCTACTAGTGCTGCCTCCACAGCATCCTCAGGAACCATTGACTGGAATGCATCATTGAAGTATTGCAAAACGTAACTATTTGAATCAGTCAATATCTCCAGCATGGGGGCCATTCTCCTCCAAAGCCCATTACTTTGGGTGGGTGATGTTTCAGGATGTCCCCTGTCTAAGGTTATATTGTACAGAGAGCTGACGACTGACAAACGTAAGAGAGGGGCTTCACGCAAACATTTCAAGAACTCCATTAAGTTGTGTCTATGCACTACATCAGCTATTGCCAGTGGGAAGTGCAGACTATAAACAATGATGCTTGGAGATACTACATCAGGAGTGCTACCGTGATCTTTAAGGCTCACTGAAGAGCCAGTATAATAGAAAAATAGATAGATCCAATTGTCCCCAACAGCAATTACATCTACAAGTATACCCACTGTCGAAAATATGCTGATCATGGCTGGAGTGGACGAGACATCAGCAACCAGTGAGTACAATCTTTGTTCATGAAAAAAAATAAAGTGAGGGGGGCTAGGGTAGTCATTGAACAGATATTTTCACTGCGGACAAAGCCAGAATTCAGAACTACAAATACAAGATTGTCACAACTAAACTCTGTCAGGGATTTATGGAAAATATATTTACGAGGAAGCAGTCAGAATGTGGAACTCAATACCACAAGAAAGAACTGAGGAAAAGACAAAGAAGCAGTTGACATAGAAGCTGAACAAACATGAGGGAAAGAAAAATAGAAGGCTATGTGGATTGGATTACATGTTACTGGGTGGGAGGAGCTTGTACATAAATAGCATCAAGTGTAGGCCATTCAATAAAAATCATGATTGATCTGAATGTAGCCTCAATTCCACTTTCCTGCCTAACCCCCTTCCATTACCCTCTATTCCCTTATTAGGTGAATAAACACATGAGCCTCTCTCTTCAGATCACCAGCATCCACGGTCCATTATTTTCTTATCTTACCAGCACGAACCTATTGGGCTAACTGTTTTTTCTGTATTATATAAGATAAATATTATTTCACTAAAGTTGAATCCTTTGCTAAATTTAACACTGAAAACTTTTTATTCAAAGATAAGTAGACAACAAAAGCATTAAAATCAGTTCCTCCATCCCATATAAGCAGTAGGCTTACTTTATAGCAGCAGATTTTACAAAGCATTGCACTTTAAAGAAAAATTCTCCACAATTTGTTGCCAATATTCCTACACATCACAGCAAAGAATTTTTTTTTTGAAGGCTGAGAAGCTGTTTTAAAAATTACTTTTCTGCTATGGAAATAACAGGAAATTATCTAACATCCTGAGACAGATAGTCTGGAAATCCTAACTTTCCAGTACTTAGGTCACTGGTCATGTAACACACTTACCGAGCTGAGCAGCTGCTCCCATTAAAGCATATTTCCCTGGGTCAGCCCAAGTCTGTTGAGTGCAACAGAGAGTAAACCAATTAAATGAAGGACAAAAAGCCAAACAGAATTTTATAAACAAGAACTGTAGCTAGCTGTAATAATGATATTTAATGTTATAAATTGAAAACATCAGTAAGTACAAACAAAAAGTCAAAAAGGAAATACTGCATTTCAAAGATTTTCATTTTCTCTCTGTTCCACTCTGAAAATGTTTGCTGGTTTAAGACTCCACAGGTATCCATCCATATTTTGCCTGGGTGGACATTTTTCAAAACTGAAGGCAAACTATTTTAACTATAGCGCATATCATTACATGACGTGGCAAATTTAATCTGTCCACATCTGCTGTTAATTAAAGCACCCTACCACTAAAATTGGTTAACTCAACAATATCAAGGAGTGAATGAATCTGGGAATTCCAAAGCTCATTGGACTCATTTATGTTTTTTTCATTTAGGAAGTAGCAACAATGATACCTAGCATCAACTAAGACAATAAAAAAAGCAGCCTGTATTCAATATATATTAAAAAAAAAAATCACTAACAAAATTGATTTCCTCAAGGCTAGCCAAAATGGATTCCTCCAAAATACTTTAAGGTCATCATCTTCCTTTTACTTGATGATTGTCCAGTCATAATAAACAAGTTAACTTTCCAGTAGGCTTTGTAATCGTTCCCATGACAAAATAACTTGACTTTTCCCTTTCACCCAAAGACCATCTTTACATTAAGTACCGTGAATACATTTTTCCCAAAGATAAGGGTTCACGAGATCTTTGCATAAACTATTATCAACAAAGAATGGTGATAGTACATATTGAAGCTGCGTCAGATGTGGTTGGTTAGACTCATTTTTCAACCTGTGTCCACTCTTGATTTGTTGACCAGTGAGAATCTTCCAAAATAGACTCAGGGTAGTGCCAAAAATAGAAGAATAAATATAACATACAAATCTATAGTAAACCACACGCATTTCAGAAACCTGCTCACCGCATCAGGTTTTTACATAATACAAGTTCTGAGAACCATCATCATCCCACAGGAGAACTTCATATTTCACATACACCCCAGTGAATCCTTAAGTCCCAATTACCTCCTGAAAGTAGCAGGAATCTTTATCACTATTTAGCTTGCAGGAATATATCACATGGAATTATGGATTTGCTTCATCTTCAGTTGGTATAAAATACGTTATCTTTAAGCTGTAAACACTGAAATAGGTACATGAAGGGTCCTGAACAAATTGCACTATTCTCAGCACAAAAACAGATTTGGTTTTCAATATACAATAAACCCCTGCAAAACAGCTGTTCAATTTTAATTGTGCACACTGTGACCAAGGGAGAAACTAATAAATAATCAAATCATATGTCACAATAAGAATAATACCACTGCAGTACTTAGTGGGATTAGTGGCACTGTAATATTAACATTTGATAGATATTAATATAAATGCTTTATTCTGCTCTGGACGTCCAGTCAACATTTAGTAACCATTGATCAGAAACTGAACTGGAGTAACCACGTAAATAGTGTGGCATCACAGTGGAGAGTGTCCCTATGTCTGGGCTAGAAGATTCAGATTCAAGTTCCATCCTAGATGCATGACATGACATGTCTGAGCAGGTCAGATGAATTAACTATAAATATAGTGGCAACAAGGGGCTAAGAATCCTGCAATGACTAACTTACCTCCTGGCTCAGCAGACAGGTTTTGCTATCTACAAGGCAGAAATCAGGAGTGAGATGAAATAATCCCCACTTGCTGGACCATTGTAGCTCTAACAGCACTCAAGAAGCTTAACACCATCAACAACAAAGCAGTCCACTTGATTGGCAGTGTATCCACATACATGTCCAGAGACTTTGCAATAGCAGAAGTTCATGAAAATCACCTGCAAACTGTGTGCTTGGCCCTTTTAAGTAAAGAGAGTACGGGATCTCTCTTACAGCTGAATGTTACCGTTTAAGTGACTGGCAAGAGAATACATTTAAATGAACCTGTGTGTTCCAGGTTAAGACAAAGCATCATATCAGCCAGTAGGCTGTTCAAATGTACCCCCATTAAAACTGGGTATACCATTCAACTAGACCTTGGCTGACCTTCTATGTCGATACTAATTTTCTATACTATCCTTATATCTCTTGTTATCTTTAAGATCGTGAAACTCGTTGACCCCTGTTTTGAAAATACTTAAAGATTCAGCTTCCACAACCTTCTGGAAAAGTGATTTACAAAGTCAACCACCTACTGGGTGAAGAAATTCCTCATCAGTCCTAAGTGGCCTAAACCCTATTCTGAGGCCATGTCTCCTGTTTCTAAACGACAACTACCCCAGCCAAATGAGACATTCTTCCTGCATCTGTCTAAAGAGCTCCTTAAGAATTTGTTCCACACTTATACCCCTGAGATGAAGTCCTGCAACAAAACAAATAACCTGGATTTTCTCATTTTAATTTTAAATTAATTAACTTGGAACCATTATGCCACCACTAGCCAGGAGTCCCATGTCAGCTCCTTTCATCCTCTAACTTAATCTGCAGAGTTTCTCCTGCTGCCAGTAGACAGATGCACGGTATCTCTCTAGTGTTTAAGTAGATCCCGCCACTCTAGGTTGCGCCACAATGGGTTGAATTAAATCCAGCCCAATATGTTTAGCCCTAACAATGTCATAATCGACTCATAGCCAAACGAACAGCAAGAAGTGTCTTTCGACAAATACCTAGCATACAAATTCTTGAAATAAGCATTTTATGAATTGTTGCATGTATTCAGCAACAAGTATTTACTATTAGAAAGAGAATGAAATCAAGTATTAAATTTTTCAGGAAGTTAAATATACACTAACAAATGCAAAACTCATCTTTTAAAATTTAAACTCCTCTTCAAAAACAAATCCAAAACCTCCATGCAGTACACTAGCTATAGCTCAAGGTTATAAAAGAAAAAACTCACAGAGACTGCTGAAACGTTGGAAAGAAATATTCCAAACAATCTCCCCCACGCAGCACCAATCAGTAAAGATGGAATGAATATTCCACTGGACACTGCTAAACCATATGTCCAACACGAAAGGAAAAAGTAACTTAAAGTGAACAAGCCCAGAGTCAGAGGATTATATGAACCTGTAAAAACAAATCGTAGTGATCAGTAAATACTGTTCTTCAGTATGAACAAATTACATTTTCTTTTATAGTATTCAGTTTTGCTTTTAATTTTAAAAGTACCCTTGCCTCTTTGATATTCAAAGGAATTTCCCCTCACTCACAAAAATGGATACAAGAAATAATTTTACGAACACTTATTGAAAATATAGTGAACAAAATCATAGCATCTACAAAACAACCATCTAATAACATTTTGAGAAATAAATTAGGAAAAGAAGCAATTGCAATGATCCCAAGATGAAAAAGCTAAAGTCTTACGACCCAATATATTTGGGATGGCGGTGGGTGGTGTAAAAAGAGAGAGGGTAAGCAAGCCAATGAAAACACTAAAGGAAGAAAATGGGTAGTTGCAAGTCTATGTGCTGTTCCATAACTAAGCTGGTTACCCAGTGGTAACATCTTCTGAATATAATTATGCCAAGAATTTGTTTTTTGAGAAATTGAAGTTCACTCCCTGCATCTTTTCAGCCACCTAGTCACACCTAGTCACTTTTTTTACATTAAAGACTCATTGTGAATATTAACTGTATTGTAGGTTCATTTCAAAGTCCAAGATGGACATTTTTAAAAACTAGTGTACTTCATAATCATGAAAACAAGTTTAATGTAACAAATTTGTGTGGCTGTAGTAGTTTCAGAACATGCAGTACTGTCTAAATGTGATTCATAGATACAAATATTCATTATTCATGTCTGAATCTTTACCATATAGAACAGCTCCAATTAGATTGATATTTCTCATCAATCTATTCAGAGATGATATTACACATGCCAAGCAAGTGGGATTTGAGTCCAGTCCAGAGGTAGGGAAACAAACTATAACAGATGAAGCATGTGGAAAATATCATGTGAGGACAAATTCAGGACAGCATTATAAAGGCAGTTAATGCCCATTTTTATATGGTTTAGCACATGAATATGGCAAACTGTTGTGACCAAGTGCACTCTTCCCATCTTTCTCTAGTCCCACTACTCCAAGGGTCACAACATTAAATTGCAAACCAGATTCTCAATAAGGCTAACTGTATCTTTGTGGATGCAGTCACTCGGGAAATGACAAACCCTTGGAGGCTTCTTATTTGAAATCAGCTGGATCAGGGATCCAGGTACCATACTAGACCAGCAAGTGTTCTTTTCCAGAACAGGAGAACTGAGCTGGGAAGCTTCTTTCTTTCAGCAGGCTTCTCCTTAACCACTTGTAACAATACCCAAAGTAGAAACTGAAACCCAACAGTCCTATATCCAAGTGGGTGGCTACCAGTAAACAAGCAATTTATAAGTGACTGAGAAATACCTTGTTTGAAAGGATAGGGGAACGTTTGTTTTTAAATCACCTCTTAAAAAAACATCTCGTACCCCAATCAAGTTCCAGAACATGGTGTTCTATGAAACTATCCAAATTCTCTCTGAACTCATACTCTAGGCTACTATCATCAATTAGATCAAGTTCAACTCAAGTTCTCAAAAACTATGAAATACAAAGCCTTCTCAACGGTACCAGTTATTTTATTCAATGACTTCATTTGTACTCTCACCCATTTAAATCCAATGGATTAAAGACTTTAGGAAAAAAATGAGTAGAAATTTAAAAGCTGAAGAAGTGACAAAACAAATTTTAAAACTAACAATATCTATGAAACAGAATAACAATTCAGATGTGTCAGTTTAATGAAGAGGCAACATAACTGTGTCAATAACTCATGAATATGCTTGAACAACACTAATGCAACAAAAACGCCAGTTCTATAGATTTCAAAAGATGAATTGTTTTGCCAAATTTGTCTAACACTGACCTGGAGAATCGTGAAACAGACTACGAACACTCTTTTCAGGAGTATTGAAGAAAGCTGTGGCCATCGCATTGTACTCTCCATCTGGACAAAATAACTGAAAATACAAAAGTCGCCATTAAGATCATGTTTCAAATGAAAACAGAAAAGAGAAAATTAAACTTTGCATGATTGTAATACGTGCATAGCTGTTTACATTGTCAGATAAACAACTTTGTAGTGTACTTCACCACCTGAATTTCTTCAAAGCAAAGAAATTATTCTAATAGAAGCTTCCAAAATTCAGTCTCTTAAAATAATTCAACTTTCATTTGTGTACAACATCATGAACAAAACATCTATTGAACAGTTAATGACCCTCAGAGTAACCAAATATTTACCGGCAACATCTTGGAATATACTTTGACATGAAAACATTTTTTGGGCAGATGGATACCCAGCTTCCTGTGTCTCCAATTATTGAATATTACATTGTCTAGCTGTTTGAAGGTTTTCACAGGAGGTGAATGTCACTAGCTAGGCCAGCACTTATTGCTTGTGCCTAACTGCCCTCGAGAAGGTGGAGCTGACTTGCCTTCTCAAGCCACGCAGTTCTCAAGACCATGACCATGACCATGACCATAAAATGTAGGAGTAGGAGCAGAAGCAGGCTATTTAGTCCATTGAGTCTGCTCCGTCATTCAATGAGATTGTGGCTGATCTGAACTGCCTCAATTCTACTTTGCTGCTTTTTTCCCCATAATCCTTGATTCCTCATTAATCTCAGATTTAAAATGACCAGCCCTTACTGTAAAATTATGCCCTCTGGTCTCAGACTCCTACAAAAGACAAACAACATCACAATATCTACTCTGTCAAGTACTCAAAAAATCTAATGCATTTGGCCCAAAACCATAATGAGGTCGGAAACTAAGTGATCCTTACAGCCAATATTATTCAATAATAACTGACAAATTATCCAATAAACATTAGCATTGTTAAGCAAAAGTTACTGTTTAAAAATTGATTTAAACACCTTTGGCTTGAATGTTAACTGTAAGGGAGGGTTTTAGATGAGGGTAGATTTGGAGAGAAAGAACAGAAAGTACAGGGCAACGATGTAGATGATGATAACCACAACATTAAAAAAAAAGACCAGAACTTACAAATATAAAATTGCTCAAGCAAATCTTGTTAAGAGATAGAAAAATTGTTGAGAAGACAAAATTAAGTGCTCTTTATCTAAATGTACACAGCATTCATAATAAAAAGGTAGATGATTTCATAACAAAAGAAGTAAATTAGCTTGATTTATTACCTATTACAGAGACAATTGCTAAGTGACCATGACTGGACCTGTACATTCAAATGGTGTATATTTGGAAGGACAGGAAGAAATGGGAGGGAGGTAGCCTTGCTTTGCTAATAAAGTATGTGATCAGTATGACAGCAAGAAATTCTTGCTTTGGAAGATCAAGATGTACAATCAGTTAGATGGAAATAAGAAACAGTGAACAGAGAAGTCACTGGTGGGAGTAGTTTAAAGGCCCTCTGACAGTATTTACACTACAGGAAAGAGTATAAATCAGCAAACAATGTGGGCTTGCTAGAAATGGACTGCAATAAAAGTGGGCAAGTTTAATCTTCGTTTAGATTGGATGAATTTAATTGATAATAGTAGCCTAGAGTAGGAGTTCAGAGAGAATTTGGACAGTTTCATAGAATATCATGTTCTGGAACCGACCCAGAGCTTAGGCTATTTTACACTTTTGTGCAATGAGGCAGAGTTCTTTAAAGGCCTCACAAGTAAAGAATCCTTTTAGTACGAGGTGTTAATAACTTGATGAAATTTCACATTCAGTTTGAGAACAAAAAGTGCGGATCTGAAGCTTGAGATCTAATATTAAATAATAGCAAGTTCTACTGTCCATTGTACTGAGTTAAGGGAAGAGGAAAAAGGTTTAGATGGTGGAGAACAATTCTTGGAAGTAAGGAGATATTTCACGACTCTCTAAAAAAGATATGAGAAAGAAAGAAGGGTACACAGCCTATGACTAAAATTGACTAAGAATGTTATTAACAACAAAAAAAAAAGTTGCTGGAAAAGCTCAGCAGGTCTGGCAGTGATCTGAGGAAGGGTCACCAGACCCAGTATGTTAACTTTGATTTTTTTCTTCTCAGATGCTGCCAAACCTGCTGAGCTTTTCCAGCAACTTCTGTTTTTGTTCCTCATTTACAGCATCCAGTTATTTCAGTTTTTATCAAGAATGTTATTACATTGAAATAAGAGATATCCAATGCAGAGATTAATGGTATGTTACAGGATTTGGAAAATGTTAGGAAAACTAGGAAGTAATATTAAAAACATAAGTAAAAGCTCCCACAAGTCCATGAAAAGGAAGAGTAGATAAAACATACTTCTGCCCCTTAGAGGTTGAGGCTAGGGAATTAATAATGGGAAACAAGAAAATGGCAGAGGCTTGGAACAAGTATTCTGAATCGCTTCTCATGCTTGAAACCACTAGAAGTATTGGAAAATAATCAGAAGCTAAAAGTAATTGATGACTTTTAAAAAAAAAAGTTATTAATCAATACTAGTGGAAATAAAAAATCTGACAAGTCCACTAAAATGATAGTCTGCATTCTAAGGTCTTAAAAGAAGTGACAGCAGACATGGTAGATGTATTCATGGCAATCTTTCAAAATTCTCTAGATTCTGAAAAGATCCCAGCAGATTGGAAAACCACAAACGTACCACCACTCAAGGGAGGGAGGGATGGAGGCAGGCCAGCCAGCCTAACATCAGACATTGGGAAATGTTAGAATCATTATGAAGGAATTAGTTGCAGGGCATTTAGAAAAAAATCACAATGTAGTCAAGTAGAATCAATGTAGTTTTATGACATGAAGTCATGTTTGTTACATTTTTAAAATTCGTCAGAGTGGATAAAGGGGAAAACAATAAATGCAGCATTTTTGGATTTCCAAAAGACATTCAATAAGATTACAAATAAACAAGTTACTGCACTAGATAAGAGCTCATGGTGTTGAGGGGGATATGCAAGCATGGAGAGAGGATTAGCCATCTCGCAGGAAACAGTTGGGATAAATGGTTCATTTTTAGTTTGGTAAAATATAACGACTGGAATGCTGGAGTCAATTACTGACATTCTATAGTAATGACTTGGGTGATACGATCCTACATGATTAAAACATCTCAGAGTTACAGAAACGAATTAAGCGCTCCAAATACCACTAACAAAAATGAGTTAACTCAGCACAAAATGCACACAATGTAAACAGAGAATGATTTGGGCAGACATTTTGCGATTTTAATTTGTGCAATAAGAGGTGAAAAGATTTACAGAAATCACAGTTTTAGCTTCCTTTTGTGTTAGCATATACATTCATTGTTGTCTGTCCAAAACAGGCCAAGGTTTTTGCAATAGCAGACAAGGGCTACAGAAAAAAATGAAATGGTTCTCAAGTGTAAATTGCAAAATTATATGTTTCTTTTCTTTAGGTTCCACGGGAACACATCGAAATTACTACTTGTAGAATTAAAATTAACATCCGTAAAAGAGATAATCTGTTAGAAAAGGCTGTTGAATTCAAGATATTAACAAACTTCTAAAGCTCAACTATGACTGCAAGTTTGTTTTCTTGCTTCCAGTCAATACTAACCCTTCCACTCATTGGACACAGGTACACAGATACTGGTCATCTTTCAGGACTGCAAGTTGCTATCTTTCATAGTAAAGCCTTAAACAGGTATTTGATTATAGAGAATATAACAACGCTGCTCCCCTCAATGTTCATTTATTACCAGAAACAGATCACTCAGCAATAATCAGCAGTGCAAATCTAGCCAACATTCTGTTCCAGGAAAAAAGGGAGGAGCTATGACAAACCGTAGCAGCTGTACTAGTGCTCTAACAATACCTGGAAAATTAAATCATGACATTTCCATCTCATTTCTTTTTAATCACAATATTTTATTGCTTTGTTATAACGTCTGTAGTTTCTCCCCAACTGAAGGAGCTGCAGTTGTGTTGTTGAAAAAATAATCTCTGAAATCCAAAATTTTAATCTAGAATCTTGCAAAAATGAAACAATAACTTACTTGGAGTGGATATTTAATAGGATCTTCTCCAATAGGTTGGCAATCATATGTGTACATAGCATAAATCATGATAAAAGAAACTGTAGCAGTCACTGCCCCAACTAGCACAGCTTCAATTACTTGCAAACAGGGACGATGAACGTACCTTTTTAGACAAAATAAAAGCCAGTTAACATTTTATTACATTACATACTGGTGTTAGAAATTGGAAATACGTCTTGTATATATAATCATCAGCTTGAAATAGGTTAGTGCAGTAAATCAATCTTCCAGAACAATGCTTAAAAATGTGCTTCTCTAGAAGCAAATCAGTGAATTATTTTAGATGGTGTAGGGAGCCCAAAAAGCAGTCATGGTTTGATGAGGTCTCTACAATTGTACGTTACAACCGGATGGATATTTTAAAAGAAATAACCACATTTCAAAACTGTGTTAGGACTTCCAATTAATCTTGCTTAAGATGTATACTGGAATGTAAAAGTTTACTCATAATAGACAGGGAATTACTTTAATCACTATGGTTTAATTATTCAGTAAGAAAAACTGGCTACGGAATCCAAAAGTCCTTGATAAACAGCTCGCTATTACGCCTTAGGAAAGCTTTGGGCATGGACTGACTTGAATCAGATGATGAATATAAAACTTCTGATTGTCAAATGAGTAATTTTGAGAACAAGAAGAAGAAACTGATTGAGGTATCAAAATGAGTTGCGATAAAGAAATAAAGTAAGGTCTGATAATCAAGGATAAAAGATACACGCAAAAACTCAGGAAGATAACATTGTGGGTGGGTTTATAGAAGCCCAAGTTTTAGATGAAAAAAGTTGACATTTTATTGGACATATTGTAATAAGGTAGACCTTTAAAGGGCAATCTTCCTTCACATGGCTCTGCAAGCAGAAGCTAGGATCAGCTTTCAAATCAGGTTCTCTAACCAGTCTAACACTAGCTGGATAGCAACTGTAACTCCAGGATTTGGCTCTCAAATGTCAGCTGGGGCATGTTATTCAAACCCACAGATTGGAACGGTGGAAACTTTGACCAGGAAGGGGAGATTTTGAGAAGCCAATTGTACATCAAAAGGTCACATCTTGTCTATATTCTTCTACTGAGCATCATCCACATGCTCTGGGGAAGATTAAAGTTTGGTAGTTGGGACATTTGGTCAGAGACAGTATGTTTATTTGGAAGATTGTTTGTGCCTAAGTTTTCCTCCAGGTCTCATCGGTGTTATGGAATTTAAGATGTTCAATACACAGGCAAAGTCAATGTTTTCTGATCCATGCAGTGAATAGGGTGAGTGGGTGAGAGGTATCCAAGTGCTGCTGATACAAGTTATTTCTCGGTGTTCTCCTACGTAAGTGGGAGGGAGAGGCCACATTTGAGGGAACTGGTAAGCACTTAATTGGAGCTGATCTCAGAGTTCCAGAGATTAGCATCAAGACAAGTGAAATTGTGCTTTTCCGAGCCTGATGAGATGATTCATGGTTGATCTTTCTGGCAGTCTTTCAGAGGTTTGATGCTAAGTGAAGGAACGGTCAAGGTCACGCTGTGCTTTTTCTCCGCAGACAATAACAATTAGAATGCTGTGTGCCTTTCATATGGAATGCAAAGACGATGGACCTGGTTAGGTTTGCTTGACTTCTCCACTTATAAAAGTTTATACCATTTTTTAAAAAGGTCAGAACTTCAGCCAGTTGTCAGGGCAATATCACTGGTGTAAATACATTTGCAAGATGGAGGCTGCTCAATTATGTAGATATTAAGAAGAGATCAAGCCAAAACACTGCCCTGCGAAAAAACATTGTTGAAAAAAAGAACATTACAAGGCAAAAAGCTTTACGGAACCTCAGAGCAGGTAGGCAGTTGAGGATGATTCAAGTCTAATGCTCAAGTAATTTTAAGCTGTGAAGATCAAACACCAAGATGACAAGCAGCGAAGAAAGAAAAGGAGGAAGAGTTGTTCTCACAAGCCAACCACTGTCCCACTGCCAATCTCCTTACTTATCACAGTAATGTGTCTTTGCTGCCTATTTAAATTGAGTACATCATTTCAATGTTGTTGTTTCTTAACAAACTGCTCCAAAACTACATGGGATGCTAACATGCCTTTTTGCCTCTTGAACTAAATCTTACATTGGTCTTTAATTCAGTGCACTAGAGAAAGATAGTTCAAAACCACTATCACAATTTATTATTTCAATCAGATTACTGTGAAAGCAAGGAGAAAATCTGTACATACTCTGCAACACAGTGGCACGATGTGCATGGGCCAGGGGCAAAGAGGAATATGTAAAGATTAAAAAGTTCAACATTCAAAATTAAAACCAAACCATAAACGCAAGCTTAAAAATGAAACCAACTTGTGTTTGCTTGTCATTTACAGTAAACTTAAATGGCTCTCTCTCAATGTGAGAAGGAAAGTCACCATAGTCCCACTTGACAGCAGGATCCTAATGCTCTCTCATTAGAGAAAGATGACTGGTGCTGATTTAACCTAAAGGCCACCACACCTCAGGAGAGAGAAGAGGTTGAGGAGTCCTTCATGAAAACATCAGCCAGTGTGGACTTAATCTACACTATTGGCATCACTTGCCATCACAAACCAGCCAACTGAACCCCTTCAGTTTCTATACTGTATCAGAAAATACAAAATTAACTTTAGAGAATTTTGCATCTAAAGTATCTTGCCAAAACACTACCAAGAATAAAAGAGATATGCAGATTTACTGATGTTAAAATATGCATTGCTCTTGCACAATTTACCTGATTCGAAACATTGTAAGACAGTAATTCAACCGATTAAACAAAGCTCCTAATATGCCACCTGCAGGGTTACAAAGAGAATACAGTGTTAACAGGTTTTTAAAAATAAGTGTGCTAAACATATGTCACCACTGCAACTAAAGACAGAGATAGATTAATTACATTTGCTATTCATAGAAAAAGATATCATACAGTACACACGAATAGAATGCTCCAGTGAACTGAGAAAACTAGATGTCAATAACCATTCCTGCATGACATTTCATGTTGCTGCACCAAATATGCATAAATTATCTGCAGATGCGATCCAAACAATAATGTTCAATGATGACGCACAGATTGCTGCCTTACCTGTTAAAATATCTATTCCAGGAATGCCCATAAAGAAGGGCAGGGGGCAGATTAATTGGATGATTGAGTTAAAAGGTCCCATCAGGGAAAAGTCATAAGGATTCCTTAACCAAACTGTTTGGAAATTACTATGAACACCTGGAGAAAAAGTATGTACCATGACAAACTAACAAGAATACCAGAAAGCTTATGCAGAACTACTATTAGGTACCCAGGAGAAAAGTGAACAAACATACAGGCAGGATTACAAAACCAGTTTAAACAATGATGCCTAATTAACCTATATGGAAATACCACTGATATCAACAATATTTGCTATGTACTAAGATCTATTACCCCAACAGAAATCATGAAAGTGTTTGCTTCTGTTTTTATTCTAAAATTGATTGGTCTGTCTCTGCACTGTACCAGGAAAGCTCTTTAGCTATCTTTCAAAGAATTTCTAACCCTCAAACAGACACCTTACTTGGTCTCAAGCTACTGCAGCATGGCCTGCTTTTACTTTGATAACTCAAAAAATACAGAAGCCATCATGTTATGACATCTTATTGCTTATAACAGTGCTTAACATCCTGTCAAGGCTCCAGCATCAAGATCATTCACTGCAACCTTGAAGTAGTTATTTGAAAATCATTAAAGGTCACTCCCTGTCAGAATCTTCAGTGGGCTTTACCAACCAGAGTAACTTTTAAGCTTGAAAAAGGCATTTGGCTGACAGCAGGTTCAATCACATATGCTCTAGAACATCTGTTCTATGACTAAACATGACTTTGACCTATCATATCAGTTAGGATTGGAACAATACAAAACAAAACACTGTGGGGAGGTAGGGGGGGTCTAAAGAGCAAAATTGCTTACTGCTAAAACCAGACAGCTCCTACAAGTGTTTCTTGGGTATAGTTAAGTGATAAATTCCGATGTGAGGTGGAACTTTATAATACCAGCATGTCAGATGCTCCCAGTCAGAGAGAAAAACATATCCAGATATCACTGAAAGTGAAATACTGTAGATGCAAAGATCGTTACTCTAATAGTTATGTTGCTAGTTTTGAAAGACTGGTGGAAAGAGGAGTTTCAGATACAAATAAAATTCAAAGCTACAAACAAAAGTCTTAAGAAAGCAGCTATTGTGTAAACGACAGCACAAGAGAAAACTAACATGTACCTGAAAATGTTAGCATCACAATAATCTCATTAAAGCATATCACCAATCACAAAAATCAAAGCTCAAACAGTTTAGAAAACCTGTCTCATGAAACCCTGAAATAAATGCCAGCTTTGAAAGCATTTTCAGTTATCCAAAATCATGCAGGATAAAATTTATGAGGATACTTAGCTTCAATTTAACATGGCAAATCAAGCATGTCACACAGACCTTCACAACACCATTAATGCATGGTTCGAATCAGAACGATTTTAGTTTTAACAATTAGCTTGTCACAATAACAAACAATGGATGTATTCTGGGTTATAATATTCAAACATAGTGATTTAATTCTACTATAGTAAATTTATGCATTTCCAGAAAAACAATGCCAATCAAGCTTTTATGTGTGAATTATCAAACACCAAATTTGTCGTCTTATTTTAACATACAAGAATAACAATTCATATCAGATTCTCTGTACGATTACCGATTTGCTGCAAAATTTCAAATAGCACATTGTTTGCATCAAACTGCCTATGCCATTGCAGTGGTAAATAATACGTACCAATTGCACCTACAATGATAAATATAGGAATTTCATACCAATTATACTGTACAGCCTGTAAAGAAAACAAAAAGTAAAGAAATTGAAAGCAAAAAAAAAATGGAATTAACAATACTTGTATACACAGATTTAACTCATTTATCGATTCTGGGTTAGTGGATGCAATACCCAGGACTTTGTCTACAACATTCAGCAATATTTAAGATAGTCAACTGAGAAAACTAGGTGAACAGCCAACAATTATTCTGAAGGACACAATGATGATTGACAAAGGAGAGCTAATGTAATTTTAAAAATTATGGGACTATAAACATGACTGTACTAACCACATGGTATTGGTAAAATGGAAACCAAAATAAAACTTGCAGTTAACATTGATAGGTAAAAGACATGCCTGAGCGATGCTTTCCTTCTACTTATCCTCTTACAAATCCAACTCTAATAAAAATTCAACTGAAATTCTAGTGCCAAATGAACAAAATCCAGTTAGATAACATGTTAGCACATCATCTTTCTTGTCACAACTGGGAAAATGATCACTCCCACATAAAGAATTGAATAAAGTTTCAGGCTTAGCTATATAGACAAAGAGAAGAAATGTAGCTTTTTATCAACTCAGCCTAGCTTATCTTCTGCATACTTTGCATTTTTAGCACATATTAACAAGACGACCAAGGATAAAACCAAGTATTCTAAAAATTAGGTTTTTGCTTTCAAGTTGTTATTGAACATAATTTGTTTAATTGTAGGTGTTAAAAATTCAGGTCTTTCCTTTTGAACTGCTAGACATAACCAACATTTTCCCACAAACGTATCTGGCCACCAACCCACAAAATGAGATTAAATCATTAAATCTCAGTGTTCATACTAAATTAGCTCTTATTGCAGAGTGGAGGGAAATTTTGGATTGTCCTTTATAAAGTGCAAAATGAAAGTAATATTGGAAGTGATTAAAGCATAACTTCCAAACTCACATGCTTACATGGCTTGTCTTAATTGTGCAATCAAGAAAAAGCAAAGCAAAAAGTACAGGAATTAAACAAATATATTCAAATTTGCACACAGTAAGACACCTGGACATTTCCTTTGCACATTTCTTGTTATGTTGATATTTACAGATTGGACCAACATTTAGTTTAGATAGGAGCAGGACGATCTAAGCAATTAAGACAAACTCATCAAGAAGAGAGATGGAGATTAATGTGGCTAAGCCCTGTATCATCCTGTTTTGTCCTAAGGAAGATAAATCATGTCTTTTTTTTAAAATGATGAGAACGTAGGAACTACAGAGAAGCAAAAAGAGATCAGCATCAGTAATGGTATATGGGATGTGCTAACGGCAGTGCTGGTTACTGCTGGTCATTTTACAGAACCAATCGTCAGTGAGGATTCACTCGTACCCACAGTTCTTAAGCCTGAACTGCTTGAAACATGGACTTGCACCATCTTTGCAAGGTAGAGAGTGATTTGAGGCTCTGCTCAATTAGAATACACAACATGAGAGTTTCACTGTTGGGAAGAGAGTAAGTGCATGCACAGAAGACAGTACCCTCCACGATTAACTCACATGGAAAAAGCAAATCCCCTAAAGTATTCATTTTAATTGCAGAGCTCTAAATAAACAAAAAGAACATTTAATTCTAATTAAAAAGACTGCAGGACTGTATTCACTATAATTTAACTTGATTTGTCTTTTGAAAAATTCCAACTCAACACGATGCTGTCAAGACACCATTAGAACAGCTGCAGCACACGAATGAAGCAATTTGTTTCTTTTGACAGTGAACAGTATGTGTAGCAAACACCATTATTACAGAAATTAAAAATAGCTTAATTTCCATGCTTCAACCACACTTTTGATGCCAGCATTGGAATTTTGACATGGCACTTCTGATCTAACAAACTGCTAATGGGATAATACAACTATAAAATATCATTCATTATTTCACTCTTTCTTACCTCACTTTGAAACCGTCCAAAGTTGATCAAACCTGGGTTTGACAGATCACCAGGTTTACCACGGTAAATACTCAGAACAAAGTTCAAAGTAAATGTTGAAATCATTGATGCAAAGAACTGGAACAAAGAACATTTCCAAGAATAAAATTTAATGAAAAAATGAAAAGAAACAGACTAAGGGACTTCATAACTATAAAATACCCCCCAGTGAAGCTGTTTGTGTGTCTACATTAAATACTGCCTCGTTATCAGTTTGCCCCATCATCTAAAGAATACAAAAGTAGAATTTGGCCATGACAGTCACACTGATCCAATAGCTGAGCATCATATGCTGCCTAGAAAGGGAGTGGCGGCATCCAAATGTCCAAGACTCAGTCTCTAAACAAACTGACAATTGTTCCTCTCAAACTGAATAAAAACTGAAACAACTGTGAATGTTGTAAATCAGGAACAAAAAACAGAAAAAAAAAAACTGGAAAAGCTCAGCAGGTCTGGCAGTATCTGTGAAGTCACAAAATCAGGATTAATGGTTCAGGTCCATTCTGAGGAAGGGTCACCTGATCCGAAACATTAACTCTGATTTTTTGCTTCACAGATGCTGCCAGACCTGCTGAGCTTTTCCAGGAACTTCTGTTTTTATTCCTCTCAATCTGTTGTGAATATGTTGCTTCAACACTGCTCTCTCACCTGCAAGTAGATGGCCAGCAACCAGACTTCTGAGCCCATTACCAATGTCATACATTATCAGTGAGAATTTTATTTTAAAACTTTTAAACTAAAACTTTAAATATAAAACAGATCAGTTGTATTATATGTGCAACTCCTAGCATTTAAATAATAACTGAAATGTAACATAATGGACTAAAGCACGTTATACGTGTTACCAAACAAAATTCAACACAAGGGCAGGCAAGGACACAACACCAGGCCAGATGACAAGATTGCTCAAAAGAGTTAGATTTTAAATGAGAAAGGGAGGTGGAGATATTTAGGGAGAAAATTTCAGAACATAATGCCTAACGGCTGAAAGAAAACCTGAAACACTGAAGAGACGTGAACTGGCAGAACATAGACTTGCTCTAGGGGCTGGAGGACATCATAGAATAGAAAGGGGTGAAGACAAGGAGGGATTTGAAAACATCAGAATACTTTTTGCTCTTTCATGGGATGTGAGCATCACTGGGATTGTTGACTATAAAAATAATTTGAAAGAATTAAATCTGAAATAGCAAGCTATATTCATTGCTTGTTCCTGCAGGCTGCCCTGAAAACTGGGAACGTCCTTCAAAAATGTAGGTCTGTAGAAGAATCTGAAACCGCACTTCGAGATCCAGAAGACAGCCCTTTGGGCCAGGATACCAATCTAAAAGGGAGCAAAACTCAATTTAATCAAATCCTCCTATTTAACTAACAGTTCCAACATCATCGTGGTAATTTTTAATGGACCAGTATTCCAAGGCAAGGTGGAGGTACCGAGGTGCGAATGGGTGGATGCATTCATGTTATCATGAGGAGTTTGATGATAGTGAAGAGGAAACAGCCAATGACAGACCCCAGGCAGAGACCAACTGTGACCACATCAGCAGAGGAAAAGCTACTGCCAACAACATTGTGCCTAAGCAGAGTTGAAGACAGCACAAGCAGAAGCAGGATAGCTTTGTTTTTGAGTTAGGTTAGACAGAAAACAGTGAAGACAGGTGAAACAGTAAGAACAGCAACAAGATAAGCAAATCAAACAAACAAAAAGATATTGATAAAATCTTGGAACTGTATTTTGCCGGAATGATTCTGACCTGTACAGCATGAGAACAAAAGTCTGATCAGAGTGCTGCAGGGGATTTTGGAGATGAATTTAGCATTTTAGATAGGACAGTAGAATGACAGAGCTAATCACTTGGATAGGAACGAATACAAGAGTTTTGAAGAATACGGTGTCCCATAATAATTGGTGGTAACTGTGAGGTATTCTATTTTATAAATTGCAATCACTTACAATGCGCCAAGTCAGCAATTGATTCCAGAAGGATGCCCCTTCTTCCAAACTGAAGAGAACACCACCTACAAAGTAAATTTACACAAGGAAGCTTCACTTGAAAAATCACAAATTATATCAAAAATTAAAATCAAAAGAATATTATTCATTTCAAACAAATGCATCACCAGTTTTTAATGCATATAAAAATACTTTCACTCCAAATTATCAGGGCAAAAGCTACTTTTTTAACAATAATAAAAATAATTTAGATAGGTTGCCATGTTCTCCAAAGAATTCGAAATTCAAGACACAAACAAAACTGATGCTTTCACAGTTGTCTTCAGTATTTTAATAGGTATTTCATATTATATCAAATTAGAACCCTTTCACGAAGAGTAATGTTTAATTGTATTGGGGTTATCACACCAGGGAAACTGTAAATATTATACCATTAGTACCAAACAAGGACAGTTGGTGCTTGTGAGCAGCTGTAACTACCCAAGCATATTTTACATAAGATCTTTATGACCAGAACGAGAATGCTGTCACATCAAAGGAAATTGATTTCAAGCCCAAACTCGCGACAAAAAGGTAGTATGCTGATCAACTCCCATGACAGCTCCCTCTAGAAGTACTTGATGGAAATGGTTGACTACTTATGCAAATTCAGGTTCAATTTTCCACCTTTTTAAAACAAATATCACTTTCTCTGAGTTTTTTTTCTTCCCCAAGATAGAAGGTTCACATTCATGAAACATTCTTTTTTGACATGGGAAACTTAAACTTTGCAAATCTTTTTGATGAAAGGCGATTGATCTAAAATGCTAACTCTGGCTCTCTTTACACTTTTGAAATCTTTTGATATTCATCATGAGAACAGCATATTCCTCATCATATAGTCGCTTACCTACTGGGGCACCGAAAGCAGCAGAGACCCCTGCTGCAGCACCAGCTGACACAAAATCTCGTTTCTCGGTATCTCTGCGAAAATACTCAAATATCTGAAACATAAAACAGCAAGTTGACATTCATTTTCTGTCACCTACTTTAAAGCTATAGGCTTGTTTTCTCAGACTGAAAATTCAAAAGCTGCTCTAGCCACAACTGCAGTGATAAATCTTCAGACTAAAAGTTTCTTCAATAACAAGCAAAGTACTTCCTTTCTCGAAGTGTAACATAATTGTTAGGACTGCACAAATTAAAGACAAATGAATAGGTAAAATTTATACCCATTTCCACAGACGACGTACAGAGCCCAGTAAACACCTCAACAATTAATTTCTCCCTTGCCCAACCACAGTCATTTGTTAGGACAGAATTTGAACATTACTTAAGAAAAGAACTCCTTACTGAAGCTCTTCATCTTGAACAAATTCAAGGAGGGAAACCGAATTTATATTCTAGGCAGAGTGTTGATCGGTTGGTAAGTGGACTCTGCTTGGTACAGGAATTGCTATGAGAATGGGAGCTGGTTAGCTCAGTTGACTGGCTTGTGAATCAGAGTGACACCAACAGCACAGGTTCGATTCCTACTCAGACTGACTTCACCACGAAGGTCCTCCCTTCTCAACCCCACTCCTTGCCTGATACATGGTGACCCTCGGGTTAAGCTCACCACTAAACATCTCTGAGACAGCAGCCCTCTGGTCCTCTAGGACAATGGTGACTTTACTTTTTACGCTATGAGAATGCAGCAGTTAATGATAATTGACAGTTAATTGCCAGGCTTTGTTTAAACTTTAAGCCAGGTAAATTGACTCTAATTGGCCATAACATTGCCCTAAGAAAAAAAAATGAATGGCTGTCACTTGTTTTGTTGAGTTGAAAAAGGTATCCTACACATCAAGTTCTTTCTGTCTTAAAGGACAGGGGCCTGTGTATTTAGAAATACATATAGCTTCTAATTCTTGCAATGCTATACACTGGGAACTCAAGCAACAATCGTAAATTGGTTGCCAGGATAATTCCTCACATACTCAGTACTATCCAGCAATGTTGTTTAACTGCAGAACCGCATTGAATGTTGAGAATTTTGTAAGCATGGACAAGTTGAGTAGGATCAGTCCTTGGCTTGTTAAGTAATCAGCCGAGGGATATACTGCTTGATACGATCCAGAAGACTTTAGGACACTTGGCCTATGCAGCTAGCATCAGACCAACACTGAAATTCATATACCCCATTTCTCATTGTGTAAAAGGTAAAAGTGTTGCAACTGCATTACAGCAGCGTGAAACAGCTAGCTTTGTCTGTTGCTCAAACATTTGAGATAGCTTACCCATCTAGGGTAACTTAAGGCAGAGTGTGCACTTTTCAGGATCAAGAGATCACCTTAGAACTTTTCCTACTTTGGCAGACAATGTTGTTGAAAATGGAACTCAACTGCACAAGTTGCTGAGTCCATAAGTCATGCACCCATGAAAAGTCTAGATCACCAATGATATGGTTCTACAGCACATTTCTATGGCTTCCTTGAGTGCTACATTGGTGAATAGGCTAGCTCAAATGAGCACACAGTCAATTATCATTAACTACTGCATTCTCCATGGCAAGGTCTACCAGAATCCACTTGCCAATTAATCAGCACTCTCCTCTCATGCAATTGTTGGTTTTCCTCTTTATTGATATTCATGCAAATTGTCCAGCTGAGCACAAGATAAAGAGTTTCAACTGAAAGTATTTCATCAGCAAGAATCAAATTTAGTAATTCTCCATATCAATAAATTTCAGTATGCAAGGTTCCCAAATTAAAAAAAGTCAATCTAAATTTCATATTAAATTTGCTCCAACACAAGAATTATGAACAAAGGTGTATTAATAATTCATTAAAATGTATAGGCCTAGAGTTTCTGCTCGTTTTCCACTGAGATCACACACAATCTGGATAGAGTGAAAGGAAGCAGCATAAACGATTTAAGATTGTACAACCAATGTACATTTGTACATGTAATTTATGCTGGCCTTTATGGATCTTTTAAGATTCATAAAGTCAATCACCTGAAACAATCTCAGTCCACCACACTAATTACGTCACCAGGGCAAATTGGTGCGTATTCAGAGGTAAACATCATATGCACCCAGAATTCTGGGCACATAGATTCACGATCATATCAACAATAATGGGTAACTGCAGTAACCGGCAGTCATCAGAAGTCTCATTCAAATCTGTTTCTTCTGTTGACAGTATAATTATTTTAAATTACTTTATCTAAATTCAAATTCAGTCAATTAATCCAGCCTTGATACACCATAGGTGTGGCTAATAAACAGAAATGACCAAGTGACCTGTTTGTTCAGTTGCAAGAATTACTTGAACAAATTAGCAGTTTATATTCAGTCACCCAGAAGACTCCAATTATTGACTAGAACACAGCCAATTAAAAAATGAACCAATATGCGGGAGATTTTACATTTGGGGTTATGTTAATGGAAAGAGAAAGTAAATAAGAAGAGAACTGTGTGAAAACTAACCTTAAAATCTCTCTTCAAAGTTGAGGATCTGCCCTGTGAAATGCCAGCTGCAATTACAGCACCAGAATGAATCATAGGACCTTCCTAGAAATAAGAGTCAGTAACATGAACACACAGCTATGTTAAAATTTAAAAAGTAATTTAATCTATTCAATTTAGAATGAATTACTGATCTCAATTTAATCCATTTCAAGTTCTGCAGCACATTTCATTTTAAAAATCAAACTATCTTACAATTACACAGCAACATTAAAGCTATCATGCAAACAGAATGGCTGGATTGCCAATATAATTTTCCCCAGTAATTTAGATTTATTTTTCCTCAGTTACAGAATGTTTGCACTGTTGACAAAACCAGCATTTATGGCCCATCTTTAACTGCCCTCTCAAACCTGGTGCTAAACTACGTTCTTGAACTGCATATGTTAAAGCTACTTCCACAGTGCTCTTGGATGGAGGACTGCGGGATTTTGACGAATCAAGAGGGCCTCAATCCTAGGATGGAATTGAATAGGGTGTTTTTGGAGGCGAACTCAATGAGGCAAGTGGAGAATATAGTATGCTTTTACACCAAGTTATGCATTGCAGAAGACTTTGGAGAATCAAGAGAATACATAGCTTCTGACCTTCATTGCTGCACATTAATTATGTGGTGTCTTTGGCTAGCAGTGAGCCCAGGATGTTTATGGTGCAAGATTTGACAGTGGGAATGCCATTTATAGTCAAGGGGGAACCTAGATTGACAGTCTAGCTAGAGAATGTCATTGCCTGACAGCTGTGCAGCACAACATTACTTGTCACTCATAAACATAGTGGTACTCTCTGGTTGAGGAGTTTAGAACTAGAGGGCACAATTTAAAAATAAGGAGGATGCCAGTTAGGTCTGAGATGAGGAGAAACGTTTATTTTTTAGAGCTTGGTGATTCCTTGGAATCCTCTATCTTAGAGGGCTGTGGAAGCTCAGTCATTGAATAAATTTAAAACAAAGGTTGATAAATTTTTGATTATCAATGGCGTAAGGGTTATGCAGATAGTGTAGGTAAAAATGAATTGAAGTGTTCAATCAGCTATCATTGTGTTGTTGCCCAGTTCCTACAGTCTAATGTTATGAGAAAGCATAGATTTTAGGCAGACATGTGAGCAATCTCAGATTTTCATGAAATCAACAAAACTCAGAAATACTGGTAGAGAGAGTTCAGCTGCATTTCTGCAGCCAGGAAACAACTTTAGTATGAAATGAAGTTCTGAATTTAAAAGTCTGTTGAATGATTTTAATGGATTTTATACAAATAAAAACAAGTGCAATAAATTACCCATTGAGGTTGGTATCATTCTGTGAACACTGCCATACTCCAAACTTCCACCAATTAGAATATTTCAGAAATAAGTATGTACAAGTTAAGCAATTTGCAATTCCTGTTTTCACTTTATACTTATATTTTTCAATGATCACAACTCCACTTTTTTTTTTAAATTCACTCACTCATGGGACGTCGGCATTACTGGCTAGCCAGCATTTATTGTCCTTCCCTAGATGCCTTTGAGAAGATGGCGGTGAGCAGCCTCTTGAACTACTGCATGTGCTGAAAGTAAACCTACAATGTTGTTAGGGAGGGAATTCCAGACTCCAGATATAGTAACAATGAAGGAAAGGTGGTAAATTTCCCAGTCAGGCTAGTGAGTGGTTTGGAGGGAAACCCGCAGATGGTGGTGTTCCCAAATATCTGCTGCCCTTGCCTTACTGGATGGAAGTGGTCTTGGAAGGTGCTGATTAAGGATCTTTGGTGAATTTCTGCAGTGGGTCTGGTAGATAGTGCACACTGCTGCTATGGAGCATTAGTGATAATGGGAGTAGATGCTTGCGGATGTGGTGCCAATCAAGTAGGCTGCTTTGTCCTGGGTGGTGTCAAGCTTCTTGAGTGTTGTTGGGGCTGCAGTCATCCCAGCAAGTGGAGAGTATTCCATCACACTCCTTACTTGTGCCTTGTAGATGGTGAACAGACTTTAGGGAGTCCGTTGTTAAGTTACTCACTGCCATATTCCAAGCCTTTGACCTGCTATTGTAGCCACTGTATTTCTATACTGAGTCTAGTTGAGTTTCTGGACAATGGTAATCCCCAAGATGTTGATCGTTGAATATCCTTGAATGTCAAGGGCTGGTAATTGGATCATCTCTTAGAGATAATCATTGCCTGGCATTTGTGTGGCATAAACGTTACTTGCCACTTCACACTGGATATTGTTCAGGTCTCGTTACATTTGAACACTGGTTACTGCTGTATCAGAGGAGTTGCAAATGATGATGAACATTGTAGAATCGTTGGCAAACATCCCCACTTCTGACCCTATGATGCAGGGAAGGTCATTTGTGAAACAGCTGAAGATGGTTGTGTCTAAGACACTACCCTGAGGAGCTCCTGCAGACATGTCCTGGAGTTGAGATGACTGACATCCAATAACCACAATCATCTTGCTACATGCCAGGAATGACTGCAACCAGTGAGGAGTTTGCCCTGATTCCCATTGATTCCAGTTTTGCTAGAACTCCTTAATTCCACACTTGGTCAAATGTGGCCTTGACATCAAGGTCTGTTACACTCACTTCACCTCGAATTCAACTCCTTTGTCCATGCTTGATTCAAGTCTGAAATTAGGTCAGGAGCTGAGAGGCCCTGGCAGAACCCAAACTGGAATGTTGGTGAGCAGTCTTTGTGGTTCTGTGCACACAGACATTGCAAGATATGAATGGTCAGTCAGACCCAGCCAGGACTTCTGCAATTTCTTATACTCCATCAAATTGCCCAACAATTTTGTTAAACACAACTTACAACTTTTGCTTCTTAACTGCAGCTCCTTATTTTAATCCACTTATTTCTATCCCGCTAAAAAGGAGCAAAACAGGAAATACTGAATAGTCTGCACAGCACATGATAGGGCTAATGCTCTCTGTTTAAAATAACAATGCTAATCCTGCACTGCAGCAAAGTAGGTTTTAGGACTTATCACCAACTTATTTGTATCTCTAACAGAAGCTAAAAAATACTTATTAATGGATCGCTATTAAAAGCATACCAAAACAATGACTTGCTTTACAAGATTAATACAAGAGTTCACACTTGGCTTAATTGTAACAACATATTTTGGGATTAAATATGGTACTAATTGCTTAATGCATGACTTTAATAGATACCACAAAACATTTTCAGATTTCAAAGCCACGAGGGAAGATGATACAATGCAGTTCATGCAGGATATGGGAAGCAGAACTTGTGTGGAAACTGCATGTGGCTCTCTGTTGTACATTACCTTCCCAACTGCCAGTCCACCAACGACAGAGGAGATCACACCAAGGACTTTGACTATCAGAGTCTGCAAGATAAATACAACCATAACTCTGAAGAGTAACAGTCTTTGCAAACGGATGTAGGTCAGTCAGCTACGATATGAGTGGACAGAAAGCTACAGTCCACCTGCCTGCCTAGCCTCTTGAAATCTCCCCTCAGCCTACAGCTTCTTTCACCAACAACCACAGGCGCCAGTAAACATTTTAATCTTACACCCTTCCTTCACATCCAAATATTTGTTTTTGAGAGTTATGGCATTCATGAAGCAATATGCTTCGTTTACAATCTCTAAGCCAAGTTTGGTTCCAACTTGCTACTTTGCCTTGGATCCTGTGGGCTTTGATTTTTGTGAGCAGTCTGCCAAAAGTCTGTTAAAATTGGCACAGAATCTATCAAATTCACTACCTTCACCCTTGTTAACCCCTCAAAATATGACATTGTTTGTCAGACCTAGCCTTAAACAAATGTGCGCTATCTTTAATTAGTCAAGGTTTATTCTTTCATCAGAATTTTTCCAATAAATTTCCAATATCCATGCTCGGCTGATTGACTTGTGGCTACATGGCTTATTCCGTTCTCCCTTGAGATCTAACTGCTGATTTATAACCGCTTATCATCACATCCAGGCTGCTGTACTCCCTGCAATTGTTTATAAAGCTGAGGATTTCATGACATTTTTAAAGCAGCATGCACTGTATTGAATGCTGTCTTGAAAGCGTGATGGTGTGTTTGACCGGGGGCGGGTGGACGAATGTGGCTTGACAGATTCTTGGAGGAGTAGGAAAGATGGTGCTCAGACAGTTCACATATCTGAGAACAAGAGAGGGAAAGGAGGCTGCAGATGGGATAGAAGTTTGCAAAGACAGTTTTTGTTTGCGGAGGGTGACGATGACAGATTTGTTGAGAGGTTAGTGTTTTCATAACGTCATCTGGTATAGGGACAGAAACAAATCTGATGGTCAACAGTTTAGTGGGGATATGATGACGACAGTTGGTGGTACTGGTCAGGTACAAAAATTAGCCAAAGTTGGAGAGAAACTAGAAAAAGATGCATGTTCAAGGCAAGGAAAAGGAGAAAAATGCATAGACAGATCAACAGATGTTTCAAGTCAGACAGTGCAATTTTCCCTTCCGTGGGATGAACGAGGAAGTTGGCAAGAAGGGCAAGTAATTGGGTGAGATGGCCCTGGAGAGATAATGACTGAAGTAGCAAGAATGAAGAAAGCAAGCACTGGGCTAAAAGGAGGTAAAGCAAATATTTAATGGCTTTGCCTTGCCACCAGCCTGCTTTCTCAAATAAGAGAGGCTGGTTTCTTGAACGGGAATCTACGGAGATCTGCCTGCTAATTCATTTTGAAGGGTGGAGTTCTCTCCATTTGCCCAAATTAGGGGCACAGATGAGCAAAAGAGGGTGGACACAGAAAGCTGCCACCCTATCCTTGTCTCTGACACATTCTGCTCTAAACCCCCTTTCCTATCAGATTGGAAAGGAAATTATCTCCCTTCTTGCCATTGGATCCCCTGAAGACCAAGTGTCCAGCATGATACCTAGGACCAGAAATCTAATTGGCAAGATGGGACCTCAACAGGAGCCCATGATTCACCAGTCATCTTGTACCTACTTGACTGGAGCTTGATCCAGTGAGCTCTCTCACTGGCGAGAGTGGCGAGTTAGTCAGCATTGACCATTGCTGCCCCCACACTTAATGTTTTAAGCACTAAATCTTGGCCTTAGGTGGCAGGGAAGGCCATGAGTTTCTCAGTTGGGAATTGAGGAAACAGGGTTTAAACTTGCTGATTGGTCAAACAAAAACTTCTGTATGTTTTCTTTGCATGTCAGAATGTTCCCGGAATAGAAAAAAAACAGAACTTGACAGAGTACAGCCAAATCTCGAGATGAATGGCTAAACTAGCTGTGCACCTTAAAAGTTCATATGCATCCTGTGAATTAACATGAATGAAGAGGAGTACAAATCAGCATGGGAGATGTTAATCATTTTATTCAGAATAAGGAACAACAAGAGTCATTGCAGAACCAACTCAGTGAATAGGAGCCAAAGATTGGACAGTACTTATTTTGCTTCTCCTGTAACAGGAAAACAACATGCAATATGTTTTAGGCAAATACACATTCAAAAATCAGCATAATATGTCTCCTTTTCCCTTCTCTTTCAAGGAAGCTCATGGAGAACACATTTTCCAGAACCAGATCACCATGAGCCATATTCATTTTATGAACAGGTATTGCTTATATCAAAATATGACAAGCTAATTACAGAGTGACACCACGGTTTGTACCAGAGGACTAGATCATTTCGCCCTTCAGTTTCTTCCATGCTTGATCTGTACCTCAGCTCTATGTACCCACCTTTGATTTGAATACATTAAATTTCTTTTCAAATTTTAACACAGTTACGTGTTCATGTTACTGACTCTTATTTCTAGGAAGGTCCTACGATTCCCCACCAGAGGGCAAAGCTATTTACCCAATTCTGTTGCATACTACTACAATTTTATCCCCTCAATGTAAAGAGTTGAGTACTGAACTATCACAAAGGCCACAAGTTTAGGTAAACTGGCCTCAATGTAACTGTTCAAATCAAGGTGCAAGTCTAACGTCCTAGTTTCAATAATGAATTAAAACATTAATTTAATGCATTATAGATATGAACAAGAGTCCCAGATTTTCATGAAATGATTTAGTGTTATGACATGGAAACAGTCAATCCGAATCAGCCTTTCTATCTCTGTACTTGCTACAAAATAAAATTAAATCAGGGACCCCACCAAATATTCACTCCAATACTGTCTAACTAGAATTTTGACTAATCAATCAGAGACTTTGAGAATAATTAACATACAAACTGCTATCTAGAAATTAAACACAAGACTTAAAGTTATTGTTTATCCAATAAATAGTTAGCAGAGAGAAAACTAAACAACAGGGCAAGCTGATTAATGTCTGTGCTTTAAAACAAAAGGCTTTGGGTCTTCAGCCACTATTCACACAAAAGACAAACAATTAGTGGATAAATGAAAGAAAATAACAAAACTGACCATATAATTAAAATGGCTTTCAAAACGCTTTGTTTCAGACACAAATTTGGACTTTTTTCCCGGAACACATCCCTCACGCCCCGTCCCCGCAACAATAACCAAAAAAGAATCCCCCTCGTCCTCACATACCACCCCACCAACCTCCGGATCCAACGCATCATCCTCCGACACTTCCGCCATCTGCAATCAGACCCCACCACCAAAGACATTTTTCCCTCCCCACCCTTATCTGCCTTCCGGAGGGACCACTCCCTCCGCGACTCCCTTGTCCGCTCCACACTCCCCTCCAGCCCCACCACACTCGGCACTTTTCCTTGTAACCGCAGGAAGTGCTACACCTGCCCCCACACCTCCTCCCTCACCCCAATCCCAGGCCCCAAGAAGACTTTCCACATCAGGCAGAGGTTCACCTGCACATCTGCCAATGTGGCATACTGCATCCGCTGTACCCGTTGTGGCTTCCTCTACATCGGGGAAACCAAGCGGAGGCTTGGGGACCATTTTGCAGAACACCTGCGCTCAGTTCGCAACAAACAACTGCACCTCCCAGTCGCGAACCATTTCAACTCCCCCTCCCATTCCTCAGATGACATGTCCATCCTTGGCCTCCTGCAATGCCATAGTGATGCCACCCGAAGGCTGCAGGAACAGCAAATCATATTCAGCCTGGGAACCCTGCAGCCCAATGGCATCAACGTGGATTTCACAAGCTTCAAAATCTCCCCTCCCCCAACCGCATCCCAAAACCAGCCCAGCTCATCTCCACCTCCCTAACCTGTTTTTCCTCTCACCCCAAGCCACACCCCCATCTCCTATCTACTAACATCATCCCATCCCCTTGACTTGTCCGTCCTCCCTGGACTGACCTATCTCCTCCCTACCCCCCACCTACACTCACCTTTACTGGCTCCATCCCCGCCTCTTCGACTTGTCTGCCTCCTCTCCACCTATCCTCTCCTCTATCCATCCTCTATCCGCCTCCCCCCC
>JAHRHZ010000023.1:36562891-36598129 GCA_024137785.1 Ginglymostoma cirratum | reverse complement strand
TTAAGAAATGGTCTAGGTTTCAACCTGCACCCCCTCTCCAGCCCTTAAAAGTTGCATGATCATTTCTGATCTGACAGTGATATTTAATTCTGCTTGTCAATAACAATTGGTCATCATGGGATATAAACTGATCAAAAGTAAAAGACTATAGAGTTAAATTGGCTATGAAAGTATCTACAAATAGGTGTTAAGATAAAAAAAAGAGATTTTTCAAGAATAATCCAGCAAAACATCTTGGGAACATCTGGCACAATGTATAGAACTATGATTATCTACTTTCTTTTTTTTAAACTAGACAGGAATCACCTGTTTTTATAATCTGGTCCTAGGAACCAAGAGAACTGACAGTATGGAAAGAGAATAGGTTGATTGAAGACAGGAAACAATATTCTAAGCTGCTAATATAAAATACTCAGGCCACTAAAACATCATAATTACCATTCAAAGATGGTTCTCTGGACCGTGGTAATTAAATAACATTATAAGAACTCCAGTACTGTCAGAACATGTTTAACAGACTTAGAGTACAATTGTTGTATGAGCTGATTACCACTTGCCCAAAGTCACAAGACTCCAATTATCAGAATTAATTAACTGGGATACCGCTAATTGATCCAAGTCGAGCTAACTCACCAGACAGAATTCACAACTCAGAAATATTTGGTCCAAAAAATGGACCTACGGTGATGTTCATGCTCCACGCACATTTCATTTCATTGCACCTCATCAATATAATGACCCAGGGTTTGCAGTCAATGGTGAAGCAAGGGAGTTCTCTGATGACCCGGCAAACATGAAAAAGGTCTAGCTGACAGAATCAGGATATCTGTGGCAAGAACATTACCTCTCCCGGTGTACAAATGATTGCAGTGTTCTTAAGTGGAGACTTCCAGCATCAAGCTTTATACGTAGCCAATCCATTTAAAGATTACTCAGTGAACATCATGAACAGGCAAAAAATTACAATTTAGTTTTGAAAAAATCTAAATCGTGAAGTAAGAAATTTAATAATATTCCACTATTTCCTTCAGGGCCAGATCAGTTGCTTAGTGATAGTTATTATCCAGACCACCAAAGAACCTGTTAACCTTCAACACGTCTTTATATGGTACTAATGCGAAAACAACACAGCAAGGAAAATGTGTAATTTTTTAAAACATCTCTGGAATCTTGTAGAATATTTGAGTAGGACATAACTTACATCAGTTCTAAAAGAATCAATCGTAAATTTTCTCGAATAATAAGAAACACTGGTCTATTTGACCTGGCTACCCTTGATTGAGATGCAGTACCAGACGTAAAATACAAAAGCTGTGTAGCTAGCTGTCAGAAATGAAAGCTGAGGCAGAAGATGATCAGGCCACACATGCAGGTGACATCTTGGAGGCGTAGAGAGAGAGTTCAAAAGGTCTAAAACCTGGAAATTTGCAAGAATAATTGCAGGCACAAAATAATTGAGGGTTTTTCAAGACTGACCAAATAATAACCATAATATTGTTGCTTGGTCTATTGAAAAAAGGAACTCTAGAAAGCTACATCACTAGGACAGTTGTGATCCATAAGAGTGAGAGTTTCTAGAAGTGTGATCTATTCATGATAACCATAGCTGCTAAACCTGTAGTTGTCATACAGGGCTCCCAAACTATTCGGCATGAAGAATAGCATATTGTGGAACAATTAATGGTAGGGCTTTGGGTAGTGTTGTAGAACAAAAGGACCTAGGGGTGCAGGTCTATAATTCTTTAAAGTTTGCATCACATATAGACAGGATGGTTGAAAGGGCATTTGCTACATTGCCTTCATTGCTCAGTCCTTTGGGTATAAAAGTTGGGATGTTATGTGGAGGTTGTATAGGACATTGATGAGGCCTCTTCTGGAATACTGTGTCCAGTTCTGGTTGCCCAGTTATAGGAAGGATATTATCAAGCTGGAGAGGGTTCAGAAAAGAGTTACCAGGATGTTGCTGGATATGGAAGGTTTGAGATATAAAGAAAGGTTGGATGGGCTGGGACTTCTTTCACTGGAGCGTAGAATGTTGAGATGTTACCTGATAGAAGTTTATAAAACAAATGAAAGATAGAATTGATGGTAATTGTCTTTTCCCTAAGATGGGGAATTTCAAAACTAGGGAGCACATTTTTAAAGGTGAGAGGAGAGAGATTTATAAAAGGCATGAGGCAATTTTTTTTTTAAAAACACTGAAGCCAGCTCACATGTGGAATGAATCTCCTGAACAAGTGGCGGATGTGGGTAAAATTACAATGTTTAAAAGACATTTGGATGAATACATGAATAAGAACGGTTTGGAGGGATAGGGGCTAGTAGCAGGCGGGTGGGACAAATTGAATTTAGGATTATGCTTGGCATGGACTGGTTGGACCGAAGGGTCTATGACTCTACGACTCTATAACTACGTAGATATATAATGTCACATGGCTGCAAGGAGTATTGTTAATACTGGTTAGTTAAGAAGAATCTTCGTTATGATATCTACTTGAAGTGAAATTTGCCTTTTCATCTGATGTATCATTTGCTTGTTAATTCATGTTTATTCTGCATTGGTATATACTGGAATAAAAATTACATGAAGTAATTTTTTTTGGCAACTTCTTCATTTGAAGGTTATTTGGTCAATCTGTTCTCTTACTTACAATTTAAACAGAAACAGAATTAACGTTTCACGTCAAGGTCCATCTGATGAAAGGTCATCAATCCAAAACATCAACTCAGTTTCTCTTCACAGATGCTGCCTGCTGTGCTGAGTAATTCAAGCTTTTCATATCTTTATCAATTATTTATGGGGTTTCTAACAATGAGGAAGGAAAAACAGAGAAGTTCACACTTTATGAAGTGATTTTGCTAATGGGTTCTGCTGGGGCAGGTAAGGAGGGGTTCAACCTTTGTAAGAGAGTGAATGGCTGATTTTAACTTGGAAGATTCCATGTTGGACTTCACTTGTGCTAAATACACAGGTCATGATCCGAGTCAGAGTGGTAATAGGAATAAACATTTACAGGCTAGTCAAAAAGTCCAAATTATGTTGTTAACTGAAACTAGATTCCTCCTACGAACATCAGAGCTATTGGGCAATATCCATGGTACCATGTTCAGTATTTACATTCTTTCTTCCCACAGTAGCAGGGTTGATTCTCCTCCTTCAGATCACAAATGGCTCTTCATGTGAATTGAAACTCTATTTTTTTCCTTTCTTCATTGGCCAATGAACAACTTGCATTTTTATGTAAAGTTCAGATATTTTTATCCAAGAAATACTTCAATATCCACAAAAGGGAAAGCGCCTGTCTTTTTTACCTTTGATTTTTTCCCTACAAGGAGAAGCTGACTAAGACAAAAGGGCCGCCAGTCTGCAGGGCTGAGAAAATGGCAGCCACAAGGGGGAGGTGGGGTGACCAGCGCACAGTGCACCATGTGCCCAAACCGGGCCATCAGTTGATGAGGCCCGAAACTTGGCCAACTCTTACAATTCACCCTCCTCCTCTCTTATGTTTTTGGTCTTATTGAGTATTTCTCTTGTTCTTTATTTATTATTTCAGTATTTTTCTTTAACTATCACTTTATGCTTCTTCAGCCATGCCAAACAACCCAGTTTCTCTTTTTGATCATTTGCCCCAACTTCCATTTATTTTTGTGGGAGGTCTTTTTTTTTAAACCCCTATGTTTTCATCACCGCAACATCCAAACAATCTTTTCTTTTGAAAAATATTTCAAAGACTAGGGTTACATTTTTAAAATGAGAGGAGAGAGATGTTTAAGAAAAAAAGTCCCAAGTGTCTTTTTTACATAGAGGATAGTTCATGTGTGGAATGAACTTCCTGAGCAAGTGATGGATTTGGGTACAATTACAACATATAAAAGACATTTGGATGGATACATGAATAAGAAAAGTTTGGAGGGATATGGGCCAGGAGCAGGCAGGTAGGACTAGTTTAGTTTGGGATTATGTTTGGCATGGACTGGTTGGACTGATGGGAGAGATAAAAGGTACTGCAGATGCTGGAGAATCCGAGATAACAAGCGTGGGGCTGGATGAACACAGCAGGTCAAGCAGCATCATAGGAGCAGGAAAACTTGACGTTTCGGGCCTAGACCCTTCATCAGGGATCATTTCTGATGCTGTGTTCATCCAGCCCCACGCTTGTTATCATGGTTGGACTGATGGATTTGTTTCTGTGCTGTTGGACTCTATGATTCTATTACTTCAGTAGAAAAGAGAACACTATTCTCACATTGAACTTAATGCCTACAACTTTTTAAAAATCATTTTTACTGGTTGGATATTAAGCATCATCTACACTGTGCTTGAAGTATTTATGTTCCTATTTACTTTAATACAGTAATGTGCAATCTTAAAAACTGATCTATTCATACCAAATTATGTATGTTCCAATTTTAAATTACAAAATAAATACTGCAGAGATCTCACTCCATAGTAATTCTCTCACTCGGGCTCCCTTACTGCAAAATAGCAGAGCCATATACACTTGACCCAGATGGTACCCAAAATCCAGGTTGAAAAATGCAAATCAAGCTCAATAAACAAGATTAGCATAACTAAGTCAAGAAAAGAGCTTCAGTTGATCTGCCTTTACATCTCAATGTTTGCTTTCCTATACTTTCCAATACAGCTCAACACAAATCTCAAAAGCAGTACCTCATCTGTTCGCTAACACGATGTCACGCTTTGCTTTTAATACGAAGTTTACTAACCCTAAGGCTCAGCTAACCTTCTATTTTCCTTAGCATAAGGCATTTGCAATATTGTGAGAATCAGCAATTGGGAAAAGGGAAGGTAGCTTCATAATCAAGTTAGCAATCCATCAGAATACACAAAGACTTGTGGGTGCTTAGCAATAACTCACATTTTCTTCCTTTATTAGCATACGATTGACTTGTAATTTTGTGTAAAATGCAGTTGTTTTTAATTGAAGATTTTATCTGCTCTTCTCAGTTTATTATGCTTTTATTACACGTGAATCTGATATCTTTGCATCAACCTCCATCATGACTATTCCTCTGTTAATCTGACGACATGTAATATATTAATTACTTCATCATAGTATTGATTGTTTTCTTGCTCATTAACCTTTAATTCATCGGCCTACTGTAGGGTACATATCAAGTATCACAACCTGTATTTTGTTTTTTGGGGTCTAAACCAGGCTTGAAGTTGTATTTTCATTCTAGAAGCCTCCTATCTACTATAATATGCGGTTGGTTACCAAGAAAAGTCTGACTCAAAACCTTGACACAAGAATAAACATGAGCTACACCAACCCTTATTTCAGATTTCTCTATGTCATATTGCATCGTTTTGTTACTGTCGGGCCTCCTCTCTCCAAATGAGGAAGAACAAACAGAACGGGCAGTCAGCAAGAGCTCAATGTCCAAACTTGCAAGTCTCTCCAGGAATGCCATTTGGTTCTAGTCAATGTCCACGTTAAGTGGCACAGCATGCAACTCCACAACAGTCCAATTCGTCCACACTGACCAGGTTTCCTAAACTGTACTATTGGCCCATATCCCTGTAAATCTTTCCTAATCCAAATGTCTTTTAAATGTTGTAACTATACCTGCCTCTACCACTTCTTCTGGCAGTTGCTCCACATACACACCACACTCCATGAGAAAAAGTTGACCCTTGGGTCCCTTTTAAATTTTTCCCCTCTCACCGTAAATCTAGATTTGGACTCCCCTACCTTGGGGAAAAGGCCTTAGCCATTCACTTTTCTATGTCCCTCATGATTTTATAAACCCCTTTTAGGTCGACCCTCAGCCACCTCCAGGGAAAAAAAATTCCCATCCTATCCAGCTTCTCCTTATAACTCAAACCTTCTGCTCTCTGTAACATCCTTGTAAATTTTTCTGCACCATTTCCAGTTTAATAACATCCTTCCTATCGCAGGGTGACCGAAATTGTACACAGTACTCCAAATGTGGCCTCATTAATGACTTGTATAGCTGTAACATGATGTCCCAACTCCGGTACTCAATGCTCTGACCAATGAAGGCAAGCATGCCAAAAGCCTTCTTCGCCATCCTATCTACCTGTGATGCCACTTTCAAGGAACTATGTACCTGCATCTCTTGGTCTCTGTTCAACAACACTCCCAGGGCCCTATCATTAACTGTGTATGTCCTGCTCTGGTTTGTCTTAGCAAAATGCAACACCTCACATTTATCTGCATTAAACTCCAAATGCTATTCCTCAGCCCACTGGCCCAGTTGATCAAGATCACATTTTACTCTTGGATAACCTTGTTCACTATCCACTACGCCACCAATTAACGCAAACGCTTTCTTCAGTGAGAGAAAAGCGTTTCATCTGTACAGTTCTGAACCAGTCTTGCAGCTACACACCACCCAAAGCTGCCTGCAACTAGACATCATGATGTACAGCTCTTCACTCTTTTATCTTGCAACAAATTCAACTCTTCCAAGTACTCTGGGAATTTGAATACAGAAATATAAAAATGCTTTGCTCATAGACAGAGAAAACAATGGTCACTAGTAGTGGTATTATTAATAGACTATTAATCCAGACAGGCAGGGACCCAGCTTCAAATCAAATGGTGGAATTTGAATTTAATAAAGAACCTGGAAGGGTTCTAATGATGACCTTGAAACCATTGCCGACTGTTAGGAAAGCTCATCTGGTTCACTGATGTCCTTTTGGGAAGGAAATCTGCTATCCTTACCTGGTCTGGCCTAAATGTGACTACAGACCCACAGCAATGCAGTTGAATCTCAAGTGCCCTCTGGGCAATTAGGGATGTACAATAAATACATGCCTGGCCAGTGACATTCATACCCCAGAAATAAATAAAAATGAAAGTTTGTGCTGATCAAGTACTGACTAAAAATATTCTGAATTGAGGCTTCCGACATCATAATATCCACAACATCCATATAATGATTTGTGACATGACAGCACAAAACAATCAAAATTATCCAGATGATTTCAAAGTTGGAATCTGATCAGAAATAACATTTTTCAAACTACTCAAGTCACGCTCACAGTTACCATATCATGAAATTGGATCTAAATTCAAGGATTGCCAAGATTAACAAAGAATAGCAGAATCCAGAGATTAGATTACAATTTTGCATAGAATGGAGTGATGACAGCACCTGATCGACCTTTCAAATTACAGGTCATCATTTATAAAATTTAACATATCAGAAGAGAAAAATACCTTTTTTTTAAAAAAAGTGAACTCCCCAGCTTGAAATATCATGCAAATCTTTGAAAAAAAGATTCGACTAATCCAGCAGCACCAACTGCAAAGCATCATTTCAAATCTATCACCGAAATTGACTTCTTGTTTACTATCAAACGCCTGTTTAAACACAAACTGATCGACCTCAATGAGGGAGAACAATAATAAGGAATCTCCAAATCTTTCCTTACTTGTTTTTACTACTAATTCCAAAACAACTGAGCCCTGAAGCAGCACTGAGGGTTCCATAAACATCAGCCGCGGGGAAATGACAGGCGCCGTGTGTTAGCTACAAACATTGGCACCGGCTGGAAGCGGCCAGGAGCTAACCAGCTGGCAGGGACTTACCTGTCGGGCCAGTCCCGGGCTCTGAGAAGCGCTGGGAGAGCCATTCAATAACGGAGTATTCTCTCCGGGCCGACCCTCATCATCTTTACTGGACCAGGAAACTTTGTTGGCCACATTCGCCATCTTACCAGTCCCGTGTTGTTGCCAAGAGACCAGTCCCGTGACCTCACTACGACGAGTCCGCGGGATCAGTGCACTCCGCCCGTTGCATTTCACTTTTCAACTCAAAACAGTTCCATGTCATTTCCCCCCAAATCCTTACCCTCATTCATTCGGGTGCTGTACCACTGCGCAGACTGGATGAGATTAAAAACATAAACTGCTGGAAGATAGTTTTTATTTTATTTTCTTTACAATTTCAACGCATTTAATAAATCCTTTAATATTTTAGGTGTTGACACATAATCCAGAACACAGAAAGACTTTGAAACTCTTTCTCAGAGAAGGCAAAATTAAGGGAATATAATGAAGCATTAACTGGAAACAAATAAGAAAAATGCCGAAGAGGAGAAGGGGCAGCTAATGCATCAACAACTATTGTTACTGGCCTATTTTCTTTTGTACATAAGCATTTTAATTTATTTCTCACCTAATTTCAACCTGGAACATCTTCCTCTCTGAACAATGGGCTGAATTTTATATTTTTTTGGCTAAGTGTTACTTGCATCAGGTTTCATAGAGGGTCTCTCCCTGTGAGATCTCTGACTTATGAAATGTCAGAGGAAGTGGTGGATGTGGGTAGAATTACAATGTTTAAAAGACAATTGGATGAGTACATGAATAGGTAAGGTTTGAAGGGATGTGGGCCAAGTGCAGGCATGTGGGACTAGTTTGGTTTAGGAATATGTTCGGCATGCACTGGTTGGACCGAGGGGGCTGTTTCCGTGCTATATGATTCTACGACTTTATGGCCTGCCTGCCTGTAAGGTGCCCCTCTTGCCTGATCCTAGTCCTATTCTAGCATTCACCATTTCATGGAGAACCACCATACACTGAATATGTGCCAAAAGACAGACATTCCTGTTGTCCATGCCATCTTTAAATGCCCCCTGTGCACCCAAACACTGGCATTCTGAAGTTGCCCTGATTGTTGAAAGACAGCCTTTCTGAAATGCTGCAAGAAGCTCAATAGAGTTCTATGCTCCATCAGGGTAAATGCTTCACTCTTCTGTCTGTTACTTCACAGGCCTCTGCATGACCTACTCACTTGCCCGGGACACTTCTCTGCCTTTTGACCACCTGCACCTGCACTAACAGCTGTGTCATCTTCTTTCATCTCATTCAATTCCACCTCCCCACTTCTCTCATTCCAGGAGAATACAGACCCTTACAGGGTGGAAAGAGCCAGAATGAGTGGACGAATGCCAACATCAGGCTCCTCACCTCCTGTGAGGAGAAAATCCTGTCCCTCACAAGAGAAAACTGGGTCGGCTCTTGCGGGAATGGTAAAATACCCATGTCTTGCCAGTCAAGTAAGTATCTTTCTTCATTTCGTTGCAACACACACATTAACCCCACTGTGTGTATTATTCATTGTACGCCACTTCTAACAATTGATCCCTCCCTGAGTCTCACAGGTACCAGTGCAATGTCCACAGCCTCCATGGAAAAACGGGCTGCTCTGCCAGAAGGCACCTCCTCAACCTCTGAGGAAGAGAGCTCAGAGGAAGCATTGGCGAGGCTCAGATTCTGACACCTCATTGTCACCATCACAATTCGAACATTTGGAAGCACAATCTGGTGAGAACTTGTGACATCTGTGCAGCTGGCTGAGGAAGACATGCCCCTAACTGCTGGCATTTGAAGGACTGCCAGAGACCAGGCAACTGGTTAGCCCCAGGCAGGAGAGGACCCTGTGGTGTGGGCAATCAGGTACTTGGTTTAAATGCATGGGGGGTGGGGGATGGAGGAGGGCATAGGAGCAGCAGACAGGCATGTGTAAGGCAATGCCTCGTAGCCCAGAGGCTGCAGGAGTGCAGCTATGCAATGGGGACCCAGCTGTATCAAGCATGTGATTGTCTGGCTGCCATAGAGACCTGGGTCCTGCACTCTTAGTTTATGCTGAATATGTGCACACACCTGCACTCCATTGCCCTAGCCATAGGTCCTCAGGAATGAAGACATGGCATCAGTGCAACAGGTAACCTGGTGCTCACTCCAGGTGGCCCTTACTCACAAAGGCACAGGGGATGGAGTGCCAGGAGACACCCAGCTGAAGGAGAAAACACACACGGGCTGGTTTTACATCTCATCTCAGGATGTTCCAGAAGCATCCCTGTACCCCCAACATGCTCGCCACCACCCCCACCACCGCCCCCGCCGTCCAAGCCTTAGAAGTTCAAGCCGAGAAGGGTTCACTAGCCTCTGGCAAGAAGATCCTCACCAGATGTGGACAATTCTGACACAAGTGCCACTGAGGTCTTCTCACCTGACCAAACCCCCAAAGCCAACATGCTCCACTGCTGAACAGGATCTCTCCACCTCAATAGCGAAACCGGGACAACACTGAGATGTAGAGGGAATGAGAGAAAATGAAACCTTTTGAGGGCACTTTGGTGTCATGGGTGACATTGCACTGCAGAAGAAGTATCACATTTAGACGAGGAGACACAGGAAAAATGCCATTGTTTGTGCACCACATCTGTTTGTTTGAGTCTCCGTGTGGATTCAAACGTAAATCTGCCCCCATGATGCCTACAGGATGTACAATGAATCAGTTTCTATGTTGAGAGCCTATTGTAGCATATGGAAGCAAGATGAACAAGGCATTTATAGGGTAATGGGTCCTATTGTCACCATTGCCTATTTGGTCAGACATCTCTATTCCTTCCCTGGTCTCTGTGTGGAAAAGTGTTTATGTTGAATGAAGTGATCAGCAATGTCTAGGGCAGTGGGTTATAGAGCACACAGGGAGCCAATGCCAACAGTTAGGGACCTCACAGGTCTGAGTCCATGTGTAATGTTCTTGCCCTATAAAGGGTCTCACATAAGTGGGTCTTGCAGCTTCCTTCCTCATGGGGATGCTGTTAGCTTCTTCTACCATGACAAAAACCACTTTATGCCATGAAAGTGGCAGCTCTCCAGCAGCAGTAATTCCTGCAGGTGTAGTCGCTCCCCAGGATGTCCCTGAAGAACTCCACAGTCAGCCCATCCAGCAGTGGGGCCTTGCCCCTCAAGAGACGAATAAGGGCACCTACCAGGTCCTCTAAAGCGATGGGAGCATCAAGCATGCTGGCATCCCCTGGGCTGACCTGCAATAGGTTCTCCCTCAGAACTCTGCAAGTATCCTTGCTGGATTGATCCAGTGAGAACAGAGCTGTGTAATAGGCTGTGGTCCAGGCCCAGATGCACAAGTAGCTGCTGACGGACCCTGCCTTTTTCCCAGCAAAAAGAAGAAGGGAGGGCTGCAGTCCAGGTCCTCGGGGAACCGGATCCATAATCTCACGTACTCACCTCACAACCGCTACATCCACCATAGGCTGACTGAGATGTAACTCCAGGTCAAGCATCTCTTCAATCCTGGATTTACGCCTCTTTGTTGACTTCCCCGCGTACTCCTGACAGAAGACCCGAACATGAGTCTTTCCCACATCCCACCACAGCCTCAGGGAGGAGAAGCCCCCTGCTTTTTTCTGCATCCGGCCCAGAACCAACAGAATGAATCCCAGAACTAAGGTGGGGATGAGGCGGATCTCAGTGGAGGGGGATGGGGGCACTAGGGAATCTATCAGGCCGCTGGACGATGACTCTGTGTCATCCCAGCACCCACCACCAAGTCCTCACCCTCATCTGGGCTATCGTCCTCGGCCCACTTCCCCTGCCCCACTTTGAGAGTGGTGGAGGGATCTGTCCCACCTGCTTGCTCTCTTCCCCACAGTCACAACATCCAGGATCACTGGCAGGGGGGGGTCACTTGGTGGATTCCACTGGGCGGGTACTGGGTCACCAAGTGGCAGACACTTGGGTCACCAGGCCCTTCGATGGAAAAAGACCAAGGTGCCTGGTAAAAATGTCTGGGAAGGAGTGAGGAAATCAACCTGTTTGGTCCCATTATCTAAGGAAAGATGTTGGAAGCAGTCCAGGGAATGTTCACTCAGTTGATCCTGGGTAAGAGGGATGGTCTTATGAGCAGCAGTTGAGTAAGATGGGTCTCCACTCATTGGAGTTAAGAAGAACGAGAGCCAACCTTATTGAAATATTAAAGATTCTTAGGCAACTTGACTTGACTGGCCTACTTCTGCTCCTACGTCTTATAGTTTTATTTGCACCTCACAAGCGCTGAGCAATAACCATCTATAACAACAGAGAATCTAACCACTTCCTATTGACATTCAATGGAGTTTCCATCACAGAATTTCCCAATTGTCATTATCACAACGAGTTACCATTAATCAGAACCTGAACTGGACTGGCCATATAATTTCTGTTCCGACAAGAGCTGGTCAGGGGATAAATACTGTGCAGCAACTCCTGACTCCCCAAAACCTGTACATTATCTCCAAGACACAGGTCAAGAGTGTGATGTAATACTCTCCAGTTGCCTAGATGTGTGCCACTCTTACAATACGCAAAATGTTTTATACCATCCAGGACAAACCAGCCCACTTGACTGGCACCCTATCCACCACTCTCAATTTTCCTGCTCTTCTGATGCTGTCTGACCTGCTGTGTTCCTTCAGCTCCACAGTGTGTTATCTCTGGAAATCTATACCATCAGTTGTAACCCAATGCAGAATTCATGAGCCTTTCTGATTACAATCATACCTGTGAAATACAAAATGAAACTTCCCTTTCCATTTGAGTTAATTATTTCATATCCTGGGGTCAGTTTAGCTCAGTTGGCTGGATGGTTGGTTTGCCAAGCAGTGAGACATCAACAGTGTGGGTTCAATTCCCATCACCGGTGTGAGGTTACCATAAAGGACCCTCCTTCTCAACCTCTTCCCCCACCTGTCATATAGTGTCCCTCACATAAAAGCACCACCAGTCATTGCTCTGTCTTATGAGAGAGTATCCCTACGGTCTGGTAAGACTACAGTGACACAACATTTCACATCCAGATTGAGTGTCACTGACAGGCCCAGGCAGTGGCCAAGCGTAAGCAATGAAAATAATGCATGAAAGCCTAAGCATCTCACCCACCACCTCATTTAACACAACCTGCTCCACTGTGTCACAGTGTACAGATGCAGCAAATAAAAATAGCAATTGCTGGAGAAACTCAGCAGGTCTGGCAGCATCCATCGAGAGAAAACAAAATTAATATTTCAAGTCCAGTAACCCCTTCTTCAGAACTGCATGGATCCAGCATTGGACTGTTTAGACACTTCAGGCCTCACAATTCTGGAATGGAAATATGTCAGCCCTGGTCCTGAAGGCTTGTCTAAGAAGAAGAATTCATGTTTCAGTTATGTTGGTTTGGATCCATTTAAAAGAAAAGTTACTGAAATAACTCTTCAGAGGCCAGCATCCCATTACTAATCACCCTCTATTTGCAAATGCATAGCCTTTAACATAGACATTAGCACTCCCTCTCCATAAGTTAGACATTTAGGACCTTAATATCCCTGCCATTCATCCTTATATGTCAGCCAGGTCTCTCTGATTGGACCAGATCAACAGCCCAATCAGGGAACTCACATCCTATGAGGTCCAGTTGGCTGACCTCGTTACAATCACTATAGTTATAAAAAGTGAAACCTTGTTGGTGATTTCTTCATTTTTTGAGTTGTTTGGTAAAGTTGCTTAAAATATTTGACAGGGATCATAACAAACGGTTGAAGTTTGTAATCAGTGGTACATTTCTTTTCAGTCAATTACATAATTTTAACATTTATTCATCAGATATATGCCATTAATGTTTTAAGTTATATCTATAAAGATTCCAAAAAAATGACCACAAGTACTTGCTGAATCTGAATCTGAATATTTTCAAGTTCAGCTCAGGGCATTTAGAGGTGTATACATTTCAAAACAGTTACTTTAAAAATCTAGTAATGGACTTTAAAGTGAAACCTGGGCTTCAATAAAATATGCAAATCTGGTAATGAAGAATGGAAACAGATTGCTTATCTTTCCTCTCATGACAAAGTGTTCTGCAAAATACAGGTATGAAGACATTAAAAAATACACCTTTGTCAAGTTAAAACAACAGATTACACTGCGATACTATAGTATATAAAATTAGAATATGTGAAACATTCTTTGCCAAATGCATAAATGTAGAAGAGATCTGAAAATTTATATTCATCTTATTACACATTATGAAAGGTATGAACTTTAGCTACAATTACTTAACATTGTTTAACCTTTCAGGACCAAAACATAACCATGTAGAGCAAATCCAATTCTGAGAATGTCTGGAAAGATGAATAAGTTTCCTTAAAATGCCTATTTGGAGAAGTCTATTCATCCAGCCTCGTGAAGCATATGTCATATGATGCACATAAATAATCACATGACAACAATCTTCATGACAAATTCTTTAAAATTGTCAGCACAGTATTATTGTTGTCAGAGGTCAATATTTTGAGGTTTGAGGTTGCTTGCTGGATATAACAGTGCTTTCAGAGGGCCCTGGAAAACGGTTTGAGACTTTTGTACACTGACCTGTAATTATTACAAAGCTATTATTTCAAAATTAGAAGATAAAAATGTGCAATTAAACAGCATTGCTTATAATCTCAAGATGTCCTAAAGTACTTCGCAGTTAATTAATATAGTTACTATTATAGTAAATGAAAAAATGGAAGTCATTTTGCACACAGCAAGATTCCATGAACAAAAATGAGAGACTAGATAATCTGTTTTAGTGAAATTGGTTTACGGTACTACTTCTTTGAATTATTCCATAAAATCTTTTATGCCCTTCTGACAGGACAAATTGAAGTTGCCATCCTGTTTAAAGGACATAACACTGTCCCTATCCCCCTCAGTGCCTGACATCAGCCTCTTAAATGTGGGCCTTAAATAATTGCACCCTGGTCCATGGGTTGAAGGAGAGAGGTTGTGTTTGGGGGTAGAAATAGCATATTGAGGTTTTCGAAAAGCCTACCAATGGTCTGAGGATGGCTTGGCGCATTATCCAGGATGGGGAGAATCTTGAAATCCACATTTTTTTCCTGCAATATTTCCTGAAAACATCTTTGAAAACATCAATAATAATGTCAAATAATTTGTCCAGTCATCCAACCTCTTTTGCTTGACCTAAAATAGATGCCTTGAGTAGACTTAAGATAACCTTTCAATGCTCACGGGTTGGCAGAGTGGTACATCACCACAGGCTTAAGCTTTAAGTCTCCACTGCCACCCAGCAGCACTGTCATAAGATTCTTCGCCACCTTAAAGCCTGGAGTGTGTGCTTCATTCATAGAAATGGAGGTTCTTGATGGCATTCGCTTCCAGTATAAAGCTGTCTCATCCAAATTGAAAATTTTATCTAAGTTTTAGCCTTCTTCATCAATTAATTTTTTTACTGTGGGAGAAAATGCCTTCACATGCTCCCCATTTGCACTGGTAGCTTCGTCATGTAACTTTACGTTATGAAAAGCATAACGGTTCTTAAAGCCAGCAAACCAGGCACTGCTAACACTAAAGGCAGGCACATCTTCAGAATTTTTGGTTTGTTTTATTAGATCTTCATAAATTGATAAGGCTTTCTCTTTTATGATGAGAAGGGTGGTCCCAGTTCACTGCTTCATTTGCTCTTCCATCCATACACTTAGAAGCTGCTCCAGAGGTCTGTGAAGATGCTGATTGGTGTTCAGGGTGAAGATTCACATTGGCACAGTCACCACTACCAGAAGGAGGACCTCAGTAAGACACCCTCTGAGTTCAAGTGAAGACAAGCATCCAGCAGAGTGCTGTGAAGATGCTGATTTCTGGTCAGGTTGAAGATTTGCAACAGTGTAGTCATCGCAAACACCAAGTGTCACTACTTACTGAGGTTCTACTTGTCCCCAGTGTTGCGAAGGATGGGCTTGGCCTCGCTGCCGCGGAACGTTCCGAGTAGTTGGACCGTTCCGTACCACCTATCCTTCGTGGAGAAATTTTTGAAGGGAAACACCTTTGACCACAAGGCTGTCAGGCAGTGGTCAGCACGTAGTATTCTTGAGACCCTTAGGGATAAGGAGAGGGTGGATCCTGTCGGGTGGTTCCCCACGCAGACTGCCAAAGTCGTTTGGCAGAATGTCTCATCACCAGAGCTTTCTAACAAGCACCAGGACATCGCTTGGCTGGTGGTGAAAGGGGCCCTACCAGTGAGATCATTTATGCATGCCCGGACTCTCTGCACCACCGCACGCTGCCCTCGAGGCGGCTGCGGGGGGGGACGAGACTGTCAATCACCTCCTTCTGGAGTGCGCCTACGCGCAGGAGGTCTGGAGGGGAATGCAGTGGTATGTGTCGAGGTTCGTCCCGAGCACCTCCGTGACACGGGACTCCGTGCTTTACGGGCTGTTTCCCGGGACGCACACCGAGACCAATATCAACTGCGCCTGGAAGACCATCAATGCGGTGAAAGACGCTCTTTGGTCTGTCCGCAACTTGCTGGTCTTCCAGCGGAAAGAACTGACCCCGACCGAGTGTTGTAGACTGGCGCACTCCAAGGTCCAGGACTACGTGCTGAGGGACGCGCTAAAGCTTGGGGCGGCCACCGCCAAGGCACGATGGGGAAAGACCACCATGTAAGACCCCTCGGCCGGAATATAACAGGGGCCCTTTGAATAACTGGGTCCAGCTGGGGCCTCCTCCAACTGGTCAGGGGGCCAAGCGGGAGCTTTTTTTTCTTTTTTTTTGTTGTTTCTTTTCCTTTTAGTTGGCGTACGTACCCCTTGGGTAATCCGGAGTGGATACTATGACCGGGTAGGACTGTAAATTTGTTTATTTTTTATATTTTCATGAATAAAGTATATTTTTTCAAAAAAATAAACAGTGTAGTCATCGCTACCAGACAGTAGTTTGTGGAGGGGGTGTTGTCAAGTTCAGCATTTCCCTCCTCCATCAACCAAAAAAAAGTCACTGTGAGGGCCATAAGCAAGGAAAAGTGAGTGGTCTTGTCTTGCGGCAGGTGACTACAAGGGAGAGAGCTAATCGGTGAATACTGGGTCAGGCAAATAAGTCCTTACAACTTCTATCATTCAAAATACTATTTTTTTGGCTTCTAATCTGTAAGAGTAGTACAAGGACCAGGAATGAAGGGCCACAGATAACAGGATTTGATTTAATCTCATATGAACCATGGCAGGAGAGCTCAAAGTCTCGGTTTGTTCCTCTTGCTCCATGTGGCAGGCCAGGGAAAATTCCAGTCCCCCGGGTCAGTATGGGTGCAGGAAGTATCTCCTGCGACAGGTCCTGGAAGCTCAAGTTTCAGGGCTGGAGCGGTGGCTGAGGACACTGTAAAGCATCTGTGAGGCAGAGAGTATCGTGGACAGCACATAAAGAGAGGGGACCCTGCAGGCGTGAAGGGAATGGGTGACCACCAGACAGAGCAAGAGAGATAGGCAGGATAGTGCAGGAATCTCCTTTGGCCATTCTCCTGCAAGACAGATATGCTGTTTTGGAGACTGTTGGGGGGAATGACCTCTCAGGGGAAAGCAGCAGAAGCAGCCAAGCTCATTGCACCACGGTTGGTTCTGCTGCAGAGGGGAGGGGTAAAAAGTGTGCCAGAGTAGTACTTGTAGGGGACTCAATTGTATGGGGAAGAGACAGGTGTTTCTGTGGCCGCAAACAAGACTCCAGGATGCTAAGTTACCTCCCTGGAACTAGGAAGGAAGTTAAGGGATCGGACCTCAAAGGTAGTTATCTCAGGATTACTACTGGTGCTGCATGCAAGTCAGAGTAGAAATGACAGGATACATCAGATGAACATGTAGCTGAATAGATGGTGTCAGGGAGAGGGTTTCAGATTCCTGGGCATTGGGACCAGTTTTGGGGGAGGTCAGACCTGTATAAATTGGATGGGTTACACCTGGGCAGGACTGGGACTGATGTCCTGGGCGGAGGCTGTTTGCTACAGCAGTTGGGGAGGCTTTAAACTAATATGCTGGGGGATGGGAACCCATGCAAGGAGTCAGAGAAAGAGGAAGCAAGGACAAAAACAGAAGGTAGAAAAGAGAACAAGAAACGCGATAGGCAGAGAAACCAAGGACAAAATTCAAACAGGGCTAATGAGAAAAATAACAGCGAGACAAACAATGTCAAAAAGAAAAGCTTAAAGGCTTTGCACCTTAATGCATGAACTAATCGTGCAGATGGATGTAAACGGGTACGACATAATTGGGATTACAGAGACATGGCTTCAGGGTGGCCGGGGATGGGAAATGAATGCCCCAGGGTATTCAGTATTTAGGAAGGATAGGCAAAAAGGAAAAGGTGGAGTGGCATTGCTGATTAAAGAGGATATTAACACAATATTAGGTCTGACAATGTGGAGTCTGTATGGGTAGAGTTGAGAAATACCAATGGGCAAAAAACATTCGTAGGTGTCATATAGAGACCCCCAAACTGCAGTGGCGATGTTGGGAATGGCATTAAACAGGAAATTAGAGATACATGTGATGAGGGAATATTAGTATCATGGTGATTTTAATCTGCACTTAGATTGGGCAAATCAAATTAGCCACAATGCTGTACAGGAGGAATTCCTGGATTATGTACAGAATGGTTTCCTTGACCAATTGTGAAGGAGCCAGTTAGAGAGCAGGCCATCTTAGTCTGGGTACTGTGTAATGAGAAGGGAATTGTTGTCAATCTAGCTGCGCAAGAGCCCTTGGGGATGAGCAAGCATAGAATTTTTTTATCATGTTATCAAGATGCAGAGTGAGGTGGTTGATTCAGAGACTAGGATGCTGAATCTTAATGGAAACTATGAAGATATGAGGCGTGAGTTGGCCTTGATAGATTGGGAAGAGTTACTTAAAGGGATGACAGTGGATTGGCAATGGCAAACATTCGAGGAATGCATAGGAGAACAGCAACCACTGTTTATTCCTGTCTGGCACAAAAGGTGAGTTCCTGTTGAGTTCCGGTCAATGGTTGCCAAGACTCGGGTGCCGGACCGGAACTGGAAACGGCATCCCTCCTCCCTACCTCATCTCTCCCGCACCCCTCCCCCCATCCAATCCTCTATCCCACTCCCCAGTCCTCCGACTCTCCCTTCCTTCCCACAACTACTCTCCTCCCCCCCACCCCACCACTGCCACCACATCGAATCCTCACCCATCCCATGCTATCGCCCTTCCCCCTCCCCTCCTTCAGGCTCCTCGAGACAATCCCAAAACCCCACCCGAGAACCTTGCTGCATATTCACCATTCCCCTGACCCCCAACTCTCTACTTTCCGCAAGGACCATTCCTTTCACCACTCCTTAGTTCATGCCACACTCCCTACCAACCATTCTAAAAACCATTCCCCCCACCCCAGTACCTTCCCCTGTAACTGTGAAACATGCAACACCTGTCCATGCACCACCTCCCTCACCTCCATCCAGGCCCTAAACACTCCTTCCAGGTGAGACAGAGCTTCACCTATATCTCCTCCAACCTAGTCTACTGCATCTGGTGCCCCCAATGTGGTCTTCTCGGCTTTGATCAGACCAAACAGACACTAGGTGACCGTTTCATTGAGTATCTTTGCCTGGCATGTAACAGCCAGCCTAACTTCATTTCAACTCCCTAAGCCCCACTCCCCCTCTGATATGTCTGTCCTCAGCCTCTTCCAGCGTTGCAGTGATTCAGAATGCAAATTTGAGGAATGACACCTTATCTTCTGCCTATGCACTCTACAGCCCGGAGGACTCAACATTGAGTTCTCTAATTTCAACTAACCTTCCCACCCATCCTCTGGCTCCCTTTGCAACCCCATATCCTCCCTTCCATTCCATCTACCAACCCTCCCTTCCAGCTGCCAACCGGATTCATCCCTGCCATTGACCAAACAGGTTGTACCTACTACTGCTGTCAACCTAACACTATCATTCCGCTACCTCCTCCACAGCACCACCCCCCTTATCTGCAGCTCCCCCTTCCCCCACAGCCAGACCTGAAGAAGGGTAATACCTGAACTAAGACTTCTCCTTTCCTCCAGATGCTGCCTGGCTTGCTGTGTTCTTCCAGCTTCCTGTTTGTCTACCCTGGCACAAAAACAAAATGAGTAAGAGAATCAATCCATGGCTTATAAATGAAACTAGAGACAGTTTCTGATCCAAAGAAGAAGCATACAGATTGGCCAAGAAAAATATGTCTGAGGATTAGGAGCAGTTTAGAATTCAGCAAAGAAGGACAAAGGGATTGGCTAAGAAGGGGGAAAATACAGTACAAGTGTAAGCTTGTAGGGAACATAAAGACTGACACTAAGAGTTTCTACAAGTAAGTGAAGAGAAAGAGACTGGTGAAGACAAATGTAGGTCCCCTAAAGACAGAAACGGGGGAATGTATAGTAGGGGACAAAAAAATTGCCGAGCAACCAGATACATACCAAAGTATGTTCATACCACCAAAGTTCTCACTTCACAAAAGAGGACACAAATCAGATACCAGAAATGTTGGAGAATGCAAAATTTGGTGAGAGGGAAGAATTGAGGGAGATCAATATTAGTACAGAAATGGTGCTGAGAAATTTGATGGGATTGAAGGCCGATAAATCCCCAGGGCCTGATAGTCTACATCCCAGTGTACTTAAGGAAGTGGGCTCTAGAAATAGTAGATGCATTGGTGGTCATCTTCCAGGATGCCATAGACTCTGGAACAGTCCCTGCAGATTGGAGGGTGGCTAATGTCACTCCAATAATCAAAAAGGGAGGTAGAGAGAAAACAAGGGATTATATACCAGTAGGCCTAACATCGGTAGTGGGGAAAATTCTTGAATCCATTATCAAGGACTTTATAGTGGAGCATTTCGAAAGCAGTGGCAGGATTAGACAGAGTCAGCATGGATTTATGAAGACGAAATCACACTTCACAAATCTGTTGGAATTCTATGAAATGTAACGAGTTTACAAAGGGGAGCCAGTCGATGTGGTCTATTTGGACTTTCAGAAAGTGGTTGACAAAGTCTCACGTAAGAGATTATTGCGCACGATTAAAGCACATGGGATTGGGGAAGTGTATTGAGATGGATGGAAAACTGATTGGCAGAGAGGAAACAAAGAGTAAGAATTAATGGGTCCTTTTCAAATTGGCAGGCAGTAACTAGTGGGGTGCCACAGGGATTGGTGCTGGGACCCCAGCAATTCACAATATATATTAATAATTTAGATGAGAGAACAAAATGTAACATCTCAAAGTTTGTAGATGATATCAAGTTGGGTGGGAGGGTGAACTGTGATGGGGATGCAGAGATCCTTCAGCGTGATCTGGCCAGCTTGGGTGAGTGGGCAAATCAATGGCAGATACAGTATAATTTGGATAAATGTGAGGTTATTCACTTCGGAAGCAAAAACAAGAAGGCAGAATACTACCTGAATGGCTGTAAATTGGGAGAGGGGAGTGTGCGGTGGGACCTGGCTGTCTTTGTGCACCAGCCACTGAAGGTAAACATGCAGGTGCAGCAGGCTGTAAAGAAGACAAATGGTATGTTGGCCTTCATTGCGAGAGGTTCAGTACAGGAGCAGGGATGTGTTGTTGCAGGTATACAGGGCCTTTGTGAGGCTACACCTAGAATATTCTTTGTAGTTTTGGTCTCCTTCTCTGAGGAAGGATGCTCTTGCTCTCGAGGGGTGCAGCAAAGATTTACCAGGCTGATTCCAAGAATGGCAGGACTGATGTCTGAGGAGAGATTGACTAGGTTAGGATTGTTTTTGCTGGAGTTCAGATGAATGGGAGCAGGGGGGAATGGAATCTTATAGAGACTTATAAAATTCAAACAGAACGAGACAGGGTAGATGCAGGGAGGATGCTCCCGATGGTGGGTGCATCCAGCACCAAGGGTCACAGTCTAAGGATTTGGGATAGACCATTTAGGACGGAGATGAGGAGACATTTCTTCACCCAAAGAGTGGTGAGCCTGTGGAATCCACTACCACAGGAAGTAGTTGATGCCAAAACATTGAATGTATTCAAGAGGTAGATAGACATAGCACTTGGGTTAAATGGAATCAAAAGTTACAGGGAGAAAGCAAGATTAGACTATTGAGTTGGACGATTAGTCATGATCATGATGAATGGTGGAGCAGGCTCAAAGGGCTGAATGGCCTCCTCCTGCTCCTATCTTCTATGTTTCTATCTCCTCAAGTTCCTTTGTGCAAGACCTCCCAGATTTGCTAGCAGTCAGACTTGTTCCAGCAATACAGCTTGCTTTAACCTTTTCTGCATTGTCTCTAATGGTGCGTAAGGTATATTCTTTCATTCCTGTTGCACAAGCAACATCACATGTTCTCTCATTATGCTCAAAACACTTTACAACATCTAGCTTCTCTTCCAGCGTCATAGCCTTTCTTTTACATACACCACCTGCAATTTTATCACCAGGACGCTTCTTGTTATCAGTCTTGCCACTTTGTCCTCACATTTTGTGGGTGACACAGCAGAATTGTACAGTACCCCTCACAGGAAGCACAAGGATCCTTGATGCCAGTGCTTTTGGCACATGCTCACGGCAAAGGTTGAAAACCGATCGTGTGATGTCAATGTCAGAATCATGTTATAGCCAACACAAAGTTTGCGTTTTACAAATACCATTTCCCCATTCATCAATCGTGTTATAGCCAATTTGCATTGCTGGGACACGCGTTACAGAAGAACGCCTGTATAATTAAAACTCTAGTATATTTATGAATTTTGAATTAGTTTCTTTTCCATTCAAAGTGAATCCAATTTATCATTTTTATTGGCCTGCTTATTGGTAGGTTGCTCAGATACAATTTAAATAGCACAAATGTATGTATTTCAAAGATTAAGCAGTGGCCTTTTGTGTTATGAAATATTTAGACATTGACATATAGAAGATTAATGAACTTTACTCTGCAAAGAAAGACGTACTAAGTAGATTAATTGTAGCGTTCATGGAATGTTTTGAAGAGGTAACTAATGTGCTAGATAAGGGAGTGTCAATGGACATATTTATATGGGACAAAAATAGAAGTTGCTGGAAAAGTGCAGCAGGTCTGGCAGGTCTGACAGGTCTGAAGGTTCTGAGGAAGGATGACAGACCCAAAATGTTAACTCTGTTTTTTTTTCTTCACAGATGCTGCCAAACCTGCTGAGCTTTTCCAGCAACATCTGTTTTTGTTTTTTACAGCATCTGCAGTTTTTTGTTTTTATGACATATTTATATAGCCTTCTAAAGGTATTCAATAAGGTTCTACATGATAGAGATTCACTGAAACTAGAAGAACATTTTAAATTTTAAAATAGCACATTATATTCATGACAGATAAATAAATTTTTGGATTTCATGGGAATTAAGGATTATGGGGATAAAATTGCAGTTGAGGTGAAAGATCAGTTTGTGATAATATTGCATTATAAAGTAAACTGAAGGAGCCAAGTAGCCTATTCTGCCCCAATTTCCTACTTTCTTACCAATATGGGTCCAGGAATTAGAGTATAAGAGCAGGAGCACAACGTTCAGTCCTTCAAGAGTATTCCACCATTCTGCCAGAACTGATGAAAAGTCATCAATCTGAAATGTTATTGCTACCTCTGTCTCCATAGATGCTATCTAATCTGCTTACTGTTTCCAACATTTTCTGCTGTTAGTGCAGGTTTTCTCCCCTGCTCTCTGAGATCACATAACCTATCCATGCGGACAACATTTAATTTCCCTAATTTAAGAGAACTGAATCAAATCTTGACTTTTAGAATTTATTTTTACAGTTGATACCCAACTCTATGTCTATATTCATTATGTATAGCCCATAAATAAAGACTTAAACACCCCTTCAGTAAGCCTTTTTAAGGGCCTTAATGTTCTCCATTTTGTGACTGGACCAACATTGATAACATTGATATGTTTGGACCATGACATTGCACAAGGATCCTAATCATTATGTGCTTTTGCAATGGTGTCAGGATGATGGCCATTGTCCTTCAATAGATTGGTGCCTATAATGATCAGGAGCTTTTTGTTTTAGCTCTCTTTAGGGTGCAATTCAATTGCAAGTTTTTGAAAGCATTTTCCATTAATAAGAAACGTTCACACAGTTATCAGTAGTTGATAACAAATCACTTTATGAGTAAAGCATTTTACAAAAATAGAAGGAACAAACAGGATTAATATGTTACTTCCATAAGAATTTGCTTCATATTAAACTGTAGGTCATAATAAGGAAATCTTTAAGCACGTTATTAAGCTTATTTATCAGTATTGAAATTAGTAGACTAGAATTTGTGTATAATTTTTAAAAACCATTCACAGATGTAGCATCGCTGACAGGCCAACATTTGTTATCCTCAACCTCATTGCACTATAGAAGTTGGCAGCCAAATTCCTACCTGAACCGCTGCAGACTATACAATATAGGTGCATCCACGGTGCTGTTATCTAAGGAGTTCCAGGTTCTTGACTCAGTGACATTGAAGGAGTGATTATTTATTTCCAGATCATGATGGTTGTTGTTTTCAGTTCCTGATGTTCCAATACAGTTATTGCCCATGACCTTCTAGGTGGTAAAGTTCATGGCTTTAAGATATGCTTTAGAAGAAGCCTTAGTGAGTTGCTGTGGTGTACCTTGTTGATGATACAAACTAAATCCATAGCACAATTAATGGAGGGAGTGAATTTGATGTGCCAGACTAAACTAGATTCTGCAAGACTATTTGAGTCATTATAATTATTGTACTTGGTTTTATAAATATTTCTGTGTGATCTTCTATAAAGATTATTATAAATGCATTGACCTTATTTGAATGTATCCATTAAGTCTCACCCAAGATTTTCTTTCTATTACTTGCTATAATCTTATAGCAATAATGCTGTAGCTTGCAATAGTCAGGATGTTTAGCCAAATGTTACTGGCCGATTTCTAAAAGTATGAATGTGATCCTGGGTTCTACAGCAGATTGCTGTGGGCTGAATATGACACTTCTGAATTGCTATGGAAAACCAACACAGCAACAGTGAAAAAACATGACCAGAATATTCTTTGCAAAGTGGAGTTAAATCAGTCCTTAACCAATGTGTTTGTTCCTAACAGTGTTCCAGACATGTACAATTATGATGTTGAACTTCACCATTAAGAGTAGAAACGTTGTTAAAAGTTAAAATTTGGCCTCTGGGCAATGACTTTCCCGTGGTGATACCTGAGATTTCTCCAGGAGACAAAGCACGATTCCAAATTGTGAATCCAGCCAAATTCCCTATAAAGGACTCATTATCATCAAAGCCTCCTCCCATATTATCCTGTTCCTGCCCTATTATAAGTGTTCCACCAGCAGGGATCTCATAGCCTTTTCGGAATTTGGAACCAGTTGCTGCCAGACGTCTGTCAATGTAGTACCAGTACTTGCCCTCAAAGGAAGACCAGATGATGCATACATGATGCCATCTGCCATCTAACAGTGGTCTCACAGGAAGCTCCCTGAATGATGGATCTCCAATTACAAAATGAATGGTAGTTTGTTTGCCTGTGTTTCTGCCATGGAGTACCAACTTGTTGTCATTATCCTCTGTTGCATATGACAACATTGTTCCCAAATAGTTGGCCTTGGTTTTGAGCCAAGAGCAGATGGTAATTTCAAATAGCCCAGTTGAAAAGTCTTTGCCAAAGGTTGCATAGTTTTCAATGGAAGAATTGGGAAAGTGCATCATTGAATTCACATTGCAGACTGCAACAGAGAAACAAATGAACAATCAGACAGATTGGGCAAGGTGCTTACAGGTCTAAGCAATAAGTGTTAACTGATTCATACCTTTCACACCTCACTTAGGGGTAGATTGTCACCTAATGTTAGCTTTGTATGTCAGAGTTTGCTCTCGATACCAAATATTATCACCTTGCATGATGCAACGTCAATATTTATGTAATTTATAACATATACAAATTTTAAGTCTAAATCAGATTGTGGGCTATTCCAGCCTCGCAGGAAGTTAAACTATAACCTGCCATCTGTGAGGAAAAAGGAAGGCATAATGCTTTTCGAGGACTTTAAAACTTTTAACTGAATCAGCAACATGGAAACTCTACCAAAAATTGCTCAAATGTGGGACTAAAGATACAATTAATGTAAATATTTATATTTTAGGATAGATATAGAATTTTAAAAAGGCAGCTTTATTAATTACAGACACAATCACAACCATAGAAGGGGAGCTTTTATTGATGCCACAGATGCTCAGAAAGAGACTGTCTTGTCTGTGCTAATAAATAATACTGCATCTGTTACCACATTGGAAGTACACTGAGGCAGCAAATAGAGGGAAACAAATTGAAAATATGATTAATCGGCAGGCTGGGGTTTCTAATTGTATGAGTGTTGTAAGAATAGGAAACTCTAAATAGGCTTCTGCAGAAGATGGTGGTAAGAGTGTATATAATGTTCTGACGGAGCATGGTTTAGTAGACCCTTTCCAATTTGATATTTTTTGGGAAGGGTCCTCTAAAGCTTGTCAAGGACTCTTTGCTTAATCAGTATGCTATACGCACCCATTCCAAATAAAGACATTTAAGGGTTATGCAATTGATGTTCCAACATTATGAAAGATTGAGAGGATTGATAAAGCTTGTTTCTGTTAGTTGGTAAATCAGTAACTTGGGCTCAAGATGAAGATTACTAGTTGAATAACAAATGAGAAAATTTTGAGAAATATTTCACACCGATTATTACAACAAATGTAGTCAAATTAAAATAAATTTTATAAGAATTTGATAAATATTCCAAAAGGAAGGTTCTAAAAATATATTGGGAAAGGGCAGGAAAATGAGGTTAAAACAGATGGCTCTGGCTGAAGAGTCTCACAGCATCAAGCCAAAATAGTTTCCAAAAAATAACTTTTTCTTGTCATCTGCGACATAGGATCATAGAGATGTACAGCACGGAAACAGACCCTTCGGTCCAACTCGTCCATGCTGGCCAGACATCCTAAATAAATCTAGTCCCATTTGCCAGCATTTGGCCCATATCCCTCTAAATCCTCCCTAATCATTCAGATGCCTTTTAAGTGTTGTAATTGTACCAGCCTCCACCACTTTCTCTGGCAGCTCATTCCATACACACATCACCCTCTGCATGAAAACGTTGCCCCTTAGGTCCCTAGTAAATCATTCCCCCTCACCTTAAACCTATGCCATATAGTTTTGAACTCTCCCACCCCGGAGAAAATACTTTGTCTATTTACCCTATCCATGCCCCTCATGATTTTATAAACCACTATAAAGTCACCCCAGCTTCCAATGCACCAGGGAAAATAGTCCCAGCCTGTTCAGCCTCCCCCTATAGCTTGAACCCTCCAACCCTGGCAACATCCTTGTAAAGAGATAGCAAAAACTGCCGATGCTGGAATCAGAGGCAACACAGTGTGGAGCTAGAAGAACACAGCAGGCCAGACAGCATCAGTGGAGCAGGAAAGTTGATGTTTCGGGTCAGGACCGTTCTTCAGAAATGGAGAGGGGGAAGGGAGCAGGGAAATAAGTAGAGGACAAGGTGCGGCTGGGGTAGGTAGGTGGGATGGTGATAGGTGAGTGCAGGTAGGGGGTGGTGGGGATTGGTCAGTGGGATGGGTGGGGCAGATAGGTGGGAGAGAAGATGGACAGGTTATGTCAGGTCAAGGAGGTGGGGATGAGGGACCCTTCTTCAGAAATGGGGAGGGGAAAGGGAGCTGGGAAATAAATAGAGAGAGGAGGGGTGGGGCTGGGAAAGGTAGGTGGGATGGTGATAGGTGAGTGCAGGTGGACCCTTCTTCAGAAATGGCAGGGAGGATGGTCTCCGCCATTTCTGCCACCTACAATCAAACCCCACAACTAAACAGATATTTCCCTCCCACCCTTATCGTCCTTTCGTAGGGACTGCTCTCTCCATGACTCCCTTGTCCACTCCATACTCCCCATTAACTCCATCACACCCAACACCTTTCCCTGCAACCGCAGGAAGTGCTACACCTGCCCCTACACCTCACCCCTCACCTCCATTCAAGTCTCAAAACAAACCTTCCATAACAAAGTTCACCTGCACATCCATCAACTTGGTCTACTGCATCTGCTGCTCCCAATTTCCTTTACATCAGTGAGACCAAGCATATACTCAGAAACCATTTTGTAGAGCATCTGCACTCTATATGTGACATACAAAAACACCTTCTGATCGCCAACCATTTTAACTTCCCCTCCCACTCTCTGGGTGACATGACCATCTTGGGCCTCCTCCAGTGTCACAATGATGCCACCCGCAAACTGGAGGAGCAGCACTTCATATTCCAACCTACAGGCCGATGGCCTAAACATGGAGTTCACCAATTTCAAAATCTCCCCAGCCCGGCCTCATCCCATGTCCAACCCTCCCTGTCGTCCCTGCCTCCTTGACCTGACACAACCTGTCCATCTTCTCTCCCACCCTCCTCTCTCTATTTATTTCCCAGCTCCCTTTCCCCTCCCCATTTCTGAAGAAGGGTCCCTCATCCCCACCTCCTTGACCTGACATAACCTGTCCATCTTCTCTCCTACCTATCTGCCCCACCCATCCCACTGACCAATCCCTACCACCCCCTACCTGCAATCACCTATCACCATCCCACCTACCTTCCCCAGCCCCACCCATCCTCTATTTATTTCCCAGCTCCCGTCCCCTCCCAATTTCTGAAGAAGGGTCCTGACCCGAAATGTCAACTTTCCTGCTCCTCTGATGCTGCCTGGCCTGCTGTGTTCCTCCAGCTCCATACTGTGTTTTCTCAACATCCTTGTACATCTTTTCTGAGCCCTTTCAAGTTTCACAACATCCTTCCTATAGCAGGGAAACCAGAATTGCACGCAGTATTCCAAAAGTGGCCTAATGTCCTGTACAGCTGCAACATGACCTCCCAACTCCTATACTCAATGCATTGACCAATAATGGCAAGCATACAAAACACCTTCTTCACTATCCTCTCTATCTGTGGCTCGACTTTCAAGGAACTATGAACCTGCACTCCAAGGTCTCTTTGTTCAGCAACACACCCCAGGACCTTACCATTAAGTATATAAGTCCTGCCCTGATTTGCCTTTCCAAAATGCAGCACCTCACATTTATCTAAATTAAACATCATCTGCCTCTCCTCGGCCTATTGGCCATCTGGTCAAGATCCTGCTGTATTCTGAGGTAACGTTCTTCGCTGTCCACTACACGTCCAATTTTGGTGTCATCTGCAAACTTACTAACCATACCTCCTATGTTCACATCCAAATCATTTATATAAATGACAAAAAGCAATGGAACCAACACCCATCTTTATGGCACACCACTGGTCACGGGCCTCCAGTCTGAAAAGCAACCCTCCACCACCACCCTCTGTCTTCTACCTTTGAGCCAGTTCTATTCAAATGGTAGTTCACCCTTTATTCCATGTGATCTAACCTTGCTAACCAGGCTATCATGAGGAACCCTGTTAAATGCCTTACTGAAGTCACGTCACATCTACAGATCACATCTACCACTCTGCCCTCATTAATCCTCTTTGTTACTTCAAAAATCTCATTCAAGATAGTGACACATGATTTCCCATGCGCAAAGCCACATTGATTATCCCTAACCAGTCCTTGCCTTTCCAAAAACATGTAAATCCTGTCCATCAGGATTCCCTCCAACAACTTGTCCACCACCAATTTCATGCTCACCGGTCTATAGTTCCCTGGCTTTTCCTTACCATCTTTCTTAAATAGAGGCACCACGTTTGCCAACCTCCAGTCCTCTAGCACCTCATCTGTGGCTATCAATGATACAAATATCTCAGCAAGGAGCCCAGGAATCACTTCCCTAGCTTCCCACAAAGTTCTGGAATACACCGGATCAGGTCTCAGGGATTTATCCACCTTTACGCATTTTAAGATGTCCAGCATCACCTCCTCTGTAAGACGACATCTTGAAAAACGTCCATTATTTGTTTCCCCATGTTCTCTATCTTCCATATCCTTCTCCACAGTAAACACTGATGCAAAATACTGGTTTAGTATCTCCCCCATCTCCTGTGGTTCCACATGTAGGCGGCCTTGGTGACCTTTAAATGGCTCTATTCTCTACCTTGTTACCCTTTTGTCCTTAACGTGCTTGTAGAATCCTTTTGGATTCTCCCTAACCCTATTTGCCAAAGCTATATCATGTCCCCTTTTTACCCTCGTGATTTCCTTCTTAAGTTTACTCCTACTGCCTCTTTTTTTGATCCCTGCTGTCTATACCTGGCATATGCTTTCCCCTCATTCTTGACCAAAACCTCAATTTCTTTAGACATCCAGCATTCCCTACAATACCAGCCTTGCCCTTCACCCTAACAGGAACATATTGTCTTTGGACTCTCGTTATCTCATTTTTGAAGGCTTCCCATTGTCCAGCCATTCCTTTACCTGCCAACATCCAGCCCAATCAACTTTTGAAAGTTCTTACCTACCACTGTCAAAATTAGCCTTTCTCTAATTTAGAACTTAAATTTAGATCTCGTCTATCCTTTTCCATCACTATTTTAAAAATAATAGAATTATGGTCACTGGCCCCAAAGTGCTCTCCTACTGATACCTCAGTCCCCTGCCCTGCCTTATTTCCCGAGTAGGTCAAGTTTTACACCTTCTCATACTGATTTAGAAAATTTTCTACTACACACTTGAAAAATTCCTCTCCATTGAAGCCCTTAACACTATGGCAGTCCCAGTCTATGTTTCAAAAGTTAAAATCCCCTACCATAGCCATTGTTGTGGCTATTATTCTTACAGATAACGGAGATCTCCTTACAAATTTGTTTTACAATTTCCTGCTGACTATTGGCACAGTCTATAGAACAATTCCAATAAGGTGGTCATCCCTTTCTTATTCCTCAGTTCCACCCAAATAACTTCCCTGAATGTATTTCCAGGAATATCCTCCTTAAGTACAGCTGTAATGTTATCCCTACTCAGAAATGCCACTCCCCCTCCTTTCTTGCAACCCATCCCCTTTCTATCCTTCCTACAGCATCTATACCCTGGAACACTGAGCTGCCAGTCCTGTCCATCTCTGAGCCGTCTCTGTAATAGTTTCTCCTTTGATCTTTCTCTGATAAATCAACTCAATGCATGCACAAAATATTAAGCATATTTGATCTTATTTCCATTAAAAAAGTTCAGAGATTTCTAATTCTCAGAAAGATCTGTATTAGTAGACATCATCCATGTCAATACAGATACAATAAATCATTTTCTCATTTGTATCGATTCTTAGAAATAAAGATCCTTTTGAATCTAAGTCATCTATAGGCCTTTATGAATCTGTATAAAAGTATGTCTTTATAATGAAGTCTAATAGAAAAAAGGGTTTTTTCCTTGTTTCCTTTTGACAATCTAGCATTTTTTCTTTGTAAACTGCACTTACTAAGTGTGGGATTTTGGATTAATTGTCCGTTTCAGTACCCATCTATTTGCCCTCTTGTAAAAAAAAAGTTAATTTTTCATTTGGACAACACTTTACCAAAAGAAATCGTAAATCATGTTAAGCTACAATTATACGGCAGCTACACGGTGCAATATATGTTCAGTAGTTTCAAATACTAGTACTATTTGCATATATTTTCCAGATTGTCAAGAAAGCAAAGCAATTGTGCATGTATGCAGGTTTTCCAGGTGAGTAGAGCTCTCATTATCAGTTGGTAATGTCAAACAATAGCAAATTATGAATGGGAGTATCCAAGCTCCAGAACCTGAAAGATTTTTAACAAGCTTTAAACAGTTCCCAGGTAATGATAAGGGTGGTCTAAGTAACTTTTCGCGAAGCTGAAGCTACATAAATTGATCCTATACCTAAGGTTTCCTCCTAACAGGCTTTGGCACCAGGTTGTACTTCTCTTAGGGTACCACTGCACAGCCAAAACCACCTTGCACTTCTGTTAAAATATCAAATAAACTGCATTCTCTGAGATGCAAAAACAGAAGATTTACTATTTTTATTTAATGAAATGCTTCAGGACATTTTACTACTTTAAAAGAGCTACATATACAATTTGATATGCCTACAGCATTCGAGCATCACTTCCAGATGTGTGAGATATGGAAATCAGGTTGTGCAACAAACACCTGAGGAGAAAACATTTGCAAGGTTACAGGGAATGGGTGGGAGTGGACAGGAAGGTTACTCTTTCACAAAGCTGGTACAGACAGTACACACTAAATAGCCCTATTCTACATAGTATCCATTCTATGACTTCAGGAACAAAAGTTCTTATTATGCTTTGTTGTGATTTGTGCTTTCTGAGACATCCAGTTCATATACCATTCTAAATCTATCTTTTTGTGGTGACTTTCCGCAATTCCATGACCAATTGTTTTACCTAGCAGAGGTTTGTATGGCTATGGAACACACTAACTGAAAGCAGCAGCCATGTCAACAACAGTTAAGACTTTTAAAGAATAGTTTTGATATGGGTTTAAAGAAAGTGAAGAGATATGGGAATTGAGCAGACACGTGGGATTAGTACCACGCCTGTGGAGGATTAACCTCAACGTGCATTGGTCCAATCAACTAGCATGCTTCTGTGTTATCACTTCTATACTTATTTCCCAAGCTACCAGTATTTTTCGTTGGACTGCTCCTCTACTCTGCAATTTAAAATCCTGACATTCTTTTGTGAAACAAAAATGCATAAATTTTCTATTGACGTGCTTCGTTTAACATTGTCCTTAATCCTCAAATACTGTATAAGAAGAAGTTTTTTTCTGAATTCAGACTCGAAAAAGCTTGTTAAAGTCTTAATAGCCCTGACAAATTTCCACTCGTTCTCTTTGGACACTAATATTTCGGTTTGGACTTCCTCATAACTCAGACCTTTAAAATTTCTGAATGCGCTTTGGACCCCTAGTCTGAGTTTCCCACGATGCGGCAATTTTATTTTTTCCCCCTGTAAAGCAGAGACTAAACTCTAACATGACACTTCCATATGTGGCATCATCCAGACTGATAGCCCTTCTGACTTAAAGTCACAGGTTTGGGTCTATCTTTCAAAATTTTTTTCACTTTTTCCTCCACCTCCGCATGTTCAATCTACGGTTTTAATCGGGTATTCGCTACAATTTTCAGTTTCTCTCCTGTTCCTTTTACAAACAAACCAAATGTCTCATTTCACACACTGAACATTGTTGCTTTCCTGCCTATTGACTATTGATCATAAATAGTCTAGTGGTCTTAATATACTTCTGCTTTTATAGAAAGGGTATTTAGACATTCCATGGAACTAATTTAGCAGCTACATGTTCTGGACCTCAGACCTTCCGTCATTTCGTAGGCTCCGGTTTCTTAAAAGAGCTGTTATTTGAGGTTGGAGTCGAGCTATTTTGGGGTTGGAGTTGAGCAATGCTGGTGGGTTGGAAGGCGGTACTGAAGAGTCAGCACTTAAAGTATTCTTTTTAATGAAGCATTTACACATTCCAATGCTGTACAAACGAGATATGCGGTAAAATACACAGCATGGTAGTGCTATGTTTCCTTGCAAAATGAATTTGCCTTTGTATGTGTTTTTTTTAAAGATTGTATCCCTCATCTGTGTATCACATTCTCCTTTGCAACATTTAAAATCCTAACTTAAATTTGTACCATTGCAATGCATCTGTGGCTGAGGTAGAATTAGCCCTGTTATCTTTAAAGGCTTGGGTTTGTGGGCTGAGATTGATACTAAATTATTCCCCCGGGATCTGTACGTAACTTTTTTTAAATGCCCAGGAATGGCAGGGGAAGCTCAAGTTTCAGCTGCGTTTTCGGCGAAACGAACTTTTTGCGTTTCTACATTTTTGAACAGCCTGCCCACCTTGCTGGCGCTGACAAATTGCTAGTGGAACTGAGACATACTTGAGCCTTCCTTTTGGGAATTTTGCTGCTTGGCAGCTTTCACAGGCCTCGCCCTGTGCACTCGCGGCTCTGTCGCTGCTGCCGCCTGCACTGGCCTAGGCTTTGGCGAGAGAGCGTCGTTCTGCAAGGTGCTTTTCATCCACTCCTCAAACCTGGCTATTATCACACTGTGGCCTTTAACCTCATCCCGAATGCTTTCCATTTCCTTCTGCAGTTTGCTCCTGCCCGCGGCCAGGGAGCTGATTCCCTCCCTCTGATCCTCTACTGCTGCAGCCAGGTTGGACATCATCTCGCTCTGCTCTTTCTTCTCTTTTGACATTTGCTTGCTTCGCTCGTTGAGGATCTGTTCCAAGGTCGACATCTTCAGGTCAATTTTCTTGGTCTTTTTCTGCAGTTTCTTCAGCCACGATTTCAAGGTGGCGATGTCATTTTCTGTAGCAGTTTGGAATCTGTTCATTGCAGCGCTGATTTTATTGTACTGCTCTGTTAACGACTGGAGCCGAAGGTCCACACTCGAAGAAATATTAAAGTTGGCAGAAATGGTTTGTAATCGTGTCAAGCTGAGTTCTTGAAATCGCCGAAACTGTGTTAATAAAATTGGAAAGGAGACACATTTAAAATTATGTTTCACCAGATGCCGCACTAGATTAGAGAGGGGGGGAAATGTCTTTAAACGAAATCATGTTGAAATCCCGAGACGGTGCAATCATTAGATAATAGATACAAACAAGGAGAGAAGTAGGCCATTCAGCCCCTTCAGTTCTGCAGTCAATAATATCATGTTGGATGTGATTGTAACCTCAAATCCGCGTTGCCGTCTACTTCATAACCTTTCACCTCCACCTTAACAAGAATGTCTGCCTTAAAATAATCAAAAATTCTGTTTCCAACACCCTTTCAGGAAAAGAATTCCAAAAACTTATCATCCTCTAACGAAAAACATTTTTGCCTCCTCTCTATTTTGGACGGTTGATCCCCGCTTTTTAAATCGAGATCCCCGAATTCTAGATTCTCCCACAAGAAGAAACATCCTCTCCCACATGTACCCTGTTGAGAGCTTTCAGTATCTTAGCTGCTCCAATCAAGCAGCTTCTTGCTTTGCTAGATTCCAGCAGATACAGTAAATCCGTATTTATTTCTCTCCAGTAATTGAGTGGGGGGGAATGGCTTTGTTTGACCACTAGAGGGAATTAAAATGAAGCCATTTCTCGATGTGAATGATGAGCGTGATCTGAGTGTTTCGACCCTCGGAGAAACTGTGTCCAACAGGACTTGCTCAGGGAGCACACAGAGGTCTGTAGCCAGATGTGTTTCTCTGACTCACCTGCTCTTCCAGCCGTCTCAGCCGTTCAAAGAACGGTTTCCTTTGCTTCACACTTCCAGCGCGTTGTGAGCAACTTACATGCAGATTGCAACAAACCCAAATGATGAAAAAACAAATAAATTTTTTGCTGAACCCCATCCCGAACAGAATTATTCTGGATCCTCTCTGTAAGGGCAAGTGGCAGAACCTAAATACGAGCCGTGGTGCTCGATGTGTCTGCGTGTGTATGAGGAGGACTTGCTTTATATTTGGCAGCTGCATGTTTTACATGACTAATGTTTCATCTCTACACCACACCTCCCCATCCCCCTCCGACCCCTGGCTTCTGTTACAGGGGAAATAGAAATAAATGTAATCCATTAAAAAGATGAGATTTGCAGACTACAATTTCCAAATGCATTGAAAT